>JAEAOA010001231.1:22500-705000 GCA_016746295.1 Potamilus streckersoni
ATAAACAGAATTTGGATCAAAAAATTATTTAAAAACCAATTTTTTACGGTTATTTCCCTAGTGTTTTTTCCCTAGTGTTTGTTCATCCGATCAAATTTTAATCAGTTCATGGGGATCCCTCTCCTTTTCAAATTTAGTTACCTTTGCCAAAGTCCCGTGTATCCTTTAAGTATTATGCTATAGTGTGTGCTTGCTATAAATTTTTGTGTAAGGACGGCATTTGATCAAACTTTTCAAGTGTTTCTACAAAATTTCAGTATTTTTAAAAATTTAAAATCTTTAGAAATGTCATTTTTCATTACCATGTTTAGTGTTGAAATTCCTCAATAGATTATTATTTTGAATGAGAGACGGTTGCACGTAAATAAAATCAGATAAAACCTATTGTTTGTCTGTGTACTTTTGTGATACGTCTTTCGTTTTCTTTATGCAATTTACTGGGAAAAACTAGGCTGCATCATGTTTAAGGAGCCACATTTAATTTATTTTCAGGAATTTATTTTACCCAAATTGGATTTATAAAAAAATCATGAAATATTACATTTATATAAAACTTTAAATATGAATGCAATTGCTAGTAGAAATTTTATTATAAAATCAACTAGTGTTCGTCCCTATCACTGAAGTAAACTGTAAGGTAGACTACCGGACCAGATCTGTCACTCAGACCGCACCTAACATAGGCGTGCTATACGTACTATAAAAACACAAGCAAGACCCAAGGGTAAAATGCCCGTGCACATCATGAAATATGGATATCTCATTGTAAGCGACCTACAGTGAGATACACTTTTGACTCATTTACTATTGATCCTGGTATAAAGAAAAAAACTACCCCACGTAACGCTATACGCGTCACCCAACTCCATTGTACACACTCCTAATGCATCATTACTGTGTTGCCTTCTTCCATAACTGTGATTGCCGCATGGAGTGGCCCAACCCCTACTCTCACATGCTGGATAACATTCAAACCCAAAATAGGAACACGCATGTCCTCCAAACGGTAAATTAAATGGGCAAATATTACCTAAGAAAAACAGAAAACTTCCATACTCACAAAAACCTAATCCTTCTGGATCAGATATAGATGAAAATAGTAACAAATGAAAGCAAGAAACTAACATCAAACATCCAGTACAAAAAGCAACATTTTGAGGTTTTTTCTTAACTTTTTCCTCTCTTAGAGCTTTCGTTTTATTTCACATTAAATTACCTTAAAATTTGGTATGATAATGTGATCAAATCAAAAACACATAAAAAATTAAAAATAAAAATTGCCCATAATTTATAGAGAATAATTAGACCATTATCTACAGAAGGTTGGCGACGAACAAAGTGTAGCGACTGGTTAAAATGGGAATGAGTATATCACTCACATTAGGGGGTGGGGTGTGTGGGGGTGATGGTGAGTCTATCAGGCCAGCACTCCCCATCACAGGACCAAGCAGTTCTTTTCTCAATACACGACTGGGTACTACTAGGTACCCTGTTTACATTGTATCACAAGGCATACACTAATTGCTTTGCTGTACAGCACGGGCAGCGCGTATGTTATCATACCATTTTATCAGAGGGAAGCCGTTGGACAGACGTTAAAGAAAATGGGTGGTGGTGGTGGTGGTGAGAAACATAAATACCACACACACACACACGAAATTAATCAATCGAAACCTATCTGCTAGGAGGACCATCGAGTCAAAGCAAGTTTTGTGTTGGGTGAAGTTAAGAGCACAATTCACGCAGGATTCGCAATCATTAATTGAAAGTTTATAGAATGGATCTACCAAGGAACGGCTTGTGCAGCCCTGTCTTCTATTATTGATTTGTTTTTTTACTTCACAATGGAATCCCGTGCCTTTGGACAAAAAGGTTAGGTTTAGTCATACTTTTAATATTTATCACTCATTTATTGCTTTTTCGCTGCATTTGTTTCGAAATGTAGTTTTCAACCACTTAGTCTTCACCATACATATCGTTGAAGAAACTGGAACGAGAAATTAAATACATAAATCATGGTCAACACGTAATGGTTGCCTGACTTGGTCTTGGGTAAGGTACCTACAGTCTATTAGGCTAAATAGTTCATTAGGTGTAGAAATGTTTGAAGATGAGCCGTAGAGTGTCTTCTGATTGGATTTTCCTACCTGTTGACAAATGTGGTTATATGAATCCGATCTGGGACAAAAGATTGATATTTTGTTTACAATGGGCCTGAGTGACAGTGGTCTAAAGCGTTCTCCATTACAGATCACTGCCATCTCGCATGGGTTTGAAAAAGAAAGCTTGCCAGTAGCTTCTCATGGGTCTGTGCTTCTTTCCTGGGATGTCCCGGTTTCTTCCTCCAACATTAATACTGGCTATGAATAGCCTATCGTTTGATGAAAAGTGTAAGCCCTACAACAATCTACAATCAGGGGACCAGAGTGGCTGAATGGTCTAAACCTGCCGCCTCACCTGTCTGTTTGGGTTAGTCTAAGGCTCCGCTAACGTGGATACGTGAAAAAGCCTACTATAATCTGAAAAAACACACCCGTTGATTTGTACCCCCCCTACAGATTTCAATAACTAAAAAGTTTAATGTGATAAAAGGTGCACAGAACTAAGTCAATTGAATCATTGATAATTTCTAACCTGACTGTCACCATAATGGCATTATTATAATCCTCTTGCTCTACGGACTTTCCGTACTAACACGGCGCCATATTCCGTACACACTTGTAGTTTATTTCCTTCAACATTATGACGTAATTGATCCTATTCGGTAAAATGCCGGACAATTCCGTAAATTGCAATAACGTTGACTTTGGAATTATATTCCTTTGCACACGTGAACATATTAATGAAACATCTTGTTAAATCCACGTGAAAGGCAAATTTATCAACAAGAATGTACACAAGGCAAGACGTGATCAAGGAGAACATAATTTCTGTGGTGGAATGGAATAAATGACGAGGAATAATCAAAATGTAATAATTCTACAACAAAAGAAATTATGCAAACTGCAAGAAAAATAAGGTAAAGTCACTGGCTCAGATGGCAGATCGATGAAATTTTGTAATTTTTATTTTAAAAATAATTACAAATATCAGTAACTTGTGATTTTTTTTCCAAGGAGAAAGGATGAAGATAAGCATAGCAACTAAAATAAGGATGAAAGGAAAGGAAGAAACTTTGAAAACCCTGTGACCAATATTACTGATAAACACGAACGACTATAAAGTGCATAGGTAAAATAGTATTAAAGTTGTGGAATAATTTCATAAGTATAATATAACCTTAACCTAAACAATAATGGATTTATCAAATGAGAAAAATCTGCATTGATACGGTATGATCAAGAAAAGGCCTTCGATAAGATTGAACACGATTATATTAAAACTGCTTAAAATAGTTTTCGACTAGTTTATAGTAAACATATCAATTTTACTGTACAAATTAATGAAGTAAAGACAAAATAAATTTAATATAGAGATCAGTTATACAGGGTTGTTTTGTCAGTGTACGTAGTCTAGGGTATAGTTTTACGAATCAGAAAAATAAAATATAAAAAGTAAACCGTACTTTGAAACTGCGATAAAAAAAATAATGCATATTTTATGATCGTATTATTTTTATAAAAGACGAAAATTCGAACAAATAGAAAAAGAATAAATTAATATATTATGCATAAAGTTCATGAGTTATGAAAAAAAAAACGAAGAGGAAACCATGCGGGTTTAATTCCCAATCTAATAAAAGGACAAAGTTAAAAGCCTAAGAATTATATAAACAAGACTCAGTGGTCATTAACTAAGTAACAGGAAAGAGAAAGCATAATTTCCCCAAAGATAAAAAGTAAAAATGTAAAAACTTGCAGTATCGTGAATTAAATCAGTCCTAAACATTTTATCACAAGTCCAAAATGTTCAAAATTCCAACTGAATTCAGTGGCATTCGAAATAAGTACCGATTTGTGTTGATTTGACTGTAATCTTGAATGTAGTTATGTGCCAAATACCCGAATTGTGACAGTCAAATCTTTTGATGCATCATAATATAATCCAAAATGTTCTTCTGAATTCACTGTAATTCCAAATTGTTTCTGACCAAAAATGTTATTGACGAGTAGTTTTGCATTTTTAGTGAATAATTTGAATAATTCACCCAAATATAAACAATAACAGGATAAGGTTTATTACTAAAATTATATTGAAGAATATTGCAAACATCGGACACAAATGTTTTTTTTTCTGCTCGGGAATTACAATTGTAATAAAATAAAGGTTAACAGAAACATTAGCTATGTATTATGTTGCTTACAAAATGTCACGAGTTAGGTACATGGTGAACTTGATTGCTGCTAAGAGTAAGTATTTTACACATGTATATAAAATACAATTACGAAAAGCTCAGATATAGTCAGATAGTCACTTTCATTCATATTTAGGAATAATTGAATCACGAAAATAATAACGGCCTGATGCATATGACTTAAGTATTACATAAAGAAACATTGGGAAAATATGGGAAGACAAAAATATTCCTGTGTAAATTTGTCTTTAAAGGACTGACAATGCAAATATAGTAAAGAATCCAGATTAATGACTAGGATGTATAATGGAAATGCGTACAGCCCGAAATATTTAATTGTTTGACCTTTGTGAATGGACCACTCAGTGGTAAGAACTTCAGCCTGGCTCAGCGTTAAGAGGTTAGTATTATAACTGGTCGACCTGGCGTAATAATATGACTGGGTGGGGCATAATGCTAAATGTTTGCGGCGTGATGTCCGTCTGTTTGCGGCATGATGTCCAATGCTAGACATCACTAAAAACTGTCACACTGCAAATATCATAGCAATACGACTGAAAACCTGTCCGTCATATTAAAAATCTAAAAATCAAACACATTGTCCGTGAATGAGTGGAGTTGTCAATTTTAAATCGTGTGTACTACAAACTTAATTCAAGGCTTTTAAGTTTTTGTGAATTTGATGTCCTATAAAGTGTATATAAGCGACTACGAGTATAATAATTTATTATTATTCACAATAATGGAAGTTCCTCCAAAGTTTTTTTTACTTTGTGTTATAGGATTGTTGGTTTCGCTTTTTTTTCGGTTACATAGCTCGAGACCAGAGTTGTAACAATATAAAAATCTGGTAAATACACTTGCTGTATAAAGTGTTACACAAGTATATTCAAAAGGTATGACTAACAGGTGAAGTAGCTTTAATCGTATTTTAAGGAGGATTCACTTTATGAAAATAAGAAAATATATGCGAACATAGACACGAACTACTTGTATAAATAAGAATTAAGTAATTACATAATAAACATAATGATGCGATGTGGAGGGGCAACTTTAGTAGAGCACGATTAAAATGCTCGCAACAAAGTAATACTTATACCAGTATCTGCAGTTAGAAAAAAAATGCAATGAAAGAGAAAACGCGACACGGCAACTAGGAAAGAAAAAAAAAGTAGGGTTGGTTTAAGGCCATATAACAGCACAAAACAGACTACACATGGTGGCCAACATACATGGTGGAGGAAGAAACCACGTAAACACGGGAAAGAACCACCGACCCACGAGAAGCAACTGGCAAGTTTTTCTCACATACCCACATTGATCCAAGCCTCGAACAAACGCAGAGGAAAGATTTCAGTGATCCGTTACGGTGAGCGATTTTGACCATTCGGGCGCTCGGGCTCCCCAAAAATGTGTATTTTTAGCGTACTTAACAATTTTTTCAGTCATATCGCTGTGATGTATGCAGTGTAGTTTGTAGTGATATCTAGTACATTGGGCTTCACACCAGACATATAGGATGTCCAATCTAAAACTAAACTCTCAATTCTGAGCGCCTAACTTTGCAGCTGTTCGTACCAGTCTTTGGTATTACTCAGTCGGGGTTCAAACCGTGCATCCGAAGCGGACGCTCTAACTACCAAGAGTGGTCATACCCCTATGAAATAATAAAAAAAAACTGTCGGACAAATCCCTTCCAAAAGGGGAGGGGTGCATATAATAGGGTTTGACCAATATTTCCCTGTGGCTGTGTATCCACTTTTCAAGTGAGTCTGGAGCAGGGTTTCTCAAAGAAAAACAAACTAGCATAACATAGCATAAACTAATATAGCACATAGGATAAACTTAAGATTAACAATGGTTTATCCAAGTTAGTATGGGTCACACCAGAATTTCAGAAAGGGAGTATAACAAAATAACTAAAACAGAAATGGCTATAAATGAGATCTGGGTCGGAATAAGTAAAACCAGAGGGAAGCATTATGGGTTGGTATATCGGAGGAAACCATTGTTTTGCAAGGAGACCCCATGCAACTCTTTGCTTGAACTATTCCACCTCGTACCTCCTTTAATAGATCTTTAAATGAATGCTATTTTAATTATTAAATCGCACTGGTAGCTCCCTGTCCTGATTCGCATCTGCGAACAAATTTTTTTGACTAGAAAAAAAATGCATTTCAAGCCAATTATTTTGATTTGTAGTATTGTAATATAAAATCTTGAATTCATGAAGTGTTTACACTGATTACACGCAACCACTCTGGGCCCCCACTAGCAGGAGGGTGTAACTCCTTCATGCATAGTGTCCTCGCTACGCAACGAGGGAAATGCTAGTCATTCTACTCGTCATTCTATATTTGGTGTATGAGGAAAAGGAGTATGGCTATGTGCCCTAAAAGGATAGAAATATATAAAAAGAGTAAAAACAATAGAATTTAAAATGTCGATGCCAATTCGAAAACGCGAACACTTACGGGCAAAGAGCACGAACAAGATTTCATCATGATTTATATGCAAACTCAATTAGACATAAAATCCCTTTTAAGGATCATAATCTGGAATGGAAAAGAAAAATTTGCAATGCCTAACAAGGGGAAATAAGTCCTGTATAACTAGCTTTTGGTTTGGGTGTGGAATGTAAGGAAATCCAATTATTACGTCTTCATAAAAATCGGAATCCAATACATTTAAATGAGAAGTTTCTTAAACTTGATTGATTTCTAATAACCCCATAACGACAGGTCGGGGAGGGAAACACGAACATATACAACAACTTTATAAATTTCTGCCAAAACGGGTCACCTCCGGAATCTATTTGTTTATATAGCTCGAGGGTGTCCAAAGTCGAACGGCCTCGTGACTAAAATGGAGTAAACAGTATTGTATAACTGTTTTACGATTGTTAATTACATATATTACTTCTTTGAAAAAGAATACTTCTCCCAAAACAAAATTCTTAACATTTTTTAAAAGATTAAAGTCAATAGACTAATCCTAATTTTCAGCATCTGGGTTCAAAAAGAGACGCGCCGATCGGTGTAAAGATACTTTATTTCCGAGAAATAATTTGAAATTTACATTCTAAAGTAGATAGCATTCCTATACTGGCCTAAAGATCTGAAGGGACTGATCCATTGAATACCTTTTGCTAGCCAAGGTTCCGATAAACCTATCCACAACTTAGTATTAGCTTCGGATCTGTGGATCTCATTGGATGCAGCTGCAAGACACCGCATCCAATTAAAATTAAGTTCTAATCTGAACACATTTCCTACACGATCAAGACAATCAGCACATAACTTGAATAATAAATGCGTACTTTTCCAGTGCCGATATGTTTGCACAAATACTTTTCAGCCAAATAGACATGTAATGGCTTCCTTCGGGTACATAGTGATATTTTCGATGTTAACACAAAAAGTGTTTTTTTTTAGGACCATTGCCATCACCGTTTTCGACCCATGTACAATGCACCACGCTATGGATTACAAACTAAGGGAGGCAACACATGAAATCCAAAAGATGTCGCTAGGACCAAGCTCCTATATAGCCCAGAAAACATTTTATGTAATTGGATGATTTACTACAGATTTGCTACACATCACCATAACGACGGATATCCTGTCAGGGTAAGCGCATTGACCCCGAAAGGCAAAGGAAATAAGACCATAACAAAAGGCGCGACGACGACGAGATGGAAATTTGTCAATTGAACAAGCTATCAATCACTTTAATATCCCTGGTCAGTAAAAAATGATTCTATCTTTCTATGATCCATCTATTCCGTTTTTTGAGTAAAGCCAGACTAAATCAGTTGCTCATTCACGAACCACAAACGACGGCATCTTCTGCTACAAAAATCTAGAGATAATCGCCAGGCACAGTGGCCAATAACAGACTGGTCATGGCTGATTAAATCGATTTTCACCTACTTATCGATGACAAATGGTTTCAGAAAATTCACTTGTCCCACCTTATTTTTCACATGCTCAAGAGTTGTTCAATTTAACACTGACAAAAGCACATTTAGCTGTTAGTTTACTGCAGAACATCTATTCATATTGTCAATTCATATTTGACATTTTTTGCTTCCACTTATTCTGGCTTATAATAGAAAATGGTTACTGCATACCCAATCGCAGTCGTATATTTAATCGTATATTTAAGCCATCTACTTCATCGTGAATCTTCTGTAATTCTCTTATTGCTGTCTTTGCGAAAGGAATATAGGAAACTTTTTTTATCCACAAAGTAAATATCGGCTTTATTGTAAGTACTTCCAAAATGATCATAACATAATTTTGTTGGATAGAGGCTGGTCGTTAAGGAACTTACTATAGCAAATTGTATAAGCAAATATAAAAAGCATGGATGTAAATAATAACGAGTATGATGACGATGAAGACGATGATTTTGATAATTATAATTTAATCATTTGTAACAGGCCACCGACCCAGATTACATGCTGTGCTAAAGATATGGTATAACCACAAAAAGGTAATTCTTCGATTAATACATTGCCTCATAAACTTTTATATAGATTATGCTACATAAATATGCTCATTATGCAGGATCTAATTATTGATTCTCGGGATAAACAATTTGATTTGCATTATAATTAACGTGCGAAGCTAAAATGTCTCAGCATTTCATGCATGGACATTTAACTGAAAATGTGTCTCTGTATATGCAGTCTTACATTTTAACCTACCAATACTTGCCGTAACATGCTTAGCAAGCGAACACTATATGAAACAATGTACATAGTAATAAGAACTCGGATAGTTTCAGATGTTGCTTTAGAATCGTAAGCTATCGTTTAAATTTAATTCTCCATTTAGTTTTTGAAAAATTTATTTACTAAATCGAAAAGAACTTCTCACCCTAATCCTTGATTAACTCAAAACTTCACCCACCCATTCTGTATAGAAACAACAAATTAACTTTATTTACTTAGTTGTCAAGTGTTCGCCCGTGGTAATTGTATGTTATTACTACCATCAGTCGTCTGACATTTTAAATCATTAATCTTCAAAAATCTACAATAATTTAATGCTTTTAAATTAGCATTCTTACTAGTTATAGATGAAAGAGCTTATTGCGTGTGTTGCAAAACCAATATATTTATAAAATGTTCAGCATCCATGCCATTTGCTTTGAAGAAAACTTCCGATCCAAACTGGTTCTTCTTAGCATCAAATATCAGGAATAGTTTTCAGTTTGCCAAATCTATTAACGCTTACACTTCAGACTACAAAGTGACTTTGTCATTTGTGCCGCTATCTTTTTTGGACACGTATACCGCGAGCTTTTAGAAAGAATGCACTGCGAAGATGTATCATATGATACTGTCTCATCATGAAATTGCCATAGAAAACCCAACTTCATATGTTCCCCCTTTGAAAAACTACAATAGGCTTTTTTCCAGGTTCATAATTTTAGATGTCGCAGTATTCTTTAGTTAATTCTTTAAAGTTGAGTAGTTACGCCGTTATTCGGATCAGAGATCATTTAGGAATGAAAATAAAATATGGTAATAAAACACTTACCTCAGCAGGGCAGTTATATATTTCTGTCAAGCCATTCGGTGTTTTCAGACGATCTTTGATATTTGCATCTATTGCTTTTAGGATTTAAATTTCACAACTATTTTTTATGTATGATGAAATAAGTTGCTTGTCATTTCGATCAAATGCTTTTTGATAATAAATAGTATAAAGTCTATAAAGTCACCTTTGTACGTCAAATATTTTCATATCGGTGTGATTCGGAAAAAATATATTGGAATATCCACTCCTAAAAACCAGCTTTTTCACCTAAAATATAATTTTATTTGATCATTTTGCTAGTTTTTCATTTGAAATAAATATTTTGATGGCGACTGGTAAAAGACTGATCCCTGTATAATTTTCAAGCATATTTTATATATCCCTCTTTTGAGTGTGCGATACCAGCGGTGGTCCATCACTTATGGAAGTATCCAATACCAAATAATGTATTGGAATTAAGATGGGTACCGTAATATTTCCAGTCACCCTGATTTTTCCAACTTAATGTATTTCATAGCATGTTGCGCATCTACTTTAATTATATTACTGTCCAGATTTACATGGCAGTGTTTCGTTTAATCTGAAATTGTTTCCATTTCATATTGCATATTAACTAATTTTATAGTGCTTTACCATTTGGTGATAATGTTTCCATTCGTAGGATTTGGACATTTTAAAGCGTTTCGAGTCATTGAAAACGCTTGTTTAAGTCTTGCCATTCTTTTTATCTGTACAGGTTGCATTTGTGCCATGTTGTATTTTGTACATTATTTCAAAGTACTGAGAACAAAGTTATGTCATTGATATTAACGTGGGTGGAGTTTCCATGAGATTTGCGATACCACCCTTTAATAGGATAATCTTAAGCAAACACCCCATTATTTGTAGAATTAGCTATATTGTTCCTATTTTTATCATTTGTACCGCAAATGTCACTATAAATAATCCTAATTGAAATTATAACAACTTGAATACTCCTATTTTATTTGGTATCAAATCAATGTATAGAAAACTATCACTATGTAAATTTGTTTTATTAATTTGCTCCCTTTTTTGCCGTACATTGAAGAATTACATGAATTGTTTTATGGTAATATATATATATATATATATATATATATATATATATATATATATATATATATATATATATATATATATATATATATATATATATATGCAATAAACTGACGACGAACAGTACGAAACTAGTAACTAACTAGCCTAACCGCTCTCGACTCTTAATGAGTCTTTTTCAAAGGCAAATACACAACATATATATGACAAACAAATAAACACAAAAACGTTGTTTGCAAACCTCTACATGACTGTCTCCACATGTGTTAAAACTATAAATACAACCAGCTTGTATAGACTAGTTGCGGAGACTGAAAACGGTGTAGAATTCCCTAAAAGTCTACAAGCCAAAGCGACATCTATTTTTACTTTTTGTACATTTATGTAATGCAGATTATATCCCGGATATTTTATTCTATACCGGTTATTCTTATAATAAAAATTGAAGGATAATAAGAAGATTTAGAAAAATGTTAAATTCTACTAGTGCATAGTTTTCATTTTCTAGTCTTCTTGGTTTAGACCGCTTGGTTTCAATGTTCTAAAGCGGCGTATCCAGTATGATTCCTTTTCCTTCCTGGTTTCGGAACTCCAGCTGTGGTTGTTAGAAATAGCGATAAGTATTATATCACTGAAAGTGTGGCCAGGGGAGGAGAAGTGTTCTGCGACCGGGCTTCTGTACAGCTTTTTTGTCATCCAATCAGATCTATGAAGGTTTATCCTTTTGTGTAGCTTTTCAGTTTCTCCGACGTACTGAAGGCCACATATCTTACATGTGATGAGATAAATCACATTCTGTTTTTGCACGTTTTGTTTGGACCATGTATGTTTAGTTTTTCTTTAGTCACGGTGCTAGTGAATGTCTTGGTCTCTATCATATGTTGACAGGTTTTGCATCTTTTATCGCCACAGGGTCCAGATTGACTAGGTTGGTTTTGACTAGCGATTGGCGTTAGCTTTGCCCTGACTAGGATGTCCTTTAGGTTTTCTGGTCTCCGGTAAGCTACTACAGGTTTGTTCGGAAGTATTAGGTTTAGTATGTCTGACGATATATATATATATATATATATATATATATATATATATATATATATATATATATATATATATATATATATATATATATATATATATATATATATATATATATATATATATATTTCTGCTATATTATTTCAGTGCAGATACAATTGTGCCCAACAAGAGTATCAAACAATGGTGACGACCTCGTGTTCCCGACCCGAAGACGAGTGTACATTCACGTGTCAATAGTGTAATGTGTGGCAGTAATGGAAACTGAATCTTTACGTCTGCCGTATGTGTACGTCAGTTTTTAATTTTCTGTCAGAGCCTCGTATGTTAACAATTATTTTCATATAACTAAAGAAACATTCAATACAATTTAAACAATGATTTCTCCTACATAAGTTTAGGACAAGTTTACTGGTCGTTCATTAGTTTGAGTTTACAATGGTAGTTCCTGTCAATTCCTAGTTTGGTACTAATGGAAAGAAGTTATACATGAAAGGTTCTGGCAGTTGTCCCTATGGTGCACCTATGTGTACCAAATCCACCAACTACACACGATAAATGACTAATATACAGAAAACGTTATAAAAATACGAATGATATGATACAAAGAATAAGTGGGGTTCACACAACCATATGGCTTTGTAAACGTAAGTTTCTGTTCTTAATCAGAGATCTGATTTCACATCACTATCATCGGCTAGAATCCAGAATTCCTATCCAACAATTCCAGTCATTTAACAGATACTGTCGATTGATTTCAACGGCTTCACTGCCATACTGCAAGTCGTGCCTCGCCATTATGGCTTTTCCAACCATCCACCCATCCATCCGTCTAGCTATAAATTTAACAAGCTGATCATAATAAACCAAATGCAGAGAAAATCCATAAATAGTTCCTGCCACATTGTTTTCCGTCAAAATAGTCCTTATCAATAAATTGAAACAAACCTACCATTTTCTAGCGTTAGTCCAAAGAATGACAAAGATAATATATCACACACACACACACACACACAGCTTTATATCCGAAAAAGCATCAAAAATCAAAAACTTTTCAAAACTGAAAAATATGGATTCCATGTGTTTTCGGTCTTTCACGGTATATAGAAATGTTGATGTAATAACTTAAATTTTGAATTCTGTATTTTGCACAACTTTATCTTCAAATATTTAATGGAATTGGTTATTTTTACCCGAAACCATCTAGCATTAACATTTCCATGCCATAAAGTCGAGGATATAATAACCCATATAATAACCCATTAGTTAGATGGGTGGAATTATACTGTTAGCCTTGGTAAGAGCATCCGCCTTTTGATGCGGCAGCTCGCGGCTTTGAACCTCGACGGAGTTAAACTAAAAAGATCTATGAAAATAACCGCCTCGCTTAACACTCAGCATTAAGAGGTTAGTGTGGGACTGGTCGACTTGGTGTCGGAATACTCGGTTGGACATGTATGCGGCATGATTCACCAATACTAGACATTACTATAAACTATCAGACAGCAGACATCGACAGGATATTACTGAAACAGTTAAAGCTACGTTTAAAAATTCAGCACAGTTAGATGCGTATTAATTTAGAGTCCCGAGTAAAACGTGTACTAGTTCAAATTATAATTTATGTTCTATCCTATATCGGACAATAAGCCTTGGATGAAATACTTGAACCAATGCACTAGGGCCTCGTACCGATCCTACCATTCATTAACAATATGGGCAGCATGGTGCTCCTAGAAGGGTGATGTCCTGAGCAACTGTCCAGTGTGCCCATGCCTTAAGACGGCACTGGATCTTAGACATTATACCTTACATGTCTCCATTATGCTCTGAGAACTAAACCTCAACTATTTTGGCAAACTTGTATTCAGCACAGAAAATAGCATACAATGTGTGGAAAATATCTTTAAAATGAATTAAGTAATCAATAAAACTTGCAACTTTTGGAATCATCTATATCCGATTTTTTTAATTTAGGTTTTGTTGCGTTCTTCGGCTAGGTGTTTGTATGTGTGAAAAAGTTTAAATTAAAATGTTATATACACCTTAATTAGTATGGTTGAGCGAGCAGCATAACATTTTTTAAATACACGACGCAGCTATCGGAGAATGTTTTTTTTTTTAATAAAGGTATAATTATCTGCTTTGAATGTTCCAAATCTAACGTACTGCAAACATTTGGGCCAGATGTTCTCTCAGCAGCTAGTTGTCAGTAGTTTGTCCTATAATTTTTCTGAAATATTGGTATTCACTTCTTGCCAGTCAAACGATGATTCATCAATTACATCACACTCGAGATTTTTTTATAATGAAGATTATGTAATTGATTCAGTTAAGCCGATCTTTGGTTATGGCTGACACCTGGATCATTTAACAAGATTTGCAGCGATTATTAAAAATAACTTGCAAGCGCTTTTAACAAGCAAATTTTGTTCGTCTAAACCAATTAATAAATCTTAACCTGTTAAACGTAAGTCATGTCATGAATAGAACTGTAACCACATTAATCAGTGGGAAACCTATCACGCAGAGTGAACCTGCAAAAATTGCAGCATAATTAAATTTTCGTTTTAAAATCTTAATGTAAGGGTGTAACTGAAATGCAAAAAGGTTGACAAATTGCGAATTTATGAAAAGTTTCAAAAATGTTCGACAAGTTGCGAAAGCTGTGAAGTTACAAAAACCTACGAAATCATTTGTATCCGTGTAAATGTATTTTTCGAAACTGCTGTAAATGCTTGAATTTAGTCCCAAAAAACTGAGGGTGCGAACAACTTCTAAAATCTTTAATTTATCAATTTCTTGCAAAACGCCATATATTTTAAATTTATCAAGTTATTCTAAAATTGTATGTAAACTACTCTTTCATTTTTAAAAAATTCTTTTAGTTCTATATTCTTTTTCCATTTGACATTATTAATGTTAATTTTTTGTTTGACTGTATTTTTTTTTCACGAGAGTCCATGCACAAGATTTTATGGACATTTTGTCCGAGTACTAGTTAGTATTGTGAGACGGTCGATAACAAGTGTTGCTACATAATTTTTATTTCGACTGCACTTTAGACTCTTTCGAACTTTGCGTTTTTGATGTTATTCACCCTTCTGCCTACTTTCTTTTACTTTTGTTAGGTTTTCGGCCTGCAGAAGGACTACTGGTTGCAGTTCGTCTGTCATCATATTCGGATGGTCTTTACCGTAGTCAATTAAAAGTCTAGTCTAAGTCTGGTCCAGTGATAAATATCAGCAAGGTGGTGCAAATATCTTTCACTGAGGCGATACATACCCAAGTTTCTCAGAGAACGTCATGTTTCCATTCACTGAAGCAGTTTGATAAATGTTTGGTAAATCAACTAATTTTTTAAAACAGCACCTGTCCGGTCAATGAGAATCAGAATTACAAACGAACATTATGGCATAAAAGACAAAATGCAAGTATAAACCTAGGTAATGAAGACATATAAATCAAACTGATCTGTATATTTTCTCTCAATATTGAGATTACACTCCACTCGTTTTATGGAAATAGCAAACTCCGTTTTTGATGCTGCTGAAAAGCAAGTCTTGGCAGTTCTGGCATATCACCTTCAGTCTCCATAAAATGGAGTGTAACCGGACAACATGATGTACATTATTCCCAAGCTCCAAAAGATCATATATTTCTTGTCTTTTGAAAAGGTCTTCAATTCAAGCTTCTATAATTTCAGGAGCCATGTATATTATTGTGCCGACCGGCATCGGGAGATCTGATGTGGTGCATGTTTCCTGTCTTATCTAGCTTTTCATTGTTGGCTATACCTTTATTTTGAAAGAACTCCAAGGTTCCTGTTTTGCATTTTATTTTTCAACTAGCTTTCGTCTCATTTGTGATCCTTCTCTCTAAACATCTTGTCAAAAATCAAATAAAATAGATCTGTTCAAAGCATTCGTAAAGTTGCAGGATGTTTTCCTGATTGTGAAAGATCTTATTTCCTTCAAGACTTTGCTTCGGGATCGGCCTCGCCATAATTAATAATCATATTCTTTTTTGCTGGAAATTTTTTTGGAGGTCTGCACTGAATAGTACAAATTTCTAGCATTTGTTTTGTATCAATCATTGGATACCCTAAGAGAAATAGCAGCTGTCATTGTTTCCTTCATTCAATATTTTGGTGTCTTGCGATCTAACATTTATTTTCTGCATCGGTGTGGTCCCTATCTCTGATTAACATAAGTGGAACATTCTAGTGCCCAAAATTAAGTTTGCATTCATGTTATTTTTTCCGGTTATGTTAAGTTTATTGTTATTGAACTTCCATTTTCTTAAATTGAGTCAAGGATTGTACGCCATGCGAATCAGTTGTATCTTTCTAACATATCAAATTCCTACAGTTATTTAGTTATTCAAATTAAAGTATTTTTTTATAATTTAAAGTTTTAATAAGTGAATAAACAATTTGTTTTGATTTGTTTATATTAATTACGGACGAACAGCATTCACACTACGCTTTCGCGATCACGTGCACACTGGCTCAGGTGCCTCGAGTTGTTTTGTCCAATACATGAACAATTGTTTTAGTTCTAGTCGGACAATTTTGATCGTAAATCAATAATTTTAAAGGTTTGAATACATTATTCAGTGATTTAATTAGCATTGATTAATCATTTGGAAAGTTTTAGTTTTAATAATTATGGTTAGATACGGTAAGATTAATCAAATATATTAGATTTGGGCAGTTAGAATAGGTTTATATAGGTTATATAAAAAAAAAACATCTATTTGGGGGGGGCACCAGACAGATGCCCCCCTTCCCTACTTAACAGAGAAAAGTGTATTTGTTTATCGCTCTTGATGCGTTGCTATGTTCTATTTATACAACTTTTAAAATTGATGAGGTATTTATTTTCCCTAGTGTTTCTAATGGTTCATTCATCCAACAGGGCTTAATTTTCCTTATCGGAATCATTCCCCTTATTTTAATTGGTGACCTTGGCTGGAGGTATCCTAAGCCTGTGAATGCTGTGTTTGGTGCTCTTGTATGATGCTGATTTTGTTTTTGTTGTTGAAGGCCTTCTATATCATATTATTCCCAGTTGTCTATTTTTATTATATGCATCACATTTTTCAAAACTCATCCTCTCTTCTTTAACACCAATATTCTACTATATGCATATAATTTCTTTTCTTATTAAAAATTTTAGATCTAATTTTAAATTCTTTAGAGCTTGACGGTGTATACCATTTAAAGTTTCCCTAATGTTTCATAGTGTTTGTATGGTGTTTTGTTGCTAAGAAAATATGGTTCCTCTTATTTCTATATCACTCCATTTCCCGCATTTATTTCCAAATGTACATTAAAGGTCCGATAAAGTTTATTTAAGACTTTACATGGGGTTTTCTGAGGCGCTCCCGCAGGCCTGCCCACTTCGCGTAACGTATATTCAGATTTTTTTTCTAATACTTATAATTTGCCTACATTTTTTTCATTGTAGATATTAATAATTTTGAAAAAAAAATGCTCCTACTTTAAACTACCCATATTTTTAAATTATGGTTATAATTTAATCTTTCAATTTTTATACTTGGGTAATTCTTTTTGAGAATTGAAAATTTTTGCATAATGGGCATTTAGGTATATCAATAATGTATTTTAGCTATTTTTCCTGTTAACCAGGCATTGTGGATATATTTAAAAATTAAACTTTGTATTTTTAAAGTTTCCCCATGCTTACCAATTTGTTTTCCCCAATTTTTTTCCCCAACTCCCTATACTTCCATTTCAATTTTAAATCTTATATTTTTTTATGGCTAAATCCCTAATTTTATGCGTACTTTTCCTATTTTCCCCTCCATATCATTATTTTCCTAAATTTTTAAATTAGATCATTAATATCTTTAAATTTCCTAGGTGCCTCTAGGAGTTTGCAGATTGCATTGCATTTATATACTTGTCTATTTTTTAAAATGAAACCAAACCAATATAAATCGCCTCCCATGGCATACTCGATTTGGATTCGATTGTTTTGAAACTATTTATGTTGGCATTTTTCATTAAAACTGGGCGTTAGTGCCCAGATATCCCTCCAGTTTCCTTTTTTTTTCATGATTTCCTTGAACCCAATGCACTACCAAAAGTTTTCGTATTCTTTCATTAAATGTTTGAAAGAGTTAGGGTTCCTAACAAAGTTTTGTGTATCATCTGCATGTTGAAGCATTTTTATTTTGCTTTTCAAATGTGCATTCCTTCTGTTACTGTTATTCCTTATTCTTATACTATTTCTATTTCTGTTACTTATAATAGCATTGATAGTGGGAATCCTTGCCTCGCTGATCCCTGGATTTCAAATTTTTCTGTAACCGCTCTATTTACTTGTACTCAGTTTTGTCATTGTACAGGATTTTGGTCCATCTTTGGAAATTCTCTCCAAATCCAAATTTTTCTAATACTTTTCCTATATAGTTGTGTTCATTTCTGTCGAAGGTTTTTTCCTGATCGATAAGCACCATGGCTTTTATCTTATCATTTCCCTTAATATAATAGACTATTTTTATATTTAAAATATTTTGTATATCCTTTCCTTTAGAACCGCATGTTTGGTTTTCATTTATAATTTTGTCCATACATTTTGTATCCTATTAGCTAATAATTTACTAATTATTTTAGTTTTGGAGATGGGTCTCCAATTTTTAAATCATTTTAAATCATTCCTTTCCCCTTAACCTTTATAGATTAAAGAAATTACTCCATCCTTCGTCGTGTTTGAACCCCAGTTTTTACACTAGGACGCAAGTGTAAAATAAACGAGCAAAAAATGTCTGGTTAGTACCATCATATGGATTCTTATAATTTAGTTCTTTCCCCATGGATGGGTAGTGGGAAAACAATGCACGATAGGACTATATTAGTAGATAGAAATATGAGGAGCTGGACAATAAATTCATTATTTCATATATTGTTTTAACATCAGTCTGCTGATCTGTTAATGTTATATAATTTGAAAGTAAACAAATTGTGGATTATTCATTGGGAGTTACAAAGTGCTCATTCAATTAAGGTTTCTGGGATTATTGCGAATTTATTCGAAGGAGTGATGGACGATGCCATTGTTATGTATGAAGATTGTTGGCGCAACAGCATATTCAAGGACCTGAAATTACTTTGGAACATTCGGTCCTTTTGAACTTTGTATAAATTGTTTAATTTGGATCTAATTCATAATACTGCTCTTCTTAGTTTCTTAACTTTAGTTATTAAATTAATATTTATTAAAACTCGCTAGTTTTGCGTCTTTGTCACTTAGTTTTTTTTTTATAAGAGTCGTAACAATGCGCACTCGCATATTTTATTCAATGATAATGCTTTTAAATTGACAACAGCTTCAAAAGTAAGATGACGAAACAATGCAGTATGTTTGATGTAAAAATATACAACTTTATGTACTGTTAAATACAGTATACGTGAAGAGGATTCCCTAAACGAACGGATACAAGTTTGTTTCGACTGATTTTTGTCTAGTGCATGATTTGGGGACAATAACTTTTTAATTCAAGTCTCTTAAAGTATGAATAAGATAATAGTAACCTCTCCATTAGAAATGTTTCTAAATTATCAAAATCTAAGCTTAAATTTACATTTAAAAAAAAATACTGTGTTATCTGTCACTGTCATACAGTTGGGAGAGGTGAAGGCATGCTTTCCAACACAACTTTACACAGCAGATATTAATGATCTATTCCCAGCAAATATTAATGCCCTTTACACAGCAAATATTAATGCCCTTTACACAGCAAATATTAATGCCCTTTACACAGCAAATATTAGTGCCCTTTACACAGCAAATATTAATGCCCTTTACACAGCAAATATTAATGCCCTTTACACAGCAAATATTAATGATATTTACAATAGTCCAGGAACATATTACACCCTTTTTCATGGCCTTCAGTTTCTTAAGATTTATTCTCGGGTAAGAATAAATATATTTGTTAATTGCAGTTTAGATCATGTAGAAGCTTGAAAGAAATTGCTTCAAGCGTCTGAACAATGCTTTAATCTTTTCCTTTGATATAATTATATTAAGGCATATAAATATAAATAAGTCTGAAAACTACATTCGGCTAATAATTACATTTACGTCGAAGACACTCGAAAATAATAAAATAAGCAAATCTATGAAACAAATGTTAAGAAAACATTCAAATGGCCAAAACGCAGCATGGAAATCTCAAATTTTCAAGTTTTAATAGTAACATCTATATTTTCAGGCAAATTGCTGTGAAATGTGAAAGAGCAGATATTTCCATTTAAAAATAAAGATATCTCAATTAATAAAAGAAATATATATCTCAATTAATAAAAATATAAATATTTCCGACAGATGTTTGTAAAATAAATAAACCTGTTAGATGGAAATTAATACATTAAAGTGGTATGACGGTGCATTTAATCAATACAAATTTTTATGATTTTTTTAACGAGTGCTGAGTGTTTTTACATCGAAGGCGATACGGATGGTGCGAACACTGTTCCATGCTGTCCGTTAATGAGGGCTGAGACATCCTCGGATGTGGAGGTTGACCCCATGTTGACTGCGGAGCAGAGTGAAGAGGTAGAGACGTTGCTGGCAGGGTATTCCGATGTGCTTACGGAATTACTCGGGAGAACATCATTTGTTGAGTTCGAGTTCAAGCTGTTGGACGACCGGTCCGTGCAGCGGAAACCCTTAGCCCCGCGGGAAACAAGTGGCGAGAGATGAGATCAGACGATTCATCTGGGAGTAATCTAACCCGCCGATTCTCCTTACAGCTCTCCTGTGGTCTTGGTGCAGAAGGAAGATCTCACCAATCGCTTGTGTCGAATACCAGAAGTTAAATCAGGCGACATATTTTCAATTTGAAATGCTACCTGATATTGAACATATATTCTCTTCTGTGGCGAAAGCGAATTATTTTTCAAAGTTGGATTTGTCCAAGAGCTATTGATAAATTCTGGTAAAGGAAGCGGATAAAGTTCGCCTCTGCTACTCCCGATGGGACCTTCCAGCAGTTAGTCATGCCGTTCAGAGTTCAGAATGCGCCCAACGTTTTCACTAGAATGATGCGTAAGTTGTTGGAACCCTTGCACAATTTCATAGATGATCTCTTGCTAGCCAGAGAGACGTGGGGTGAACATCTAATCTACTAGCAGACGTCATGGAACGGCTATGTCAAGAGGGATTGTCACCTTAGGTTCCTGATGTTGAACTAACTGGGACACACCCTGAGTAAAGGCACGCTGTTCTCAGAGGTCGAATGTGGATCAGCTGAGAAACGCTGTACAACCCCACCAAGAAAACTGAGGTGATATTATTCCTGGGATTGGCAAGTTAATACCGGAGGCCAATTTCAGCGAAATTAAATTAAATTATTCAATTTCGCCCTTTGTGAGCTATATACCAACATTCACAACTTCTGAACCATAATCAAGCCTGGGGTGGGTAACAAATCTAAATAAATATTGGTAACACCCCACCCCAATTTCTTATAACCAAAACCATAACCGTCGAAGTGGGGCTCGTCCATCCCGCATGCATGCATGCATACATACGTACATACGTTTACACACAAATTAAATCGTAGAGAATATTAGAGCGCAACTGCATCAGGCTATGAAATTATACATAGTAAGGTAGTTTGTAGTAAACATACAGGCGAAGAAATGTACATAGTAAATTATCTCGCGTCTAGTTTGCACTTAACATAATAACTTTACATAGAAATGAAAATAAATGAAAGTATTATTCAATTTTTACATTTAGAGATAGGGACCCCGAGTGGCCGAGATGGTCTATAGCGCTGTCCGTTATGGATCACTGCAATCTCACCTGTCTGCGTGGGTTCGAGTCTAAGATTCGTCGAATGTGGATATGTAAGAAAGCTTGCCAGTAGATTCTCGTGGGTCGGTGTTTCTTTCCGGTGATTTCCCGGTTTCTTCCTCTACCATTAATTCTGGCAGCTATGTATAGTCTATCGTGTGCTGAAAAATGACTTTAAGCCCCACACAACAACAACATTTGGAGATATAGTATTGATTGAAATTAGAAGTGGATTTAAAATTGTACAACCATGAAACGTCATGTAAAAAGGATAGACAAGGTAAGGTACATAAACAAAAATCTCGTGCAAAAGAAAGTGTTAGCACGTGCGGCTTGGGGTATTCTAACGTGTAGGCTGGTAAACGTAGGTTCAAACATGCAGGTAGAAAGATTGTATGCTGAGCGATGAAGAGATTTGAAAAGGATATTTAACTCGATATATTTAAAGTGAAAGGTAAGTAGTGAGGATTATTCTAAACTTATATCAATTACTAATTCAAAATTGTAAATATAACAGATTAACCCAGCTAGACACCATTTGTCAATACAGTAAATTAGGTTAAGTCTGGACAGTCAGCTCAGCTGTATGTGTGAGAGAAAGAGGGGTAAGTCTATGGCATCAATTCTTTATTAAAATTAAACAAAATTATATATAATTCATTTAAAATATATAATATAAATTTAATTAAAGCTCACAATGAAGTAGTGAGAGCGTAGGGCATATATAGTGATCCCTATTCTGGAAGAAGTCTGCTCATAGGGCATGCCTCACTTTAACCTTGGATCACTCGTGATACTCGTGTTTGTGATACCTAGCTGTCAGAAGCCGCTCCCTGCACACTAGGACACTGATTAGCTTTTGTTTACGTTATGTCTGGAAATTCCATAACCATAGTTTGTACGGAAGAGTTTTGTTAGACACATCTCTTGTCTTGTAATGAACCTGGCGTTAAAGCAATAATATACGGTGAATAATAGCATCTACTTGTTTTTTTTAATACATAGATGTTGGATTTCTTACAGGCTCAATCGAAGAATTAGATGATACCAAAATTGTAACAATCATTTTCTTTCTTTTATGAACTTAAATTACAATTCCAAAAATTATACTTTTATTAAAACTATGACTTCAAATTACAACTCAAAAAAAAATCATACTTTCTAAAAATTCCTAAAAATTTTTTACATTGTAACATGTCATTGCCATTTTTATATCAATCTAGATGGATTAGTGACTGAAAATTCTGTTATTTTCAGTTACAATTGAAGTACCTAACCACGTCTTACTGATGTTAACAATATCGAGCATATATAACAACATACTAACATGGTTAGTCTTGTAGTGCATACTTTTGACTAGAACTAGGACGAAATGAGAGCCTTTAATGCGAGTTACGTGATAGTTTGTATGATGAGCAAGAAAGACCAACAGACGAACAAATAGGTACATTCCCTTTAATTCTCTAATTTCTGCATATGCACAATCGACAAGTAGACTTTGCTGTATATAACAATATATGGGAATAAGTGGAATCCTCAATAATAAAAGTAATAAAAAGTAATATATATATATATATATATATATATATATATATATATATATATATATATATATATATATATATATATATATTAAAGCAATACCTACATTTCATAATATCTAATCATCATATGGATACATTATGTCAAGCCCCTAAGGAGTCTGGTCACATTAAATCCTACATTTATCACTATTGGATTTTCCTTTGTGCCCAAGTACTACTTTTTTTGACAGTAATGAATTTTCAATTGTGTCCAAATACTACATTTATTTGTCTTTACTGATTTTAATTGTGTTCAAATCATACATTTGTCACTACTAACCTTTTCATTGTCAAAATTCTACATTAGTTTGTCAGTACTGAATCTACAATTGTGTCAAAATCCTAACAAATCATCTTAATATAAAGTATATTGAATGATGAACTCGCTGTGAAGTACTTGCCATAGAATAGAGGCCTTTTTTGTTTAAAAAAGGCTGAACTTTAAGCTTCCGGCACGCATAAATGCCTGATTACTTGCTGTGCACTGTTGTCAAAATGCATGTAGACAACCGCACTATATTGACAATATTTAGAAATTAATTCCTTTGAATCGATAACAAGATTCTAAATACATAAACCATATATCACCATTGAGAAGAAAAATAAAAAAGGTCAATTCAAGTTAAGATTAATTGATTAATTTAATCATATGTTCTCACCGGCATATCAAATGTTAGTTTACACGCTGCCGCTAACAGTCAAATGAAACAAAGACCTCTGATTCTTGCGATAATAGAAATTAAATCGAGCTTATAGGCCATGATACAGGAAGAGGTGTGATTTAGAATCCTCGTCTAACAGTATAAAAGTTTCAATTATCTTGAATGATATTTTCCTTATTGAAGGAAAAATCGTATGACTATAAATTACACACAGAAGACATTAGTACATGATTATTCAATGGACGACCGCTCGTGGATACTATTTGTCCCGAAAATTCATAACATATAAAGCCTCGAGTTGTCAAGGGTTAATAGAGAAATGGACCGTATTAATTATTGTAATCCCGTGCGTATCAATTATCTTTATCCAGTTTTCTTGTTTGCAGAAATACACTTTTAGACGCTTCAACGGTTAGCGATGCCATGTGAAAAAACAACTAATAATACGCATATATACATTCTTACAACGGCTCCCTTGCAACTATGTGCAGTACACTCATTAATAATTAGTTACTTATTAAATAACAATACAAATTATCAATAATCCCCGTTTCCTAAATGAATTTAATATAGTATACAATTTCATAGCAATCCTTTCTGCTTTCCGTTTTCCCTCCCCTCTCGTTCATAAGGGACAAAATACGCAGAAATCAGAAATGAGAGAGAAAAGGAATGTGGGCTGGATGCACACCTGGAAATTTAACTTGCACCAAGTTACCAAAAAAAATTGTACATCTTAACGTTATGTCTGCACTTTCCTTGGGATTTATCTAAAGTGTTTATATAGTCAGCAAGACAAAGTTGCAAAAACTTGTCGGCATTATATGGTAAATTTCTCGGTTACGTTGTACACATACTGTGATATATTTAATAGGTTTTGTGTTGTTGTTGTTTCTCAAACCTATTATGTTCTAAATTCGATTATTATTAATTAAATATGAAAATATCCAACGGATGATTGATGGTGAAAGTTAAGTCAAACCGGAGAGAGAGAGAGAGATTTTAGAAGTATTTTTGAAATTGATTATTTGATAGAAACACAAATTTATTGCAGTTTGCAATTTTTCCTACATGTTGAATAAATGATAAATTCTATGTTTTATTAAGAAATATTTGCAAGATTTTCTTTACGAAAATATTTATCGATAAATAAGAAAATACTGATCAATTTCTCTCTTGGCAAGTGTCTATTTTTGGTAGTACTGTTAATAAATCTCAATTGATAACTTGTCATATTAATTTCTTCTTTTCATTTCATTTGTTCTAGTATTATTTCCACGTTATAAATGTGATACGCACTCTTCCATTCCAACGTTTAGTAAGTAAATCAATCGCGAACGCGAGGTCAGAGGAATTCCACGAATATCTAAGTGCTTACTCATTGTCTATACGGGATTTATTTGAATACTATTGAATTTTAGTCTTTTCGACAGGATGGCACGAGCCAATCAGCAAACTTATCGTCTCCAACCGATTACATCCTACACAATGTGCCTACATGTTACAGTAATGTCCAGATTTAAAGTCATTCCGACAACACTGAATATGGATAACGACTTTAAGGTTATGGAAAGTCATTACTTATGTGATCCACCAAAACACTGAAGGAATAAAAAAAAGTCAGCTGATGTTCCTGTTAAAAATTCAATGATTTCTACAGACCAACTGGAGATATATTCGAAAATGCTGCAATTGCTTCAGTGTGGATCTTTAAAAATATTTGCAACAACAAAGACTATGATGTTAAAATCATTCAGAAAGACAAGATACGACCCCGCAGCAAAGTCTTCAAAGAAATAAAAATCTTTCTCTTGTTCCACGGTAAGGAAAACATCTTGCAGCTTTATATATACTTTGAAGAACACGATCGATTTTATTTGGTCTTTCACAAGATGCTAGGTGGAACATTGTCTGACAATATTGGGAGATTGGGTCACCTGACAGAGAGAAGTCAGTTCAATAGTGAAATGTATCACACGAGCTTTGGATTTCTTTCATAACAAAGGTATAGCCCACAGGGACCTAAAGCCAGAAAACATATTGTGTGAAAAGAAGGAAAACTTCCCGATACGAATACGTGATTTTGACTTGGCAAGTGGTGTGCCTACTGGAAGTTAGAAGGATATGTGTACCACGCCAGATCTTCAGACTCCGGTTGGCATAGCAGATTATATGACTCCTGAAGTTGTTGAACCTTGGTGAATCCTTCTCATATTACAAGAAATGTGATCGCTGGAGCTTGGGAATAATTATGTACATCCTGCTGTGCGGTTACACTCCATTTTATGAGGTAATTATGATGGAACCGTAGTGTGACGTGTCAAGAATGCCAGGACTTGCTTTTTAGCAGCATCACAACGGAATTTATGAATTTCCAGAAAATGGGGAAGCGTAATCTCAGACAGTGCCAAGGACCTCATTCGTCACTTGCTGGTACAAGATCCACGCAAGCGTTATTCCGCCAAGCAGGTCTTGAACCACCCCTGGGTATGTTGCCCACATGCTGCTACTAATCTTCGTTATTGGTTTGGTCCCACTCAGTTTACATCACAGAGAGGACCCCCTATGGCCGAAAGGTTAAATATTTTTATATCTATTTTCCCATTATTTGTTGATGTTGTTCATTGTAAAAAATGAAATAGAATTTTGGTAAAATTTTATGAAATTTGGATCATGGTTTATGCACCTCTCTAAGCTAATGTTTGTAAAGACACATTTTATAAAACTAGGCTGGGTTATTGAATCTTATTTTAGTCGGTGATCTTTTCTAAGGATCATTGTCTGGTGTTTGCTATGTTTTGTATGTTATCCATGTGCAATTGTTCGGATGGCGTTGGTATGGATCAAATCTTTATTAAAGTTTTCTTTGTTTAATAGAGCTATATATAAAATGAAAATAAAAGTTTGGTAGCTGACAGGTTTCCTCACAAGAAGAAAGTCTCCTTTTCCCGAAAAATGTTTTCTATTTCTTGACTTGTTATAGAGAACATGACAGAAAAATAGAAATCAATGTAAAGAAAAAGTAAAACTAAAATAAATTGGATGGGTGTATGTTGTGTGCATGGTTTACCATATCGTAGATGTTAGCAATGTTTTTTTATATGTTCCCAGTTTTATTGTGTTCGTTATGTTCTTATTTTTCGAACGCCCATTTGGGGAGATGAAGTGTTAGCCACGTGGCATTGGTATCACACCATCATACGATCCTTACTTGGTTCAGTCAATACACCGTAACAATTTTTTTTTCCTTTGGTGTACCTATCATTGTTAGAAATTAAAATTAAAATTCTACGAGATAGTACTATTAGTGATTGAGTATTCTTATAGTTATCTTAATTAAAATTTTATTTTTGGTCTGCCTCCTTATTGAATTTAAATATTTAGAAATATATTTGGATTTCGAATTAATAAATAGAAGACAAAATTTACATTTAGCAATTAACATAAGTGGGGATAAGGCGAGTGACTTTAGGACGGTGTGAGGAAGTGGATCCGGTCTGCACACTGACCGGAACCTATTCCTACTTGGATGGCAAACCAGTTCTATCCCCATCGTCCTATGCCTCTCTCCTCATACGATTCGTGATTTCAGTCTTTTTTCCTTTTCCCTTATTTGGCTCAATATTGGTCGCTATAATACAGAAATCACACTAGAGTTTTCAGATTTTGACAAAATTTGTAATTTGACACAGTGTAGTATAGAGAAATAAATACCTGGCACAGAGCTCCAAATAACAATAATATGTAACAAAGACGTGTAGTTTTCAGTCACTAACTGCATGTGAAACTATCCGAGAGTAAAGAATTCCCGGTAGTCTTTGAATAATATGAATCGAATATGTAAAGTTTGCAAACACTAACTTCATATGTGATAATATCCATGAATAACCTTCACATCAAGCAAGCCCACCTTTATTGAATTTCCTTTCTTCCCTTTACAAAAAGTGCCTACTCCACTTCCTACACCAACAATGCTTTCTAAGAATCGCAGTACCAAGGATTTGGAGTTATTTGCTTAGACGGCTATTTCAATCAACCGCATTTTTACATCAACATCTGATTATCAACGAGCTCCCTCGATTTCATTATAATGGAAAAAAAAATGAAGAAAATGAAACTCCACCATTTAAATTGTCCCTACCCGCCTTCAACTTGTCAAAACAACGATAACATTTGGAGGTCGGGATTAGTGTTTGTTCAACAGACTTTTATAGTGCCCGTTCACTTCCAAGGTATCAGTCATTCACTGAAAGAATTATTTTCATCTGCATACCATTTGTTTTAATTTACAAACACGTGATTAACTTTATTTTGTAAATTTTGCTTTAAGGATTGATGATGAAAATCTTCTGCATGTTGGTGGGAAAATGTGGAAATTGCCGACATATCTTTGAAAGAACTACAGCAGCTGCAACTCAGCCAGTCAATTTGTTTCTGGTTTGTTTTGAAACCTTATCTTCGATACCTGTTTGCCAAGAAGCACACGGAAATGTGTATGGAAAAATATTGTTTTACTTCTTTCATCTGAATTTTTTCAATAATTTCTTAAACATTGCACGAAAAACCAAATAGTTATGTTTTTTATATCTTAAATTTTAATGGCTCATTCATTTTTTTCTTTAAGAAATCTGTCAAAAGAAAACAATGTACAATTTCCCTAATATTCTTATGAAAAGATGTCCGGATTGAGAATATTTAGTTTGATGCAGTTTAGAATTGTAATTTTCATAAAACTAGACGTGACTTGTTTTGAATATACCATTTTGAGAGTGGGTGGGTGGAAGTCTACAACCTAATGTTGTTTTCATCTCTAATGTAGAGAAAACAAATTGTCAGAAGTATAACTGTGCATGTATCCCTTTTAGTTATTGTTTGTTCTGTAAAATAATATTCCATTTAAATCCAGTTGGAAACAACAATTGAGGTCCAAGGCAAAAATGGTTATTGTTGTAATAAATACAACTGAACTCTTGAGGATGCCAATGCATGGTTCTGAATATGCTGGAAAAGCGAGATTATTCAGTGCCTTTGCTAATATTTAACAAGTAGATTTTATGTTTCTGCTATTGTTCATGAATAAGGTTGGTGGAATATAAAACTGAAGCATTCTGATTGGTGGAATGTAAACCTGACGTATTCTGATTGGTGGAATTTAAAACGTTCTTTTGATGCTTAAAATGACACAGAATTTACATGTAAAAATCTATACATTGTACCGGAAACATTTTTTTAAAATAAAATTTAAAGAAACAATTTTAATGTTGAGGCGAATATCCTCATTCTCATTCTCGTGTACGTTTGGAAGCAATATGTTAAGAACGACTTGAATTAAGATTTGTGGTCCCAAATTAAATCCTATCTATATTACAAAATTAGACCCTCTAATAACTGAGACGTAATATTTGTTCGTCTTTTTAGGGAATCGTCTTCAACTTATACAGTATTGAACCGTACACAAACTGTATAGTTGTCTACATCAAGCATTCGACATTGTTTCGTCATCTTCTTTCGAAGATGTTCTTCAATTCAAAGTTATTAACATTGATTTTAACACGTGAATGTGAATTGTTATGAAAAATCATATTTTAGCCAAGTCAGCACTTTCTAATTCCTATGAATAATCCAAATAAATATTTTATCTAAAATTAAATAACATTAAACGCATCAACTCTGCATCAACCCTATAGTGCAATCTTTTCCTTCTTTAAGTGACATTTCACAATGCTCCATATCATAAAGAATCCATCCAATGGGAAATAACTTTATTCTTCTAGGAACCCGTCCAACCTCACTAACCAATCAAAAATTACCCCAAACTTGTAAACTGGTTAAATTTGATTTGCAGACACATTTATAGCTCAATATTCTTAAAATAGAATCTACACCATTGGATACATCAATTAGCTAGTCACGAACAAACAGTATATACAGTACATAGTCGTGTGCCAATGATTTTTTAAAATGTTGATATATAGAGAGGATCTAAAATGGATAGTGATTTAATATTGAATTTATGAAATGAGCTGAATAATGTCCAGCATTTGCGAGCCTTGGCGAGCCAAAGTTGGACATTATTTAACGCATTGCATAAATTCAATATTAAATCGTTACCCATTTGAGATTCTTTTTATCACAGTTTTTATTTCAGTGGAAATTATTGAGATATAAAGAAGAACGAATAATTTCGTTCATTGTGACAGACGGTGCACCTTTAATTTTTTTGTGCATAAAATATTGTCCCAAAAAGCTGAGCTGGTAAAAGTAGATTGTACTGTTTTACAAACTATAAATCAAAGAAGAATTCCATCCGAATAAACAGAACATTTTATGACGATAAAATCATTTTTCAAAACAGAATGATCAATATGATGTGATGCTGCCACATTGTTTGATACGGTACACATTACAGTAGGCCGACAGTAGAGTACATATTTACCCTAAATTGTCACTTTCAGAACTAAACGTTACATTGTTGCGATTTGTATGACGTAGGATTACCGGATGCAATAATTCTCACGATTACTGCAATGCATTTGTGACCAGATATTTGCAACGTTTGATTTGGAACAATAGACTACACAGAAGAAATAAACAATTTTCTTTTCGTGTCAGATTTACATCCCATATATGCTACGTAAAGATGCTGTGGTTGAATAAAGTTCTGTCAGGAGACCCATTCATGCCCAGATTTTTCTTTGAACAGAGGTGAGTTGATTTACTTTAAGTTAGAATTTAAACCACGCTTGCATATACAGTGGATTATATATCTATGTTACAGATATACGTCCCCCGCCACCCACTATCCCTTACTTTTACTCTTTATTGTTATTCTTGTCTTGTAATTTTATGCCATTTTTCTTACGATCATATTGTTAAACATGACATGACAAACCCTTGTGTGGGCAACATATTTATATTGAGACAGCCGAGATAATTTTTCCTCAGTTTCCTTTCGCGAGTTGTTTTAAAAAATGGCCGCCAAAAATGTTCATTCAAAGCACAAGATTACAAAAGGCCGGATCAAAAACGTTTTCCGACGATCCCAGCCAGTCAGTAAAGGGGTTCGTGCATACTAATTGCATGGGCTTACTTGGTCCAATCAGAATCACATAAAGTGATATGTTCACACGTATAATAACAAATTATGAAACTGCACACTGTAGTCGAAGAGTACCCACTGTGATAAGTAACACATAAACAACAACAGCAACAAACATAGTATTTAATAGTGCTTGAAACTGTGGGATCCAGGGTAGGAAAAGGCAAACGGTATTTGAGATGTTGCAGATATAACTATTTGTGACAAATTAACAGCTCAGCAAAACAATACGTTTTATGTGTTGCAATTGAAATGAACCAAACAAGACGGTAGTCTGGTTATGGCCTCTCTGTGCAACTTCATTAAATCTGTATAGCAAATCCATATGCATTTTATGAAATATTTCCATATTGGAATCAAAAATGGAAGGAAAATCCTTAAGATGTATATTTTCACTATTAAATGTTTGTTCAGATATTCTCTTGTGTACTTTAGGCGAATACTTTGGCGAAATTTGTTTTCTCACAAATGGTGTAAGCCATTTCTACTCATAAAATTTAGTGTTCACGGCACCTATCCCTCCAAGAGTACCCATACATATAGGTTACTACATTTGCATGGGAAAACTTGAACAAATATTTCTGAAAATACAGCACGACCTTGTGAAGTGCAGTATTTTTCAGAAGAAAAAAACAAGTTCATATTTTTCCATACAAATGCAGTAGTCTTATTATTATTATATGATCATTTAATTTTACTACCTAAGATTTGATAATAAAATAAATTTTAAGACACAATGTAATTGAGTTTGTTTTATTCCAAAATAAATTCACAACCATAGATTCGTCAACACACAATAACAGTAAATATGCGCACATAGCTCCGCCAGCGACCCTTTAATTTCATAGCTTAACTCGCGTCCAGTCACTCATTTAAAAATTAAGCCCTGTTTTTCTATATCTAAAACAACTTAAAGTCGTATTGTAACATGTCAAGGTTAGGGTAAATAAAATGGAATAGATGGACAGCTCACGCCTTTTTCAGCTACTAGATCTCTCCAGTGTGTTGCAGTGTCAAGTAATGGTGGGTTCACCACAAAAGTTCTTATTTAGATGAAAAAAGGCACAAAACAAAAATATAGATAATCAACACATTTGATTATATGACTTCCAGGCTTGTTTGTTTTCTCAGAACATTTAGTGCTCCAAATGGTGATACATATTCGCACATATGCAGAACTGAAGTTTGATAAAGCATGTTGAAATAACAATAATAGTTTCGGTGGGACTTTGTACATGAAAAAAAAAACATAAACGTTCCATTTATCCTAGTTTATAAAATCTATAACACTGATAATCCTAATTCCCAAACCAATCTTGCAGAGAAAAGTAAGTTAATAGTTCTCAAAATTTGTTTGCATGACGTACCGTAGTGGTAATGAATTTGTGCTTCCAATCAAGTTTGGGACCAGACCCAGGTTTGTGTTTCAAAGTCATGTGGTAAATATTGTAGAGGCACAGTCTGGAACCGGATGTTAGTAGAGTGTCACGTTTGTTAGCTGAAACACGTTTTGTTGTTTTGAGCAACAGAGTCTGGAACATGATGTCAATAGCATGTCGCGTGAGTTGAATGCGACAATGTGTGTCGTTTTGTAGCAACAAAGTTTTGTCGTTGTGTCTGGTATATTATTTCGACATCTAAATGACGCAACCACTACAAAATGCATGGAAATTTGTGATTTGAAAATGATACATGTATTATATCAAGAAATTTTATAATGTCAATCGGAATACTAAATTCCCAGTGAATAGCAGACGGCTGTGTTGATGACACAGTGACAGTGTCGTCAGCTAAATCCTTCTATGGGAACTTTTATCTGGTATATATAGGAAATACACGTTTAAACAACTTAAGGTAAATACTATAGTCATTATGAATACTAAATTTAATGTATCGGTAGTGACTTATCTATTTTGCTATTATATTAATGCTTGAATAGCGGATGGACAAGAGACGTTCAGTGTCCCCTGAGAGATGCTCAATCGAGGACAAAAGGATGTTTTTAATGGCAAAGCCAACTCCGTGCTGGTAGGGCTCCTCAGGTTCTCGGCCCTTCCAGAAGGTGTATTTTCCTCTCAGAGATCCACTGTTTTCCTGGAAAGTAGCTATGCTGACATTTAGTCTGGTGAGTTCTCTGTCGATGATGACCTTCTTGCTGGTGTTGTCCACCTCCTTGAGGTCGTTAGAGATACCTGTGCGTATGGTGCGCACGTTCCAGCTTGCGAAGCGAAGACCTGGAATCTTTTTTGGTTTCTTGTTTCTTTTGTCTGGTGCGGAATTTCTGTCTTGTCATACTGTGCAACATACTGAGCTCCAGGCACCCAATGAAGCAGGCAGACGTTGGCTGGCCAACACCTTACTGACCGGGGGCTGCCCGGCTTAAGGCGGGTGGTAGTCGGCCAGTGGGACTCGATGATCTCTCCTTGTCTAACAAACATGTTTCTTGACCGACCTATGTCAAACCCTTGCGCGAATCCCGCTAGGAGTTATAAGTTTTCCTCGATTCCAATGAATCCCATACAACTACTGTTATAAACTGGAAAATTTAACGTGTCCATTCTGTAAATAATTTTAGTCTAATTAACACAAGACCAAAAATCTAAAGTTTTTACAATTATCTGTCAACCGCACAACTGCACGGCTCATTAACTTTCTGTAACGTTTCGCGAGCATTGCACGCCGTGAAGCTATACAACTCGACCACCTAATATAGGGAACTATATTTACTACGCTACATTTGGTCAGCCAAATCATGATTTTAAGCCACATTTCGCCTGTACTCTGCACCATATTTACCACCTGAGCAACAATAAACGGCGCCTGCCGACTGCGAAAGAGTCCGTTCTCGTGTATTCTTATATATAGCTTACCAGTCTTCAAACATAAATACTGCACCAGGAATCACACAAATAGTTTATACAACTATATTTTAATATTGACTACTGACAAGGGACAATCGTGCGCTATGACCTGAACTCACTACAAATAAACCATGGCATCTTGGAAACTCACTAACACTTCACTCCTATACGTTTGATCCCAGTAACTGGCTAATTATTTCAGTCTGAGGATTATATTCCCAGCACCGACTTCAGTAATCAAACGAGAAATGACAAAATCTAAAAAATCCTTAAAATGGAGATCTAAAACAAACATGCATACTCCAAATTTATTGCTCTACTAATACAAATAATGTATAGAATTATGCTATAGTCCCTTCTGTACATCTGACCTGGCATGGTACGAAGGTGTGTGGGGAGGCGTTGGTGGGTGGGTGGGGGTACGTGTGCGCGCGAATGTGTGCAAATCTCAGAATTTGTGCAGGTGTATACAATTTTGAAGTTACGTTACAGCAAGCATGCATATCAATTACTGTACTGGTAACTTGTATTTATCGATATTTTGCAAATGGAACCTTCAGAATTTACAAGTCTGTAATAATTATGTTTCTTTATACTTTATTTCCAATTTAAAAATTTTGTTATGATGTTTGTGTGAAAAGCGAATCTGGGGGTGGAGATGGCGAGTACGCCGTCAGAGGCTGCATAATAAGATTTAACCTGGATGAGGACTACATATGATACATATTTCATAGTTTGTGGATAAAACTGTTTGCACGAAAGAAATCTTTTCTTCCCATGAAAACATTTACCAGTATGCTCATGTTTGACCATGGTATTTTGGTCACACACAAATCCAATCTGATTAAAATCATATATTCTCTGTCCTACGTGAAGATCTGACATCAACTGCTTAGGGATCGTGTTCTGGTGAACTTTAAATTAGCCAGTACAAATGCGGTTTTCAGAAATCTGAAAGTGAATCAAATCGTTTGGCATATATTGATGCTCTTCAGCCATACTCATTCTCCCAAAAGCGAAGATATAAAACTTCATCTGACTGGCTAACAAAAATAAGCGATTATGGTAATAACATGAGTCACCAGACCATGAACCCTTAGCTATCGCTGTCAGATCTTCACGTACGATAGTGTAGATCTGATTTAATTAGATTGCACGGAAATCAGTACACCCCACGGTAAAGGAATCGAAAACAAGCTTTGTTTAACATTCTCAATTATGCAGTTGCTATTCGCTTGATTTACATACTTTAATGGACTCCTAGTGTGCGAGTATGTGATGGTTAAATTAGAACCCTGCAAATTAATTATAGCTGCAATTCTGACATCATACCTTGGCCGAGAGTAAATACTGAAGTGGGGGACATCCTCTCCGGCAAAACCTCGCTTTACACATGCCAGAATGGTTGTTAATGACAACAGCTGTAATATATTCATAGAAGTCTAAAATAAAAGCGACAAAAGAAATAAAAGAACAAAGTGAATCCTGCAGAGATTTAACAAATGCATTCAATTTATGCATGTATAACTAACACAAACACTGAAACAAATACCAGTAAAAAAAAAAAACATTGGAGGAGGGAGAGCTTTCAGCATCTCCAACACTAAAGTCATAAACAATGTAATTAAATTAAGAAACTTTTTGAAATTATAGGAAAAAATCAAATGTATAATTTATTAATTTTATTTTATTCTTTAGAAAATGGAGGACCAAAATCGCCTACCTGATGGGAAAAGAGAGGGCAAAAAACCCTCTTAATAGCATCAATAAATTTAAATGGTATAAATAAGGAAAAACTACTAAAAGTAAGCAATGAAAATAAACACGATATTATAATGTTACAAGAAATACGAATGGGTTTACGAAAGAACTAATAACACTTATAGAAGGGGAAAGAAATGGAATCGTCTTAATGTGTAATTCTATAATTAAGGATAAAAAGATGGGGTTATAAAAAGATTATAAAAGATTATAAAAAAAAATTATAGATAGAGGGATAATTTGGGAAAGGAAAATTGAGGGAAATTATACATTATTATTGAAAAAATGCACATCCTTAATGTTTATTTCCCAGCCAATAAATATGAAAAGCAAGAATTCATTGACCAACTTGATAAATACTTAAGTGAATATACATTGGAAGAATTTGGTAATGGCGTAAGATATACATTGGATAGGGGATTAAATAGATAGGAAAGGTGTTTTAACTACAAATGATTATAGGTTTAATTTGTTGTTGGGCTTAACGCCATTTTTCAGCACACGATAGGCTATTCATAGCGGCCAGTATTAATGGTGGAGGAAGAAACAGAGAAATCACCGGAAAGAACCACCGACCCACGAGAAGCTACTGGCAAGCTTTCTCACATATCCACATGCGCCGAATCCTAGACTCGAACACACGCAGACAGAGGTGAGATGGCAGTGGTCCGTAACGGACAGCGCTTTAGACCACTCGGCTTTCGGGGTCCCGATTATAGGTTTAGAAGGGCATGTTAAAGTTGTTGAATAAACATAAATTATATGACATCTATAGAATGGTTAACCTTCTAAAAATGGAATATACCTATGAATATATGGTAATGGTCAAGCTAGCAGACTTGATAAATTTTATGGAACAAATTTTAATATAAAACTATACAAAGATTTTAATATTACTAATGTGAAAATTTCGGACCACAAAATGATAAATTTAAAACTTAATATTACTATAAAGAAAAAATGAGTAATGGGTATTTGGAAATTGAACAGTAAAATTTTAGAAGATAAAGATTTTGTAAATGAAATTAAAGAGAAAAAAATGATTTTGGGGTGAATGAACATATAGATGTAAAAGTAATGTGGGATGGTTTGAAAGAGGAAATTTAAAAAAAAACAGTAATGAGATACGGTAAAAGATTAAGATAAATAATAAAGATGAATTAGAAATTAAATTACAATTACGTAGGGAAAACTCAAAAGAGGCGGCAAAAATATTGAAAACAAAACTTCAAAAAATATTAGATGATAAAAAAGGGGCAAAGAAATAAGAGCCGGGAAATTCAAAGATTTATTTAGGAAAGAGAAAGGAGCTATTAAGGAGAGAAGAACTGAGGAAGGGAAGGGGAATAAAACAGCAAATTAAAGGATAAAACACAGCGGATACTTTTAGAAAAAAGTAACATTTTAAATAGGGTTAAGGGATATTACACTGAGCTTTATGTAACGCAAAATATAAATTCAAATTTGATTAAAGAATATTTAAAAGAAATAAATTGTGAAATGATATCATTAGTACATAAAATCTTTGTGATGATTTCATTTACACAGTGGAAATTATAACAACTATAAAGCAACTAACGAAAGGGAAATCTCCTGGAAGAGATAGACTTAACGGCGGAATTCTTTTCTAAATTCCAAAGTGAGTTATCGCCGATCTTAGAGCTCCTATACAATAATATATTACTAGGAAATGACAAAATGTCGGACTTAATGAGAGAAGGAATAATATCTTTAATTTATAAAGGAAAAGGGGATATAGAAGATTTTTTTAAAAAAAACTGGAGGCCCATCTCCCTCCTTAATAATGATGATAAAATATTAAGTAAACTATTAGCTAATAGGGTAAATAAAATTGTATGAACAATATAATAAATATTAATCAAACATGTGGATCAAAAGGGAGGGCAATTCAAAATAATATTTTAAACATTTGGACAATAATAGATTATATTAAAGAAATTGGAAAAATGGGCGCCATGGTGCTCATTGATCAAGAAAAAGCTTTTGACAGAGTCGAACATAACTACATAAAAAAAAATATTTAAAAAGTTTGGTTTCGGAGAAAATTTCCAGAATTGGACTAAAACCCCGTACAACCAAATAAATGCGAGAATACAGGTTAATGGAATATTAACGGATAAATTTGAAATACAAAGATCAGTAAGGCAAGGATGCTCACTATCTCTGCTATTATATGTAATAGCAATTGAAATTCTAAGTATAAAAAAGAAATAACAAACTCATAGAAGGATTATAATTACCAAATTTGAAAGATGAAATTAAAATGCTCCAAAATGCTGATGATTGCACCAACTTTATTAAAAACCCAAACTCTTTTAATCACCTACAAAAAGGGTATGGAAATTTTGGAAAAGCATAGGGAGCAAATAATTAACCATGATAAAACAGAAATACTCAAAATAGGTAACTGGAGAGGCAATCACCTTGGTCTGCCCTCAAATTACGTAACAAATAGAATAAAGACACTATGTATTTTTGGAAAAAGGAGGAAAACTTTAAACAAATAATTGGAAAAAAATTTAAAAAATACACAGATATCTGGGCGGCTCTAATGCCGTTATGTATAATTAAGTGTGCACAAGTAGCCAAAACATATTTATATTCCAATATGAATTATATTTTTAAATCAAATGACTTAGATAATAAAAAATTAAAGAAAATAGATATAGTTTTCATTAAATACATATGGGGTTATGGAAACCACTACTTTCAAAAAGAGGCACTATATAAGTAAAACAATATAGGTCTAAATTTACCCAACCAAATTTTAATAAAGCATACTAATATTTTAAACCGTTTTAAAACTCTTAAATCTTAACACAATATGCCTTGGGAGGCACTGGTATACTGGTATGGGCTAATTATGAAAAATAGACCAGATATTTATACAAAAAAACAATTTATGTAGACTATTAGAAGTACCAAGGAAATGATATGTAAAAATGCTAATGATTAAATACAGAGAAGATAGTGAAATTTGGGAAATTAATAAGAAAGATATATATGGGAAAATAAGAGATAAAAAGTACAAAGGATAACAGAAGTAAAATAGAAAATGTAAAAGGGAGGGGTAAAGGGGGGGTAATACGGAAAAATTGGGGAAAAATAAACTCGTTAAAAATAGTATAATATATTTTTTACATATGGGACACTTAGGTATTTCCCTTATCATGTGTCTTCTTAGGGCGACTTCACCGGTTAGCCATGTATTGTGCAAATATTTAAATAACTTCACTAAAATACATGTAATAACTGAATGTGAAAATTATATGTAGAAAGAAATGCTATAATCACAGAAATTACAAAAACAGAGAATTTTAGGAAAAAACATGCTTTTATATTTAGACGGAAATTTTAAAAAGATACTTATATGAAAATAATTGAATACATTATATATATATATATATATATATAATGAAAAAGTATGGAAAAGTTATAACAATTAGGAAATGATAGATTAACCAAACTAACAATTGTACTAATAATAACCTAATATATATTTTCTCTTTATGGACAAGAATCTACACATGGAAGAAGAGACAAGAACATCGTAGGGCTATATCACATGGCGATACGCGAAGTGGGCAGGCCTGCGGAAGAGCCTCCGAAAATCCCATGTGTAGCTCTTTTCTTTTTCAATTTTTTTTTCTTCTTTTTCTTTTTTCTTTTTTTTTTTTTGGTCTTTTTTGGTAATTTTGGACAACTTATAATAATTATAATGAAAATAGTACCTATATAAAGGGAGAGATGTTACACTACGCAATGTCATTTAAAACATTAAGTGGGTTTTTTAAAAATATATTATGCACCGTCTCACCCTAAAAAAGTCCAAAATTCAAAATTCCATACAAAAAACTAATAAATGAAATAAAAAAATCCCCTTCTTTTTTCAGTATATTTGTGTATATTAAATATGAATGAAGTGACAATATATACACATAGACAATAAGTTTCGTTTCTAGGAAAACTGGGAAATGATTTTGGATATAGCGGTTGTCCTCACAAATATACTATATAGCAACATACAATATAGCAATACATAGGACGTAGAAGACCCTAAGCCAATGTTACATAAATATGAAAAAGGAGAACGACCCCGATAGTGTAAATGAAATCCTATCGGATGAGTGAACCTTTAGATACACTAGGAATAAATACCCCATCAAAAATTGAGAACATAATAAAATTATTGATCACAATTCTTTTTATAAAGTTTAACATAGCAACATTAAGAAGTAAAACAAAAATACACGAAAACACTTTACTGTTTGTTTTTTTTTCGATTAAGTAGGGAGGAGCGGCATCTGTCTGGTGCCTTCCCCCCCCCCAAAAAAAGTATAATATTTTTAAAAACTGGAAGCGAGAATAGATTGAAATATGAACATATTCTGAAAATATTATCATCATTCAGTTATTCCTTGTTGTCATGCAACAGTTACTAGCCGAGTTTTCAAAAAAAAATCCGTATTGAGAAGGTATTCAATACCCAGAATTTGTGCCATATAAGCAATACCTGGTTATTATAATGCCTAATTTATAAAGAAACTATCGTTGGCATACACCTCGCTCATTCACGGATGTAATTAAGTTGGTCAAAAATAATTTTTTTACCTGTGAGTATACACTGATATATCAGTTTATTCGTGATGTTCATACCTATTAACAGACACTGGTTATGGTGGCAAGAAGTCTGGATTAAGATATTTATTGTTACTAACAGTTGTTTCCATTTTACTGGAACTTTTCATTACTCATATTAATATATTTTTAAAAAATCGTAATTCGAATGCGAGTTTTTATTTGTTTCTTAGTAAATCAATATCTTCTGTTCTCTCTCTGTCTGCATGTCTCTCTCTCTCTCTCTCTCTCTCTCTCTCTCTCATACACATACACACGCTCGCACACACTTATATATTATCTCTGTACTCCCATTTAAAAAGACTCTGGTGGACAGGTATAGGGGCTGGGTTTTTCAAAAAAACTCATTTAGATCAAATTTTTACAGTCGTCAATAAATACGAGCAATAAAACTAGTTTGTTATAATTGACTTTTTGGTTTACTAGAAAAGGAGAAGAAAATATACTTGTTTTGCAAAATAGGCACATGCAATTTATAAAGGTGCACCAGGAAAAATATTCCTATTTATGTTGGCTTCCATGGGTGCAGCATCCAGTAAATTCAGCTCAACGTCAGTTAGTGAATATCAAGAAATTCCTTGAATGGGGGTAAGGCAAAAAGGATGGCCTCTGTTATTTGAGCATATTCGGAGGGATTGGATGTTTCGTTTTGTTAAATTTAATATATGATAGGATATACGTGGCCATTATATCGGTTGAGGAAGAATTCGGAATGGTCGCAAGAAGAAGCACGTGAAGCTACTGGCAAGCTTTATAACATAAACATGCCGGTAGTGCGGAGACGCGAACTCGACGAGAACAGAAGTGAGATTTGTGTGATCTATAAAGGAGAGCGTCTTAGACCATGAAGACATAATGCAACCCGCACACTTCTGAAAACAACGCAACCCATGTAAGTTAATTGAAAACTTGGAAGATTTTAATCAGTATTTTACATGCATATTAATGTTTTTTTGTCAAAACCTTACTAATAATTGGAATGAACCTTTCATTCCTATACCTGGTCGTATCTACTTTATAAAATTTCCTCACTTAAAGACAGAGATTAATCTTTTCTTAAAATGTGCTGGAATGTGTCCACATATCAACACTGGGTTTGTAGAAACTAACCAAAAGTAACCCAATCTTGGTAACACCGTACTTTTTGTGTTCATAATTTATGCTTTCATACCCTCTGGTGTTTCTAAATTGAACATCTGAAAGTACAGATGCAAGTTTACTGAGAGTGATGCGATCGAACTCTCTACTTACAATAGTTTCTTTACACATCCTGACGGGTTCACTAACTTTATCATAAATCATCTAAATATATTCTACCCGGTGAATTACTGTATCTGCAGGATCACCTTAAATGCTATAAATAATTTAATTTTAAGAAGTATCCTACGTTTCAATGGTCGCGAACTGTACCTTATGCAAAATAGATTTTACTCAACCTTAACGTACTTATCAATGTTTTAATTTGTTTTACCTTTCATGTTCGAAAACATTTTTCGTAAAGTCAAAGAATCAGTTGAGTAAAGAATTATGTAGGTTTTATGTTTACGGGTTGTTTTGTCAGTTCTGCCCAGTATCACGATGGTTGGGTTTGATCTTACTATTATCACACAGAAAGCCACATATATTATGTAGTGTCTTTTATCTTTATACGTTACAATTAACGCAACCAAAAGATATGTATGGCATCTCTCAAAATTAATTATTTCAAGAACAATTCAGGATTTTTTGTTGTGTATATGCCAACTGCATGTCTACCGCCAATGTTGACAGGATAGTCATTGCCCTTGCCTACGATTATTGGAAAAATGTGTATGGCTGCCTTAGATCACGTTAAGTACATGCATAAACTACATTCCGAGTTGGCGGAAAGAACGAGTTATTTATGATGTATGGATACGTCAAAGTCGTCAGGACGAGACGTATTCATAAAACAATATTACACGGGTTATTTTTTTCGATTTCAAACAAAACACAAATGCCGTTTATATTTATTAAATAATCCTCTTTTACGGTTTTGAACTATGCTTAGCTTTACATATATATGGAAACAGTGGTAAAAGTAGGGTTTAGACTGTGCATATTTTCCTGGGTACAATGAAAGGGAAAATTTTTGGGGGCATGGCATAGACTTATTCGTAACTTATTAAGTACCTTCAATAGCATGCATGTTACATTTGCTCATTTGAATACAAGGAAACAGCACTTGGTGTGAAAATTGAACGGAGATGGATGGACAGGCCAACCAAATACGCATGTTTTCGTACATGGAAACTTTCGTTATTTTTATAATGATTTATGGATAGAATTGGACCTAGCTGACAAACTTGAGTTTTACCGTATTGTGGCACCAACAAATTATACTCTGCTATGATGTATTTTTGTGAATTAAGTTTTTACTTTATTGTTATTTGTAAAAATTACAACAATGCAAAAATTTATAATGAAAGCGTGTGAAAATAGTTTGCCCGTTCAAGTTTATAATTGGTGTATTTTTCAAGTCTGATATGGACACGCTGGGAGTCGGGGACAGAACAACAAAATTTAACAGCTGTAACTATCGTGCATATCGAATAAAGTCAAATAATATCAAAACGAGACAAGATATGACAATAAATATTTATTAATAGTAAGCAGTCAAATTCATAACAGTACAATCAAAACAACGCCGTTCTGTAAGTGTAGCACTGAAACAGAATCACGATGATAAAATAAATTACGAGACAAAAAGTTTATATTAGAGTAGGATTTCATCATGAATAAAAACATCACGGTAAACTCTGACGATATTTTGACACTTTCGCTTTTATACACACGCATTCAACGTTTGTAAATAAATAAATACATTAATTTCAGTAGGGGAATACGATATGATTGCTAATAGTGGTAAAGATTATCTTTCGTTTTCCTGTTCTCAATGTCCAGCATTGAAAGGCAGAAATCGTTTTACGTGGTAATGAAAATATTCATGTAAACTAATTCATTACACGGCCATTCTTCTCGTTCGGAAAGAACATAGAAGACATACGAGTCTTTCTTTGCTTGAGATTAGACAGGTTATTTCAGAAGCATTTCCGGTGAACTATACCAGGACCACTTTCGACATACTCTTGTTTCGTGATCCACATCTGCGAGAAAGTCGAAAGCGAGGCTAGAATAGAACCTCCGATCCAAACAGAGTACTTCCGCTCAGATGGCGCAATAGTTTTGACCTTGATTCCGCTTGGTACAACAGCAATCATCTCTTTCTGCATTCTATCGGCTAGACCTGTAAACAATAAAAGAAAATGCTAAATTTACTTAATATGACTTCATATCGGAGTGTATATAGGACGTATCTGATTTACAATCACAGTTTGAATTTTGATGTTTGATTTATTGTAGATAAGAGATAAGAGGTGCTAAGGATTGTGTTGATTTCCTAAATTCCATCAACGCTGACAATTAGATCAAGAAGCATAACATAATTTTGGGGGTTGGGATCATCTAAATATTATATTGTTTTGCTTGCTTTATTTGCTTGCATTTTAAAATTTGACAAGATCTTTAATGTGCCTAACAAGACCTAATTTTGATCATGAATCAAGTAGTTAGCATTTTGTTTGAAAGAGAACCCATAAAAATATTAGTTATTGCAGGAAGTAAGGGCATCAAGCTTGATCGTTAAACAGAACTAATATCCTTAAGAACTATGTTGAAATATTTGACTTGGCTAAGTGCGTTTTCTGAAATATAAAAAATGGGCAAAAAGCATGATCAAACATTGACAAAAGGAAAGATCGTAGCTATTTCATTATTTTGCTTCTTTTTGAAACCTAGCAGGAAATACTAAGGCCTCAGAAAGAGACTGTCCTCATTAACGAAATGAAAAGCCGTGAAATCTTTATTTATTTTGCTTATTTCGTTACCAGCAGGAAGTACTAAGGCCTACATGAAACATTGTCTTATGCTTTGTTAAATACGATACAAATAAGTAGCAAACTAACCTGGAAACATGGTGGATCCACCTGACAGTACTATGTTTTGGTAGAGATCCTTTCTGACGTCAATATCACACTTCATAACGGAGTTGTACACAAGTTCGTGAATGCCACTTGATTCCATTCCTAAAAGTATCAATAGCACATTTATTTTGTTTTATATATCTAAAATTGTAACAAAATGGCAGGATTTTTTTGGTGAACTTTCTGGCAGAATACGAGATGTATACGAGTAATTAAAAATTACAAAAAATAATATTAATTTCAATCAAAATCTATGGTTTCAAACATGTAGATCCGTTTCGGGTAATTAAAGTGAAAACAATCGTTCGTTCAGACAATGCAAAACCTTTCTCTCCAACATTTCCTAAATCGATGGTGAATATTATAATTCAGAAATCAATTTAGAATATCCAAAAGTCAAGATGCTTAACCAGTGGGTCATTTATCTAATTATGTAACAGTATGACAAAAGTCTACAGCATGGACACGAAATCAGTGTAATAACTAAAGGGAAATAACCTGTGAAAGCTGGTTGAAACAAGACCTCAGGACATCGAAAGCGCTCGTTGCCAATAGTGATGACTCCACCATCAGGAAGTTCATAAGTATTTTCTACCGCAGAATTTGATGTTGCAGACGACATTTCTTTTTCAAAATCAAGGGCACAATAACACAGCTTCTCTTTAATATCTCTGACAATTTCCATTTCAGCTGAAATGATTCATCTTAGATTTCAAACAATGTTGCATGAAAGAGAAGAAAATGAAGAAGAATGATCCAGTGATTCCTGACGCTAGACAAACTTAGAATAGTTAATGACATTAACGGTATTCTAAAGCAACAACTTGAGGGAACAAAATAAGTTGTTGATTATATCTTATTTTCCATTTGTTTACAACGGCATTTGAAAGTTCCGAAAGTTCCATTGCAAGTCACTGATAAATAGATATTGCCGAACTAATGTAAAATCTTTTAAATATTTAATTATAATTAGTAAGGAATTCTAGACAGTCATTAGTAAATTGATGGACGAAATTATAACTTACAAGATGTAGTGAAGTTGTATCCCCTTTCATGAAGAATACGCTGAAGATAGATTGTCAAATTCTACCAGCGAGGTTAATTCTCTCAATGGCGTGAGGAAGAGCATAACCTGGAATAATAAATATAATTACCTTGTAATAGAAACAAAGACATTGGCCATAACAATTCTTTATTTTATCATTTCATTGATAATGAATTGCTCTCTTTGTCAATTTGTGAGTATTTAGTAAGACTAATATGGACAGAAAGATGAATAAAATCACTTGTTACGACCCTACCAATATTCGCTACCTATACCGACGATTGGCTAATGTAATTAACCTAAACGTGTGTTGAACATGTGCCATGTGGCGGCGAAGAATTACTCCCCGTAGTAAGTGATATCAACTAACCAGTCAATTTACCTTTTAAAAAAGAAAATGACATACTATATGTGTTAATTTGTTCATCGTTGCAGGCCACCGATAACATCCCATTACGCTCATTTATCACATGTAAATACTTGGATTAGAATTATATTCGAAAGAAACTTTAGAACAGATTCCTTGAGCTTTACCTGAGCAAATGTTTGAAGCTTTTTTATAATTTCCAGTCATTAATATTTTGTTCACAATTTCTGTCCCTAACTCGAAACCGACCGATATATCAGTGCATAAATTCTCAAAAGCAAAATAATTTGTAAGTGTTCATTGGATAGCAAATTTGAGACATTTATAGTAAACTTAAATCTTACGAAATATACAAAAATTATGGCTATATTAGCTTGTATTCGACAAAACCGTTTTTAAGATCGTAACCTTTAACCTTTTGCCATGGATTGATGATCTCCTCTCCATAAAATGTGTATATCAATTTAATATAAGCATCATACGAATGATACCGTTTTGTTATATAGGGCTCCATCCTCCCAATTCCTCCCATGGAGATTTTGATGATTGTTTTATTCCAGTGAACACATATAATCTTATGCACAGCCTTTAACATAAATCTTTCTGTTGCGTATATGTGTGATCAACAGTCATGCATTGCACTCTCGTCTTGCACGCCTCTATGGTTGCTGATCAACAGTCGGTGGCTTACACCAGATTTTCAATTTTCCTAACTGCAAACACCAAATAAGCGCAAATACACGTACAAGCTTCTATGACTCCGTTTGCAGCTGATATAAAAAATTTCAAGTTTGAAAAATGTAAACATTCCACACAAAAAAATTACATTGAATAGAACTAATAATTTTTCTCACCTTCATAGATCGGAACCACGTGAGATACTCCGTCTCCCGAGTCAAAGACGATTCCCGTGGTACGGCCTGAAGCATACAGAGATAACACTGCCTGGATTGCCACATAGAATGCTGGCGTATTAAACGTCTCGAACATGATCTATAGATAAAAATTAAATACAATCTATTTCACTGACAAATGACCTATTCTGCTAAATATTTATAATTTGAAGGTTCCCAACACAAATGCATTCTTAAGGGTTAATCAAGAATGATTCATGCTTGTATATTTTGTAATTTGTAGCATTTCATTACTGATAATTTAAATTATATGTAAAGAATTAAACCACTAACAGAAAAGGAATTCACATTTCCTAAGAAAAAACAATCCCTCGTTGGATGTTGGATGTTCTTTTTCTTTTCGAATAACAGATTTATCTGTATACTGGCTCATAATGATGTCGTCAAGAAAATAGATTTCTGTTCTAAATGAGGACGATTGCTTACATTTAATATTCATGTTGTCAGATTTAAATTTTTAGTATTTATGCAATAAACACTCTAGATGTATCAAAATGACGGTTAAACAAGACTAACTTGTGTCATCTTTTCTCTGTTGGCTTTTGGGTTGAGTGGAGCCTCTGTTAACATGAGGGCCTGCTCCTCGGGAGCCACCCTGAGTTCGTTATAGAAAGTATGGTACCAGATTTTCTCCATATCGTCCCAGTTAGTGACGATCCCATGCTCAACTGGATATTTCAGAGACAAGATTCCCCTCTTATTTTGAGCCTCGTCCCCAACGTAAGTGTCCTTGTTTCCCATTCCTGTCATCACAACCTGTAAGACCGATTGAAATCTAAGGTGCATTTTCTACATTTTATGCTTTCGTTAGTTATGATGGTGACTGAGTCGGAAAAGGATGCATCAACAAAGAAAATAAGAAGATCGACCTTTATATACATTTTTAGTGGACGTTTATTGAATGTATGTTTATCATTCTGTTCACGACGTCGTTTTGCTTTTAGTCCATAGGATAAATAAAAATATTGCAAATTATGTGCCTTATTACCTTTGTTCCTGTATATGTTATTTTAGAGTATCCTCTTTGTGTTTACTATCAAGGCCTCAAATAATTTTCAGACTTTAGAAAGTTTTTTGAAACAAGTTAGTGTGACAAGAAATACTGGTATTTCACGTCAGAAAAATATTTTTCAAAATATATTATTTGATTCAAAAATAAAGAAAATGGATACATTTTAAAATTTTGCTACTGATCTATCTTGTTAATTTAAGAAAAACTAATGCTACTTTCATTTTTATTGTACCAGTTATTGTTATTTCCTGTTCTTGTAATCAAGGCAGTTAGGGTTAAAAAGTGAACACAACATTTTCCTATTATTTAAATTTTAACTTTCATTATAATTTTTAATAAAACGAAATATATCTACCCCCATATTGTGTGTATATTGTGTGTCTTATTTATAACAAAGTCTGATTTATATACATGTCCAAGATTCTATTTTCATTTACAAACAGCAGCCCAAGAAGTTAACAACGACATGCATTTTATGTTTTGGCTTGTGGGATTTTAATTTCATCTTTCTCATGGCACACTGTTCCTTTTGTGTTATCAAAATCGTTTTAATCGGAACTCCTGTCATGATCCTAATAAATTAACAAACAACGTCAACATCCAATTTCCATTTACGCCATTATGATATATCAAGGCACTTTCCATTTACGCCAATATGATATATCAAGGTTGACGATTCAACTCAGATGAATGATTAGACCTGATACTTGAAAGAAAAAAAAAACAACGGACAATGCATTTGAAAGAAAATTAAAATAGTTTCTTAAATAATAGTTTAAAAATAATTTTAATCATATTTTAACGTACAACGAATAAAACTTCAATAGTATAAGGCAAAATCCCAGCTATCATCAGTGTTCTCAGTACTTTTATATATATATATATATATATATATATATATATATATATATATATATATATATATATATATATATATAGGGTAATATATGACATAAATATCGACTAACGACAGTACCACTAAAAATAAATGCAAGGGAAGCACGTCTTTAAGAGATACATAGTAAAAGATGTAACTTACATATGCACAATATTGAATTAATCTTTCCGACTTTGTGAATAACATTATTAAGCACAAAAGAGATACCCTCCTTCCCCTTGAAAACCTAATGCTTTGCCAGTGTTTATTTACACACTAGTCAGTATATCTCATGGCAATGGAATCAATTTGGACACAAGCTTTTTGAAACGTTTCTCAAAACGTATAACGTGCTAAACTTACTTAATTCAAGCAGTTTTACTAAAGATTTCCTGTACAACATTTGAAAATTTATCACTAGCGGAAAGATGTGAGAGATGGAATGTCAACTCTCATTTTTCATGGACTGGGATATTATGAATATGCCAGTTTTAAATTGGAGACATGTAAAGTAGATACTGTTGTAATCCTTACGTCATATCTTGGTCGACCAGTTATGGCGGGAAATACGGCACGTGGTGCATCGTCTCCGGCAAAACCCGCCTTGCACATGCCCGAACCATTGTCAATGACAACAGCAGAAATCTCGTCCTCGTTGAAAGACATTATTCATTTCTTTATATATATACAAGAAAAAATGAAAAACAGACAATACTAATACAAATTTAATTGCTGATTAGCAGTAATTTTCAAAATCCATAAAAGCATGATTAAATATTTAAAAAAACATTATGAATAATTTTACACATGAAATGAAAATTTGACATTTATCAAAAGAAAAACATGTTACATAAACTCAAAATCAAAGTTACATTATATGACTAGCGAATTTTGATTAGAAATTGATATTAATTAATTTAAAAATAATAAGAAAAACAGTAAGGCAGAAGAGAGCAGGTTCTAGAATAAAATTCTTATAGACTAATAATAAAATATCTAGATATAAACTCGTTTAGAATATGTATGAAAAGTAAACTCGAAATACCAGTGCTAGAGACGGTGGTTATTAAATCATAAAATAAAATCGACATTTACAAAAGAAATAAATAAAATCAAAGGAAAAGAAAAAATAAAATGAATATTGAAAAGCAATAACTAATTGATAAAAGATGAATGTTTTAGCAATTTCAAAAGAAAAAACTGAAAACGATACGTAACACCTTTAAAATAAGACTACAAGTGAAAATAATGATATTAAATTAGTTTATTATATGATATTGAAAGTTGTCTACATATATAAACAGGATCGGCCCTAGGGAAAGGCAAACGAGGCAAACGCCTTGGTCCCCACGCTTCTCCGCAATGCGATATGTTTGCTTGGGGCCCTGGGCCGCACATGCTGCCTTAGGCCAAACACATCCTAGGGTCGGGCCTGTATATAAACATATCCAATTAAACATAAACACAATTGCACGCGTTGTTGTCGATTGGTTAGCAACAAAAATCCTGTCTGATTTCCGTGAACAAAAATTACTAGAAAATGTTACTTACCTTTATTATTTACAAAAGCAAAGTGGTCTTCTCTGTTCTGAATTATCTGCTTTCCTCCGTACGCTTTGTTGAATCTGGTTACCTGAGGCTCTTTAACTGACGTATTTATACACAACATCTGCAACATTTAGTCACGGACTTTTCAGAGAATTTGCATTGAAAAGGTCTGAAATACCCAGAATTTGTGCCATATAAGGAATAGAGTGTATGTCATAGTGTTAGAAACAAACTATCTCAAGCAGACGCCTTGCTCATTAACCTAGGTAAATAAGTTGGTCAATTTCTATTTTTACCTGTGAGTGTACACGGATATATAAATTTATTTGTTATGTTCGTACCTTTGAATATATACTGGTTACGGTACTATGTATTGAAGCAAGATATCACAGTGAGAATGTTAATTGTTTGCTTACAATTGTCAATATTTCAATGGTACTTGATAAAAACATGTTCATTCCAAATTAGTCATATCAATACCTATAAAAGGATGTGGTAGTTGAGATCATTACTCTCCTCGTGCATCGATATTGTGTTACGTCACTCAAAGGTGTCATTCAGTGAACCTGCCAAAATGTGCAGAACAATTTGCAGAATACTAAAGTTGACTGAAATTTAATTTCTTTAAAATTTATTACATCATATTCATAACGTATCCTTGAATAAATCCTGTACAAATGCTGTATGGTATTTTTGGGGTGAATATTCTCGCAATATTGATTTTTCTCGCAATAGAAGACTTACATACTTGCTACAATTTGATGTTAAAGCTCCAATGCCGCCGACTTTCATAAATTTCACGATTCTTCCAATCTCACAAAAGTTTAGAAGGGAGGTTATTATTAGTTTTTATTTTAAAAAAAACTGTCATGTATTAACCGTGTTTTTTTTTTAAATAATGAAGATGTTAGAATCAAACGATGTTTTCTCATTCAGCTTTGGACTTTTAGGTGCCATCTCTTAATTCAGTCGCCGAAGTCGCTCGTAATTCCGTTCTTTTTCGGGAGCACTCCGAATGCAGTGACCGCATGGATTCGACAAATTCTGCTGGTGACTAATCTAATAACAGCACTAATCGCACATGGCGGATAAATTGATTAAAGAGGAAGAGAAGAGAATTATGCCTGCACTTTTAGTGGATCTGAGAAGTTTGAAATAAAATAAGTTCGTATATGCATCATAAACAACATGCTGTACCTTTTTTCTTAGCTTCGTTTACAATTTATGCATATATTTGGAACAAAATAATCTTAAGTATTATTACATAGGGATCACCTGCCGCATCCGACATAGTATAGTGTTGGTTTCCTCTGTTTGCAATGGTTAACTTGTGAAATCTAGTGTTTCATCATTCGGCTGAAATCGGTTGACCCACGGATGTCGCCAATCATCATCAGATTAATTCGTATGTTTATGAAAATTGGCAAAGTTTCTCAGTTCCAGGGAGAAATTAAATTTCTCATAATGTGACGGATCGTCGATAGTATCGAGTTTTAAAGGTACTCCACGATGCTTAGGACCAATACTTTAAATGGGTCGGCATTTTTCAGGTGATTTGGCACACACGATGTTTTGAACGCGATAGCGGCATTTGTAACTGGATTTTAACAGCACCCTTTCTCATGGTATATTCATACTAGTACTGGCAAGAGAATAAATACTCTTTGCCATGGAGTTTAGATAAGTATCGTGTTCTTCTGTAAATTAATGTCATAGCTGATTAAAATTTTCAACCACACGTCCAGGACAAGCGGTTCAGAAATTTACTTTTCACACCTGCATTTTTACTAGTTTCAAAATTGAATTATCTTGCCTATTCTCGAAGAGACGTAATTAATCAATATAGAAAAGAAAAGAAACACTGTACGGCAAATTTATTTTTTCAAAGGACTGAAGTTTTAGGCTTTAATTGCAATTTTCTGGAATTTAGACCTTCAAAAAATGATCAACTGACATAACAGCGCCTCTTATCGGTGGTTCTTTCTGGGGATTTCCGGTTTCTTCCTCCACCAATAATACTGCCCGCCATGTATAGCCTATCGTGGGCTAAAAAATGGTGTTAAACCCAATAACAAAAACAACAACAACAACGCTTCTTGCCCTGAGTCTGTTCTTTAATTAGCACAAAGTTTAAGACCACTTTTACCTTGTTGTACACAAAGCTTTCTGTATTAAAATATACTGGCCTAGGGTGTAGACCAAGTTAAAGAGAGCTCTCGTCTTATGTTTTCTTTTATTTCATTCTGGTTTAGTTTTAATCTGGCCTTTCCTAGTGGAGCCTTTCTACACCTTGACGGATCTAAAAGATATATTGGTGTAACAAGATAACCGGGTTGGATTTCGGATTTATAGCTACACCTTAAATGGTGATACAAATACGGTGTTTATTGGTGAACGACTTAACTATGAAAATAATTCTGAATAATACGTGTGTATATAACATCCAAATATTGGACAAATTAACACAATCCGCACAAACCTAATAATGCAACATAAATGTGAATACAAATAAATGATCTTACACAGTAAAAGGACAAAGGTTAATGATTCACAATAATTTCACACGACGAAAATAATTTTGTGTTTTACTCAAATAGTAAAAATTATGTACTTTACTCATATAGTAAAATGAATTCTCTCAAAAAGTGAAAATGAGGTACTTTACTCAAATAGTAAAGTCATGAAAACAAAGGGACATATATAATACAAAATATCTGTACAGTCCCAAAACGCTTGCTACAACAAACCCCAAAATCAACCCACGGCTAAAAGATTACATGCATGAAGTGACATAAAACACTCCGTCACTAGCATAATTGTCTACCAGTCATACTGGTAGAATAAAGAAGTGGTTTGACTTTTATTTCTGTCGATTTTAAATAATGTTTATACCAACTAATTACATTATTAACAGGTGTAATTGTTCCTTCAGAACTAAAAAACATTAATTTTACTGTGTTTACAGTTTCACCAGATTCCTGTATATAGTAGTGTATGTAAAAATTAAGAAAATATAATTACACAATTTCTTTACTACTTAATATTTTATTTATATATAAACCCTATATTGCATGTTACGTTGTTTTTTTTTTCAATATATAGGCAGCGTCACACGAAAATTTTACACCATTTATGAAAGTTGAAGAGACGATATTGCTTGTAATTATTTACAAGCTAATAACTGTAACACTGGTTATAAATATAATTTTAAACATTTAATAAAAATTCAACTAAAACCTTTCTGACAATAAAACGTAAAATAGGGTATGCTACGTCCAGGATATAATATAATGTAATGGTGTCACATCCATCATGTGTGCGTGACGCATCATTTATACGACCGCAGTAAAAGTCGTATCTTCCCAATATACGTTCATGAACGCAACCCGTATTCGGCATGCATTATGATCGCCTGGTCCTATTGGAAAATTCATACAAGAAATCAGGACATGATTTCAGTACCAATGACTGAAGTAATCATCTTCCAAAACCTAAAGAAATATATCTTTGTCATCATTGTCTATGCCATTCCTGAAACTGACAATATTGAACAAATTACGGATGCAATTTTTATATATTATAAAAAGAAATGTCAAAACCGCAAACATTACCTCATATCCGTGGGTCATATACGCTCAGTAGCTGTAAAAGTAAACAAGTTGGTCAGTATTCTATTTGTACCTGGGAGTGTTCACTTATTTGTCATGTTCAGACCCTATGCATATACACCGGTTACAGTAAGTGTATTGAGGCAGGAAATCTCAGTAAAAATATTATTTATTTATAACTGTCACCATTCTAATATTACTAGACAATCTCATTCTTATTCCAAATTACACGTATGAATACATGTTTTAAAAATTAGTGTTAGTCACCAAAGCGCATCGATATTCTTTTATACCACTCTCATGTGTAATTCAAAACTTGCAGAACAGTTTGCAGAAAACTAAGTTTCACTGTAATTCAGTTTTGACCTTTTTGAAATTTAGCTAATCATAATCATAAACTGTTCTTGAATATATGCTTTTTAAAAGGTTGTGCGGTATATTTTGATGAATATTTTCGCGAAATTGTTTTCCTCGCTAATTTAACAATGTTCACGAAAATTGTATGTTAACAGCATCCCCCTTTCTCCAGGTACTTACTCACAAGTACTGGCTAGTATATAACTTCTCTTTGCCATGGAGTTCAGAGAATTATCATGCTCTTGTTTAATTCCGTAAATGTATATTCCTGGACAGCTATAGGATGTGATCAGCCCTGTATGTACTGACCATATTCATGTACAGAAAATTACTGTTGTATCCCAAACTGTATCTGATTGAATGTTTCAAAAATGCTACTTTTCTCAACCTAAATAATCAATACACTTGTGTAACTGTGTGAATTGTGTAAGGTGTTATTACAACACATCATTGACTTAATCTTACCTAGGTCAGTCGGACACGTCCCAAACAAAATTGACGAATAGGCTTAGGTACTGTATAAAGTCACTAGGCTACGGTGTTTAATGTCCCTTGTTTAGGGAGTGATTGGTTATTCATTTGGAATAACGGTCAGACAGATGGACATGACAAGATGAATTTGGGTGTAAGTAGCGGGCAAATGACAAAATTGAAAAGGTTCATAAAAGAATTAGTGGCATTTAAAATAAGTGTCATGAAATGATTTTATTTCAGAAATCGTTATTGAAGACGTATTCTATCCTCGATTGGCGTGTATTAATAACGGCGGATGGATAAGTTTAATTTTGATTAGTAGGACATCAGAATAAATTCAATGTTCTATGTATTCTCCCTCTAAACATAAGTCGGTCTAAGTTTCTGCGTGAAGTTAAGAAGTTCTAAGCTACGAGGTAACATAGCAAATATCTTTTCTCATCAAAATTCTCAAAAGTTTGAGGGATATGAAACCTTACAGGCACAGAGAAATTATGTGATGTAGAACCAAACGAGTCTCGAAAGTACAAAGTATTTGCACCAATCTTATACAATTTTCGTGACATGAGTCTGTAATTATTTGTTTAAATTTATTTGTTTTAAATTCATTTTCCTTTGATCCGAGTTCGGAAAGTAATTGTTTGCATTTATTTGTCTTTAATGTTATATGACTCATTTAATCATAGAATATCATACCTATTTCTTGGAAAGAATTATTCAGCTAATTGTTTAATGTATTCGTTGCTATGTAATTCGAATGACGTTGCTAGGAATTGATGCTACTGTGCAAATGTTATGCCAATGAATTGGTAATTAGCAAAAATTGTATTTAAGACATGTAAATTTCACTGATTCGTTTATACAATCAAATGTGATATTTTTGGGTGAAATCGAGCGATTACTGGCTGACAAGTTCAACCAGTAAATGTTTTTTTTTTCTATTCACAGCAGGGTCTATAGTTTATTATGTCTAAATTATCTTAGTTCATTTAGGGATACTAAACCACCTGTTATGGAGAGTCAATAATTTTCTAGTACTACTGTTTCTGCATCATCTGTGATGCTTCGAACTCACCCATAGGGCCCCGAGTGGCCGAGTGGTCTCCGTTATGGATCACTACAATCTCACCTTTGTCTGCGTGGGTTCGAGCCTCAGATTCGAACAATGTTTGTATATAAGAAAGCATGCCAGTATCTTCTTTTGGGATCGGTAAGTCTTTCCGGAATTTTCCCGGGTTCTTCCTCCATAATTAATACTGGCCGGCATGTATAGCCTATCTTGTGCTGAAAAATCGCGTTAAACCCTAAAACAACAACAACAACAACAAATCACCCATATTAGCCTTAGTTTCTGTTGAATTACGATATGACGATATCTCAGCTAATGAGACGGTTATCGTATTCAACCCAACTCGTTATATGATTGACCACGTTGTTATTGCCCGGATCAAGTAAAAAAAAATTTTTAATTATAGATGGGATAAAATTGAAACATATATATATATATATATATATATATATATATATATATATATATATATATATATATATATATATATATAATAGAACAGCAACAGCCCTCTTATGCTGAATGTAACAATTTAATCAATTATATAAGTAAATGAAATGTAACAGGACAACTGGTCAAAGGAAATATTCCACCAATTTTAGTAAAGGAAAATGTATATTTTTAAAAAATGTTATATGGTTGATTTAACTAACAACACTAAGTCCTTAGGCCAACGCTTGTAACATTTTCATATCTAGGATTAATATCTTTGGATAAGATTCGACATAAACTCCACAGGTAGAAATTCATAGAAAATCGAACAAATCTGTGTTTTTGGCTTAAGGTTTGAGAAGATTCATAAAGCATGGTCATGTTATTTTTGTAAATTTATATAAGCGCAAATTATATCCCATATATTTCATTGTTAATGTAGAAATTATAAGATATTGGGTGACTAATAAGCAAATATGGAGAATTATTTAAAACATAGAGCTGGAGAAATATCATGACACACTGTTCACGTATATATTTTTAAGACTTTGGTTTTAGACTAAGTAGCAGAATAAAGCGAAACAAAAAGTTATTAAAAACATTAAATAACTTATTTCTCCAAGGTGCAGTGTGAAACTTTAATATGAGTATTTATGTGTGATTTGGATTTTTTTAGTAACTTTGACAATTTTATAAGTCATATCGCTACGATTTATGCAGTGTGGCAGCTTATAATGATATCTAGCAATGAGGTATCATGCCGAAGACATTTAGCATCATGTCCCACCCGGTCACATTATCCTGCTAACCAGACCGACCAGTCCTAGCAGTAAACTCTTAATGTTGAGCGCCCAGCGAGGCAACTGTTAGTACCATTTTATAAGTCTTTGGTATGACCCCTTTTATATTCGAACCCGCGATCTTCCGCACCCGAGGCGGATTTGCTAACAACTAGGCCACCAGATCGGTGAGTGAAACAATTAAGAGGAACGTACGGTATTGTAAATTAAATCCCAAATGATCCTAAATGATCCTTAATGTTCTATCACATGTCAAAAAAAATATAAAGTATCGAATGAAATCCAATATTCAATGTGGTGATCTACCAATAATCTTGAATGTGCTGATGATTCAATGGTCTTGATGTATTATAATGGTACAATCATGAATGTCATGAAATGAATTCACAACCATTCATAAATAGAGTTTAAGTCAAAATTATAAAAGAACCCTGTGTAATTCCAAGGAATAATTTAAATAATCTATTTCTCTCAAGTTGTACTTCAACACCGGAGTAGACGTTTCCACAGACTGAACTTAAAACAGGATGAATAATCTGTTTACCACAACCATTATACACAGACTGTCATCTGACATATGATAAAACAGTATTTTCAAATACTGCTTTCCAGTAAGTTGCTGTAGAAGCAAAAGCTATAATCATTGATTGTCATCTGTTAATATGTCTTTCCTAAAAATTGCAGGTTCAAAATTCACAAATCAAGAATTATATTATCATAAATGTTATTTTGTACAACAACTAAAATTTATATCAACCAAAGCTTGTGAGCAAACATTGTTGCTTTAATGTCAAACTCGTTACATATTGCTGTCATCTCTCTTAACACCGTTTACTATATTATATGTGACTTTGTTTTTTGACATTAGAAAATTTTATAAATTATTTGCTACGTCGTCAAATACACACTCATGAAATTAGTATGTGATCTTGAGACTCGAGTGTCTTTGTTCTTCTTAAAATATCATAGTGGACCGGAAAGATTTAGAACATTATAATAATTGAAGGTTTTTATGTATATGTAATTTAATTATTCATTTGTTAGTTTTAAATTTTTTATCCATTACATGTTAGTATAATTATAACTTTTTGTAGTGGATTTGACATTTTCTCAGAAAAATCAGTTCAGTTTTGTTTGACCTGACTATTGTCATAAATGAAACACTTTATTTAGTTGCTGACCTTGATTCAGAACCTGTAAAAGTTTTAGGAAAACAACATTTTTTAAATTCATTTCCAGAGTAAGAACCAGTGATTTCAGCTACGGCCATACTGGGAGTACGTGAGTCATGTAAGGCATGTAAAAAGCTTCTGTTCTGGAAGGATGTTCACGTGACTATGTGGTTCCTAAAGGATTATAATACTGTAGTTATCGCTATTGTTGTTATTACAATTTTATGATGCAGCCATGGGTGGTGGGTACTACATAGCTTAATTCCATGGAAGGAGAGGAGTTTGGATTGTGTAGAGTTTCCTGGCTAAGACTACAGCATACAGTCGCTGTGGCATGGCATATGCCTCATCCCAACTTTGTAAGCACTTCGACCAAAATTTCAGTTCCAATTGTTACGAGGAACTAGTATATGCAGTGTACTAAGTTTATGAATAAGACCTACAATCTCCAAACATGTAGAAGGTTTCCGTCGATATAGAATGTTACCAATAATTTTAAAAAATCGATTTGGGTAGAATTTCACATAAGTGACATTATTAATTATCGCCTTGTTGTGACACCAGAAAATTGTATATGTGGAAGTGTTTAAAACTTCGAGTCAAGACCGAATATGGGTTTCAATGGTTTGGGGACGCACTGGGATGACGGCAGAGAAATATAGACAGTGTAACGTAATTTAATAGTTATATCTCTTGCATATCTCAAATCAGGCAGAAATGCTTCCAGACAATGGAAAACAAACCACATGGAAATAAGAAAAACGTATATTTTCTATGAAACATTTATTTATTATAGGCATGGAAATTTACAACTTGACAACAATGCTGACCCTTATAGCATAGGTGTCAATAAAACAGAATCACGATCCTACATAAGTCACGTAAAGGAAGAAAAGAACAAGTTTCGTCAAACTTAGCAAATAATTCATTTATCAAAGTTATAAAATTAAATACACGATGAACTTACAATTTTATGAATTAAATCCAAAACAATCCCAAAACATTCTATACAAGTGTAAAGTAATGTAATCTTCGGAATGAATTCCATTTCCTTGAATGTACTGGTCTGCCAACAGCCCTGGTGTATCACAGTGGAACTCTCCAGAACTCCCTTCAATAAATTCACAATTGATCCAGAATTATATTTTATTCCTATGAGTACCCTATAGTTCCCATGAATAGTCAAGCAAAGGTCTCCTGTCAAATTATATATATATATATATATATATATATATATATATATATATATATATATATATATATATATATATATATGTGTGTGTGTGTGTGTGTGAGTGTGCGAGCATGCGTATGTATGTATGTATGTATGTATGTATGTATGTATGTATGTATGTATGTATGTATGTATGTATGTATGTATGTATGTATGTATGTATGTATGTATGTATGTATGTATGTATGTATGTATGTATGTATTAAACATTAAATGCATCTCTGCAGTCTGATCATAGCACAACACAAATAATGTCAAAATTCGAAATGGGAATGTATTAATTGCTTAATTCTCTCTTAATATACACCTCCAAAGGTCTAATGCGAAGTTATGCTGCAATATAACCCCACGTGACAACCCTTACTATTTAATTCAACATTGCATAATACCTTTTCAGGTAAGTGGTATCGCAGTTGTCGACCGCCTGACTTTAACTAGCCAACCATAAAAATCTCTAAATTCGCAAACAAATTGTATTAATCGCATTTGGACAACACCTATTTGTATATCATATTCAGTCCACATGCCAAAAAGTGAAACAAAAAACAATTAGACACAGACATACACAAAATCTATAAATACACATTACACATCAAGAGTAACAAAATGGTAGAGACCCTATATTATTTAAATAGAAAATTTGTTCATAAAAACGAGCATGCAAACAACGTTTGTAAATAAATAAAACAATAAATAAAAAAATAGGTAAACGATATATTTGTAAACGGTTAGAAAGTTTTATTTTTCGTTTTCCTGTTTTCAATGACCAGCATTAAAACGCAAAAAGTGTTGTACGTCATAATGATAATATTTATGTGAATATTTACAATGCACGGAAATACTTTTCCACCCAAAATGAGAAGACAGATGAGAATTGTCATTGTCTGAGATTCCATTATTTATTCAGAAGCATTTCCTGTGAACTATTCCAGGACCACTTTCATCATACTCCTGCTTTGAGATCCACATTTGCGAGAAAGTCGAAAGCGAGGCTAGGATAGAGCCACCGATCCACACAGAATACTTCCGCTCAGGTGGCGCAATAGTTTTGACCTTGATTCCGCTTGGTACAACAGCACTCATCTCTTTCTGCATTCTGTCAGCTAGACCTTTAAATATTAAAAGAAAATGGTAAATCTACTTAACATCTTTTGATACCAAGTGGATGCACGCCTTTTTAAATTTACAATTACAACTTTTATATGAAATAATGAATAGCAAAAGGTTTTATCAAAGGATTCACCATTTCAGCTCATCACCATGTGAAAGAATATTCATCCATGCTAATAGAATGAAAAGAAAAAAAGAGAAAAAGACCAAAATATCCTAAAGATTAGGTATTATAACGGTTCATCTGGTTTTCCCTAATGTTCTCGATATTTTATATCGGTAATTTGTTGAAGACGAATCACAAAATGTAAACAAAAGTATAAGATTCAAGTTACATACTCTCGTTTATGATTGTGTGAGCAGAGTAGATATTATAAAAATCACACTGCAGAATACTCAGTCAATTCATAACACGTAAGTTATACAATTCTGCTTGCGTTATATGCTTGCATTATAATACCAAGATTTTAAGCAAGCCATTCAACACCTGAGCTTAAGCATGGATTTAGTAGATATTTATTTAACTAGTAAAAACAAATATTACAGCTTTCTCAGGATCTCGCAATATTAATATTTATCTTTAAAACAATATCATCATACTTAATACCCTCCCAAAATTGTGGCTACTTGAATTTTCTGAACAATAAACAATTCCTCAAAAAAAAAATACTCGATCTCCATGCTCATTATTAACGAAAAGATAAGTTTAAAATCTTTTTTATTTTGCTCATGTCGTAACCAGTAGGAAGTACTAAGGCCTACATTAAAGATTGTCTTATGCCTTGTTAAATACGATACAAATAAGTAGCAAACTAACCTGGAAACATGGTGGATCCTCCTGACAGTACTATATTTTGATAGAGATCTCTTCTGACGTCGATATCACACTTCATAACGGAGTTGTACACAAGTTCGTGAATGCCACTTGATTCCATTCCTAAAAGTAAGCGTCAATAACACATTTATTCTTTGTTTTTCTTTTGAAATTAATTACTGTCATTAAAATAAAAAATGAAAGTGGATGTAATTTTGTGGAATTCCAAATATAGTTCGAAATGTATTCGACTAATAGATAAGTAAATAACTTTTGAACAAATTTAAAAACTTAGTTATATACTTCGGTATGTACATGCATTTGTTTTTCCTGATTAATGTTGTCTAAATCACAGTAAGTATACATTCTCCAATGAAAACTGGGGGGAAAATGAATAAAATTTCGTTGAAAAGAAATTTCAATTTAAAACCATATAGAGTTACTGTCCTCAAAAGAGAAACAACGTCTTTCGTTGAGACAATATATAACTGGTTTTATTTTTATTTCCTCAATCCACAGTGAATGTGCTAACTTAAAGATATCATTCCAAACACAGGACCAAAACGGTCACGCTCTTTTTAAAAAAAAAAAAGACTGAAAAAGGTATCAGCAGAGACAAAAATGAATCAGTGTGATAAACAAAACGGAAATAATAACCTATGAACGCTGGTTGAAACAAGACCTCGGTACATCGGAAGCGCTCATTGCCAATGGTAATGATTCCACCATCAGGAAGTTCATAGGAGTTTTCTACGGAAGAATTTAATGATGTGGATGTCATTTCCTGTTCAAAATCAAGGGCACAGTAGCACAGTTTCTCTTTTATATCTCTGACAATTTCCAGTTCAGCTGAAATGAATCATATTAATATTAAATTACAAACGAAGTCGTATGAAAGAGAAGACGAATGATACAGTGGTTAACTTATCCAGATGTTACACTAACTTAGAAGTGTTAATGACATGAAATGCGAGTCTTAATCAATAACTTGTGGGAACAAGAAGAAAGCTAATAATATAATCTTATCTAATTATCCATTTGGTGGAATTGTACGTTATGAAAGTTCTATTTCAGATCACTGACAAGTCCAAACTGTCTAATTTGAAATCTTTTAAATTTGTAAATAAAACTCGATAAGGCAATATAGAACGCCATTCGTGATTGTTGGTCGAAATTCTAACTTACAAGATGTAGTGAAGTTGTATCCCCTTTCATGCAGAATACGCTGAAGATAAATTGTCAAATCTCTACCAGCGAGATTGATTCTCTCAATGGCGTGAGGTAGAGCATAACCTGGAATAATAAATAAAATATTTTGTTTTTTAAAAAAAACATCATTCGCCATAGGAATTCTTTATTAGTATTTTATTTACAATGATTTTTTTCTCTTCTACAATTCATGTCTCCGTAGTGAGAATTCAGTAGACAGAAAGATATATCAGATAACAATTTGTTACGTCTCTAACCAACCATCTTCGCTACCTATATATATATATATATATATATATATATATATATATATATATATATATATATATATATATATATATATATATATATATATATATATATATAACTTCCGTAGTTAACCCAACATATTGTTGAATAGATGTCATATCCCGAATATTTACTCATCAATTTTTCTGAGCAAAGATAACACAATAAAACATAAAGAACAAATTCAGACATAAAAGAAAAGTTCCCATTTTATCCACCTTTAAATGTTTTTGTTTGACAGAGAAACATTGACTAGCTCATCCGAGCAGTGTAAAAGCTTACGGTGGGTGACAATGGCAGGAAATGTTTACTCGCACTCGACTCTTTAATTAAACAGGTTCATACATATTCATAAGTAACGAAAAAATCTCAGCACAGGTAGCCATGGGTGATTAAGAGGCTGTGTATGGAGGACGCGACGAATATTTTCAACATCTACCTGTTATTATATTAAAACAATCCAGCTTAATCTATTAAATCAGATGTTAACGATCAAACTGTCTATGTAGGTAGTGGAATTATTTATATATTTTCACATGGCAACCGTTTTATAATGCAATCATTTTCGAACATATGAAGATATTTTTGAGCACATCATTAGAGCTGTATTGTTGCACATGTTTCGGTCTTTGTCATAATTCACGGTCGTTTTTTTTTTTTGGTTCACGGTTTCTGTCGCTAAAACGCACTAGCTTGTAAAACAAATTCTCCGATGTATAAATTCTCAAAGCAAAAAATGGTTACTTCCATTCACGGTTGCTAATTGCTTATTGGCAGGCATGTTTGTGTATTTTACAGTAAGCTATACGTTTTGCGAAACTAATCTAATGGTATACTTATGTCACCTTGAATTCGCCAAAATGGCCTCTAAATGTAGATCGTGACCTCTAGATGAACTGTCAAAGGCCGAAAATCATACTCTCCTAATGGAATTTGCAGATCAATTTATAATAAACATCATACGAATGATAAAGTATTCTTTATATAGACCTATCCACACAGTTCCTCACTGTGAAGACTGTGATGAATGTATTATTCACGTAATGCTGTGCACAGAAATTAACACAACTATCGGCTGTGTTGCATACATATGTGATCAATAATCATCGATAGAACCACAACGTGCCTGAGTTTGATCCCTGTACCAATACGGCCAGGACTACATGACTGCTAATCAAGAGACCTCTTGATTCCACCAGGTTCTCAGCCTTCCTCTATCGCAAAGACCAAACAACGCCAACATTTGAGCCGTAGGAACTGCATAAGATCAGTTTCTATGAATATTTTCAATTGATGTCAAATACATTTCAAGTCTGAAGAAAGTTAATAACCCAAACACGAATTACATTGAATAGAACTGATAATTTGTCTCACCTTCATAGATCGGAACCACGTGAGATACTCCGTCTCCCGAGTCAAAGACGATTCCCGTGGTACGGCCTGAAGCATACAGAGATAACACTGCCTGGATTGTCACATAGAATGCTGGCGTATTAAACGTCTCGAACATGATCTATAGTTAAGAATTAAAAATAATATATTTCACTGATAAATGGTCTTTTTTGTTAAATATTTATAATTTAAATGTTCCAAACACAAATGCATCCTTGAAGATTAATCAAGACTCATTCATACTTGTATATTTTGTAATTTGTAGCATTTTATTACTGCTAATTCACATTTCCTACGAAAAGAAAATATTTCGTTGGGTGTTTGATGTTGTTTATCTTTACAAATGTAAGATTTTACTATTTAATGGATCATAATGATTCACCAAGAAAAATAAATTTGTGTCCTATATATGGACGATTGCTTACATTTAATATTCATGTTGTCAGATTTAAATTTATAGTATTTATGCAATAAACACCTTTCTTGTATCAAAATGACGGAGAAACAAGACTAACTTGTGTCATCTTTTCTCTGTTGGCTTTTGGGTTAAGTGGAGCCTCTGTTAACATGAGGGGGTGCTCCTCGGGAGCCACCCTGAGTTCGTTATAGAATGTATGGTGCCAAATTTTCTCCATATCGTCCCAGTTAGTGACGATCCCATGCTCAACTGGATATTTCAGCGACAAGATTCCCCTCTTATTTTGTGCTTCGTCCCCAACATAAGTGTCCTTGTAACCCATTCCTGGCATTACAACCTATAAAACCGAATAAATCATTGCACTTTGCTATATTTAATGTCGGGATTATATATATATATATATATATATATATATATATATATATATATATATATATATATATATATATATATATATATATATATATATATATTGCAGGGACTATACGTAAACAGAACAAATATTTCAGCCCCCAATCTACATATATTTATCTGACCCGTTATGAATATATGCATGCTTTTCTGTTCATAAAGTCGTTTTAGTCCGTAACATAAAATGGTATTGTACAATAGTTTGGTTCATTGAATAGTCACACATAAGAAATCTACATTTATGAACAAAATATTTTTCTTTACATATTTTGTCACTATTTTTAACTTCAGAAATTCTTGTCATACAATTAGGAGGAAAATATTGAATAAGGTTGTTCCTGATTGAATATATAATATTTAAAACATTATATTTATATACAGAATAAAGAATTAGAATATGATGTAATCATTACGTCATGTCTTGGCCGACCAGTTATAGCTGGAAAAACGGCACATGGCGCGTCGTCTCCGGCAAATCCCGCTTTACACATGCCCGAACCATTGTCAATGACAACAGCAGAAATATCATCTTCGTAGAAAGACATTTTCACTTCCTTTATATGTATGAAACAATAATCTGAAAAACAGAAGAAAAAAATAATTGTTGAGTCTTATTGGCTACAATCTATAAATGCAATGTCGTATTAAAAAGTAAACAAATCATGAATGATTTACATAAATTAAATGGAACCGCTTCGGTGGCCTAGTGGTTAGAGAGTCCGCCTCGGATGCGGGAGATCGTGAGTTGTATAACCGGTCGATTCATACCAAAGACTTACAAAAATTGTACTAACAGCTTCCTCGCTTGGTGCTCAGCATTAAGAGATTAGTGTTAGGACTGGTCGGCCTGGTGTCAGGTTAATGTGACTGGGTGGGACATCATGCTACATGTCTGCGGCATGATGCCCGAGTGCTAGACATCACTATAAACTGCCACACTGCAGACGTATCGCTACGATAACTGCAGACATCTTAGCGATATGACTGAAAAATTAAATTATTAAAGCTACCTTAAAAATCATAATCACATCACATCGCATACATTAAATGGTAAGTTAGAAATGTTCATCCATCATATTACTTGAGGTAAAAAATAGCTACATGTTCATACTTCCAACATATCGATTAGACTCTGACATTTACTTAATTAATTATAATTACAATGATATTGTCAATAACAGCCAGAGTTAGAACATAGCAATCAGTATGAAAATAATAGAATGACAACGTGCGATAACTATACGATGCTAATAAGTATGAAAATAATAGAATGTCAACGTGCGATAACTAAACGATGCTAATAAGTATGAAAATAATAGAATGTCAACGTGCGATAACTATACGATGCTAATAAGTATGAAAATAATAGAATGTCAACGTGCGATAACTATACGATGCTAACAAGTATGAAAATAATAGAATGTCAACGTGCGATAACTATACGATGCTAATAAGTATGAAAATAATAGAATGTCAACGGTAGATAACTATACAATGCTAAATTTGTGTACGTATGTGAACATATCTAATATACAATGACATCATTTGCGAATAACTGGTTAATAATAAGATTCATTTCTGTGAACATTCGTGAGGGAAAATTATCAGAAACTTTTACTTACCTATATAATTTATTACAGCAGAGGTACGTTTTCTATCTTGATTTATTTCTCTGGACTTCTCTTTAAATCTGAATACCTGAGGTAACAGATAGATGTATTTATACTCAATATCCGCAATAGTTACTCACCCATATTTCATAATATCCGTATTGAAAGGTCTGAAATACGCAGAATTTGTGCCATATAAGGAATAAAGTGTTTGTCATAATGTTTAAGTGATAAACAAACTGTGTAAAGCAGACGACTTGCTCACTCACCTAGGTAAACAAGTTGGTCAATTATCTATTTTTGCCGGTGAGTGTATCCGCTGCTATATAAATTTATTTGATAGGATGTGAAGTGATGTGATGTGATTATGATTTTTAACCTAACTTTAACAATTTTTCAGTCATATTGCTACGATGTCTGCATTGTGGTAGTTTATAGTGATGTCTAGCACCAAGCCAAGCGAGGTAGCTGTTAGTAAATTTATTTGTTATGTTTATACGTCTAAACAGACATCGGTTACGGTACTGTGTATTCGAGCAAACTATCACAGTGAAAATGTTACTTAATTACCAATAACCGTCACCAATTTAATGGTACCTGCTATAAAGAATCTGCTATAAAGAGTATTAGTTTATGCCTCCCTCTATGTAGTCGAGAAAATGTGTGGGAAAAAAAAGCCCTGGCAGAATGCTAATATTCAAGGGTAATTTACTTTTTGCGTATTTGGCAAAAAAGTACATCATAGACTAAACGTTTGTTTTGTTAATTTTTTTTAAATATTGTATTATATATTTGATGTGAATAATTTTACTAAATTGGCTTTCTCACAAATGATTTAAATACTATTTAGCACACTAAAAATTTGTGTTAAACATTTCCTATTCCTCTGTGTTATTTATACATGTGCATGATGAAAGCACGTAGGGGCAAAGGAGGGGCACTTGCTTCATCTTACGTGACGGATGTAAAATTGCAGAAAGAATGATTTAAAAAAGAGACTATTTGTAAGACCATGCTCTTCAAGTCAATAATAAATGGATATTTACAAGTTACAAGTTGTGATATCTATCAGTCACTCTTTCTTTATTAGCACCATTATATGCTCATTTTGAACCAGAAGTATGTTTATGTAATATACATATGCGAACACCTTCATTCAAGCATATACATACATATACATTCCCATGCACCGGTTTAAATGAGACAGATATACATATAAACAGAGAGGCAGATAGATGAGAGTCACAAATGTCATATGTTTATATAGTGCGTCTAATATCGATATTTCTCCAAATTGTATACTCTAAAAAAATCATACCGTTCAAGGAAATAAAATTTAAAAAATCATCAAGGAGAATAGAACGTGCGCCTGTCTGTTCAAGAGTTTTTGACATTTGTGCATTTTGAAAAAATATACCCTTCCTGGATATGACTAGTTATTTCATGAAAAATATAATGAGCATTAACAGAAATCAATTATATATATATATATATATATATATATATATATATATATATATATATATATATATATATATATATATATATATATATATATATATATATATATAAATGTTTCTATAAGTAGCGCACATGAAGAATGTATGCATATGCGAAAACCTGCGGCCGTTACCGTAGTATGACTCCACGCTCGTATGAGAATGATGAAGGCCCATGTCTTATTGGACATGGAACATTTTTGTGCATAAAATTAATACCTCAAATCCTAAAAACATTACTGTTAAACTCCAGTTCATTTGCTTTACTTAACATTTCTTCGTCACGCTTTGCATGTGTTACATGTATTACAGATGCTTCCAGTATGACACCATATCGTATGAATTTATTTTACTTTATATTCCTTCTATATTTAAATTTCAGGTATCATATCACATATAGGACTTTATAAGTCCACTGTTCAACAGAACTATTCAAGCGAGTACAGCTGACTATTACTTTCGTGAAAGTTGGTTTCTGTCATCTTCCTAAAAGAAAATGTGGATTCAATTGTGTACGGATACTTGTATAATTGTTTACAAAATCTTCTGATATTATTCAGCTTGGAATGTTTACTGAAACTATCTTATTGACTGGATGGTATTGATTACATCTTATTAGAACTAGAGAGATGCTGTTATTCTTCGTTGAAAGTCCAGTTCTCGTATTAAATGTGCAGGTACCTTAAATGTGCTGTTTAGTAACTCCGAATCTGATAGAAGTAGCGTTATGAACACTGGTAAATGTTTCTAAGTATATTAGACAAAGGTGTGAAACATTGCCAATGTTTTAGTTCTTTTCCTAATATTAAATCCAAAATTAGAGTCACATTCCAATATGGATATATTTCTTTCCATGTCTTGTACTAAAAATCCATATTTAGAGACGTTAAACATCATATGTTCATGACCATGATAAATATTGTCTCATATACCATTTTCATTGCTCTATCCTAATGCCTAGTTGTTCAGCTTTGTGTCTAGGTTATTGCCCTTTAGGATAACAGGAAGACTATATAGACGATAGAGTGCGTTGCATACAATGTTCTAAGTCATTTCCTATGGTCACAGTCAAGGTTAAATGAATTCTGGTGTCATATTAAGTCATGCTGGAGAGATTTCACGAAATCCATGAATATATTTATGGTATTTAACCAAGTAATATGAAAAAGGGAAACAAAAAGCTTTTTAAAAATAACAAATAACTTATTTATCTGACTTATAAAGTACAAATCTAAGAGGAACATACAACACTGTGAATTAAATCCAAAATAATCCTAAATGCTCCATCACAAGTCCAAACGCATAGAAGAATGTTCCGCTTGAATTCAAATATTGAATGGGCTGATGTTCCAATAACTATGACTGTACCGATGTACCAATAGTGTACCGATGTACCAATAGTGTACCGATGTACCAATAGTCTTTATGTATCATAATGACATAATCCAGAATGGCATTGAATGAATTCGGAGCAATCACAAAATTTTGTTTCGCAAAATCATATTATAAATAGCTGATTCCTTTCAAACTATTTCTGATCACAACTGTAAGTGATTATTCAAACTGGTATCAAAACTGTTTTATTGTTTACGACAGCTTGTACATACAGATTGTCCCCTGACCGACTACGTAATAGTATTTTCGGGAAATCTTTACAACCTGAAAAAGGTCCGGCTTCTACAACGGTCAAAGTTCGTAAATAACGTTAGGCCTAAAACTAACAACGAAGTCAATTTTATTTTTAAAAATGACAAAAGTCAGATTATGTCGTAAGATCTACCCTTAATCACGGAGATGGATCATGGCCACAACATAAATTAAATTTATATAACAATATCAAGACTACTCGAGTGTGTCACATACCATGTACAGCCCTCTCTCCACCGTATGGTTAAGGTGACATCAAAGCAAGGTAAAATTAAATATTGAGATTTTTTGTACAATTTCTGGAGGAGAACTTTTAGTTAATGAAGATATTTGAATGAACTGTGAATTAGATCTATATCATAATTAGAGATCCCATAGCAATTACATCAAACTTAGGGCAAAGGTCACAACCAGTGAAAAGGAGTATCTATGTTGGGATTTGCACAGAGAAATGGAAATTCCAGTTGATGGGCTGACAATAAATGTAACCCCAAAACTGCATTTACTTGTCTTGGTACAAACACCAAAATGGATTATATTTCACCCAAACTTTTTGTTTCATTAAAATTAAAATAACCCTGAACTTTACCAACATAATTAGCAATATTCAAAACAGTATTCACCAGGTACAATTATTGCCTCTTACTCTATATAAAGATCATACAGTATTGTACTCCTTTGTGAAAGTCTGAATAATTATCAATAAATAATCTATCTATATATGCTGCTCTCAGAAAAGAAAGAAAAGACATTTTTAAATTTGTTTAAAATTTATGTTTGGTTAATACCGCATCATGAGCTTTTTAATCCACGTGCTTTTATTTTTGTAAACGCGCATTAATATAAATACACTAATGAGGGCTAAGGGGTGCCCAGTTGACTTTTAAGTACACAAATTCTACGCATTAAGAAAATAGAAACATAAATCATTTGACATTATTACTATATTATCACGTTCATTCAATAGATGTCATATGGAAATAAAAAGCAATTGATATCTTTTGCACGATAAGTTTTAACTTCATCAGTTCTAATTTTAAGTATGTTTTGTTGTCGGTAACGGTACGATAAGATAACAACTCTAACGAAGGGTGTAACTACTGTGGCTTCCTCCAAATGCAAGTATCAAAAAAGTTTGAAAACATTTATACGATATGCTCAATGCACAATCAAGAAATTAATAGGCGACACGGGCACTCGACTGTATTTTTTCCTTTTCAAAAGTAAAATTACTTCAAAAGGTTTATAAAATTATAGTAATCGAGAGTACAGGATTCAGAATTTATTGATACAGTCATTATAAGCATTTCGATTATAAAATAAGTTCTAATTGTGTCAAGTGAGTATATGGAGAGAACTAAGATGAAGAACAAGAGGAACAAACCAAACATTATGTTGAACGCTTCCGTAAAAATAAAGTTTTCCGTGCTGTGACACCAGCAAATTGTTATTTGTTGAACAGCATGAGATTAAAAGTTAGGGCTGGATATGGATTTTAATGGCATGGGCTTACACTGGAATGAATGCATGAAAAAAAATATAGATGGTGTAACGCAGTTTTATCAGCTATAGCCCTCGTACCTCTCGAATCGTTCAAGCAAGCTTCAAACTTTCAAAATCAAATAAAAATAAATTAAGAAATACGTATCTTTTCTGAGAAACATTGATTTATTACAGACATGGAAATTCGCACAATGACAACTATATGGCATAGGTGGAAGTAAAAGAAAATCACGATGCGAACATAAATTACGAAACGAAAGAAGTTTTATTTGATGGAGACTTAGAGCAATATTACCTTTCTGTGGCCATAACCTAAGTAATATAAAGAAGGAAAACCAATACGTTCTCTTAAACTTAACAAATAATTTAATTTCAAAGTTATAAATATGAAAATATAAAAGTATTATGAATTAAATCCAAAATAATCCTAAAACATTTAACTTATGCAAAATAATTGAATGTTCCGAACGAATTTTATTTCCTTGCTTGTACTGGTTTGCCAACAGTCCTCATGGAACAGAGTGTTATTGTCCAGAACTCCGTTCAATGAATTCACAAAAGTTCCTGAATTATATTTTAGTCCAATGAATATTCAAGCAAATGTCTCTTCTCAAATATTTAAAATTATCATTAAACATATGTGCAGAATAATATTAACACAAACACATCTGAAATCAAAACGCGAAATATGAATGAATTAGTTGTTCAGTTCTCTCCTTACGTACATATCCAAGGGACTATTGTGACAATATAACCCCACGTGATACACCTTGCTACTTAATCCAACAGTACAAAGTACCTATGCATGTTACTCTCGTCGCAATTTTCAACCACCTGACTTTAACTAGATAATTATAAAAATCTCCACTCAAAATGATGTTTTATTATTACAAACTTAACATCTCTTTTTATAGATCCTGTTCAATCTGCGTGGAAAAAGCGAAACACACAAAATAGATAGTCATATAAACAGTCACACAATATATAGATATGCATGACAAAACAAGAGAAACAAATTCGTATAAGAACCTGACATTATTTGTCCACAACGTTCGTTCAATAAAACGCGCACGCAAACAACGCTTGTAAATAAATAAATAGTGATATGGAATGATTGTCAACGGTTAGCAAGTTTTATTGTTCCTTTTCCTGTTTTCGATGACAAGCATTAAAGGGCAAAATATGATATACGTCGTAATGTTAATATTCATGTGAATGTATACAATGCACTGAAATATTTTTTCCACCCGAAATGAAAAGACATATTATAATTTTCCTTGTCTGAGATTCGATTGTTTATTTCAGAAGCATTTCCTGTGAACTATTCCAGGTCCACTCTCGTCATACTCCTGTTTTGAGATCCACATCTGCGAGAAAGTCGAAAGCGAGGCTAGAATAGAACCGCCGATCCATACGGAGTACTTTCGCTCAGGTGGCGCAATTGTTTTGACTTTGATTCCGCTTGGTACAATAGCAGTCATCTCTTTCTGCATTCTGTCAGCTAGACCTACAAACTTCAAAAGAGAATGATAAATCTTCTTAACATCATTTGATGCCGAGTGGATACAATCATTACAAACTTACAATTACAATTTTGATTTGAATTAATGTACAGTAAAATGTTTTATCAACGGATTCACCTTTCCAATTAATCACCAGAAAGAAGAGTATTAAACCATTCATATAGAGAAAAAAAGGAAAATTGAGAAAGGCCACAACAAAAAAAACCCAAGAGATAAAGCTATGTTATGGTTCATTTCGATTTCCATAATGTACTCAAGGATTTATAATGGCAATTTGTTGAAGACAAATAGCAAAATGTATATAAGTTTAATACGAGATCAAAATAATATATATTTTCGTTTATAGTCGTGGGTACGTTGCAAATAAAATCACTTTGCAAAACAACTCGTTCGGTTCATAAAAAGTGAGTTATACAGTTTTGTTTGCTGTATTTCCTTGCATTATGAGATCGGAGAAGATCTTAAGCATGACACAATTTTAAGTGTGGATTTAATATGAGAAAGGAATCTCGTTAAAACAAATATTACAGCTATAGTGAGAAATCGCGGTATCAAGATTTATTTTCAAAATGATATCACTGTATATAAAACATAGGCTACGTGAATGGTAGGGAAAAAACATACACAGAAATTATAATCGATCTCCGTTTTCATTATTAACAACAGGGAAAGATCGAAGTTTTTATTTATTTTTCTCCATTAGAAAGTCTTTGAGCTAGAAGAAAGACATATTAAATAGCCTCTACCTGAGATAGTGTCTTATGACACGTTAAATACGTCACAGATAAATACCAAACTAACCTGGAAACATGGTAAGGTCTACATTAGAGGCTGTCTTATGGCAGATTAAATACGATACCAATAAATTACACTTCAACCTGGAAACATGGTGCATCCACCTGACAGTACTATGTTTTAGTAGAGCTCTCTTCTGACGTCAATATCACACTTCATCACGGAGTTGTGTACAAGTTCGTGAATGCCACTCGATTCCATTCCTAAAAGAAGGAGTTAGTAGCAAAGTTATTCTGATTGTTTCTTTTCTGTAGAAATTAATTACTGTAATTAAAATAAAAGTGAAGTGGTTATAATTTAGTACAATTCACAACAACGTTCGGAAATTTATGCGACTAATACAAAAGGTATGTCATTTGAACGAACTTAGGACACTGAGTTATACATTTTGGTGTGTACGATGTGTTTTTTTCATCATTAATGTTGCATACATTTCTAGAAGTATAGATTCTCCAATAAGTTTTGGAACAATAATAAATTATAAATTTTTATAAAGAAATTTGATTTTAAAACATTTTTTCAGAATCTTATCATATACCTCTTATACAGATCATGATCTCTAACGTGAAAGTATTCATTCACTCAGACAGTTTATAGCTAGCTTTGTGTTGATTTCCTCGTTGCTAATTTGAAGATATCTTTTCAAAATTAAAACGTCCAAATGCACAACCGACTGTCATGTTGTATTTTTAAAAAAAGTTAACAAAATATGCAAGGCTGAATCAGTGTGAAAAACAAAGAGAAATAATAACCTGTGAAAGCTAGTTGAAACAAGACCTCGGGACATCGGAAGCGCTCATTGCCAATGGTAATGATTCCACCATCAGGAAGTTCATATGAGTATTCTACTGTAGAATTTAATGCTGTAGACGACATTTCGTGTTCGAAATCAAAGGCACAGTAACACAGCTTCTCTTTTATGTCTCTGACAATTTCCAGTTCAGCTGAAATGATTCTTTTTTTATTTCAAACGATGTAAAAGAGAAGACGAATCAGACAGATGCTAGACTAACGTAGAGGAGTTAATGACATGAAATGCGAGTCTAAAGCAATAATTTGTGGGAACAAAAACTATCGCTGATAATAGAATCTTATCTAATTTTCTATTTGGTGGCAGTTAAACGTTCTGAAGGTTCCATTGCAAATCACTGAGATGTCCATATTGTCTAACTAATTTCAAATCTTTTAAATATTTTAATAAAAACCGGCAAGGCCTTGTAAACGCCATTCGTAGATTGTTAGTCGAACTTTTAACTTACAAGATGTAGCAAAGTTGTATCCCCTTTCATGCAGAATTCGCTGAAGATAGACTGTCAAATCTCGACCAGCTAGGTTGATTCTCTCAATGGCGTGAGGAAGAGCATAGCCTGAAATGATACAATATTTTTTAAAAAAAAAAAAAAAAAAAAAAAAAAAACGAAACGAAAACTTTAACCATAGGAATTCTTCATAATTATTTCATTTACAAAGATTTGTTCTCTATGTCAATTCATATGATGGTAGTGATAATTCAGTAGACATATAGATATATCAAATCACAATCAAGTATTTTGATTCTAACCACCATGGCCATCCACGTTGACCATTGACTAACATAATTAACTTAATTGTTGAATAGGTGCCGTGTGTCGATCAATTATTCGTCGATTTTCATGAGTTAAGATAAACACATCAGCAACATAATGAAACCTACTGCAACAAACGCATACACATCAATTACATTTCCCGTTTTACCAATAGATGTATCTCTTTCATATAGAAACACTGATTTGCTCATTAGCGCAGCATGATAGCTTTAAGTTGGGCGACAATGGCAGGAAGTGTTTACTCTCCCTTGACTGACTGATTAAGTAGGTTCATGCATATTCATGAGCAACGGGGAAATCTCAGCACAGGCAACCATAGGCAATTAAAGAGCCTGACTCAGGACAATGTGTTTTGTGCAGAGGAATCTTATGGCATATAACGAAAAATTCAATTGGATCAGTTTATATTAGATATTAATGATCAAACTATCTATGGGGACAGTGGAATTATTTATCATTGTCACCTGAGAACCGTTTTATAATACAATCATCATTTGATATTATATTTAAATTAACTCATTTAAATCATTGTCCAGTTATTTTCTAAAGACAATTTTGAGCACATGTTGGAGTTCTATTTGAGCACATGTTGGAAGCTCAATTAGAGCACATGTTTGGATCTCAGTTGGAGTACATGTTTGGAGCTTTGTTATAATTCACACAGTTATTAATATTTTGTTCACAACTTCTATTTTTGTCTCTGGCTGGTAGGACAAATACCCCTGTCTATGAATTCTCAAAAGCTAAATAAGGTTATATCCCTTGAGAATTGGTGATTGTACATTGGTAAACAAATTTGTGCTATTTTAAAGTAAACTTAAGTGTTACAAACTAATATAATATGCTTATGCTAGCTTGTATTCGTCAACATGGCTTCTAAACGTAGATTGTGATCCTTGGCCTATTGCTGTAGACCGAAATCTTACGTGTCTTGATAGAATTTATAGATTAATTTATTATAAACATCATACGAATGATAAAGTATTCTATGTCTGGACCCATCCTCCTAATTCCTCAAACTGGAGATAGTGATGAATGTTTTATTCACATAATCCCGTGAACAGACTTTAACACCAATCTCGTCTTTTTGCATACATATATGTTCAATAATCATCTATAACACCACTACGAGCCTGCATTTGATGCCCTGTCCCAATAAAGCCAGGACTCATTAATCTTGATAAAGATCCGTGGATTCCACCGGGTTCCATCTCAAAGACCAAATAACACCAACATATGAGATTCAGGAACTGCATGATATCAGTTTCTATGAGTCTATGCAACTGATGTAAAATAAATATCAAGTTGAAGAATGTAAATTTTCTAAATAAGAATTATATTGAATAAAACCGATAATTTGTCTCACCTTCATAGATCGGAACCACGTGAGATACTCCGTCTCCCGAGTCAAAGACGATTCCCGTGGTACGGCCTGAAGCATACAGAGACAACACTGCCTGGATTGCCACATAGAATGCTGGCGTATTAAACGACTCGAACATAATCTACAGATAAAAGTAAAACAATATTTTATTATGTATGTCCTTCTATGTTATATGGTTCTTGTCGTCAAGAAATGTTCCAATGACAAAAGCATCCATAATATTTTAATCAGGAATCATTCATACTTGTATACTACCTTATTTGTTACATTTCATCACTGGTAATTTAAATGATAAGAATACAATTAATCCCTGGCACACAAACAAATCATATTTCATAACAAAAGAACATTCCAATATGGATGTTGGATGTTGTTTTTCTATTTTGAATAAATGATTTTAATATTATACATTTTAATATTATTATCGAAATAACATTAAAATGCATGATTACTAATTAATGATGGCATAATAAAGAAAAAAATCTTAGACATCTTCTGCCTTTATTTTGACATTTGCTTATATTTAATATTCATTTGTGTCTTATTTAAATTTATAATATTTATACAATAAACACTTTTTATGTATAAAAATGGCGTTAAAAGAAGAATGACTTGTGCCATCATTTCTCTGTTGGCTTTTGGGTTGAGAGGAGCCTCTGTTAACATGAGGGGGTGCTCTTCGGGAGCCACCCTGAGTTCATTATAAAAAGTATGGTTCCAAATTTTCTCCATATCGTCCCAGTTAGTGACCATCCCATGCTCAACTGGATATTTCAGCGACAAGATTCCCCTCTTATTTTGAGACTCGTCCCCAACGTATTGAAAAATATTTTGACTCACACACACACACACACATACATATATATAGAGTGTATGTATGTATGTATGTATGTATGTATGTATGTATGTATGTATGTATGTATGTATGTATGTATGTATGTATGTATGTATGTATGTATGTATGTATGTATGTATGTATGTATGTATGTGTAGTATACGGAAATGAGGGTTTTGGCTCCCTTTATTTTTTTACCCTCCAAACAAGTATAAATTATAGTCTTAAATTATCCCATAGGGAAATGAGGGTTTTAGCTCACTTTATATTTTTACCCTCCAAACAAATATAAATTAAATGAGGGTTTTAGCTCACTTTCTTAACCCTCCAAACAAGTATAAATTATATTCCTAAATTATTCCCCCACTCCCTCATAGGGAAATGAGGGTTTTGGCTCACTTTATTTTTTTACCCTCCAAACAAGTATAAATTAAATGAGGGTTTCCAAAATAGGAAATTGAGGGTTTTGGCTCACCCCCCCCCTCCCACACCTCCTCCACGACCCCCGCCAAACCCTCATTTTCCTCTACTACTACTACGTAGACAGGTATTTTGTAACCAGACAAAACAACATGTGTTGTCATCCAGATAAACTCTGTCATACAGAGGTGACGAATTTGTTAGAACAGTGCATGCGTGGAGTACGATTATTTTAAAGACGGCAAATGGGTTTTACCTCAATTTTTTATCAGATAACAGGATGAAAATTAAACTGTACATTAGAACGTTTCAGTTAACAAGGTGGAAATTAAACTAGCATTAGAATGAAAATGATATTATTTTATATCTCGTTACCAATGATTAATGTTTCAACTGTTGATATTAAAAATATTTCATTATCACGATTATAGATACTAAATTTTACTTTACCGCTCACGCAGCGACGGGACTCAAACAAATCTTTTATTTCTAGTTTGTTCAGAGGATATTTTTTGTCGATAAAATATACCTTTGACCGATCGAGATCAATTGTGAGTTTAGTATATTTTTGTTGGCTAATGGGGTTGTGAAAGTTTTTAAATTCCGCTAGCAACTTTTGATACAATTGTTCGAGATAATTGAAATACTCGCTATTATCAGATCTGATGAGCGAAAGTTTTAACTTGTCATGTGTTCCATTAAAACATATACCTGATGTTTCATTATTAAATTCAACTGTCAATTGTTTACCATCCATCATTAGATATTTGATGTTACTATTGTAGCTATTTGTCATTATCAAATTTTCAAACATTATTTTATAAGTTTAGATAAAATTTCAGTTGGAAAAGATAATGTCGAGTATAGATCTATCATCATGACAATACCCAAGAGCAAATGTATCTACCCCATTTTCACAATAGCGTTTGTCATCAAAATTATACAATCCACGTTTGATAATAACATCTGTTTCGAGTTTATGATGATTAGTTCGAATTGCCATAGCTCTCATAAAACTAACACCACCATCAAGCGCATACCTGTAGTCATCAAATTTCATAAACATTTTAACAAAATTACGAGGCAGACCTTTTGCTTTTTTCGTTTTTTTATTATTATCCAATAATACGGCATACATTTTGCTGCGTAATCCGATAAAATATTTGATAGCGCTCGAGTTCATTTCATCTTTAAACTTACCAATAACCTTTTCATTTGTGTCGTCATGAAATTTACTGTCACGTGGATAATCGGAAAGATCAAACAGATGTCGATTATTGTACATGTCCTGATAGATGTCCTCGCATTCGATTTCATATACGAGCGAATCAGTATCAGTAAACAATAATCTACTAGCCGGCCACTGATTTTTAACAAAATTATAATGAAAATCATACATCAGCCACTTTGATTAATCTAACACGGCAGCTCCAACATAGATTGGCTTGTTTAGTTTTAGATTTGTTTTTCTTCTTTGTATCGCAACAAGATTTTCATTAAATATTTTCATGCTCACAAAATCATCGTCTGACACAAGTTTGTTTCTGCGATTGACAATCATTAAAACTATTTCAATATTTACACGTTTCCTAATATTCTCATCGTCTTACCAAAAACGGAATTGTTCATCAGTTTAAAAGTTTTTTCTCAAACTCTGTTTTCGCTGCAGCTCTTCTTGAAGTGTTTGAGTTAATATAACCTCTCATCCACGGCGACTGATTAAATTTTAGTACATTATGAACTTTTCTCAACACAAGACCAGCATCGACTGCTTGTTTTAAAACTTTGTAATGCAAGACGTAATTTTTCTTATCAAGTAAATTTGGTACTAGTTTCTTGACCATGGAATGTTGCCTTGGTGATGCTCACGCTTGTTGTTCTTTTGATAACAAACTTTTAATCAAAGAGCATCGATTCCGCAAAAAAAGGGGGTATTTTTTATTAATTTGTGTAGCAAATTTGGAAAAATCAGATAAACTTAAAACAAAAATGGGGGAAAATTTTTGGGGAGTTCTTTTTGCTTTTTCCCCGTTTAGAAATCGACCCACCCGGGGCCCTTTGAAAAAAAATTCCAAAAAGAGGCATTGGTTTCCCAATCGCCCCGTAAAGATTTTTAAAAAAATCTAGTTTAAAATTATGTACTTCAAAAGGAAGGTCGGATTAAAAGGGTTTCAAATAGGGTGTTGTTTGTTTAGATATTTTTTTTTTTATCACGCTAATACCGCTCGGAAACTTTTTCGATAAATTAAAAATTTATAAAACATAAGTCAAAATTTCCCAAACCCTTACCTTATAAACTTTAGCAGAGCATCCATGTCAGTCCAGGGGGCAAAATTTAATCCCAGCAAGGATTTTTGCCGTTTTTATTAAACTAATTCTCGAAAATTTCAAAAACATCTGTAGTAAAAACCCACGTCGTGTTCAAATAAAAATTCATGAAAATTCCCCAAAAAGTCTCAAAATTAAAAACTTTTTTCCAGAGGTCTTGTGCATCCCTTTTACTCGTCATCGGTTTATTTTTTTTTTAAAGGGTTGTGAGAAAAATTTTCTTTGCTAGGTAAGATGTTTAATCAAATTTTACCCCAAAGTCGTCGAGATTTGTAGGGAAAAAGGACCCCTTTTTTTTTTTAGTTGTTTAAAATTAATTCCAAAACATTCTTTTGGGGTTATCAAATTTCAAAAACCCTTTACTGGGTCATTAACAAAGGCTGCCTTTAAACGGCAGGCTGTAATTTAAAAAGGAAATTTCCCAAAGGGAACTAAATTTGGATTTTTTCAAAATTATTTGGAATGTTTTGTTAAAGTTACGGGGTTTTAAAAGACGGATTTTATATAGGATAAAAAAAGTTTCTACTTTTAATATGGCTATATATCCTCAAAAATTGGAAGGTTTAAAGGGGAATAAAATCTGGAGCATAAAATTTTTTAAATTAAAAGGTTATGAGCCGCCCGATACTGCCCGGTAAAAGGGACAATGGTAATTTTAACTTTTTTTTTAAATTAACTTTTGTCAGTCCTGACAGGTCGAGTAAAAAAATTTTTTTTTAAAAAATATGAAAAATTTTTCGCTTGCTGTGATAAGATTCTTGTTGGGTTTAAAAATTTTTTAAACATTGGCGGTTTATTTTTTTTCTTAAAAAGAAAAGTAATATTATAAACTTCTTTAATTAAAATTTGTTTGGGTAAAGCCGGGATAGCTGGATTTTTCCACGATATAATTTGATTGGTTTAGATAATTTTAAATTTCAGTAAAACAAAAACCTTTTTAGCAACTCCAAAAGGGAAACATGTTTTGAATTTTTCTTGTAATCGATTGATTGGGATTATTTTTACCCCAAGTACGGGTTAAAGTAAAACTAAAAATAGCGTTTTTAACAAAAAAAAATTTTTAGTTTGTGATTATGATGGAAAAACTGAAACCCAAAATATTTTTTTTGTTGGCATTGTTTTTCCTTTGCACTTTCACTACGTACTGCAAATGTTTTTTGTAATGTTTCTTTGTTATTTAAAACCCAAAAAAAGTAGCGGAAAACAAAAAAACTTTTTTTTCCCTTTTTTTTATTGAAATTTTTTTCCAACTGCCCTTTTTTTAAAGTTTTAATAAAAAAGAAATTGATTTTTTTTTAAAACAGTAATTTATAGTCGATTGTGAAGTTTTTCTGAAATAATCTGGGAAAAATCCTCTTTTCATCAGCCGAAAAGGAAATTAAAACATTTTTTTGCTTTCAAAATTTTGGTATTTGTTTTTTCTCCCACGGGAAAATTTAAATTATTTTAAAAAAATTTAATCTGACCCCTTGCTGATATTTTTTAAACCCGAGTAGCGTTTTTTTTCTGCGGAAATTGTGGGGAAAAAGAACGGGCCCATTGGAAAACACTTTTTATTACTTTTTTGATGTTTTTTACAACATTTTTTACTTTTTATTTTTAGGGGCAGGTAAATGTAGGGGGGAATACCCAAAAAAAATTAAATTATATTTCATGTGTGAAACAATTTTTTAATCATTTCAAATTTCCCCAACCCCAAACCCTAATTGAGCAAATTTCCCTCTTTTTTCCCTTTTTCTTGGGGGTTTTTAATCTTTCATCAGATGTGTAACAGATCATTTCCCAGCCAAAACGTTTTGTTTTTTGCGTTATAAAAGGGTTTTGAAATTTTCCCTTGTTAGTTAATTTTTCCGTTAAAACTTTTTTAAAAATTTTTAACATGTTTTTGGGCAAAAAATAATCAAATTTTTTTATGTTTTTCGAGCTAAGTTTTCCAGTTGTCTTTGTAGGGTGGAAAAAGTTTTTGGTGCAGAAAAATTTTATTTAAAACAATTTGATTATAAAAACTGAAAACTATTATAAAAACCTGAAAAAGAAAAGTCGCTATTTTTTTAGGTTCCCCCAAAAGGCTCTTTTAGCTTTATCCGAAATTTTTAAACATTTTATACTAAAAGGGTTAATATCAATTAAAAATTTTTTCTCACATGCGCATGGGGCTAAAAATTAATTAAAGTTTAAAAAATCTAAAAATTAAAATTGAAAAAAAAATCAAACCCAAAAAATTTGTGAGCGAAGATTTCAAATTAAAAAAATTTTTTAAACTTTCCATCACATCCCGCTTTTCCCCCAAAAAATTTCAATTGAGATAAAAAAAAATCCCCCTAAAATTTAAGGGACAGAAAATTCTGACAAGCGCACTTGAGCTAGAGTTTTAAATTTTGTTCCCCAAAGAAAAACCTTATACGCTGGAAATGATTAGGTTGGTTATTAACATTTTTAAAAGGGAAAATCTGTTGGCAAATTAAAGTCAGCGGGTTATACAAAATTTGGGTAAAAGGGATAAACCAGAGGATTGCAAAGTTTAGAAAAATTTTATTTTACCCCGTTGTTTTTCAGAGGGTATTCCCGAGGGACCGGTGTATATACGTGAACGATAAGTCACTGATGACAACATTTAAAACTTATCCTTAGGAGAGGTTTTTAGCCACATTCCCGTCTTTTATTTTTGAGGTAACGATCGCGGTAAAAATTTGGGAAAAAGCCAAACTAAAAAAAATTTTGGGGAAATTAAACAAAATGGGATATTTAAGGGGGCTGTTAGAGGAAAAACTAAAAGATTTTGTTAGTTTAATGGGCTGGTTTGTTTTCGAGGGGGTTAACGGATCTTACCCCAAAAAATCTGGTTATCAATTTACCTCAATGAAATAAAAAAAAGAAAACGTTTTTGGAAATTGGAGCTTGTTTAGCAAATGGAAAAGTGGAAAAAAGGAAAAAAAAAAGAAAATTTTATTTAATTTTGATGCCCAAAAACCCGGGTTTTTTCAAAAAAAACCTTTTAAACGGATGGGGAAATTTAATTTAAAACTATTTTTAGCTGCGGGGGAAAGCATTATAAGATAAATTCCGAGCAGTTTAAAATTTTTGGTGATGGATTAAAAAAATCAGCTTTTTTTAAGAGAAAACAATGCCTGGATTGTTTTTAGATATGAGATCAATAATATTTTGTAAATTTAGTTTTGTCAAGAATGATGAGGGAAATTTTCTATGTAAACACGTGATTAAATTTTTGCGTCGTTACTGCCCTTTATAAATTTTTTTTTTTTCTGCTTTGTTTGCAAAATTTTATGAGAATCACCCTTTCATTACAAAAAGTCAGCCTATTTCCCCAAAAAACTTTTTTTTACCGTTTCGGGTTTGTTCGTTGTAAATTACTTTATTAAATTTTTGGGGATATTTTATTTTCTCAGTCATCTTTTTAATTTTTAAATTGATAAAAATATTTTTAATTAAAGGCTTGAAAGAAACGATCGCTGAACTTCGAAGAAAATATAGCGGGGCAAAATCGCCGCGATAAAGGGCGCCAGCGAAAAAATGTCTTTTTTCCAAAAATTTTTTTGGGCAAAAACTATTTTTATAATGAAGATGTTATTTTATATAAAAGCGGGAAAATTTATGATGATGGGGGAAAATAGGGGCCCCTGTTGCGGAAAAGAACCCAAAAAACAGCAGAAACAACAAAATAAACGTTTTTAAAGTAAGTATCAATTGCCAAAAAAAAATTTTAAAAATTTAATTTTTCCTTTTCCCAACCAAAAAACGGGTTTTTGGGAGTTAATCAAACCCTTTTTTAAACTTTAGGGGTTCCAGGCCGACAGAAAAAAATCAAATTTGTTTTTATATTTGTCAAGATTTTTAATTAAGACGTTTTTGACGATCGTAAAGCAGTATCTTTTAAAATCGTTATGTAAAAACCCGTAAAAAGTAAATCTTTTCAAACAAAAGTATTTAGGAAATTTTTTAATTTAACCCTTATAACTTTAAATTTTTCCCTTTGGGTTTGGGGTCCAAATGTTTTAAAATTTTTCGCTATACCCACCCATTTGACTAAACTTTTATTTTTCCTTTTTTCCCAATCACTTTTTCAATAAAGAAAAACATTTGCTCGTTTTCTGTAGTTTTTTGGGTTGTTAAAAAAACTATGAAAGGTTCCCTGCCAGGGTCTTTTAAAGGTACGTTTCAGGTATTGTGGGAAAAATCATTATCAATTACAAAAACTTCTTTGTCCAGTTTGGGTTTAAAACCTTTTTCAAAAACCTTTTTTTTAAAAAATTCTTTTTTTTCCCAACCTTTTTTTTATGTTGCGGTACATGTTTTTTATTTGCTAATAAATTTGGGTTTTAATAGCATTATTAGGTGGGCATTTTTATGGTTCGTGTTTTGTGTTATTATAATTTCCCCCCGATTTGAGAAAAGGGCCTTTGATGTACTGTTTGGGGTTTTTAGCTTGTCATAAAGTTTTTTGGGGAATTTCCGTTTAGCGGTGCGATTAATCTCCCCAAAAAACAACGCTTTTACCCCCGTTTTCCCGTAAAATACTTTTTTTTATTTTTTTGGGTTTTGAAAATGCTCAAAATTTTTTTTTTAAAGAACTCGGATCCGTGATCGTCCGATTTTATTTTGGTTTTTTTTTTTACTCGTTATTATTTGTTTTTTTTCGATTGTTTTGAAGGCCCCGTTTATCCGAAAATGGGACACCGAAAAACGTATTTGCTAAAAAATCTATTAAAATTAAAAAAAAATACCTTTTTGGAGCCCATCGCGCCAAAAAGTTAAACTGATTTTTGATTGGATCCCTCCAAAAAATCTTTTGCCCGATTAAACCTATACCAAATTTGCGAAAATTTACGTTTGTTTGGGGAACCTTTTTTTTTTGGTTGTGCAGCTCGCTGCAAAATCATCGTTTTACTTTTTTTCCCGGGCCCAGCTCTCCCCGGGCCAAGTTTATATTTTGTCCCATTTCCCCGAACAAATTTTCTATCAAAAAGTTCTGTAGACTTTTTGGCTCATATCAAGTAATTCGTTTCATTACTTTATCACAAACTGATTTTTTGGTTTTTATGAAACACGATAAACAGTAATTTATGAGCCTCGCTATTGCATCCACTTGATTAAAAAGGGGTTTTACCTGGCAATGGATTGTGTTTAATTTAGTTGGTTTATCTAGGGATTGTAAGGGCCCCCTATACCCATGAACCCCGGGGGAATGTCCCAACCCCCTTTTGTTTTTGGGAATTTTCCAAAAAATTTTAGTAAAATCTATAACCCCGGGCCCCCTTTTTTTTCTCTGGTTTTTTACTAATTTACGTTTGCGACAATTTTTTTTGTTAAAACATTAAATCTCTGTCAGAATTTACCGTTGGGATATCATTCTTATTTTTTAAACGTCGACTAAAATAATATTAGGGGAGCCCCGATTCCCCGAGCGAATTTTTGCTGGCGCATCTCTGGGATACTGTCGCTAGAGGCGTTTTCTTTTAAAAACATATTTTTTCTTTTTCGCAGCTCCCCAAAAAAATTTTTTTAAAATTTCCTGTTGTTTTTTTTTTTTTTCTGTTGGGTTTTATTAATATTTTTGTTTTATTTTTACCTTGGATAGAAAGTTGAATTTTTTTAATTTTTAAGTTTAGATAAATTAATTGCAATCTATTTATTAGCCCTTTAGAAGGGGTGGGTTTTTCAAATGTAAAATTAATTTTTAAAAATGAATTTCGTTTATATGTTGGTTTAAAAATTATACAATAATAAACCACAAGTAGGGGTTCCAAAGGGGTTTGGGGTTTATTTTACGAATAAAATATTTTTTTTTAAATTTTTTATTTATAACTTTTTTTATTTTTTTCGCTTGGGGGAAATCCAAACGAGTAAAAAAAATTTTTTTTTTATAACTGTACCCCTTTCGTTTCGGATACGTCATTAAAAAACTTGTATTTAATAAAACGAACTTACAGCTGACGGGATTTTATTGGGGCCCAGTTAAACTTTAGGGAAAAAACTCCGGAAAAACCAGGAACTGCTTTTAACTTATCAATTTTTCAAAATTTTTCAAAGGGGGGGGTCGAGTTCTAGTAATCTTTGACCCCGCCGATTCTAAAAGATTTGGGAGCCGACTTCCCGCTAGTCCGCCAAAAAATGGAGCGATTGTAATTTAAATTTTCCTTTTTTTTTGGATTTCATTTTTCATTTTCATTTTGGTGGGGGCGTTTTGTTTTTTTTGTTTTCTTTTGTTTTGTTGTGATTTTGGGGTTGGCGATTTCTTTTTCTTTTGTGGCATTTTAATTATCATTTACATAAAATTTACAATTTTTTTTTTTCCCCTTCCACGAATAAAACCATTTCCCTTTGCCGGCTTAATTGGTTGCGCCAGAAAATTGCTCCCGACGGGTGATATTCTACTGTGCTAAGACGGTAAAAATTTTTGGTTTTATTGTACTAGTTAATTTGTTAAAAGTGGACCAAAAAAACCCCTTTGACAAAAAATTCATTTGCCCCGCTGTTTTTGTGCAGCACTCAAAAATTTTAAACAAAAGTTTTTTTTTGATATAAATTTTTTAAAAAGTTTTTTTTTAGGGATTAATTTTGTTTAAAAAAAACCATCAGAAAAAAATTTGGATTGTTTTTTTTGATACCTGTTTCGCTTTGCAAAAGCAGTACAATTTTTTAACTTGGCCAAACGGTTAAATTAAATTTTTTACAATATATTTTGCCATTTTTTTTATTAAAAAACCCGTTGATTTAAACTTGAACTATCATTTTTCCCCCAAAGAATTTTACGTGATTAAATCTATTTCCCAATATAATGCTTATAGGACAACAGCGCTTCTGGAACCGCCCCAAGTGTCCAGGTGTTTACAATTTCTGCTGGCTGGCTCAATTTGTCGTTATGTTTTTAACATCAAAAAGAAATTTTTAGGATTTAAAAGGGGACGAAATTCCTCTGCTTTTTTTTTTGGTTCCTCTTAAAATTTGTATTTTGTATTGCGTTAAAAGGTTCTGTCGGTCGAGAAAATTTTTTATTAACCCTCTTTAGCAAAAAATTTCACTCTTGATCGTTTTGGTTTTTTCTTTGAATTTTAATTTGGGGTATTTTTCGTTTGACTTTTAGCGTGGTTTAAAAAATTGATTATTTTTTTGTTTGGGTTAAACTGGGCCGGGCGTGCTGTTGAAAAACGCAAAAAATTTCTCGGCAGTTGTTCGCTTGATGTTGTTTGGACCCCACGGGGTAGCAGTAGTTTTTGGAACCCTGGCTGATTTATTTTATGCTGTTAAAGTAAATTCTGTTTGTATGCTTTTTCAAGGGGTACAAATTTGTTCTGGGCATTTAGGGGACGATGGTGTTATTCGTGGCTTTCCAAAAAAGGCAAATTTGTTTTTGAAATGTACATCCGCCCCTCCAGATCTAAAAAGCAATTTGTTTTGGTTTTCCGATCTAAAAAAAAGAGTATATTTTCTCCCCGAAAAAATTTATATAAACGCGGACAAAAGCCGGGAAAAACATACTTAAACGGGTGAATCATTTGTAATTTGAGTGAAACCTGCTGCAAGTTTTTTTTCGGGCCCAGCAAAGCCTTCGTTATAACGTGGATTTCTCACGTAAGTGGTTAAGAAGCCCAAAATTTTAAAATTTTCAGTACCCTTGCAGTGTCCTGGTGGTGTTTTATTTAGATTATTAAAAACGGTTTTAAATGAAAATTTTGGGGTTTGCATTTGGGAAACTGCAGCAGGTGGGGGCAAACCTAGCGCGGGCCCGCATTTGCAATGAGAAAATTTTTCACAAAATTAAAAGATTTTCATCCCGCATTTTGCACCAGGTACTATAGGCCTCTCTTTAAAAATTCAGTTGATTCGCTTTACCCCGTCAAATATCTTTAAAAATCATCATGTTAGTTTCAGTTGATCTTTAGTAAACATCTGGGAAAGAAATCATATTTTTTAAATTTTTTGATGACCTGAAATATCTTTATTGTTTGGGGTTTGGTAATTTTATTTTTCTTTGCACTTTTAAATAAATCAAAGCCGTTGTTTATAAGTGGCCCAAATTCGCTCCAACTGAATTTAAACAGGTGGTTTTGGACTGTAAAATTGACCCCCGAACTTTTAACATAGCCCTTTTGTGGCGTAGAAATACCCAAATTTCCCTCTTTGGTGTTTAAAGGTTTGGGTACCAGTTTATTTTTGGTTTGTTAGAATTTCAATTTAAGGTACTAAAAAAACTCAAATTCTGTCCATCATTGTCGGTGTCTTTTGTTTCTGTTACCGAGGTATTTTTAACAGACCAAATTTTTTTTTTTTTAGATTATATAAAATTTTATTGCGGGAAAAGTTACCCTTTTGATATTTTTTTTTTTTTTGTTTGCTCGGCCCCTTTTGGGGATAAAATTTTTTTTTTTGTTGTTATCATAGGGTCGCTGGGGTTTTTTTTGTTTGGGGCGATTTTGAGGGTAGCGGTTTTTTTTTCAGGGTTGCAAAGGGGGGGTCACCCTTTTTTTTTGTCAGCTAAATTTTTTTTTTCCACCGCCAGTCCCCCCGGAGATGCAGCCCCCGTTGCAAAAGCTTTACCGCGTCAATACCCAAATTTGGGGCCCAAATTTTCGTGTATTTCCCGGGGTTTTTTTCAAAAAAATTTAGTGAAATTTTCCAAAAAAAACCTTTCCCATATTTTTCTTCGATAAATTTTTTTCTTTGTTTCATTTTATTTGTTTTTGCATAATTTTTAAATTTTGCTCGCGTAAAATGTAAAAAAATAAATTAAACTTATTTTTAAATGTAACTGTTTTCCTGATTTATCTGTAACTGCATTTTTAAATTGATATTTGATCTTCAACGTTTTTTAAAAGGGTAAAATATAATATGTCGTTTGGGTTATTTGCTGAGGAATTTTGGGGGGAAATTTTTTGGGGAGAACCTTTTAAATCGTTTGACCTTTTTACCTTTTGATTTTATAAAAGCCAAAAAGCAATAGAGCAATTTTTCTAAAATTGGTTTTTTTTGTTATATTTTCTGGCAGTTCCTGTCTTTTGTAATAGGGATCAAGTGCAGTGTAAGTTTTTTCATTAAATCCAAAAAGTTGTGCAAAACTTTTTCTTTTTGGTTTAAGATGATTATTTATTTTTCAAAGTTTCCTTGTTCGCAAAAGGTTATAATTTGCTTCCAATTAAAAATTATCAGCCACACCGTCGCTTTTGTGTGGTCTTTGATTGTTTTGTTTTTTTTCAGTAAAAATTATAATCTCCCTTTTTGGGGAAATTTTTTTTTTTTGTTTTAGATATTGTAGATTGGGGTTTTAAACATAGTAAAAAACAATTTTAAAGTTAACATTTTTTTTACGTTAGGTATACATTCCAGAAGTACAAGAAATTTAAACAATTTATATTGTTTTTTTTGGATCTAGTTGGTAGGGGGGGAAAAATAATTTACTGAAAAATTTGCGCTATCTATCGCAGACTCCTAGAGTTTTGTAATAAAGTTGTTTGCATTCCTTTAATATTATTTCATTTTACAAATTAAATCGCGGGGTAAAGTTTTATATTCGTCAGATGTTAAAAAATTCACTCGTTTTTAGATTATAAGTATGTCCCAAAGATTTCAAATTTTCAAGTTCAACTTAAAATTTCCGCTTCCCTTTTTCATTTTAATAAATTAATCTTTCTATTTATTTCAGTATTTGAAAAATAAATACTTTTTAAACCCGTTCCTGTTCTTACTCACTTTTTTGTATCGAGATTTTTCAAAAGTAATAAAAATTTCCTTTTAAAACTCCCCCTTTCCCAAAAAGGGTTTTTCTCTACTATTTCTTTCGGGTTTTTTTTAAAAAAAGGAGCAATGACACGTTTTTTCTTTTTTATCATAAAAATGGAGCTTTTCATCAATTTTTTTTTAAACCCCCCTGTTTTTTTCATCTTTTTGCGCAGCTTCCCTCTCTTAATTTACATCTAATTTATCGATTAAGGGTTTATTTGTATCCGTCCCCCCTGTTTTTTTTTTCAAATTTTACTTTATTTTCTTTGTTTAAAAATCATATATTCACTACCTTTTAACTCATATTTGGGTCTTTTTAAAATAAAAATTTTTTATCTCCAACTTTCCCTTTAAAATTTTTCCGTAAGGCCCCACAACTCTTTGTTGGGTCCTCTTGTATCTTTTATGTTAATGATAAATTTTTATAATATTTGTTATTCCCTTTCGTTTGGGGGAAATTTTGCTATTTCGTAAAGGGTTTCCGCGGATTTTTTATCAATCGATCGGTTTTGGGTTGTCTAGCCCAAAAATCAGCTTATTTTCTGTAAGTGCCCTTAAATTTGTTTTTTTTTTTTTTCATCGATTTAAATAAAAGGGTTTTTAGGCTGCTTCTTGTTGTTCTCTAACAAATTTTCCCAAACCCAAAACCCTTTTTCCCGCAGTTGTTTAAAATTCTTCTTTGACAGTGGGTTTTGTTTCCCGGTTGGTTTTCCCAAAAAAATGTTCGTAACCCGGCCCCGAAAAATTTTAGTTTGCTTTGTAGCAGTTACTTGCCCCGTCGTGCTTTTTTTACTTTTTGCTTAAAATGATGCCTGAGATTGGGGCAAGTTTTTTTTAGATCTTCTATGTGTTGTCTGTTTCTTTCGCGTTTGTCCATTGTTATTTTTATAAATTTTTTTAAATTTAAACGCTTTACTGTAAGTAAATGTTAATACAAAAGCGAAACATTTTAGTTGGATCATTTGTAAGGTTTTTCAAACAAGAAAAAGTTAAATTTATCTTTTGTAGCTTTTCGGTAAAGTTAATAAACCCTTTTTTTTTGTCACGGCCCCCCGCCTTGCTCGCTTTTTCCCAAAATTTCTAACGTCAACATTATCCAGTCTGGGGAAAAAATTTTAAAACAACCCGTATTTCGCCGTTAATCTGTCAACATGATTTAAAATCCCTTTAGCGAGAAAAAACGAATTACCTGTTTTTTTACGTTTACAGTGGAAATATGATTTTTTTTTTATTCTCTCCCTGTTAATTTTGGGAAAATTTGGGCAAAAAATACTATTTATGTTATTGCATTTAAAATTGTTTTGTGGGATTAAAATTTTGGTGCCTAATTTTTTAAAAAAAACTTCCCAGCTTTAAATCTTACGAGGCCCTTTTTATTCTTTTTCCTTAATAAAATCTTAAAAAATCTTCTGTGGAAATTTATTGTGTAAATTAAACCCCTGTCGTTGTTTTAAAAATTTTCACCCAAAAAAGCAAGTTCATAAAAAAATGTGTTTTTCCCATCCCGTTCGCCCCAAAATTAAAAAATTTTAAATCAGGGAAATTTAATTTTTTTGTTTTTTTCTTTTACTAGTCCTTTTGTATAAAAATTTAATATCAACGATTTTTCCTTTTGTAAAATAATTTAAAAAAATGTTGTAATTTTATCTAGGGGTAGTAAATAAGAATCCCATACAAAAATTTTGGAAAACTATTAAAAGGGGATTTAAAACCCCAGGGTTTTATCCAAATATGCAACTCTTTTTTCGCTCCCAAAAATGAATCAATTAAATTTTCTAAATTTACCCGTGTAAAAACCAGAGAAATTTGTCATTTTCCCGGACAAAAAAAAGGGCGATTAAAAAAAGAGTGATGTAAAAAAACCAGATGTAGTTGCACGAAAATTTCCCAAATGGGAATATTGTTATGAAAAAAAAACCCAAAATTTAAAATCTTGGAAAAACCCCCTGGGGATGGGGTTTCTTTTCACTAAAAAAAACGTTCCCTGATTTGGGACGCTTCAAAATTTTTTTAATTTTTTAAAGGGGAAAAACAGCGCCCCAAAAAATGATTTTTTCCCGTCACCCTGAATTCTTTTTTTTAAGTTTTACGCAGAAACATAAACAAAATTAGAGATGAATTGTTTTGAAATCCATGAAATGTTAGCATTACACTCGCTAATATTAACACAAATCTCAATGATATTAACACAAAACTCAATGATATTATTAGTGAAATTCCTAATATTGTTGAGAAAACGAATATGAATAAAATTCCTAACAAACAGATTAAAAATATTATATATACTGTTGCAATTGGGTCTGGTACATGGACGAAGGAAAATGATTCTTTTAAATACACTGCAGAAGTTACTGGTATATATAGATTATCAGTGTTTAGCAATGCAAAGTTTAAAATAATATTTACCACACTTCCATGGCGTTATTTAGATAATGACTTATTTGGAATATTATATGTAATATTAAACAAAAATTCTGAGGAGAAATTTACACTTGAACCAACTGATAAAAATTTTATAGGTCCTTATGCGTGGTGTTTGGAATTTGTAGCTGATTTATCATAACTATGTAAACAAATATTATAATGAAAAGAAGCATAGTTGATTTTAATCACATTTCAAAAGATATTCCAGAACAGGATGTGGACGCACTAAGACAATACTATAAATATTATCATAAAAAAACTTTGGTGCGTGAAAAAATGTTACAAATACTACAACAAGATCCTTCGAAAAATATCTTATCTACCCTTGTTAATTACCAGTTCTGGTATAATTTCAAGTGGGGTATCATTAAATCCTTTTTTGTTAATCATATCCGCTATTGGTGTTTCACTTACAGCGGCGTGTAAAAAAGTAGAACCAAGACTTTTGATAAAGAAGCACGGTTGTTTAACATCAATTAAAACTTACAAGAAACTACTTGATCAAGATCGGTCTTACCTACGAGGAGTTAAATATACTATGGATGATTTATTACGTGAAGTTCGTATTATTGACAATCTGTTAACAGACATTCTACCAATGAGGGTTAGCAAGTATTGAAAAAAATATCTAAAAAAAATGAGTAACGTAAAAATTTATCTAAACTTAAGATATAATATAACTAAAATAATATCACTTACCTTCATCATTTTCATTCTAATGCTATTTAATTTTCCGCCTTGTTAACTGAAAGTTCTAATAGGTGTGGGAGGGGGTGGGCCAAAACCCTAATTTTCCCTATTATGGAAACCCTCATTTAATTTATACTTGGTTTGGAGGGTAAAAAAAATAAGTGAGCCAAAAAACCCTTCATTTCCCTATGAGGGGAAGGTGGGGGGAATAATTTAGGAATATAATTTATACTTGTTTGGTGGGTAAAGAAAGTGAGCTTAAACCCTCATTTAATTTATATTTGTTTGGAGAGTAAAAATATAAAGTGAGCTAAAACCCTCATTTCCCTATGGGATAATTTAAGACTATAATTTATACTTATTTGGAGGGTAAAAACAATAAAGTGAGCCAAAACCCTCATTTCCCTATACTACTGTATGTATGTATGTATGTATGTATGTATGTATGTATGTATGTATGTATGTATGTATGTATGTATGTATGTATGTATGTATGTATGTATGTATGTATGTATGTATGTATGTATGTATGTATGTATGTGCAGAAACTACAAGTAGTATTAACAAATCATTCGTACCAATCTATGTATATTTATTTGACGTTTTATGAATCTATGCATGTGGCATCCGGTTCTGTTCATGAAGTCGTTTTAGTTCCTAAGATAAAATAGGTATTGAAAAATATTTTGGCTCATTGATTAATCGCTCTGAATATATATACATTTAAGATAAAAATATTTCTCGTAGCATTTCCTAAGTTCCGTTTCCTTGTCACTATTTTCAAACTTCAGAAAGTTTTGTGATATTAGTATGATAATAAGTAATAAATGCGGTTCTTCCAATTTAAAAGCATAATAATTAAAACATTATATTCAGATATAGGATGATAGGATGAAGAATTAGATACTGCTCTAATCCTAAGTCAATCTTGGTTGACCAGTTATGGCCGGAAAAACGTCACGTGGGGCGTCGTCTCCGGGAAAACCCCGCTTTACACATGCCTGAACCATTGTCGGACGACAACAGCATAAATATCGTCCTCGAAGTAAGACAATTTTACCTTCCTTTATATGTATTAAAAAAATTCTGAAAAACACAATAAATAAAAGAAAGTAATTGCTGAGTTTTATTATTGCAACAAAGTATAAATGCATAATCGTATTGAAAAATAAGCAATTGACAAATGATTCATATAATGAAATAGTTATAAAATTCATGCAATCATGTTATTTAAAAATCAAATAATATCTACATCTTCTTACTTCCTAAATATCGATTAGTCGCTGACATTTACTTAATTATAATTACAATGATATTATCAATAACAACCAAAATTAGAGCATAGCAATCAGTATGAAAATAATAGAATGTCAACGTGCGATAACTATACGATTTAAATACTAGAATATAAACTTTAATAATTAAAAGGGTGCAAATTTCATATGAAAAAAAATTAGAATGTCAACGTTGTTTCTATCGATGATAATAATAAAAATATCACCTTTAAGAAAATTTAAATTGCGTTGCTAATCATTTGAAAATTTTGGGAAGTAAACCCGTGCGAAAAATAAAACGAGGGCAAAACTTGTGTATATATGTGAACCTTATCAAATTTTGCAATGACATGATTTGCTAATAACGGTTAATCAAGGAATCATCCCCTCAAAACGTCCTTTGGGAAAAATTACCAGAAAAAACCTTATTTACCTTTTTTAATTTTATAAAAAACCCGAAGAAAGGGTTTCTGTTTTGATTTAGTTGTTTTTCTTGGGGGCGTTTTAAAATATGAATACCTGAGTTTAACCCGGTTTGGCGTTTTATAAAAAACATTTTGCAACAGTTTTTTAAACCCAAATTTCAAAAATTTTCATTTTTTTAAAAGGTCTGAAAAAAACGGGGAATTTGTGCCTTAAAAAGGGAATAAAATGTTTTCAAATTTTTTTAAGTGATAAACAAATTTGTGTCAAGCAAAACCCTTGCTCACTCCCCTAGGTAAAAAAATTTTGGGTTCAAATATTCTTTTTTTAAACCCGGGGGATGAACCCCGAAAATTATAAATTGATTTCCGGGGGGTTCATCCTTTTAATAGACACCATTACAGTAGGGTATTAAAAGCAAAAAATCACAGTGAAAGGGTTATTTCCTTTTACTTACAACTGTAAACCGATTTAACCCCTTTCCCTTGATAAATTCCATGTAAATTTCCCGATTTTTTAATTAAAAATTCAAAATATTTAAAAAAGGAATTTTTTAAATTCAGTTTTGGGAGTTGTTTTTTGGGTTCCCAAGTGCATCATATTTATGCATTTTCCTTGGTATAATTGGATTTAATCCCAAAAAATGTGTAGAAATCCTGGGAAAAAATTACTAAAAATTTGGTGTCTTAATTATTTGTTTTAATTTTTAAATTTAAAGGGAAAATATAGTTTAAAAAAACGATTTCTTTTTTAAATGTTTTTAAAGTATTACTTTGTATATTTGATTTGAATTTTTTTTCCCAAAAATTGGGGTTTTCTCAAAAACGTTTGGGACATTAAATTAGTTTTAAAACCCCACCACCCATTCAAAAAGGGTTTTTCCAACTTGTGCATGGGGGGCACGCAAAATAGGGACGAGGGAGGGACATTTGGGACTCGGGCCCAACCCCCCCTTTCCCTTCACCCCCTTTTTCCCCAAAAACATTTTTTGGCCAACATCAAATAAAACTGAATTACTGAAAACGGGCCAATGTTTTCACCAACCAAACCAAACCCAAAAAATTTAAAAAAAATTTTCGGCATGAAACCCGTCCCCGGGGGGGGGGGCAGTATTCATAGGGGTTTGTATTTCTTACGGGCTCCTAAAAATTTAGCTTCTTTTGAAATCATTTTTAAAAACAATGTCATTCCTTACCTAATTTTTAATTATTATTATTATGTTTTATTTTTAAATTATTTTTATTATTTATTATTATTTTTATTTTTAAATATTATTAAAATTTTTAAATTTTTATTAGAAATTGGGTTCATCAAAAAAAAAACCCAGGGGCAAAAATTAATCTAAAAATCAATAGATAACTTTTCGGGGTTGGGTTTTGGGAAACCCACGGTTTAAGCAGGGGAAAATGAATTACTTTGGGATTACCTGAATTAAAAAAAAACAGTGTGGGGAGTTACCAGGTTTGGGCCCAACCTTAGATATGTAAAAAATTTCCCCGTTGGACAGTGGTTCTTCCCCGGGGGGTTTTAGATGGGCGTCCCCACCCCTAAAAGGAGGCCTAGATTTTCCCAAAAGTAATTCGAAAATTTCTGAAAAATAACAAGTGTACAGTTTGAATATCAGCAGCAAACCCATTTAAACTTTTTTCCCAAAAGGGCCGTTCTTTTTCAATTAAATTTTCCCCCTTATTTTTAAAAAAAATATAGTGGGGTAATAACATAAAAAATAAAATTACAAAAAAACTTTAAGGGGAAATTTTAAATCCTTGTAAAAAATGGGTTTTGCCATAAATTAAAAAAAAAAAAAATTTTCAAAAAATTTGGGGTTTTTATAGCTAAACCGAATCAAACTGTTTCTAAAAAAATAGAGCCCTGGAAAAATTTTTGCAAACTTCGAAAAATTACGACCGTTACCGACTAGCGGTTTACTCCGCCCCCAAAAAAAATTTTTATTTCAAAAGGGCGAAAACTGAAATTTCTTTGTTTATAGCTGTTTTTTGCTTTATGGTTTAAAAACGTAACAGGAAAAACTTGGCATAGCAAACGTCATTGCTTTATACCCCATCATTTCTCGATATAAATCATTTTGAAAATTCAAAACCCCCAGCAAGATCAGGTCAATTTTAATTTTTGCATCCAAAAAGGGCATCCGAAACTGTTTTTTTAAAGATCAATCGAATTGGGAAAGTTCCCCCTTTTAAAATTATAAATTTTTAGGGACTAGTAAAGTTTTGTCAATTGCATAACTTTGTCCTTTTCACAAAATTAAAAAAACCAACCCGATTTAAAATTCTTTTCATTTTTCTCTAACTAAAAGTTATTGAAGACAAATTAAAAAAATTTTCACAAAAATTTTTAATAGATCAACATTTTCTGTTTTTTGTCATTGGGGTCATTTCTTTTAAATTTTAAAAAAAAAACCCTCTTATGAAAAATACTTTACTACTGCAAACTGACTAAGGGTTTGGGGCCCCCTAAAACCCCAAAATTTTATTTAATTAATATTTAAAAGGGCCCGTGTCCCTTTTCAATTTTTTAAAACCCGGCATGGCATTGAAACCCCTTTTCCCGTCGATCCATCTGCTATCATTTTTCCCCATAAATTTTTTGAAAACTGATAGATTTTACAAAAAAACATGTTTATTACAAATTTTTGGTCTTAAAAAAAACCCAAATAACAGCAAAAAAAAAACTAATTTGTTTTTTTAAAAAAAAACAAAAAACTTTTTCAATTTGCTAAATCCCCCGCTTTAAATTCCCTGTTTTTTAAAAAATTTTAAATTTTATTACTGCGGGTTTATGCATTGATGTTTGAAGTTTTCCGGGGCTAAAACGTTAAACTCTTTTTTTACCCAAAACTTTGGGGGGGGGGGGGGGGGGGGGGGGGGGGGGGGTTGCCTTTGGGGAAACAGAATTTTTGAGAAAGGCAACAGGCGATAGCTCGCGCACTTCGGGGGTTTTGTTAAAAAGCTTAGTCCCAAGTCGAAGGGAAAACCCCCTTGGGAACCCGGGGGGTATTCTCATCCGCTCCCAAGTTGACCTACAGCAAGAAGGGAAAAATTATCCTCTAAAATTTTATTTTATCTGGTTCACAACTTTCATCCAATCGAAATTTTTTGGGTAGAGGGTGTTTATTTAAAATTTTTCATATGGGAAACTACTTTAAAAATCGTAAAAAGAGAATTAGTTTCTACTGGGAAGATTGTTAGTAAATATGGTTACTCCGAGAGACCAAAACCTCGTAACTTTTCGGGGACATAGTAAAGCAGATTGTAAGAAAAACAAAGTTTTGAAAAAAGGGCGTTTGTTATTTGCTCGATTTTTTAGAATTTTTACGGGGGTTTTTTTTTTTAATTATTTTTAGTTGTATACTTTAATTACTGGGATTTGCTTAATAGTAAATTTACCTTTTTAGTGTTTCCCTTTAAAGGGTATTTGAGAAATGGGCTTGGGTATTTCCTAAGAATTAGGGAGAAACAAAAAAATTGTGGCCGAAATTAAATTTTTTAATTCGTACTAGGTTACTTGTAGTAAACCAATACATTTTAAATTTAAAGCCCTTTTTTTTAAATTTACGCATACTTAATTGTAAATTTGGAAAAAAGGTGAATATGTAGGATTAGATATTTTAAATGTATTTCATATATAAAACCTGGATATTTTAATTTTTTGGGGGTTCTATTTTATGAGTGTAATGTAAGGAAAAGCTCTGATTGTTTTTGATATTGTTTAATATAACCCCAAAACAGAAATTGTACTGTTGGGGAAGCCTTTTATTGATTTATGTATAAGTAATGATTTCCCTCTGTATTGTGACGTTCGTTTTACCTTTCAAGAACGTAAAGGTATGTCCCATGTGAAAAATGCGTTACCGAAGAAAATTTAAAAAACCCTTATCTGATTTATAGGGTGCGTGAAGTGCGGATGAGAGAGCTCAGTGAAGAATTTTACCTTTCCCCTATTTTACATAAAAATTTTTTGTGGATACAACCCTTCCCCCTTTATTTGAAAAACCCCGGGGTGTCCAAGAGGGGGACGGAAGTGGAAATAAACCAAAAACAGCGGAGCGAAAAAAAGTCTAGTCGGTGGAGAAAAGGGGGGGAAGAAAAGGGGGAAAGGGGGGAAAAAAGAGTCTGGATGAGAAAGTGAAAAGGGAAAAGGGAAACAGCCTAGAGAAGTCAAGGAGGAAAAAAAATAATTTTTAGAAAGTCTGAAGAAAGAGAAGGAATTAGGAAAATTGGGGAGGGTAAATAAAACTGAGTAGATTTTTAAGGCAGATGGAAATTTGATCATACACACCGCTAATCCAAATGATACCCCTAGGCATTAAAGGGGGGGAGAGAAAGGAGTGTTTTGGGGAATTTTTAAAACATTTTTGATTAAAGGGATTTTTTTTTAAGCTGTTATTAATAAATTTCCCAAACCCTTTTGGGACCTTTAATCATTGAACTCGGCCAAATTTTGTTGGGGGGTTGGAGCGTAAATTTTAAAATTTTTCCAATTTCTTCTAACCCCAAAAACAAAACCTGGGGACTTCAGCAAAAGTTTTTTTATAATATTTGGAAACACCCCCCCACCCCTCCATCTCCCCAACCAATTTAATTTCCAAAAAATTAGGGATCTAACTTATAAAATGGGAAAATTTTAAAAGGAAAAATAAAAACACTGTAAAATTTAAATCCCCATAATCCTAAAAAAATTTTTTCACAAGTCCTAAAAAACGTAGAAAGTTCCGCTTGAATTTTTAAATTAAAAATTTTCTTTTTAAAGTTTTCCCAAAAAATTTAAATGCGGGCCCATGAAAAAAAATAGTTTTTTCCCTGTATCAAATACAAAAATCCCGAATGGCATTGACCGAACTCACAGCAATCCCCCAAAATTTTGTTTTTGAAAAATTTGTAATTCCAAACAAAAAAATATTTAAAAAATTGACTCCTTCAAACTTTATGTGAAAAACAATTTGTAAATGAAAAACATAAAACTGAACTTAAAAAATTAATTTGTTTTAAAACGGGCCTTTTACATACAACTTGTCATTGAAACCCAAATCTTAATAGTATTTCCCGGAAAACTTTTTCAAACATAAAAAATGGGGCAGGTTTCTAAAACTGGTTTTAAGTTTGTAAATAAAGGGCCCTCCAAAAAACTTAACTCGGGAAATCAAAAATTTTTTCAAAAAAAAGACAAATTTGCAGGTAGGCGAAAAAATTTTTCCCTTAAACAGGGGACGGATCTTCAAAACTAAACATTAAATTTTTTAAAATTAAACATTTATAGACGGTGGTCGCAATTTCCAAATTCGCAAAACTTCCCCCGCCAAATTTATTAAGGGTAACACAAAACAAGGGAAACGAAATTTTTTTTTTAATTTTTTTTTTGGTATTCATTTTTGGAAGAGAACATTAGCTATGAAGAAATTTGAATGAAATGTGAATCAATTTTGTATTATAATTAAAGATTCCATAGCTATTGCTTTTTCAGTTTCCATGTTAAGATCACACTCAGCGAATAAGAGAATCTTAGTTTAGATTTGCAACGAGACAAAGATATCCCAGTCAAGGGAAAGACAACAAATGTAACCGTATGATGGATTTACTTGTCTTGATACAAGCACCAACCAAGATTATTTTTCAGTTCCAGTTTTTTCCATTTAAATTTTAAAAAAATCATGCACTTTTCCATTATAGTCACCAGATTCAAAATACGGTATTCACTAGGTACAATTATTGCCTCTCTATATATAAACGTCATCAGGTATAATACTCTATTTCAAAAGTCTGAATAATTATCTATGTATAATGTATCAATACGTGCTACTCTTAGAAAAATAAACAATAAAATTTTTAACATTTTATGAGTTGCAAGTATTGCATCATGAGCCTTTCGATCCACGTGTTTTTTTTTTTTAAACGCGCATTAATATGAATATGCTAATGAGGGCAATGGGATGCCCTGTCGACTCTAAATACACAAGTTCTACGCGTTGAGAAAGAAGAAATATAAATCATTTTTTATTATGACTGTATTATTACATTTTTCATGGCTGTCCTATGGAAATAATTGGTAAGTAATATCTCTTACACGGATAACATTAAACTTTTATCAGTTCTAGTTTGAAAAATTTTCGCTGGTAGGCAACGGTACGATAAAGTAGACAGCTCTAACGCAAGGTGTAACGATTTGATATTTCTAATTGATGACTTATATTGTATGTCCTGGAAATATGGCAATTGTTGATATTACTGGGACAAAGATAGGTTCCATTGAAATCTTCTTATGGAATAGCGTGTGGATTGATTAAGTGACCACTCTGATGAGTAAGCGCATAAATTGTCATTAGCTTAAATATTTAATTCAACTTGGACTGGTTTGGGGTGTTTGGCAAAGTTTGAAGAACGCCAGTCAGACAAAACAAATTTCTGGTTGTTGCCAGATTTGCGGATGCTCTTGAGAGAGTTTGGATTTCTGTAGCGAGTGATCAGTATTGCCTGTGTGTCTGGAACAGTGTCTTCTATTATAGTTAGTTCCACACAGCATAGTGAATTGTATCATGTCTGTTGCTCGATATTATATATATATATATATATATATATATATATATATATATATATATAAAATATATATATATATATATATATATATATATTATATATATATGCAATAAACTGACGACGAACAGTGCGAAACTAGTAACTAACTAGCCTGAGCGCATTCGACTCTTAATGAGTCTTTTTCAAAGGCAAATACAAAACATATATACGACAAACAAATAAACACAAAAACATTGTGTTTGTAAACCTCTACATGGCTGTCTCCACATGGGTTAAAACTATAAATACAACCAGCTTGTATAGACTAGTTGCGGATACTGAAAACGGTGTATAATTCCCTAAAAGTCTACAAGCCAAAGCGACATCTATTTTTACTTTTTGTACATTTATGTAACGCAGATCATATCCCGGATATTTGATTCTATACCGGTTATTTTTATAGTAACAATTGAAGGATACTAAGGAGATTTAGAAAATGTTAAATTCTACTAGTGCATAGTTTTCATTTTCTAGTCTTCTTGGTCTAGGGGAGCAGCCCATCTTCCCAAGACGCTCAAATAGGCCCTTCGTGCAGACCAGGTCGAAGGCCTTGGTGAGGTCAATGAACATCATGTGGAGTGGCTGACCTTGCTCTCTGCCCTCCTATTGGAGTTGTCGCAGGGAGAAGATTGTGTCTGTTTTCGACCTGCCTGCTCTTAAGCCACACTTTGATTCCGGGTACATGCAGTCTGCTATCAGCTGCAGCCTGATGAGGAAGATGCGGGCAAACACTTTGCCAACGATGCTCAGGAAAGAGATTCCTCTGTAATTGTTAGTCACTGCGTTCGCCATTGTTTTTGTAGAGAGTCACAATGGTGGGGTCGCGCATATATTCGGAGAGGCAGAGGCAGAGTAGCTCATTCAGCGGCTGTAGCAATGTCGGTTTCCCACATTTAATGTCTCAGACGGGATGCTATCGCTACCAGGTGCTTTCTTGTTTTAGGAGGGAGTCGATGGTTTTGCTGAGCACCTCTAAGATGGGCACTTTGTCGAGCTCCTCCATAGTGGGCAGTTCCTGTATGTTGCTAAGGGCTGCATCGGTGACTGACGTTTAGTGTCTCATATCTTGATAATCACACCCTCTTCCCCAAAGGATATAGTCAAACACAAAAGAAATCATTGGCCTGCTTCGTTACCAAGGCTGACACTCTTTTACCACCTAGTATATTTTGATGATATTTTATCACCTCCTTATCATGATGTTGGCAAGATCACAGCTTTAAGGTAAAGGTCACTGGAAGGGAAAAGGGTATGAGATGGGCATATAATGTGCGTTGTAGTATTCTTATAAATTAAAACCTGCAGGATACGTCACATGGGACAGTTTTGTTGCCATCTTCAAAATCAAACATAAGAACTTTAAGAGGTTTATTTTGCTTGTTTTTTACCATCAGCCTTTTTGATAATGATGTGATATTTTTGGGACTTTGAGTATGTGCATCTTAGCCACCCTTGTGGTAGAATTTAGTTTCATCAATTTCTGTTCATAGAGTTATTGCAGTATGATGCTATAATGAATAAGGGAAGAAAAGTATGACAACTAATTTGGGTTCCAAAGAAGTCTCCAAATCAAGATAATTGTGAGATTGTCTAAGAATATGAGGGTGTTCCAACTGTAAGGAGATTCATAGAAGATGAGACATAAGACGTAGTTTCATGCATTATTAATTTATAATCTATCTTGTAGGGACATAAATATTACAATAGGTTTGTTTCTGCAATAGCTGCATCGATGGAAAAATAGAAATTATCTGCATGATGTCTTGCTTTTGATCGAATTGTTGGTTTATATTTATTCTATCTAGGCTAATACAGTTAAACAGTTTTAATTCTCGTGCATCGCGAATAATGCAAAAACCAATATACAACTAATTAGGCCTAGATATTCACAATTTGACAACCAGAGCACCACGTATAAGACAGGTGGCAATAAAAACAGAATCACGACAACAGCATAAATTAAGAAGGAAAGAAATAGCTTGCATTCGATGCTGAATTAGGGTAATATTACGTTCAGTTAAAAAAAAAAATTCGTAGAAGAGCCTGACAATAATTGACGAAGACGTTCGATCATAAACATGTACACGTATATAATGTTTATAAAAAATAAATACTTATATGATATGATTGTAATTGGTTGTCATGTTCTATTTTCAGTTTCCTGTTTCAATGACCAGCATTGAAAAGCAGAAGTTGCACTAAACAAGACACTTAAGTCTTTTCCTTTCGAACAAAACTAAGAAGGCAGATGAGAATTTCCCTTGTCTGAACTTGCATAATTTATTTCAGAAGCATTTCTTGTGAACTATGCTAGGACCACTCTCCTCATAATACCTGTTTCGAGATCGACATACGTGAGAATGTCGACAGAGAGGCTAGGATGGAGCCACCAATCCATACTGAGGACTTGCGTCAGGTGGAGCAATTTTCATTTTATATTTAAGAGATTTAATTCTTTTGAATCAGAAATAACTAACAGACTTTCAATTTGAAAGTTTTGAATCGAATGCAAGATTTATGTTTATGTAAATCCAATATTAGTGATGTCAATGTTTAAATTCCCTTGGGATCTAAATGCAAACTTTATGAATATTATAATGGCATAATCACAAATTTATGCATATGAAAAATGCGTAAGCATTCTTTTTCGCAAATTAAGGCGGTACTGTTTAGAAACTTAAATATTGGTCTCGTAGCTAAATAAGTTTAGTATACAATTGGAGAAATATACATAAAGGATGATTTTGAAATCAAAGTTTACCATTTTTTAACACACTTATGTGCATTGAAAATCTTGAATATCAAGCATTTTCTCGCTTTTCTTATTATTTGTTATTTTCTAGGGATCCCAGGTGGCCGAGTTATTGAAAGCCTAGCCTTTAATTTGGACTAAAACTTCCCCTCTGTTCCGTTTATCAATTCAGTAATTTTTAGCTTCGTGTCAACAAATATGCCGAAGTTAATTAAACTTGCCATAGAAAGTGCTGTCAACATGGGTCTGTGAATTCTTCCCGACAGTTGGTTTTCCCCAGGGTTATTTTGTCCTTTATTTATAGTTCGACAAATCATGACTGTTAATTAGGTATCTTGCATGATAAAAAATGGCGTACGGCATCCCATGCAATGATAACAACCAAACTGTCTTAGGATACAGTATTACCATAAATATTGTCATATATAACAAAACTTAACTTTACTTTGGTTATACCATTTTATATGTATGACCTCTAGAATGCTTTTTTCATAAACGTTTTATTTGTACATTGTATATTATTAGGTATCGTTTTAAAGTAGCTTAAATCATTATTTAATGAAAAGCAAAACTCAATTTACTTTTTACTAGAAAAGGAGAGATGTATGGTCAAATTTTTTCTTGAATTTTCGATGTGCATTCTTCGCAGTATCAGACACATAACCATTAAGTTTGGGAATTCACGGCTAAGTGTCATTATCAAAAACTTGGTGTTTTTTACGATGGTTTAAAACCTTATCCTTTCCAGTTTGGGATGAAAAAAATTGTTTGGAAAATGGAATTAACAGGCAAGGATAAAGATAAACACAATATGTTGAACGTAGATTCAATTGGATGAGGCTAATGATAAAACACAAGGAGATAAATCTGATATTTACAAATTTTTTTAAAATGAAACTTTTGAAATTTATTATAACAAAAAATGATGTTTTGGTTTTTAAGAACTAGGATATTAATAAAAATCTCTTGGTTAGGATTTGAGATGAAAAATTCTGATAGGCATCGATTTGAACATTTAGCTGGATTATCTGGTTAAGAAGTTTCCAGCCTGCAGATAGACAGGTAATGCAACAAGTATAGCGGGCGCAATAAAGAAGAATGATCCATGGAAAATCGAATTAATTTTAATTTTTGAAATGCAAAATTCGTCATTCGAAGTTTGAATTGCAAAGGGAATGGCTTAGAAAGAGGCCGTGGAAATTTAGAAACAAATGAAGTTTCTGTTGCAATAAAATGAATATTATGAAGAGGATGACAAATTTGAATTTTGAACACGGATAAATATTCATTTTCATAGGGAAAAGGTAGAAAGATAATGTTTTTAAGCATCATTTCAATTTGTTATTAAATAATTAATGTTGTAACTATATTTGTTGAGGCATTCGTTTTATAATTCAAAAATTTTAAGTCGAATTCAGAAGTTGTAATAGTGCATTAAACATTGTCAATCGAATGTTGTACGATATGTAAGTATCTTGACACTGGACATTCATTAATATTTTAAACATGGACTGTATTCGGATATTTCAGACATTTGTAATATTAAGTTTTATAAATTGCTGGAAAATAATCTCCAAATTAATATTTCAGTAGAATTATGACTTTGGGACTAATATATGGTTTACAAATGTTTGTAGTAAGTATGTTTTTGCTACAATGAACTTGGGTTATTTGGCTATACAGTGAATTGGTTAGCTAAGGTCTTAATAATTTGTCATAAAAAAAAGATTAAAAGCATGGTCTATTAATTGATTGCTACAATTAAGCTCATTTTGCATTTTTATAAAAGGAATGCTGTTATGTGTGTAGTTTGAGTGCAAATGTGTGTGTGTGTGTGTGTCAAGTGGATCATGTAAAAATGGTAGCAGTAATTTATAGACCACAGATTAAAACACAATCATTATCAAGAGAACACGTTATCAATGGTCAACTAGTTTTTTGAAGATTATTACTTGTCATAGTAAAGTTTGTTAATAGGATATTTCATTAGTATGATGAAAATTTCCAGTTTATATTTGTTGTTTGTAAAGAAGCAATTTTGTTCAGATCTATGACCAACGAGTGATATTTGGTTTTATTTATCAACGCCTTAAAACAGATAGCTGATAAAGTATTTATAGAGTTATTTTAATTATACTTCAAATGAGTGAGAGAGATTTATGAAAAACTTTATAATGACAAACAATAGTAGACCATCTTTTTCATCATGAGTTGGAGAATAAATTGAGTTGACAGAAATTTTCAAGATGGAGAAAAACAAATTAGTGTTAAAAAATTTAAGATTTTCCCTGTATCAGTGATGAATGAAATCACGAAAGAGTGTAAAGAAGTGATGTAAACAATTGAATTACGTCAATATTTGAGACATTTTAAAAAGAGATTTATAAGAGTATCGTTAGAGTAAATATTGATTTTGCCCAACAATAGTGAGTCTCTGATCAGAGCCATGGTTAGAGAGATTGCGCAATAAAAATTTGACGTAATTTGAGATGCTCTGTTAAAATATGGCAAACAACTGACATCACATATATCTCGATTTTGATAATTCAATGATAAAATGGGTGTCAACAAATCCATAATGTCACTGAAATTTCCACGCAGATATGGTGGTAATTATTTCATATCTAATTAAATATTTATTATTGAGGCGAATATACTTTCTTAAATTTCCATAGGAATCTATTTTTATAGGTTTGAATTTATCAAATTGGAATAATAATTTTCTACACTTTTGCTCGTGACCTGATGTCTTCAAATGAAATACACTTGTTAATCTATTAATGTCACTCATGCCATTAATTTCATGTGCATTAATTTATTAATTGTAGTTCCAACAATAAAGCAAATAGGGTGAATTAATGTGATGTAGGAAAATATTTAAAAAGATATCAGAATACTTTTCAAGAATTTTCAACAATGTTAATAAATGGGTATCCTTATTACCATGGAATCGTTCTGTTAGAGTTTCGTGCATGTTTAGCATCCTATCAGAAAAGCTTTTAGACAATAAATTATAGTCTAACCGAAATAAATGGATTTGATTTATTCCAACTTTAATATGCATTGATACAAAGCTTTTAATTTTGGTTGATTGAAATATATGCATCACTTTTAATTCTGCTTCAATATACTGTATATTTTTATATGAATTTTTTTTATTCAATATGGATGTCTATTGATCTTGCACAACTGAAATAACTAACCATTGAACTAATCATGCTATTTATGTCCAATCGTGTACAGATGAATTTCATAAGATTTGGTTTAAACGCTATGTTAGAGTTTTTCCGCAGGATTCCTGATTATTTTGATTTTTGCCAAACTTGATTAAATCTGGACATATATTGTGTGATTTAACTATGGGAAGAAAATTAAAAGGCAGATTTTCATATGTGAATTAGCGTCTCTTTTGGTGTGTTTGTTCAAATTTTTAAGCTGATGAAAATTGACTCATTTGTTACACGAATTGTCATTTGTGAAATCCGTTTTTCAGTGCAACAAGATAACATTATTTTTGAAGTGAAAATTTTTAAATAGCTTGTATTTATCAGTGGCAGAGATTTAATATAATACAGTGTTATGATATATAAGCGGATTTGCCCATATACCTAAATGCATTCTAAGCAAATAGTCGCAATTTTGTTGAGTATGTGTCAGAATGCAGTGAACTTTATTTTTATTCATACAGTAGAATTACAGGGACAGTAATTGATCTAATAATAACATTTTCGGCCATTTTTGTAAAACATGTATTTTGTTTGCCTGCTATTTTGTTTTAAATGTTATCTATTTTGGATCTTTACATTGGAATTACTGAATTATACGATAACTTAATTAGGTATATTGGGACAGTTTAATTTAAAAATGCCAAGTTGATTTATGAGAAATGATTGAAAAAAGTTTTAAATCCACTGTAGTTTAAGTTAAAAATATGTAAAAAAATTTATTAATGGTACCTTTTATAATCAAATTTTATTAGATATAAATATTATATGTAAAAGGGATTATCTGTATAGATATCTATATATATATATATTATTGGTAATGTTGTTTTCATATTTTAAATTTTGTGTGTATAAGTTTAAGTAATTTAAATACTTTCATGATTGTTTTTTTTTTGACTGGATTCGTCACATTTGTATTTCAAATTTTTAAATGCATGACTTCAGTAAAGCTGAAGTAATTTATTTTGTCAATAATTCTGGAATTTGCTTTTATAACTTGAACAAAATTATCACAATTGTACTTCAAATTTCATTACTAATTTCATTCAGTCTATACATATAAAACTTTTTATGGCGTAGGCACGCGAAGCAAAAAATTAGGGACCCGCGCAGCGGTGGGCCCACTGCGGCCCAAAAACAAATTTTGGTTGTCGGTTGTTTTAGCAGTTTAGTGTTTGTTCCTAGGACCCCCCAATAAAATGGTTAAAAATGCTCTGCTTTTAACAACTTATGCATTTTCAGGGATCAATGAATCTAAAAGTGACAGTCTGAATTAAACAGCAATATGACGATTGTGCAATTATGCAAATTGCTCTACTTATAAACGAGAGCAAACGTATCAACATATTTACTATCTTCTTACAGTGCTAAACATTCATATTGATATAATATATATATTATATTATATATTTATATTTATAATATTATAATATTATATACTATGTATTTAATATAATAATATTTGACTGTATATGTCATTATAATTAAATGGTAACATTAATGATTTAAAGCCACCTTTAATCAAGTATGAAATTTTGGTTAAAATTATAAAAGGATCTTGTACAAAGTAATTTCTTTAGTAAATTAAATCTTTATTAGCCGGTAAACGATGATAAATCGGCAAAATTTAGAATAAAATTAAAGTGAATTTTAAAACGATTGTAACCCACGTAAACACTGTAAAAACTATGTTTTGAGTTCCTTTTAGGTGAATAAAACAAAGTAAAAGTAAACAATCTTCAGCTGGGACATATTAGGTACCTGAAAGCTGCGAAATTAATATAATGTATATCGATATATTACTCCGCAAAGATAATGACTTTTTAATATTATCTTACATTCATGATCATTATCCATTCTAGAAAAAAAATATCGCGTAAGTTAAATAATTGCGCTCTATTATCATTAAAACGCTTTTTAAGATTTGTTAATTCTTTGGATGGTACATAATTGAATGAATGAGTAAATGAAGACGTATCTTTAAACATCACATGATGATAAAAATAAGCATAAATGTTTATGAAGGCTATTACTATCAGATTAAAATTGTGAGCAGTATACATCACGTACACTTGGACAGCACTAATCTACTTACAGACATAGAAATGAGCGATTGAAATTTTCTGAGTTTGAAAAAGTCATTGCTTTGTATCTTATTTGGAAATATTCAACTGCAAAAATGTTTAAGGGCAAGAAAAAAATAAAATCCATACGAAATTTAAATAAACATGCATAGTATAACAAGCTTTACAATCTTCAATTCAAATTTCCAATATTTTTGTAATTTCATGCTTTCGTTTTACCATTCTGTGATTTTATACATGCTGTAAAGATTTACCCTATGTAAATTCTTACGAATATATTTTGTTTATATAAAATTATATATCCAGTATTATATATTGAGCCAAAACCCTCATTTTCCTATACTACTACTGTATGTATGTATGTATGTATGTATGTATGTATGTATGTATGTATGTATGTATGTATGTATGTATGTATGTATGTATGTATGTATGTATGTATGTATGTATGTATGTATGTATGTATGTATGTATGTATGTGCAGAAACTACAAGTAGTATTAACAAATCATTCGTACCAATCTATGTATATTTATTTGACGTTTTATGAATCTATGCATGTGGCATCCGGTTCTGTTCATGAAGTCGTTTTAGTTCCTAAGATAAAATAGGTATTGAAAAATATTTTGGCTCATTGATTAATCGCTCTGAATATATATACATTTAAGATAAAAATATTTCTCGTAGCATTTCCTAAGTTCCGTTTCCTTGTCACTATTTTCAAACTTCAGAAAGTTTTGTGATATTAGTATGATAATAAGTAATAAATGCGGTTCTTCCAATTTAAAAGCATAATAATTAAAACATTATATTCAGATATAGGATGATAGGATGAAGAATTAGATACTGCTCTAATCCTTAAGTCATATCTTGGTTGACCAGTTATGGCCGGAAAAACGTCACGTGGGGCGTCGTCTCCGGGAAAACCCGCTTTACACATGCCTGAACCATTGTCGACGACAACAGCATAAATATCGTCCTCGAAGTAAGACAATTTTACCTTCCTTTATATGTATTAAAAAAATTCTGAAAAACACAATAAATAAAAGAAAGTAATTGCTGAGTTTTATTATTGCAACAAAGTATAAATGCATAATCGTATTGAAAAATAAGCAATTGACAAATGATTCATATAAATGAAATAGTTATAAAATTCATGCAATCATGTTATTTAAAAATCAAATAATATCTACATCTTCTTACTTCCTAAATATCGATTAGACGCTGACATTTACTTAATTATAATTACAATGATATTATCAATAACAACCAAAATTAGAGCATAGCAATCAGTATGAAAATAATAGAATGTCAACGTGCGATAACTATACGATGATAATACTAGAATATCAACGTTAGATAATTATACGATGCTAATCAGTATGAAAATAATAGAATGTCAACGTTCGATAACTATACGATGATAATAATAGAATATCACCGTTAGATAATTATGCGATGCTAATCAGTATGAAAATAATAGAATGTCAACGTGCGATAACTATACGATGCTAAACTTGTGTATATATGTGAACATATCTAATATGCAATGACATGATTTGCTAATAACTGGTTAATCATAGGAATCATCTCTGCGAACGTCCGTGAGGAAAAATTACCAGATAAACTTACTTACCTATTTAATTTATAAAAGCCGAAGAAACGTTTCTGTTTTGATTTAGTTGCTTTCGTCTGGGCGTTTATTCAATATGAATACCTGAGATAGCAGATTGGCGTATTTATAAACAACATCTGCAACAGTTATTCATCCATATTTCATAAAATTCATTTTGTAAAAGGTCTGAAATAAAACAGAATTTGTGCCATATAAGGAATAAAATGTTTGTCATAATGTTTAAGTGATAAACAAACTGTGTCAAGCAGACGCTTGCTCACTCACCTAGGTAAACAAGTTGGTCAATATTCTATTTTTACCGGTGAGTGTACACCGATATATAAATTGACTCCGTATGTTCATACCTATTAATAGACACCATTACAGTACGTGTATTGAAGCAAGAAATCACAGTGAACAGGTTACTTCTTTTACTTACAACTGTCACCGATTTAATCCTGCTAGATAAATACCATGTTCATTCCAGATTTTTTAATTAATATATCAACATATTTAAAAGGAATTTGTTATTCAGTATTGAGTTGTTATTTGTTACCAAGTGCATCAGTATTTATGCATATCTCTGGTATAATTGGATGTAATCACCAAAATGTGTAGAAATCCTAGGATAATACTAATATTTGAGTGTCAGTAATTATTTGTCTAATTGTTAAATTAAGAAAACTATAGATTAAACGATTTCTCTATTAAATGATTTTCAAGTATTACATTGTATATTTGATTTGAATATTTTACCAAATTGGTTTTCTCACAAACGATTGACATATGATGTAGTGTTAACACCACCCATTCATCAGGGGTATTCATACATGTGCATGGGTGCACGCACATAGGGACGAGGGAGGGACAGTTGACTCAAGCCCACCCCCACCTCCCTTCACCACCTTTTACCCAAAAACATGTTTTGGCCAACATCTATATAACTGAATTACTGAAAACTGCATGTTTTCACCAACCTACCAACCTAAAAAATAAAAATAATTCTGCATGCAACCCTGTACAGCAGTATTCATATGGGTGTATTCTTACAGCTCCTGAAAAGTATGTAGCTTCTCTTTGAAATCAGTTTTACAACAATGTCATTGCCTTACCTAATGTATTATTATTATTATTATTATTATTATTATTATTATTATTATTATTATTATTATTATTATTATTATTATTATTATTATTATTATTATGTAATAGGTTCATCAAAAAAAAAAAACACGGACATAAATTCATCTAAAAATCAATAGATCGACTTTTCTGGGTTAGGTTTGGAACACGTGCTTTAAGCATGGAAAATGAATTACTTTTGGATTACCTGAATTATATCGAAACAGTGTAGGAGTTACCAGGCTTGGCCAACTTAGATATGTGAAAAAACTTCCCGTTGGACAGTGGTTCTTCCAGGGATTGTTTTAGATGTCGTCCTCCACCATATAGGCTGGCCTAGATTTTCAAATGTAATTCGAAAATTACTGAGAAACATAACAAGTGTACAGTAGAATATCAGCAGTCAAACTATTTAACTTTCACAAAAGGTCCAGTTCTTTCAATAATTTTCCGTTTATTCTTAAAAGGGTACTAGTGTGTAATATCATAAATATAAAATTACAGAAAACTCAAGGGAATTGTAGTCCTTGTAAAAACATGTTCTCGCCATAAATTATTGTCAAACATTTGGGGTTGTATAGCTAATCGAAGTCAAACTGTTTCTATAAATAGAGCACTGGAAGAATTTATGCATCTTCGAAAAATTACGACAGTTACCGAACTAGCTGATGACTCCCCGCAAAAATAGTTTTCATTTCAAGGTCGAAAGCTGAGATTACTTTGTTTATAGCTGTTTTTTGCTGAGTGTTAAATGCAGTAACAGAGATAAAACTTGGCATAGCAGAACGTCATTGCTTGGTATACTCATCATTACTCGATATACTCATTTTGCACATTCAAAGAACTACCAGCAAGATCAGGTCAATATAATTGTTTGCATCCAAACGGTCATCCAGAAACTGTTATTAAAGATCATCGAATTGAATTGTTCTCCTTATAAAATTATAAATATCATGTACATAGTACGTGTGTCAATAGCATAACATAGTCCTATCAGCAAGATTAAACTCACGCTTACATTCTTTTCATTAGTGCTCTAACTCAAAAGTTATTGAAGACAGTTAAATGAAATTTACACAAATTTATAATAGATCAACATTATCTGTTTTTATGTCAAGGCTCATTCTGTCAAATTCTCAAAAAACCGTCTTATGAAACTACATTTACTACTGCATCATGAACTAAGGTTAGGTCCCGTAACACAAATTTGATAATTTAATATTAAAGGTCAGTGTCATTTTCATTTTTGAACCAGGCATGGCATGTGAACCCATTGTCTGTCGATCCATCTGCTATCATTTTTCCCCATAACTTTGTGAAAACTGGATAGATTTCACAAAACGCATGTTTATTACAAATTTATGGTCTTAAACCAAGTAACATGCAAAAGTGAAACTAATAAGTTTATTAAAAATAACAAAAAACTTTGTCAAGTTTGCTAATCCCCAGCTATAAAGTCATGTATAAATTAAAATATATTACTGCGTTCATGCATCTGATGTCTGAAGTTTGCCGGGAGCTAGCGTTAATCTCTTATGCAAAGCTGTATGACTTGCCTGGAAGCAGAATCTTGAGACGGCAACAGGCGATAGCTCGCAGCACTTCAGACTTGTGTTACAGCTTAGTCCTAAGATCAGAAGGGAACCCGCTTGGGAACGGGGCGTATTCTCATCCGCTCCCAAGTTGACATACAGCAAGATGGAAATTATCCTCTAAGTTTTATTTTATCTGTTCACAACTACATCCAATCGAATTTGAGATAGAGGGTGTGATTAAAATTTACATATGAATGCTACTTCAAACTCGTAAACGAGAAGTTAGTTTCTACTGGGAAGATTGTTGAGTAAATATGGTTACTCCGAGAGACACACTCGTAACTTTGCGGTACATAGTAGAAGCAGATTGTAAGGAAAGACAAAGTTTCGAAAAGGTCAGTTCGTTATTTGCTCGATTTTTTAGAATATTACGGCATTATAATTGTAATTATTTTTAGTATGTATACTTGATTACTGGGATCGCTTAATATGTAGAGTTACCTTTGTAGTGTTTCATTTACGTGAGTATTTGAGAAATGGGCTTGAGTATTTACATAGAGAATTATGTAGATCAAAAACTTGTGGTCAGAATTAATTTTGTAATTCGCTACTAGGTTACTTCGTAGTAAACCAGTACATTTATTAATGCGTTATGTTAGAATTTACGCATACTTAAATTGTAAGTTTGGAAAATGGCTGAAGTATGTAGGATTAGATACTATAAATGTATGCATATATCAGACCATGGATATTTGAATATTTGAGTACTATGTATGAGTGTAATGTAAGGAAATGCGTCTGATTGTTTTGATATTGTTTAATATAACGCGATCAGAAATTTGTACTGATGTGACGCATTTTATTGATTTATGTATAAGTAATTGATACCGCTCTGTATTGTGACGTTCGTTTTACCTTACAAGAACGTATGAGTATGTCGATGTGAATGAATGCGTTACCGAAGTAATTCAATAGCCGTTATCTGATGATAGGGTGCGTGAAGTGCGAGATGAGAGGGCTCAGGGAAGTATTGTACCGTCCTCATATTTCACATGAAGCTTTTTAGTGGACACAACTTCCGGTTCATTTGATACCCGAGTGTCCAAGAGGGGAGACGGAAGTGAGACTATCCAAACAGTCGGAGTCGACAAAAGTCTAGTCGGTGGAGAAAAGGTGGATAGAAGGAGGAGGGGGAGAAAAATGAGTCTGGATGAGAAAGTGAAGGAAGAGGAGAAACAGCATAGAGAAGTCAAGGAGGAAGAAAAGTAATTTGGAGAAAGTCTGAGAGAAAGAGAAGGAATTAGGAGAAATAGGAGAGAGGAATACACAGATGAGTAGATTACAAGGACAGATGGAAATCGATCATACACACTGCTAATCAAGTGATACAATAGGCTATTAAAGGGTCGAGAGAAAGGAGTGTAATTGGGATTTTGAAGCATTCGATTATTGCATTGTTATTAAGCTGTTATTCATAAATTTTCAACCATTTGGTACATTTAATCATTGAACAATCGGCATTTCTGACTGGGGGCTTGGAGCTGTACATCAATATTTTACCAATTTAGCTTCTAACCTAAATCAAGCCTGGGTGAGACTTCAGCAATAGTTTAATTATAATATTTGGAACACCCCACCACCCATCTCATCTCCCACAACCAATCACTCCAAAACTTATGTATCTAACTTATAAAGTGAAAATTTAAAGGAACATACAACACTGTAAATTAAATCCCTGATAATCCTAAATGTTCTATCACAAGTCCTAACACGTAGAATGTTCCGCTTGAATTCCAATATTAAATGTGCTGATGTTCCAATAAATTTAAATGCGCCGATGTACAAATAGTTTTCATGTATCATAATGACATAATCCAGAATGGCATTGACCGAATTCACAGCAATCACAAAATTTTGTTTTAGAACTTTGTAATTCCATCAAAATAATATAAATAATTGACTCCTCTCAAACTTTATGTGAACACAATAGTAAATGATTACATAAAACTGAACTTAAAACTTAATTTGTTTACCACGGCTTGTACATACAACTTGTCACTTGACCGACTACGTAATAGTATTTCCTGGAAAACTTTACAAACATGAAAACAATGACAGGTTTCTACAACTGTATAAGTTTGTAAATAAGGTCCGTCCTAAAACTTAACTCGAAGTCAACATTTTTTCAAAATATGACAAATAGCAGGTAGGCGAAACATTTACCCTCAATCTAGGAGACGGATCAATCACACACTATACATTAAATTTATATAAAATTATCATGACTAGACGGTGTGTCGCATGCCATATACAGCACACTTCACGCCATTTTATTAAGGGTACATCAAAGCAAGGTAAATAGAAATTTTTAGATTTTTAGGTATTCATTTTCTGGAAGAGAACATTTAGCTATGAAGAAATTTGAATGAAATGTGAATCAATTTTGTATTATAATTAAAGATTCCATAGCTATTGCTTTTTCAGTTTCCATGTTAAGATCACACTCAGCGAATAAGAGAATCTTAGTTTAGATTTGCAACGAGACAAAGATATCACAGTCAAGGGAAAGACAACAAATGTAACCGTATGATGGATTTACTTGTCTTGATACAAGCACCAACCAAGATTATTTTTCAGTTCCAGTTTTTTCCATTTAAATTTTAAAAAAATCATGCACTTTTCCATTATAGTCACCAGATTCAAAATACGGTATTCACTAGGTACAATTATTACCTCTCTCTATATATAAACGTCATCAGGTATAATACTCTATTTCAAAAGTCTGAATAATTATCTATGTATAATGTATCAATACGTGCTACTCTTAGAAAAATAAACAATAAAATTTTAAACATTTTATGAGTTGCAAGTATTGCATCATGAGCCTTTCGATCCACGTGTTTTTTTTTAAACGCGCATTAATATGAATATGCTAATGAGGGCAATGGGATGCCCTGTCGACTCTAACTACACAAGTTCTACGCGTTGAGAAAGAAGAAATATAAATCATTTTTTATTATGACTGTATTATTACATTTTTCCATGGCTGTCCTATGGAAATAATTGGTAAGTAATATCTCTTACACGGATAACATTAAACTTTTATCAGTTCTAGTTTGAAAAATTTTCGCTGGTAGGCAACGGTACGATAAAATACACAGCTCTAACGCAAGGAGTAACGATTTGAGATTTCTAATTCATGAGTTATATTGTATTTCTTGGAAATATGGCAGTTGTTGATATTACTTGGACAAAGATAGGTTCCATTGAAATCTTCTTATGGAATAGCGTGTGGATTGATTAAGTGACCACTCTGATGAGTAAGCACATAAATTGTCATTAGCTTAAATATTTAATTCAACTTGGACTGGTTTGGGGTGTTTGGCAAAGTTTGAAGAACGCCAGTCAGACAAATCAAATTTCTGGTTGTTGCCAGATTTGCGGATGCTCTTGAGAGAGTTTGGATTTCTGTAGCGAGTGATCTGTATTGCCTGTGTGTCTGGAACAGTGTCTTCTATTATAGTTCGTTCCACACAGCATAGTGAATTGTATCATGTCTGTTGCTCGATATTATATATATATATATATATATATATATATATATATATATATATATATATATATATATATATATATATTTATATATATATATATATATATATATATGCAATAAACTGACGACGAACAGTGCGAAACTAGTAACTAACTAGCCTGAGCGCATTCGACTCTTAATGAGTCTTTTTCAAAGGCAAATACAAAACATATATACGACAAACAAATAAACACAAAAACATTGTGTTTGTAAACCTCTACATGGCTGTCTCCACATGGGTTAAAACTATAAATACAACCAGCTTGTATAGACTAGTTGCGGATACTGAAAACGGTGTATAATTCCCTAAAAGTCTACAAGCCAAAGCGACATCTATTTTTACTTTTTGTACATTTATGTAACGCAGATCATATCCCGGATATTTGATTCTATACCGGTTATTTTTATAGTAAAAATTGAAGGATACTAAGGAGATTTAGAAAATGTTAAATTCTACTAGTGCATAGTTTTCATTTTCTAGTCTTCTTGGTCTAGGGGAGCAGCCCATCTTCCCAAGACGCTCAAATAGGCCCTTCGTGCAGACCAGGTCGAAGGCCTTGGTGAGGTCAATGAACATCATGTGGAGTGGCTGACCTTGCTCTCTGCCCTCCTATTGGAGTTGTCGCAGGGAGAAGATTGTGTCTGTTTTCGACCTGCCTGCTCTTAAGCCACACTTTGATTCCGGGTACATGCAGTCTGCTATCAGCTGCAGCCTGTTGAGGAAGATGCGGGCAAACACTTTGCCAACGATGCTCAGGAAAGAGATTCCTCTGTAATTGTTAGTCACTGCGTTCGCCATTGTTTTTGTAGAGAGTCACAATGGTGGGGTCGCGCATGTATTCGGAGAGGCAGAGGCAGAGTAGCTCATTCAGCGGCTGTAGCAATGTCGGTTTCCCACATTTAATGTCTCAGACGGGATGCTATCGCTACCAGGTGCTTTCTTGTTTTAGGAGGGAGTCGATGGTTTTGCTGAGCACCTCTAAGATGGGCACTTTGTCGAGCTCCTCCATAGTGGGCAGTTCCTGTATGTTGCTAAGGGCTGCATCGGTGACTGACGTTTAGTGTCTCATATCTTCATAATCACACCCTCTTCCCCAAAGGATATAGTCAAACACAAAAGAAATCTTTGGCCTGCTTCGTTACCAAGGCTGACACTCTTTTACCACCTAGTATATTTTGATGATATTTTATCACCTCCTTATCATGATGTTGGCAAGATCAGAGCTTTAAGGTAAAGGTCACTGGAAGGGAAAAGGGTATGAGATGGGCATATAATGTGCGTTGTAGCATTCTTATAAATTAAAACCTGCAGGATACGTCACATGGGACAGTTTTGTTGCCATCTTCAAAATAAAACATAAGAACTTTAAGAGGTTTATTTTGCTTGTTTTTTACCATCAGCATTTTTGATAATGATGTGATATTTTTGGGACTTTGAGCATGTGCATCTTAGCCACCCTTGTGGTAGAATTTAGTTTCATCAATTTCTGTTCATAGAGTTATTGCAGTATGGGGCTATAATGCATAAGGGAAGAAAAGTATGACAACTAATTTGGGTTCCAAAGAAATCTCCAAATCAAGATAATTGTGAGATTGTCTAAGAATATGAGGGTGTTCCATCTGTTAGGAGATTCATAGAAGATGAGACATAAGACGTAGTTTCATGCATTATTAATTTATAATCTATCTTGTAGGGACATAAATATTACAATAGGTTTGTTTCTGCAATATCTGCATCGATGGAAAAATAGAAATTATCTGCAGGATGTCTTGCTTTTGATCGAATTGTTGGTTTATATTTATTCTATCTAGGCTAATACAGTTAAACAGTTTTAATTCTCGTGCATCGCGAATAATGCAAAAACCAATATACAACTAATTAGGCCTAGATATTCACAATTTGACAACCAGAGCACCCCGTATAAGACAGGTGGCAATAAAAACAGAATCACGACAACAGCATAAATTAAGAAGGAAAGAAATAGCTTGCATTCGATGCTGAATTAGGGTAATATTACGTTCAGTTAAAAAAAAATTCGTAGAAGAGCCTGATAATAATTGACGAAGACGTTCGATCATAAACATGTACACGTATATAATGTTTATAAAAAATAAATACTTATATGATATGATTGTAATTGGTTGTCATGTTCTATTTTCAGTTTTCCTGTTTTCAATGACCAGCATTGAAAAGCAGAAGTTGCACTAAACAAGACACTTAAGTCTTTTCCTTTCGAACAAAACTAAGAAGGCAGATGAGAATTTCCCTTGTCTGAACTTGCATAATTTATTTCAGAAGCATTTCTTGTGAACTATGCTAGGACCACTCTCCTCATAATCCTGTTTCGAGATCGACATACGTGAGAATGTCGACAGAGAGGCTAGGATGGAGCCACCAATCCATACTGAGGACTTGCGTTCAGGTGGAGCAATTATTCTGACTTTGATTTCACTTGGTACAATAGCAGTCATCTCCTTTTGTAATCTGTTAGCTAGACCTGTAAACAGTAAAAAAAACAACGGTAAATTAACTTAATGTCATTTCATATTGAGTGGATATAATCCATTGCAGACTTACGATTACAATCTATTTTCGATTATTGTAGAACAACGGATTTTATTAAGGATTTGTCTTTTGAAGTTATCACCATGTAGAGGAACAAAATAAAGAAAATAAATACCACCACAACCCACTCCCACCCCCATAGAGATTAAGAGGCGTTATGGATCATCTCTATTTACCTAATGTCCTCAACAATTTATATCGGTAATTTGTTCAAGACGAATAACAAAATGTAAACAAACGCAATCTGACAAAAGATAGAAATGATGTATTCCCGTTTATAGTCGTAGGAGCAGAGTAAATATTATCACATCACATTGCAGAAAAACTCGGTCAATTCATAAAAAGTGAGTTATACAATTCTGTTTGCTTTATATGCTTGCATTATGAGATTGGCCAAGATCTTAAACAAGTTTAGCACGAACTGATTTTAAGTATGGATTTAGTAGATATCATTTATTTCAAAGAAAATTTGTAAAACCAAATATTAAAGAATACGTAGGAAATCATGGTAACAGGCGACATCATTGTACTCAACATCTATGCAAAATGTCGAATTTTTCAGAAAAATAAAGATTCCACAAAAAAGCAATCTCGATCTCCGTGCTCATCATTAATGAAAGGATAAGCTTGAAATCTTAATTTACTTTGCTCCTGTTGAAATGTTTTAGTTGCTGACAGGCAATATTAATTGAGGCCTACATAACGTACTCTCTCATGCCTTGTTAAATACGACACAAGTAAATAACAAACTGACCTGGAAACATGGTGGATCCTCCTGACAGAATGATGTTTTGGTAGAGATAACTTCTGACGTCAATAGGACTCTTCATTGCGGAGTTGTGAACAAGTTCGTGAATGCCGCTCGATTCCATTCCTAAAAGTAAGCATCAAAAACAAATTTGTCCTGATTTTGTATATTGTTGAAATAAATTGCTGTAGTTTTAGAAAAATATGGAAATAGTTGTATTTTGTACAATTTACTACAGCGTTCTGAATGTATGCCACTAATAAAAAAAGGTTAATGACGTCTGTTTGAACAGATTTAAAAGCCTTACTTATAATTTGCTGTATGTACATGTATTTGTTTTCATCATTAACTTTGTTTAGATTACAGTAAGTATACATCGTCAAATGCATGTTGGAATAATATTGTAACTTTGAAAAGAAACTTCAATTTAAAATCTATATCTTCAGAATCTTGCGTTATACCTGTATTTCGGTTTCGGCTGTGTAAGGAGAAAACAGTCTCTAGTTCAAACAATACATATCTTTTTATTTCCTAGATCCACATTGAATATTATAAACTAAAAATATATTTTGAATATCAAAACGTCTAGATGCATAACCAAAACAGTCATGCTCTATTTCCCAAAAAGGAATAAAAACAGTTCATAACGTAGAAAAGAGTGAATCAGTTTGACATCCATATTAATAATAACCTATGAAAGCTGGTTGAAACAAGACCTCGGGACATCGGAAGCGCTCGTTGCCAATGGTAATGATTCCACCATCAGGAAGTTCATAGGAGTTTTCTACTGCAGAATTTAATGCTGTAGATGTCATTTCCTTTTCAAAATCAAGGGCACAGTAACACAGTTTCTCTTTTATATCTCTGACAATTTCCAGTTCAGCTGAAATGATTCATACATTGTTTAAAAACGATATTGCATGAAAGGGAAAAATATAAAGCAAAAGACGAATGATCCAGTGATTCACGATGCTGGACAAACTTAGATGAGTTAATAACATTACATGGGAGTCTAGAGTAATAATTTGTGCAAACAAAAAAGAATCGCTGATAATAGTATCTTATCCAATTTTCTATTAGGTTCTATCGGCAGTTGTAAGTTCCCGTGTTCCATTTCACTTCACTATTAAGTTCATATTTCCTAACTAATTTGAAATATTGTCAATATTTAAACAAAAATCGGTAGGGTATTGTAAAGCGTCATTCGTAGATCGTTGGTCGAAATTATAACTTACAAGATTCAGTGAAGTTGTATCCTCTTTCATGCAGAATACGCTGAAGATAGACTGTCAAATCTCTACCAGCGAGGTTGATTCTCTCAATGGCGTGGGGTAGGGCATAACCTGGAATAGTAAACAAAAATATATCGTAAACAAAAACACAACATTGGCCATAATAAATCTTTACTATTATTTCATTTACAATGATTTGTACTGTTCATCACATCATGTGTCTCTTCTAAGAATTTTGTGGACTGAAAGATGTATTAAAACACTACTTGTCATTACTCTCGCCATGTTTGTTAATGTATGACCATTGGCATATGTAATTAACCTAAACGTGTTTCGAATAGTTGCTATGTGGCAAAGAATTACTCGCTGAAGCCAGTGAAATCAACTGACCAGACAGGGAGCTCATTAAATAAAATAAACTGAAATACTATATGTGTTATTTTGTACATCGTTGCATAACATTCCGTAACGCCCCTATAACACATGTAACTGCTTGTGTTGAGCTATCCTTGATTTGCATGAGTACATATGAGTACATATTAACATCATTAAACAAACTTATACACATACATAAGTTTCCGTTTAATGGAAACTATAAATATACTTATTTTATCGAGAAACATTGATTGGTTCATTAGACCAGTGTGAAAGTCCATGTTAGGGCAAAATAGCAAGAAATGTTTACTCCCACTTAACTGATTAATTAAACCGATTCATGCATAGTCATGAGTAAATATCAGCACAGGCAGCCATGGTTGATAAAGGGGTGTAACTCACGACACTGTCTCTTGTACAGAGGATGCAATGATTATTTCAATCATCTACCTCATATTTCAGTTAATAATCAATCAGATTAAATCGGTTTCATCACCCGATAATGGATAAACTAGCTGTGCAAGCAGTGGATTTAATTACCGATGCCACCTAGGTGGAGTTTTATAACGCCGACGTTTTGATCCGAAAGAAGGGCCAAAGTTAATTTAACTGTTTGCAAATGATGTAAAATAAATTTCTAGTTTTGAGACTGTCAATATACCAAATAAGAATTACTTTGATCAGAATTGATAATATTCCTCACCTTCAGAGATTGAAACTACGTGAGACACTCCATCTCCAGAATCAAAGACGATTCCCGCGCCACGGCCTGCAGCATACAGAGATAACACAGCCGGGATGGCCACATAGAATGCTGGCGTGTTAAACTTTTCAAACATGATCTATAAATAAAATTTTTAAAATATTTCACTGATGAATAGCCTTTTGTGTTAACTATTTCATATTCTCAAATAAGGTTCCAAACACAAATGCATCCTTAATGGTTTAATCATGAACTCATTCTTACTTGAATAGTTTGCACTTTGTAGCCTTTCTTTGCTGATAATTTAAATTATAAATATGCAAAAAGCAAAATGGCACAGAAGCAAATCACATTTCATAAGAAAAGAAAACCCACGATGGATGTTGTTTTTCTTTTGGAATAAATGATCTTAGTATTCTTATTTATTGTTCATAATCTTGCATATTTTCTGGTTCATAATGATGTCATGAACAAACAAAATCTAGAAGAAAAAAAATTATGTTCTATATATGGACGATTGCTTACATTTAACATTCATGGTGTCTAATTTAAATTTATAGTATATGTGCAATTGATACTCTTCATGTATCAAAATGGCGGTGAAACAAGACTGACTTGTGTTATCATTTCTCTGTTAGCTTTTGGGTTGAGTGGAGCCTCTGTCAAAAGAATAGGGTGCTCCTCGGGAGCCACTCTGAGTTCATCATGGAAAATATGGTGCCAGATTCTCTCCATATCGCCCCAGTCAGTGATAATCCCATGCTCAATTGGATATTTCAGCGACAAGATTCCACTCTCATTCTTGACCTCGTCCCCAACATAAACGTCCTTGTATCCAATTCTTGCCGCTGCAACCTGTAAGACCGAATGATATCTGGTTTGCATTTTGCTATATTTACTGTCGAGGTTTTTTTTTTAATAAAAATTATATATATATATATATATATATATATATATATATATATATATATATATATATATATATATATATATATATATATATATATATATATATATATATATATATATAGTCTGTTTTAAGTTATACTTTGTGATGGTGTCTGTGCAGTAATGCAAGTACTGAAACAAATGGTCCGCTATTATATATATATATATATATATATATATATATATATATATATATATATATATATATATATATATATATATATTCGATTGCTTTATCAACAAGATTAAACAAAAACATTTCCGCACAATATTTTGGCTCATTAAGTAATCACAATATATATATATACATTTAAGAGAAAAATATTTCTCTTAGGATTTTCTGTCCTTGTCACTATTTTCCAACTTCAGAAAGTCTTGTGATAATAGAGCGATGATAAGTAATAAATGCGGTTCTTCCAAATTAAAAATATAATAATTAAAACATTATATTCAGATATAGGATGAATAATTAGTTATTTCTTTAATCCTTACGTCATATCTTGGTCGACCAGTTATGGCCGGAAAGACGGCACGTGGGGCATCGTCTCCGGCAAAACCCGCCTTGCATATGCCTGAACCATTATCGATGACAACAGCAGAAATATCGTCCTTGTAGAAAGACATTTTTCCATTTCTTTATATGTATCAAAGAAAAATCTGAAAAAGCCAGAAAAAATAAATCACAATTGCTGAGTTTTATTAAAGGAACAAACTTAAACAAAGCAAGAATGATTTTTAGAAATGTAATGACAAGTTAGAAATGTTGCTCTATTGATGCTGTTTAAAAGTCAAAAAGTACCTGCATGTTGTTATGTATATTTAATTTGCATTGTTCACTAGGTTATTTAGTTATATGCAATGGGTTATGTAAAATTGTAGTTTTGTAGCTGACCTTGTCCAAAATTAAGTTTATTGTCTACCTGACCAGAATCTTTGACTTTTTTATTCTGCAAACAAATAATACAAAGCTATTTTTATGTGAATGTGGATTTAACATTAGGATCATTATTAATAGAAGTAAACATTATTCTTGGTCTGAGTCAAGGACATTGAGTTTACCATGTTCTTTATTATAATTTTAGGAACAGAATCTTCTAGAATACAAGTTTATATTAAGTAATAGGTTGATGTTTGTTTAGAAAATACTTAAAGTGACCTATGTCAAGTAGAGGGCTTAAAAATCTTGTTTGCTTGGAAAATTATTTATTCATGCCGTAAGATCCTAAAAAAGGATCAGCTTATTGTTGTGTTCAGTACTTCTTTTTGGCTCGAATTTATTTATTCAAATTATTTATTCACTGGAAATACAAATTCTTTTACAGAGACATTAACTTTGAATTATAGTGAATTCAGACAATGACTTCTTGGATTGTATTATTGTGATTCATCGAAAAATTGTTGGAACATCATTGCAAGTCAGACGATTGATACATTAGTGACTACCGGCAACTATAGGCACATCAACACCTTCAGCGTTGAAAGTTTTTTGGAATACCCTTAAAGTTTATTCAAAACATTATTATTAGGACTTTTTTTGCATTGTATAATTATTTGGAATTTAATTCGCAATACGTTTGTTTTATATTTTCACTTTGAATTTTAGGGAAATAAATTATTTGTCGAATTTTACAACGCTTACATCTAACTCTTTTCTAATACTTATTTTAAAACCATTGAGTCGTTATAGATGTATTTCGATTAGACGTTGCCATGTCATTAAGTAATTATATTTAGAATAATGCCAATAACAACGGGTAGACGTAGAGCATAACAATCATAGAATATATACGTTAGATAAGAATAAGACGTTAAACTTTGTTTACAAATATGAACAGGCCCAGCTGTATGATATGTGAAGACCAAGGTAGAGCCGTTTTAAGAAAATTATGGCCCTAGGCACAAACTCTAACCTTAAAAGTAACCAGAATTGCGCCTCAGTCTCTCAGTCTCATTTATAAAGTATTGCATTGCATTTCCATGTGCATGTGCATGTGTGTCATTTTGTTGAATTTATAAATATAGTACTAAACTGCTAACACAACCGACTCCGAAATTTTGTTTTTGGGCCGCCGCGGGGCCCCTGCTCCGTGGGGTCTTAAGCACATTCCTCGCATGCCTATGCCTCAAAACGGCACTGGCCCAAGGCAGCATCAAGGACACAAGGCAACAAGCGGACCCAAGGAGGTGGCCTTGTTCACCTTGCCTTAAGGCCGGGCCTGAATATGAACATATCTAATATACAATGACACGCTTTGTTATTGACTGGTTAATAATAAGTATCATTTCTGTGATCTTCCGCGAAAGAAAATTACCAGAAAATTTTAGTTACCTTCATGTACAAATGCAGAACTATCTTTCCCGTCTTTATTTATCTGCTTTCCTCTGGACGATTTTTCAATCTGATACCCTGAGATTGCAGACTGACATATTTATCCACAACATTTGCAACTCGCCGATATTTCATACAATCCGTACCGAAAAGGTCTTACATATCAAGAATTTGCGCCATATAAGGAATAATGGTGTTGGTCGTAATGCTTTATTTGGAAACAAACTATCACAAGCAACGGCCTTGCTCTTAACCTGCGCGAGTCAGTGGATCAATAATCTAGTTTTGCCTGTGAGTATACACTGACATACAGCGAATTTGTCACGTTCATCCTTATCAATACACACCAGTTACGGCACTGTGTGCCGAAGCAAGAAATCACAGTGAAAATGTTACTTCTTTACTTACAACGCTCACAGTTTTAATCAGGAATGGCCTTTGCAAAACACGCTGGGCCCGATTTGGATCATTTTGGCGGGGCATCCTGTGACCTCGGCATTTATAAATTAACTTGTAAACAATTTTTATATGATATTGAACTTAAAACTTTCTTCCAACGCTTTAAAATTACTTTCTCTCATTCAATATATATTTAAAAACTACTAACGCGTGGGACCCCTGTGAGAGAGGGGCTCGATTGGCCCAAATCAGTACAATCGGCCAAAGGCTTTTAATGGTACTGATAAATACCATGTTCACTCCAGTTTTTGTTTTGTAATTAATCATATTAATATCTTTAAAAGGAATCTGAGTGCGATTCTGAGTTGTCATTTGTTACCTTGTGCATCAATATTATTTGCGATACTTTCGAGTATGATTCGGTGTACTGGCCAAAATGTGTAGAAAAATTAGTAGAACATTAATATTTAAGTGTCATTTAGCTTTCTGTAATTAGTAAATTAAATGCATCATAGAGATAACGTTGTTTCTATTTAAAAAAAAATTAAATATTGTATAGTTTAATCGATGTGATTACTTTTGCGAAATTGTTTTTTTTTGGGGGGGGTTAAACAAATGATTAAATACTTATTTTCTCACTAGAATTTAGTGTTAACAGCACCCATCCTTCATGAATATTCATAAAGGGATATCCATTCAGGTTTATTCATCCAGAGTATTGATACAGGTATATCCATAAAGGATTATTCATCCAGACGTATTCATACAGGTATTCATCCAGACGTATCCATAAAGGTATATCCATACATACAGGACTATTCTAAGATCCTGTGAACGCCAAAGTATTCACGCAGTCATTTGTTTTCACTTGGTAAACAGTTCATTGATTTCTTTCATTTTTTTTTATCTAAGCAGGTATTACACCCAATCTTCGCACATACTGAAAACAGTTGGAAAACTGATTATGTAACTTGCCACTTATTTATGATGGCAGAAATATTTTTTTTGTATTATAGAATGTGATTTTATTTACTTTCGTTGGTCTCTATTTCCATGGTTTCGTAAAGAAATAACATTTTCTATGGTTTTTAAATTTGTGGATTTGCCTGTTGAAGTTTGAATATTTGTACCTATTCAATTTCTCTGATCCATTTCTAAAAGTTCTCCAAATAAAGAATACAAAAGAACAAAAACTATGCCGATAACAAACTGGTCGCTTAGTTTAAACTTGTCACCTGTACGAGTACAAATCAAACACCTGTTTAGATCCATGGAAACGATGTTCTGCTTTAATGCAACATTGTACTTTTAGTACGAAAATTGCGATTCATTGGGCACTAGAGGTAGATTTTGATATAAAATGAGAGAGAGAGAGAGAGAGAGAGAGAGAGAGAGAGAGAGAGAGAGAGAGAGAGAGAGAGAGAGAGAGAGAGAGAGAGAGAGAGAGAGAGAGAGAGAGATTAAAAAGGACTTACAAAAAGGCTGGTGCAATTATTGCCTTCTGGACCAGAATCATTTTCCAAAACCATCTTAAAAGGAGGTTATAGAAGTCGAACGCCGCCGTTAAGCAGAAATTGTGTTAAGTTTGCAACCTTAGTAGTTTTTAATCACGTGTGCCATGAAAGAGAAATGAAAGCAGAAAACTGGATATAGATGTGTCATAGTTACCTCCCTTTCGCAGTCGAAGACTAGTTTTCGTCCCATGGGCTATCGATGCTGTTTTATTATTTTTTAATTGTTTGTTTGTACGTGTAAATCATTTGCTGCATACACCGTTTTTTGTTTTTTTTTACAGGAGTTATCCCTCTTCGCAAATTATCAGAGGACAATATATCGGCCCATCGCGGAGAGCTCTACTTATGTAATGACAGTAAAGGCCGAACATATTCCGATTGTAATTTTGTCTCCATCAGCCGTCATATGAAACAAAGTAGTAAAAAATATACGTGTAATTCTCATTGGTAATGAATTACATTGACTCGGGTAAGAATTATTAGTTCCAGGTTAGTACACACAACTGTACTATCAGTCTATATTTATAGCATTTCTGCATCTCTCGTTTTGGAGATGATAAATGAGTTAGATTTAAACAGTTTCCTCACAGTGATTTCATGCTTGAAGATATTAGAGTTTAATATATAATATATTAGCCTTTTCGACGCATTGGAAAGATCGATACTCAGAAACAAATGAACGGACAATATAGAAAAACAAATGTAATCTTAGTCACTTCAGTGACATGGCCAAAATGTTAAACTGAAACTGCAAATTTATTTTTAAACATAAACACAAGACATCTTGAAATGTTTTTACTTTTGGTTTAAACATTATAACTGTCAAATTAAAATTTCTTTTTTTTATTTGTTCAATATGTACATATTTATATTTATAATCTTCTATCTGGTTGATGCTCATTATAATTAGCATATATGTATTGATACACAATATAAAAGTTCCAGTTGTGGACAATGCTCAAATTTTGTCAGAGAAAATATCTTTCAAAAAGTCAGAATAATGCCTTTATTCAAAACAACTTACTATGAAAAATATAATTTGCATTGATTTCTAGTTAGTTTTTTTTAAGTTTTTTTTTTCACTTTATGCTCTTGTAATATAACATTGCAAGCTGTTTGTACTTAACCTTGTTCAAAATCAATTTTATTTTCTACCTGACACGAATTATAGATTTTTTAGATTCTGTCAACAACTAATACATAGTTAAAATATTCTCTGTTTACAGGTTTAATATATGTTTATAGAATTCCCCTATAATTTACCTGCCATAGTGCAAGATATATATATATATATATATATATATATATATATATATATATATATATATATATATATATATATATATATATATATATATATATATATCTTAGGTATTGCTCTTTAAGATAATGCTTGCTGCAAACATGTGTATTTTGTATTTTGGAAAATACGAAGTACGCACTGACCAAACTAGGAATACATTTTTGTACAGAGCTGGATGGTGTTTAAGAACCATTCCTGTAATGAGAGTGTTTTGGAGCTAAATTTCCATGTGTAGTTGTTACATAAATCGCTCTTAAAATTTCTGTTATCTATAAATATAGATTCTCTTCACAACGCTCTTTATTTTCACAATATCTAAGCCCAATTTGATCAAGTATTATATTTTCATTAGACTTTATAGATATTGATTAAACTTGTTTTCTCTAACAAGAGCTTACATCATTGTTAAATTTTTATTTACATCTCTTGGATATAACACGGATGCGCTCTGTCTGACTATCCATTATAAATAAGATCATGATATGCCGGTACATTGCGCTGCGTCATGGCAGATCTGGGTCTACGCTATTTGCTGTCTGGATGGAGTCATGCATGGATGAATGCGACAATTATAATATTATCTGAAAATTTAAAGAGCTTCTAAATGATCTAGATCTAACTTCAGCGATGTTGATATTGCTTTCTCTTTCATGTGTAAATATTCTTTGAGTGTACTCATGTTCCCTTTAAGCCTTGCAGAAAAACCATACATGTGTTCATGGAACGCCATTGCCAATCCACAGTGAGCTATGCGAGAATCTTAGCCAGACAGATGAACATATGGATAAAACTAATACTACATAATCCTTCATTTACCTAAATAAGCTTGACATGTTTTACTCTGAGCTAACACATTTTGAATGTAACTAAAACTAAAATGAAATAGATAATATTTTTATATGCACAAAGTGACAATAATAACAAATTGTTAAACGGAACTTAATATCATTACTGACACAATAACAAGTAAAATAAAAACAAAACTATAAAATATGACATAAATGTCAGTAAAGATTTTCAAGGTAAGATTATTTTCATGGGTTTTTTTTATTCGCCACATTAACATCATACATTTGCACTGTAAACAATTACTAAATCTACTTTGTAGCATTCTACCATGGTGTTAATTAGTAAATGAGATTATGTCCAGCCTCATAAGAAAACTGACCAATCAAGAGAAATTAAAACAATTCATTTGGATAAAGTCTCTCTCTCTCTCTCTCTCTCTCTCTCTCTCTCTCTCTCTCTCTCTCTCTCTCTCTCTCTCTCTCTCTCTCTCTCTCTCTCTCTCTCTCTCTCTCTCTCTCTCTCTCTCTCTGAGAAAGATGACACTAATAAGGCCAAAACACCTTCATTTTTGGGCTATTATAGAAAGTATTACAAGCATTATTCTGAAGGAAAATGGAAACTCGCACCTCCATCAAGACAAATGTATATGATTTATCTCTGAATGTTACAAAATCGTTCTATGAAAACACTGCAAAATCTGCGAAAGTACAAAGCCGATAATAGTCTCCTTGAGTTTGGCTGGATCACACATTTCCAAGAAAAGTGATAATGGTATTTGCATTTGTTATCCTTATATAATCCAGTATAACGTGCTTTGATTGCATGTTAGTTTTTAAAATCACTTATAGCACTTTATTTGACTACATCATTTTGAGGAAATAAGAGGTAAATGTTATTCTCAAGGAAGCGCTCGAGGCAGCCTACAGGGGCTGGGTTGAGTGGGCATTGAACCCTCAACATGTGATTTACAAGTCCAACGAAATGGACTGCAGTGTCACCTACAATGAGTAATTGAAATTATGAGTACACGTTTACCTTTAAGGAAATACTGACTAGGTTTTAACATGCACACATTAACAAAGATATCGTAAGAAAAATGTGTTTTGGAATAAATCTGATATCTTCGGCACTCAAATATGCTGGCAGTTTAACTTATAATCGCATTGCCTCGATCGCGCATGTTAGAGAGAACACTAGCATAAGCGTGGCTTAACTGGCAAGTGTGATCGAATGTTTGATGAAAGCATTTTGCCATGGTTAGTATTGCTTTATAAGACATGCATATATAACGAATTAAGTACAGTGATAACTGGATAGTCAGTATGGTGCTGCAAGCCGTCAACACCTAAAAACATAAATTTATATCCCCAATTAAAGTAGCGTTTAATCTCTTGAAATCGAATACTTCAAAATATGAATCTTTCCGCGACTATCGCCCACCCACAAATATCCATCTCCATCAATCGCTATTGCATTTGGGCCTTCAATTCCATCTTTCTTTTTGAAAAGGAAGAGAAGGAACTGACCGTCATAATCCAGAACATGCACACAGTCATTATTCCAGTCACTGACCAAGATGTGCCCTTTGCTGTCACAACAGATCCCATGCGGCAAAAATGGCTTCTCTAGTGCCTTTCCACCCGAACCCTTGTATGTACCTCTTAATTTCCATTCCTTCGTGAGAATGTTGACTCCCCTTGTACCATCGCCATAATCCGAGACACATATGTCCCCGTTGATATTGACAGCCACCCGGAATGGGTACCCGAAAATATTGTGCTGTTCTTTATCCTTTTCAATAGCCGACAGAATCTCACCATGACTGGAAAGTTTGGCCACCATTCGCCTGGACCCAAAAGACACTTGTCTTTGGTAATTATCCCTTAGACAGACATAAATGTTATTGAGACCGTCAGAACATATGCCTCCTGGAAAAAGAGATATATAAGCAAAGTCAGATGTTTTGAGTGTCTCCATATCCAGCGTCTTGATACTCTTTTCCTTGTAACTTGACACCAGGAGCGATTGTTTCTTGCCGTCGAAGAAAGCTGTGATGTCATTAACTTGAATATTTAGAGTAGCACTTTGGATCTTTTGGCCGTCTCTTTTAAAGAGATTTAACTTCCTCGTACCCCATCCACAGCTAGCATAGGCAGAATCAGATGAGACTGGTCCAATAGCATGAACCGTTTCGTTTTCTTCTCCACATCGAAATGATCTCAATATTTTTGTCTCCGTTCTTTTGGTTGCTTCATGTGTAATCCGTGCTGTAGTCAAAGGAATAGGCGAGAGATCTTCAAGAACGTAAGTACCGATCAGTTTTGATAAGGTTTTGGCACTAACTTCTCCTTCAAGGAAAACGGCCTCCTTTTTATCAAATTTTGACTTTCTGCCAAATTTTTGCAATTTAATGAACGTTTTAGATCTATCTGCCGAATCTTTCCCTAGAAGATGGTCACCACGCGGTGTGCTCTCATACATAGGTGAATTCAGTTCGGACCTCAAAGAGTCCATCACAGATCTAATTCGGTGGATCTCTGCCTGAAGTTTTTGTTTTAACTCACTAATAACGTTCGACACATAGCCGTCTATTTCAGAATGTACAACTTTAGCTCGCTCTCTGAATTTGTGAACAACATTCTCCACTTGAATAGTTATAGAAGTTTCGTATTCGGCTAGGCTCCTTAGCGCCTTTCTTTGGGCAGCAACCTCAGCCAACGACATAGTGATTGTTCCTGCGCTGTCTTCAACTACTGTCACTATGATTATTGAAACGAGTGTATGTATGTATGTGTGAAACGCAATCAGTCAATCTGATCAAAATTGAAGACAACTGAGTGTTACACGCTTCAACAGTAAAGGTTCGAATGACACGTTACTTTACAGCCTTTGTTAAAAGGTCGTGACAATTTCTGCTAAGCTGTTAGTCGATAGGGTCACTGTGGAAGAAGCGATTATGACGCCAAGTATTTTGTGTAAAATCATATGTAAAGCTCATCAACTTTCTTCGAAAACTAAGTCACACCGCTGGCTGATACTTCTGAAACCAAATATAACTATCATCCTTCAGTCTGGTGAAAGTACGGAATCTACATACTTCTTCCCATGATGCAAGCGCCGATATGAAGCTGAAACATTTCACTGCAATTTCGGTATAATGACGTCACTGTGCTCCGATTGACATTACTGACCAATCAATCGGGATAAACATCTTTTACTAGTTGCCGGCTTTTGATAATCGCTTGCTATTTAGGCCGGGTACCAACAAATCTAAAACTATGCTATCAGTCTGGAAAACTCCTGCCCAAGAATGCAAGATAAACTATATGTTTCTAACAGAAATCTGGAGCATCTTAAAAATTAATCATAAATCGTCGTGGTTTCTTTTTATCTTCCAAAACTGTTCTGTCTTGACAAATACCAGACTCTCACAGCGTGATGTGTGTCCCATAACCACTTCATGACATGCTGTGGGTGAGGGGCTATCAAAGAACGAAGTAATAAATCAAACAACTAGAACATTATGTTCGACATAAGCGAAAATGGTGAAAGGTACGTTCTGTTAGAAAATGCCAGACTTGGTCGTTCGTAGTTACCGTACTAATCTTATCGTCGATTACCACATGATTGGCGGTGTACATATATACTTATATTGGACATGTTCCAAATACGTCGGTCCTTACTTCAATAGTTTGACTCGGATATCGGATAGCAATGTGTGTACATAGCTATCTATGTAAGAGGTTTTGCTCTGTAAAGTAAGTGACAAACGAAATAAATAATTAAAATATCACACGTGCAATTCATGTTTATATGACTCCGTACATCATATTTCCTCGAATTTAGTGCAGATACAATTCAAAAACACAGTATTTGAGGCTTCGATAACTCGTGCACAAGTAATTGCCACAGGTAAAAATATACATCGATAGCAAGGTCGATACTTCCTTTATACCTGCCGACAATAAGCAAGCTTGTATATTCAATGGGTCACATGATCATGATAATGTCGCTCTTATTATTGTTTTGGTATAAGTATCGTCGGGTTGCTACAAATCCTATAACAAAGAATCAGTCATAAAACTTAACAAACAATTACATCTTTATTATCTGAAATTCGCGTAACGTTTCATTCAGCACAATCAGATACTCATTTGTTGAAACCATGCGTTCATTAAATGGAATCTCAATCCATTGTGTTGAAATCATGTATTCATTGTGAGGAATCAGACTTAATTGTGTTAAAATCAAACAACGTCTGCAAGACTACTTCATATTAACGTATGAGGTAGCATAGTAAAAATCATATCTAAGTTTTAAATGTATTTTTCATCACAGATATTGAAACGTGTGTTTTTAATGATGTGCTGTTATTTATTCGATTTGCTCTCTACTGAGATTCGAACCCGGTGCCGCAACAATCGCCGTCCTATGACAGGATTCAAGGTATACAGAAATTTAAATTAATTTCTGAATCATCATTCGGATGTGTATGTTGTCGGCGATTGCTAATACTAGCGACACTGTTCCATGGGGGGGGGAGTGTGCGCATTGTCGATTTGAAATAGGGATTGGTGCATGAAGCCAATGTGCTCTCTCTCTCTCTCTCTCTCTCTCTCTCTCTCTCTCTCTCTCTCTCTCTCTCTCTCTCTCTCTCTCTCTCTCTCTCTCTCTCTCTGGTGTTCATTTTGTAAAATATCCAACTAGCCAAGTTGTTGAACGCTATAAATCTGCTAATCAACTATGTCACAGTGTAAATTAAGTTTAACAATGATTTGAACATGTTTGCAGCGCTAGTATTTAAAAAATATGGCATACGTATTGTTACTTCATTTCTGTTCCATCTTATCTGTCTCAGTTTCAGTAAAGATTTAACAGGTTATCTCTGTGTATATACCATTGGCAATTGCAATGTTTAATTCCTGCTTGAACTCTTTCTTTTTGGACCGCCTGGAAAATGATCAAGTTTATTGTTTTGTTTTGTTTTTGTTTTTTGTTTTTTTTTTTCAATAATCGCACAGCGTCACTTAGGGTGAAACCAGTTGTTTTTCTAATGGTGACTTATCCAGCTTTGGCTATTTAAATAACTGCAAAAAATGGCTAAAGATGGTAAAGATTTCAACACGAATGATTATAAGTTAATATTAGCTTGTACTTCTTGGTTTTTATTTATATATATATATATATATATATATATATATATATATATATATATATATATATATATATAATATATATATATATATATATATATATATATATATATATATATATATATTATTTTACTCTTTTTTGATTCTTTTTTTTTCTTTTTTTATTTGTTTTTTTTTATTTTGCATAACATTAGTATAACATATTTATCAGTGACTACGGTTATTATTTTGCTTCAGCGAAGTGTTGTGAAAAGAACTCTCATTATTATGGACAGTACTTGTAAACCAATATTGAATTTATTTTCTTATTGCATATATAATATCATTAAATACCAGCTACATTGAGGTAAGAATGTTTGCTTAGAGAACCTTGCAAGAATTTGGTATTAATCAAGAGTAATGAAGATGAAAATGTTAGTGTTATGTTAATCCTACTCTAATAACCATAACGTCTGTTCATTTGCAAGCAAACCTTGACCTGTGTGTGTATGAATTGAAAATTGCACTGAATCTAAACCTAGGAGCAATAAGTGAAAATATCATTAAAATCGTAAAACTTATTCGACATGGTTTAGTGCATCATTAAAGTTGTAAAACTGAGCGTGTATTACTGACATTACCTATGACGTACGAAAGGGAATGTATCACCGTTATCGTTTCAAACAAACTTTACTCAGAAGTTGTTCATATGCAGGCAATAGCTGTTTCAACAATTCACTATGCAGAGCAATCTCTCTGCTTCAAAAATTCAATATGCAGGGCATTAGCTGCTTACAGAACTCTGTGTTAAGCAATCGCTCAGACACTTTAACTATAGAAAAACGTACATAATAACACTACAACATCATTTGATGCTGCAAAACCATAGAAGGAAACTCTGTTCTGACTGGTTTGAAGACATTAGAGCCGTGCCTTTGGCGTTTTGCCTAGACAATACCATATGGTATACATTCATATGATTTCATATAAAACACGTGAGAGAAAATCTCAATAACATTATCGAACAACATTGAGCTAACAAAACAAACAACTTCTACATCAATATGCTTGAAACGATATGGCGGAAATTACAATTCTTCTTAAGATAGGCAAATACGGTACGATCTGTTATGTGTGATAGTAGCGAAACATGTATAATGTAGTTTGAGGTGTCAAGACGAGTAGGTTTGATGTTTGATATAAATGCTTATGGCATGGAATGAAACTTAAATGTTCACTCACACTCTCTGTAGTAGAAATCTTAGCAACTCTGACGTATGTTAATGACAGTAGGTATAACAATGTTATTTACTCAATAAAAAATGAAATATAGCCTAATTTAGAGTAGTGTTGTTAATCGTTTGAAATTTACGCACAAACTTTCAATTTGTCTCTTTAAAAAATCAAAATAAGAGATAGAAAAATCATACCTTTGTGAGATGTACCACAATAAAGGAATATTCTTTATATGAACTAATAGCAAACAATACATCCATTGCCTCTAATACCGAAAGAGTTCAAACTGTTAAAATCACTTTCACTCGGAAGGAGACTGTTAATGCTGTTGTTGCTGATCTGATGAGAGCGTAGATGTCGCTGCAATTCATTTTGGGTTGTAGTTAGGTCACATTTGGAGCTGGACTTAGCACTGTATGCATTCGGAATGTCGTAGTCTCAGGTGTTACTGCAAAAAGATTTCTCATAGGCGATGTATGCATTTTATGTTGCAATCCTCTCATAGTTGTTCTAATTTGGGTTTTCTCTTTGGAATATGGCGGCGCTGTCGCTTCTGGAGTTGATGTAGCATAGCCGGGCGAAGTAAAGTCTAATGGTTGTAATGGTTCTGGTGCGAGTCTCCCTCTTGGATCATAATTATGTGTTTTGACATCTGTGTTCATGTTATTCATCCACTAATTTATTATGAAGTTTCCATCTCTATTATTCAATAACTGTAATAAATGTATTTTATTTTATTTAATGTAAGGTAACGACCTGAAAAAGATCTGTGAGTGTTATACTTATTATTTAAAGAATATATATTTATTCTCAATTAAATTATAAAATGAAGCTAGTAATTATTTCAAACAAATACTAATGAACATCGAAGCTGTAAAATATTTCATTAAATTATGATTGTGGAAGAAGGAAACTCAATAATATTACATTATAAATACAATGAACATCAATTCAGTAAAATATTAAATCAGTAAATTATTTCATATTAGAAAAGAGAACTCACTATTACATTATATTGATGAAATAAAAATAACTCAGAAGGATATTACAACTTACTATAAAATCTTTAACTTCCAAAAGCGAGTATAAAGCATAATTTTCTTACCTGTATTCATGATATTCAATATTCCACATTAATACGAAGAACCGTATTGTAGGCAACCGAAAACGGTTTTGAAAACTTCAAGACCATGGCAGAAAGAAAAGTAAAAAAGCAAGCCACTTGCCAGATCAACGTGGAAGTATCTTTCAAAATCAGACTTATGCATTGACTTACTCTCTCACGTAGTTAGAATGTTCTGATGTTGACTAGGATATGTAACCATTTGGACGACAGGTGACGGCAATTGCATCTTCAAATGGCTGTCAATTGCGATTTTTAGTGAGTAACATATTGTTAATGAAATACAAATGTGCACGCGTACGCGCACGTGCATGAGATTGGTTATAAATACAGATACACAAAACAGACTTAATCAAATGCCTTTCTGCTGTGTTCGCCCAGTTTTGAAGAAGATGGTATTGTCTTTGCGAAGTCTGGTGGATTGTCTTGCACTTGGACAATTCCAGTGGCATCTGATCTATTCAGTAAACAAGTAAGTCTGTATCTAAAAGTCAACGGAAAACGTGGCCATGTAACACAGCCGTTGACAAGTTCTCACATGCATTATGAGACAAAACAGCAAGAAGAAAAGGGCAGCTAAATTTCATGTGGATAAGATGGGTATTGAATGCTTCAAAACATGGAGAGCAAACCATTTTGTACCATTAATCAAAATGACAACACAAAAACTTATTTCGGTTGTATTGGTTGTTGGTGGGATTTCTTTTTTTCAATGAGAATAGATAGTAGGCTCTATCAAACACACGCGTTATGCTTCTGCGACTTTATTTCAACAAGTGAAAGATCTACAAATACCAACACATAAACTATATATATATATATATATATATATATATATATATATATATATATATATATATATATATATATATATATATATATATATATATATATATATATATATATATATATATATGTATATATATATAATATAATATAATATAATATAATATAATATAATATAATATAATATAATATTTCTTTGAATAAAACATTTCTATTTTTAAAGCATTATATCAACATTCAGCATTTACCAGAAATGTCAGTTTAAAACATCAATGTGTAGTCTTTATCATATATTTAAGTGTATTTGCAAGATTTTGCTGTGTAATCCAACTGTAAAAATTGAACACTAGGATTATAATCATATTTATTTTATTTTATTATTTTTTTTTTTTGTTATCTTTACCAGTAACAGGAGCTTTTCAGTCTGTGAAGGTTTTAAACTTCCTTGCGTGCTTCTCATTTGTCAGTACGATGTATACTCAAAATATATAACCCACGGAATTTGCTGCGTCATTATTAAATGATATAAAATGTTACTAATAATAATAATAATAATAATAATAATAATAATAATAATAATAATAATAATAATAATAATAATAATAATGTAAATATACATTTAAAACAACGAACAACGTGTGGACAGTAGAAAAATTGCTATTTTTTTTTTAAATTGGAATTAACATTCAGTATTTTCCATTGTCGATTTAAAATGTCTATCTACCGTCTCTGGGTGTCTTTGCCTGTCTAAGCGGTGTTTCGTGTGACCTCTTTGGAAGAGTACTTGAACAAGCGCCCATGCGATTAGGATCCGTTCAAATCCATGACACCGAAATGTCAACAATATTTAAACGAGGCTTAGTTTTTAAGGATAAGGGGCAGATCAAAGTATAACAGTGATCACAACTTATAATTGGCAAATTGACGTGTCTCGTGAAACGATGGATCAAAAAGCTTTGTTGCAAGCTGCCAAGGCACAAGTGGCAATGGTAATGGACAATGCCATAGCCGAGATAAATAACGTGGAACCGGGGGAGGATGACGTATTTTACGTTGAACCAATCCAGGACCCATACCAAAAGGCCATTTCTTACCTAGAGAAGCATAATATACTACAGCTCTTTCAGGTAAAATAAAGAAGAAAAATTTCACTTTTTGGGGTGGCTGATAGTGTCCAAGAAAATATTTTTGAAGGTCACCTATTTTCGTGAATGAACATGTAGTTCATATTCATTGTAAGTAAAAAAAAATTACGTCTCTTCCTTTTAATAATCAAAAGTTAATAATCATTACAATAAAATAAGGAAAAAATGAGATAAAATCTATTATCAGTTCCATTCAATCTAAAATTAGTTTTGTGTGACAATTACGATTATGAGCAACAGAGACTATTTTGGTCTGCTGAAGTGTACCTTAAATGACAAACACTATTTGCATTGTTGCCATGTACCTCTTTAGGAAGGACTGTTATTAGTATGATCACCATGCACATGATTTGCTGTAGGTTATGCACAGAGCTATAATTTGCATACTTTTTTATAAAGCTATTTGCACATCTTTGTAGCAGTTGCATGAATAACATAATTAAAATTAAATGGAGGTTTTTAAGAATTAAAGCTATACAAAATTCATGCATATCTTTATCCTTTTTATTCATTACTTCTAATGCCATTTTTGCAAGTCATTGTAGATACTCTGGTACAGTATTATACCTTTACTACCATGCTTGATCTGCTATATGCATCTTTAAAAAGTTTAATACCAGTTATGTTCATAAATTCTTTGCAGAAAATTAAGCACAATGACTTGTGAAATTATCTGCATATTTTGATGTCTGCCATGTGCTGCATGTAATATTATTGTTCCAGTGTTTGAACAGTGCAAGTAAAGAATTCCTGACATTTTCCACCTTTATGTTAGGTAAAATCTTCACATTCTGCACTAAAGCCACTGTGGAGAAAAATTGTAGAAAGCGAAGCATGAATTGAATGTAATGCAGGAATCAAGGCATGTAGTTTTCTCCATGTGGCACTTTACCATCAAATTTACATTTGCCTTCCAAAGGGAGGTAACGCATTGTGAGGCATGTCAAATGTCTGTTTCCTGTTATCCATTATAAACTGTGCTTTGAACTTAACCAGCTGCTGCACAATCATTACTTTATAAAGTGTTCCTCATTTTGGGTACAAACTTTTTACTTTGCTCATTAAAACATTTATGCAACATGGTGAGGTCAGCGTTCTGCCTGAAATTGGGTCACATGTTTATTAAAGGTCAATTGCTTTACTCAGAAGAGGGCATATATGCAGGTAGTAGCATTTGGGTGGTGCTCTACAGTTTGGTATTTAGCATAGGGTTAGAATTTTAAAGAAAAAGAGTTTCCCTGGGTTTCCTCACTAGTTCTACTGGCTATTTAAAAGAGACTTTGTATATCTTAGGTATTGTTCAAAGAACCTTTCATTCCCTTTATTTTGATGTATGTTGGGTGTAATATGGGTTAGAGAGTATACAGCTTGGCCTTACTCCAGATGTGCACCTTTCAAAAAAGTGCTAGCTCTACTTGCTCATTTTCACTTCTCAAACTTAAGAGGTAAATTGTAAAAAATAGAGCCGCTAACTTTTTTTACATTTTATGTATTTGGTAATTCATTCATTGCACTTTTAGAAGCTGGTATTGTCTAGTTTGGCAAAATTCATTTTCCATATTTTAATAGCTGCCAATAATAGTGTACTTTAGACAAATTCAGGTTGATTTTTGTAGCACAAGGGAGCAGTCATTTTAGTTAGCAGTGTCCTAAGATCATTTAAAATTTCCAAAGTACAATATCCAAAGAAATTTCATCCACATTACATGAAAGTAGTATATAGGTATGCCAACATTCTATCCACTATGCATGTTTAAAATGCAAACAACTTCACCTTACATACATCACTCTCTCAAAAGTACATAATAACTGGTGAGCTCCACCTTTATAGCACATCAGCTCATTAGTGGCTGTATGGTGTCAACTAAAATTTAGGTTCTAAAAGATAAAGAGAATTGTACAAAAAGTTTCTAAAAAAATAAACCATATGAAATAATGGTAAACATGAAACACAATAATATAAAATACAAAAAGTAAAGATGTTAACAGTCTGTATATGAAATAAAAGATAAATTATTAATGTAAGAATACTTGATCATCATTGTTATTACTTATTGTTTCAGTGTACAGATAAATATACTTTAATAAAGGACAACATTACTTGCATTAATCACATTATTACAATACTACAGTATAATGATTTTTTGTTGACTGTACAAATAAATAAAAGTAAAACATAAATAAAATGTTTAACTTCTTTCCAAATGCAAGTATATATTACATTTTAATACAGTTTTCTGTTAAAAAACACAAAGTAATGTTGATTCTGAGTAACGCGATTGTGTCAGGCAAAATTGTTGGTTGGCTTTTAACAGGCAGCTGACTTGAGCTGGCCTTTGTGGGTATTTAACATGTGACCTTGGTATTATTTATTCAATGCTCTACTAAATCATCTACCATGGCTCCCTGTATGAAATATTACACACAATACCTTACAGTGCTTAATGTCCTCTTACTTTGGCAGCATGCTTGCTGTCAAATACAATTATTCTCTCTTTTGCAGAATCTTACAGCCAGCATAGTTTACACAAAACCTGATAAACCCTTGGAGTTTATGATGCATGAAGTGGAGAAGATAAAGAAACTACAAAATAAAAATAAGGAAATAAAAAATTAAACACAGCTTCATGGTGAACATTGACAATAAATGTCCAAGACCTGTGTATTATGTTCTAATACTAGATTTGTTGTGTCATTCTTCATCAGATATGAAGATTGGACTTATTATCCTTATTGAAAGGTTGTAAGTCATCAGTTGCAATATTGAAATGTTTTCACTTTTACCTAAGAATATTTTTATGTTGAAAATCAGTGCATTCGAAACTATTCATCATCAGTATTTATGGGTGTTACATAGTACCATAAGTGCTATCATTAATTTTTTATGCAGTGGCTGGACAACAAAAGCCTAGGTCATGAATAAATATGTTTAAAGTTTTGCACAGTGCTTGCCTGAAGCTATCTTGCATTACAAGTAAACAAACTTCTTTAGGTGCATTAACTGCTTGCAGGCTTTTACTGCCTTTTTTAAAATAACTTATAGTACTATTCCAGGCATGTGAAATGAGAAAATGTTACATCTTTTTATTTTCTTTCTTTCTCAGAGCACTAAAAGTCTATGAGGGAGGAAAACATCATATAATCTTGCCATATCTAACAAGTATGTATGTATGTATGTATGTATGTATGTATGTATGTATGTATGTATGTATGTATGTATGTATGTATGTATGTATGTGTGCATGTGTACATGCATGCATGCATGCATGCATGTATGTATGTATGTATGTATGTATGTATGTATGTATGTATGTATGTATGTATGTATGTATGTATGTATGTATTCATGTAGTATAGAGTTTAACTGCATGTAAAGGCAATAATAGCTAATGGTGATAATTAAAAGATAAGTCTCAAAATGTAAAGATAAAGAAGACTTCAGGATGATAAGCATTTCCAAATACACATCAGAGTGTAGTACATGATAGAGGTAAAAAGTAAATATGTTAAAACTCTGTAAATAAAAGACAATCATACAACATTTTCTTTGGTGGTACATCATAAAGTTTCTTCCCTGAGTTCAGATTAAAAAACATTTATGTCTGGGTGCAAGTGAATATAGCCTACAAGAAATTGTTCAACTACATTGACCACTGGTGGGGTATGTACTCTGATCAAGGTTTACCCTCCAGAAGGTATGTAAGAGAACCATATATCTATACTACACTACAACACCTAACACAATACCATCTCATCCCAGTGATAATTTATAAGTTATCTACAGTCTTTTCATTTTATTCACTTGCAAGACCATAATTTTTCTATCAGAGTCTTTATTTAGTGATAGTCTTTAATAATAATAATAATAATAATAATAACAATAATAATAATAATAATAATAATTATTATTATTATTATTATTATTATTATTATTATTATTATTTTAAGTGAAATATTGGCACCTTACCCTTTTGAAAATAGAATTATCTTCCCAATTCATATATTGTATTATTTACACTTTGTATTTTCATATGCATGTATTTCATAGTAACTCATTTTCAACTGGAGGCTGGATTTTAGATTTGGTTGGGTACTAAATCTTTGTACATAATTTTTATTCAAATTAATGTTACTGATGTTAGTTCTGATTGACTTTGCAAATGTACCAACTTAAATTATTAAAAATAACATGATTCAACTGCATGTTGTGGCAGTTAATATTTATTACAATTTATTGTTTTGCTTTTTGAACAGTTGAAGTTATTAGGAGATTGTATAAAGCCCTATACACATCATACTACAGTAGAACCTGTCTTGAAAGACCATCCCATCTGCCAAACAACAATGGTCTCTTAAGACAGGTGGTCTCTCATAACAGGTCAAAACACTATTTGATCAATAAATCTGTGCATGGAGATCCTGGTCTCTAAAAACAGGTGGTCTCATAGTAGAAGTCTCTCAACAGGTTTTACTGTATTGTTAGTGATGTAAAAATATATAATCAGATCTTCTTGAAAAAAACACATTATACATGTGAGGAAGTATACCTGCAGAAATGTTACATATTAAATTATGAAAATATTTTGTATTATGCAAGAGAAAAATATTTTCAACTGAATATCATTTATCTAAAGCACCAGATTAATAATTATGCTTCTGATTGTCATTATTGATTAGGATCATCAAAATAAAAATTTAATTATTGAGAGAGACTTATCAGTTTTCAAAACTACCTAAATGCTACTTCTGAAATCAGATTCAATCCTAAACTATATAGCATTCATTTTATTCCTACAGAATTTAAAATTTAACAAATTGCAAAATTTTTGTTTTATTTTTCTGGAAAACATTTCCTTATTTTATTTCAAAGCAAATAGGAGCTATTATGAGGTCAATATTTGAATAACTTTGAAAAACATTATAATAAGGCTATTAGTGAAATAACTTTTAAAAACATTATAATGAATCACTTTCTACTTGTACATGATGTTAGCAGATTATACGGAAGAAATATAACATATATCCCACTAAAATATAGCTTAAGTTGAAAAGTACAATGTCATAAGGATTAATGTTAATTTATGCAAAATGTATAATGCTAATGGAATATTTTAAAAAATTATAAATTATTATCCAGCATCGTATCACATATTATAACTCAGACTTTTCTCTTCGAGGACTTACACATAACTTCCAACATTGTTGACATCATTTAATAGTTGGGTTATAGTGTGAAAACTATGTTGTTTTCTGCAAGAATGTATCAATAATACATATTTCAAAGCACCTGCATTATCCACCATTGTTTTCCTCAGCACATGTAGATATGTTTTAAGTGCTTATTGCTTCTTTTCAAACCCATCAGTATAAAATAATAATGTACTATGTTTTGGAGACATTAAGGCTTCTGTAAAACTACTAATCCATTTTTCATATGATCATTGTCTAGCTTTTATTTCACATAAAATGATGTCCCCAAGGAATTTTTGGCAGTGATTCCAGGGGAGGTAAACATGATTCCAAATGAGATAATTATGAAGGCATATGGTGCAGTGTTAAATCTACCTATACCTGTAAGACTAAATCAGTATTATGAAAGCTATATATAAATGCCAGAATCAATTAGAGGGGAAATAGTCACAGTAAATTGACCTAGTCAATGTGTTTGAAATAACTTTATTTGTGTATGAGTATTACAAACTTAATACACTGAATTTTTAATCTTTATAACAGATCCACAAGACTGTCACCAATGCTTTATTGTCAGTATTGTGTAAAAGACATCAGATTCAGTAAGTGTAAAAAGTTTTCATAAATATGAAAATGCACAATACATCAAAGATTTAAATCCTCAGTTATGCCTTTAAAATATGGGCTTACATCTAAAATTTTGCAATTTGCTAATCTGAAAGTTAAAAAATCTGAAGCAGATCTGGTTCTGCTGTACAATATATTGAAAATGTATCAAGGAATTTAAATTCTTGACAATTTTATGACCTAGTAATATATAAGCAAAATAAATATATGCAAGTACTTTACACTTGTAGATTGAATTGAAACAGTCCTTTTGAAGAACACTTATGACAGATATCTATGTAACTTTTCTAAATTTGAAAAGTTTTAGAAACTGAACAGTTGGAAAATATTCCTTAATAGAATCCCAACATACAACACAGCTATATTTTAGAGTTGTATCATTAATAAGTAGTGTTGTTGCTATTTTTATCCTAACCTGAATATATGGTGATGATAATCAGAAGTGAAAATAAACAGTGCTATTTATGTGCTAATGTGATGATGTAATGTAGATAAGAAGTCAATATAAGCAGTGTTATTTATATACTAATGTCAACATATTATAATGTTGATAAGAAGTCATTATCTTAAGAAATAAACACTTCCTGCTTTATTTGTGGCAGACTTGTTTTTAGTATTTGTTTATGGGTCAATTGTAATGTTGAAGATTTAATTTTCTGAGAGGACATTTTCTCATTTTTTTAAATGTAGAGATTTTTGGTAGGAGCTGTACCAAACAACATGCAACTTTCATCATTTGCTGTAAACTTGTATTATGTTACATATTTAATTAGGGATTGTGTAATAAAATTCACTACTTATAATATAGATGATAGTAATTACACTGTTAATAATAACAGTAATTGCAAAGTTATATATTTATTATTTGAAGACATTGTTATAAAGACCACATAGTTGTATTTTCTAGGGCTGGCTACACATGAAGAATTGGCTTGGAACTTCATATTTATCTTTACACCATCATTCATTGCTTTCTGTTGTGTTTGTTGTTGTTGTTGTCCATTGTGATGTAATAATTGATTGTGTTTTAAATAAACCCTAAAGCAAATGTGAGTAATTTATGGTAAGGTTTGGAGCACCAAATCATGGGCATGTTCCCACATTTTAAAATCAGATAACTGTCAACCTGTTTTAAGTATCAACTTCAGGGAATGAGAAAAATCAGCTTCTTAAGGTTGATTTCTTCAAATACATTACTCTATCATAATACCTTTGTAGGATGAACACTGTTTTGCAGATGCAGCCCTCTGAAACAGATTTTCAGCTATAAGTACATCTCAAGGTTGTCTGCATGCTTATATATGTAGGAAGCATAAGAGAGAGCTCTTTTTGGATTGGTTAAAAATCCCATTCAAACTTACTCACTTAAAAGAATGTATCCTCCATCTATATGTCTATTTATGGCTCTTTTCTTTCCAAGACAAAATTTTCTGACTTTATTAGAACAACTTTTGAGATACTTTTTGTGCCACTTTGTTATAGCATGCCCTAGTCACTAGTACAATTATTCATTGTGTGCTAATCTGTATGCTTACAGTCAGTGAATAGATACAATTACAGACCACAAAGTCCATATAATTTCTACAAACATTTATTTATTCACAAGTCTCCAATTCATAGCAAGATTACCTAATATTTTTTGGCAATTTTCTGTAATTACAGACCAGAGGGTCATGCAGATAATTTGTAACATCATTTTTATTGTTGACCAGTGTCCACTTCATAATTGGTTTAGCCCCAGCTCAGCCTTCATTCTCAGCAAAAGATTTTTTAATTGGTACCCTTGTCTAATATAGAATAAGTATGTTAACCCTTTTACATGTCCTATCACATTTAAAGCAGGCAGTAACTCATTACAGGGATCTAGTATCCCCTAATCTGTCCCAGCATCATAAATTCAACACAGAAAAGAAGGAAATGTTTTGCCCAGACCAAACTCACATCAGATCTAGATAACTCATGGTAAGAACCAAATCCAGTCAAGTCTACGTTGATACCCAAGGATATTTGATGCCTTTATGGATCAGCTTAACCCAGTGCCATCACCACCAAAAAATGAATAGCTACAGAACAGCTTATCATGTCTTATTACTGTGGTATTGGTTATGGTGATGTTATCAATCTTGGATGTGCACAACCATGTCTCAACCACAGTTATGATATTGCCGTCTGGTTTGTAGTCAGAGTCTGCAAGCTTTTGGCAAAACTATCTCATATATCGCAGTAGGCATCTGCAATATTTGACTCCTGCTTTATAATGAATTGCATTCATTGAGAGCATTGTCATTACTTGACTCAACAATGAATAGAGAAGACTGCATTCTGTTTATTGATCAGGAAAATGTTTTGCTTGTATACACCTGAATGTTGCCCACATCCCCTTGCTCTGTCAACAGAAATCAACAGAGTGCTAGCATCAATTGATCTCTTGGTGAATAAAAGACCAGCCCATGTTCATGTGGTTACAACTATCTGGTGGAGTGGTGGATTTTTTGCAGTGTTTAGAATGCAAAAATTGCAATACTCCAAGGAGTCAACAGACCTTTCTTTCACAGCAATGAGTGCCATCCAGTTTGAAAATGCATACTTGGACACTTTCATTTCATATAGAAAACCCAACAGAGATACATCAAGTCTGGAGATGTCAGGGCCTTCAATATGGATGTACCAGAAACACTTTATTGATATTCTTCTATAGTTGTCCAGAACATCACTGCAATAGACTTTGTGTTTTCTCTGGTATTCATATCAATCCTCCTGCAAGTGAAACATAGCACAGCTTCATCCACCATTAAGCTCACTGGCCCACTGAGAATTGGTTTTGTGAATTGTGTTTCTGTTGAAGAGGACAACTCAAACAACAAACATTTACAAATTCCACAACAGTTACAATGAATCTACAACTGATGAAAAGAGGTGAGTGGATCTACACTTCTGTTTTCCTCAAAAAACTTTGCAAGGCCACACTCAGATAACAAACTGCAACTCAAAGGTCCATTGGAGGAAGTTTGTAAGCATACTTCCAGTAAAATAACTCTGCATAGGCATATGAGACTTCAGTAAGGTAATAGGGAGTGGAGAACAAAATGGACCCCTAGTAGGGCATGTTCAGTGCACAGATGGCTTTACAGGTCCTATGCATATTTAAAAGGCAGTTGTCAAGCGCCATTGAAAATAAGAAATGTTGAAAGGTTGATCACTTTTGCCCCACTTTCTCCCAATTCAGCCTCCTTCCTTAAAAGAAATGAAGCCATGCTTGTTGTGCCACCTGTCATGTATTTTGAGAACCATGGGCCCTAACTGCTGTAGATGTTCCAAAGGTCCATTTATGGCAAAAATTTTGCAGGAGGAGATTTAATGTCTTCTCATATAAGTGAAGTAGTGATTGTTTGAAACACAAAGACACATGGTTTTTCTTCAAGGTGTTTCCTAGTGCCAAAGGTTAATGACACTGCTTCCAGACATAGGTAGGCTGTCTGTCTTTTCATATAGGCACCATGGCTCACAATGGAGATGCAATTACTGGTTCTAAATGTTATTCAGGTTTGCTTACAAGGATACAGCATTCCATTTCGTGGCACTCTCTTTTGAGCTCAACATCAGTTACTGGGTATTCACAAGGATTATGGACAAAGTAATGTCTCACTTGTAGTCATCAAAACATCTCTTACATTACCTGGGTAATATACTACAAAAACAACTGGTAAATTATATTTTAAGTCAAGATATGAATTCCCTTGTTTCACTTCTCCTCCACCTTGGGTTCCTTGTCAGCAAGGACATGTCTGACATCATCCCATCTAATTATTTCACCCACTGGGGAATAGAGTTCTGAACAAAATGGAGCAGGGTCTGTTTTAGGAACATTCTTGAAAGATTAGCTCAATGATGTCTTCAATCCATGCAAAGAATCATGTCTCAGCCTAGGAATTCCAGTCTACTTGGTCTCCTCAATGCAGCAGCAGATCTATTTGTCCAGGGTCAAGCTGTTCATGAGATGATTGTAAATCATCCTGTTGCCCAATGGTGACCTAACAGGTCAAGCTTCTGGGAATCATGATTTGTTCAGATATCATCATACAGTGCTAGGGTGTTCACCTCATGCCATTGTTTTGGGAAGCCAGCAGATTGTGGCCTCCTTTGGACCAGCTTTTGTATATCAATCTCAGAAGGCAAGGGAGGACCAAATCTGTGCCTCCCAGATTAACCACAGCTCATCTCTCATATAAAACCTGATTTCTAGTCACTCTAGCTACAGCAGGCAGAATCAGTTAAATAAAAACCTTATTGGTTGATCTGATCTGCAGTTCTGTTGTACGATTTGATTTCATTCATTATGGACCCTGCTTGAGTAATTTATCATGGAATTGCTTCAGTCAGGAAACCCTTTGTCTCAGGATCTTCTATGGGTCACAGTGTTTTTGTTATCTTGGAGTGGTACCTGAAATAATCGGAGTCACCTTGGAAAAAGGGAGATCTTGATTATTTATAGCTTTGAAAGTTGGAAAGGTCAATATGTGCAAAATAGTTGTCATACTTCTTGGTATTATGATAGATAAGTATTACTGAAGAAACATATTTTACTCCCAAATTTTGTTTCTAAACTTTAGTTGTAATAATATACAGCATGAGGCCATTTAAGACAGGTGGTTGCTTAATAACTGTGACTTTTAATGCAGGTTATAAAATAGCTAGCATTTCAAGAAGACTATCTGGATTATTGGATTGGCATTTCCTTTAAAATATTCATGTATCAACTTCCAGGTTTTGACTACTGTTGCCTTTTTCAGGCTTATTTCTAATACTGTGTATAACAAAACCTTATCTGTAAATAGCTTTCAAAATAATACTATGCAACTTTAAAAAAATGGTCACATTGTGCATCACAGATGTTTCTATTAACTTTATATATATATATATATATATATATATATATATATATATATATATATATATATATATATATATATATACACACACTTTACTGCCATATGGTAGCATAGTAAATGAATTGGAAACAAGTTAATAAAAATTTACATATTCCTCTCTGCTTTACAAAATATACATATCAAATCCACAATAAACTGATATTTGAAGTCATCTAACACAATGAATTAAACATTTGAAACCAAAAACCTACAGCTGGTATATGCAGATATATTTTTTTCAAAATAATGTTGTTTTTGTTTGTCTCCAATGCTATATACCCTAATTATGAAATTAAAAATAATCTATGCAATTAAAATTAAATATATGATATCCTACATGAGAAAAACTTTGAAATGTGACCAAATTTTGTTATCTATAAGATGACATATGTTGATATATATCATTTATTATAAAGTATTGGTGATTTCACTTTGTTTATGTTGTTAAACTAGCCAGCCACCAGATTTTATAGGCTTACAGTAAAACTGTTCTTGACTATTTCACTGCTTATTGATTAGTAATTATGTTTGATACATCCATCCTGTGTCAGTTAAGCGTTGCTCATTGAATAGTTAAAAAGAAGCATCAAATACTGTTAGTTCATATAAAATGTTATAGAAATCCTCAGTTTTCCTTTAATATTTCAATAAATTTTAATCAAATAATCACTCTCTACTTGATTTTTCTTTCATGCCAATAGATATTGTGCATGGAGACATGAACAGACTTATAAAAGAGACTTATTGGATAATAAATTAGATACTTTGTATCCTAATGGCCTTAATACCAATGTATTATATAGAATTGTGGTTTTTTTTAAATTGATGAATTGCATATCCTTTAAAACAATATGAATATATGTATGACTGTTTGTTTTATATATTATTTTACTGTTATTTAAAAGTGAAATAGAAATAAAGAACTAAATTTTATTTTCCAAAGTCATTAAATTGTAGTGTATTGTAATAAAATGCACATCATAATTTTAACCTGTGCTTATTATCTTGAAAATGCCATGATGAATGGATGAAGCATTATTCACTGTATAATCACAAAGAACTATCAAAAACTAGTTTAACACAAAAAAACAATTATTTTATTTTAAAAAAAGTAAATGAACTGCAAATAATTTAACCTAAACAGTGCATTGTAATTACAAATATCACATTCAAGTTTTAACAGTATTCATTACAGGGTTCAGGAGAACCACAAGTCCTGACTGCATATAAATGGTCTGGTTGAGTAAGCATTAATGCATGTATTTACTTGTCCTGACTGCATACATATTATCTGGTTGAGTAAGCTTTACTTCATGTACTTGCCCTGACTGCATAGAAATTGTTTGGTTGAGTAAGCTTTACTGCATGTACTTACTTGTCTTGACTGCATACCAATTATCTGGTTGAGTAAATTGTAATGTATATACTTACTTGTCCTGACTGCATACAAATTATCTGGTTGAATAAACTTTAATGCATGTACTTACTTGTCCTGACTGCATACAAATTATCTGGTTGAGTAAACATTAATGCATGTACTTGTCCTGACTGCATACAAATTCTCTGGTTGAGGAGCCTCTAATGCGTGTACTTGTCTTGACTGCATACAAATTGTCTGGTTGAGTAAACTTTACTGCATGTACTTACTTGTCCTGACTGCATACAAATTGTCTGGTTTAGTAAGCTTTTCCTCATGTACTTACTTGTCCTGACTGCATACAAATTGTCTGGTTGAGTAAACTTTACTGCATGTACTTACTTGTCCTGACTGCATACAAATTGTCTGGTTGAGTAAACTTTACTGCATGTAATTACTTGTCCTGACTGCATACAAATTGTCTGGTTTAGTAAGCTTTTCCTCATGTACTTACTTGTCCTGACTGCATACAAATTGTCTGGTTGAGTAAACTTTACTGCATGTACTTACTTGTCCTGACTGCATACAAATTGTCTGGTTTAGTAAGCTTTTCCTCATGTACTTACTTGTCCTGACTGCATACAAATTGTCTGGTTGAGTAAACTTTACTGCATGTAATTACTTGTCCTGACTGCATACAAATTATCTGGTTGAGTAAACATTACTGCATGTACTTGTCCTGACTGCATACAAATTCTCTGGTTGAGGAAACTTTATATGCAAAAAAGTATAAAATACTGAGGCTTAACTTCAGAAACAAAACAAAATGACAAGTTTATTTTCCAAAATAGAATAAACTGCAAACTGGATTATTAACATATTCTTCTGTTTCATTATATGTATCCATATTCAGTCAGATATGTATCAATATTCTTCCTGTCATCTTTTAAAATTATATTTCATTTAAGCAATGAATAAAAAAAATTAATAAATAAATAATAAAATTCATTTCATCAGCAGCTACTGAATTTGTACATTAAAAATTAAAATATTAAAAAGCTTGAGAGCTCTTTCTTTTTTATCCTGGCAGTTCATCTCAGAGTGCTGAACATTTTTATTTTGTAACTGGATATAATGAAAAAGAAGTTTGAGTACTGCAAAACGTGTTCAAAATGAATTCTATAATACTTTCAAGATCATGTACATTTAGAATCACCATGAATGTATGTGTTGCATATATATTATCCATGAAACTTTTGTTCTAGTTAATATTGTTAGACATACTGGAGTCTATGGTTCTCATTCTGCCAGACATTACTCACATAAAACCCACTACTTCTGTATAAATTTAATTTGTAATTTAATGGAATATAAATAATAGTTCCTATTATTAAATTAATGAATGTCTCATCACTTATATGTTTATATTAAATTGTTAGATTTGAAGGTTTATTATAATGTTCAGGTTTTTGTGTTACTTTTGCCTTTTATTGTAATTTTTTTCTATATTACATCTTCATTTGTTTTATTTTCAGTTTGGGCAATATGGTTTTATTATTCAGATAAAAGAAGAGGTCATGGTTAGGCTTTAAGATTTGTTTATTAAAAAAAATTAAAAATTTAATTGTTTTTTTACTTATTTTGTGGTTTGGTTTACTGATGTAATAGATTCCGCAGAATGCCAAATAAAACTGTAATTATAGATTGTTTATTGATTTTATTAAGTTTGTGGTTAATGCATTACTAATAGTTGGATTGATATTGAATAAAAATTATTAAAGACTTTTGATTTCATTACTAATTTGTCTGTTTTAATATGATCAGTTACAGTAGCCAGAATTTCTGAAAATATTCATAAAGTGAACCTGTTCATTGATTTGTTACCTGCTCTTTCTATTCTATAATATTTCCCTTAAGATATTTCCTTTCATTAGTAAATCTCAGGTGAAGTATTCCAGCCAAAAAAAATTAAACTTTAATGAAGATCCTTCAAAGTCCCATTTGGGGCCACAGAACTAATAGCATGGTGGTTATACAATTTGTAAATTAATGGACAGATGGACTAATGAATGGAAAGGGTAATTACTGCAGAATTTTTATATGGCCCAGTCCTAATGAATGAACATATGCATGGCACACCCCTAGCATCATAACACTGGCTTATAGGAAAAGAACATGAAGACTCTGATATCAAGTTTTTACAGCCATCACATTAAATTTACTAAATTTAGTTCTTTTGATGTCTGTTGTCAAAGAGAATCAATTGCAGGATGTTTTCACATTATTTTATACCCAAATGTTGGAGGTTTATGTAGCAAAATACCCCATTTAATTTAATTATGACTGTACACTTTTATGACTTCAGAAGTGTTACATTAGCTTTAACAAAGTTTCTCTTGCATACAAGTTGTTTTCAGCAGAACATTTAATTTTGCATTTTGATACACGAACCTAACATGTACCTGTAAAATTCAGTTATGGAGGTGTTGGTTGAAACTCATTTTTGAATCTTACATACCTAAAATCCTCAATATTCATTATTACAAATTTCAACTACATCATTCACAAAAATCTGTACTTGAATGTATCACTCACAGAAGTTGATGCAGATATTTTCTGTCTCTGATATGTATGAAGTGATTATTGTTAAAACAAAGAATTCACTAATGTAGAGACTGCAGTGTAGAAAAATCTGCAACAGGTTATGAATATGTGGTCTTCTGATATCACTATTGATACACATAAATCAAAAGATAAAAGAAAAACAAATGATGACAATTAATGGAAAGAATTATAAAAATGCTGTGAATTCAAATGTTGTTGTGGGATCTTTTCATATTTTTCAGATTTATATATTGTACAATCCACACAGAAAATAAATACATCAGATCCCTATCTTTAGTTTAAAAAATATTAACACATTTTCCAAAATAAACCCTTTTTTAGTATTAATTGTCAAACAAATATGGCAATTGCCATATTTCATATATAAAATATAAAAACTAAATCATATTAAACTGATTTGTTTGTTTATTGGGATCTCACAAAAGTTCATATAAAGCAATATTTTCTTTTAGGTCCTGAGATCAGCCATGGTCTCATGGCGCCAACAGTGTCCTTCTTCCTCAGTGGATTAACAGTGTTTATGCTCATTAGCATCTGAAGTGTCTTGATTTATAGTTTCTACTTATACCTTTTTTTGTTCATAAGTGCTGCTTAATATATTTAACCAGTGTTTCATTATACTAGTGTATGCATGAGCAAGGGAAAGCTGAATTGTGTTTTTCATGAAAGTTTCATCTTGAATAATGCAAAAGCTAATAAACAAAACCATTAAAAAATTACTTAAAAGGTTTTGTGCCTTTTCTTTTTATCTCAACTCTAGCAAAGGATGGTTGAGTCTTAATCAAAAAACTCAAAGTCAATATTGCATTTGATACCTGTATTGCTTATAATACTTACACAAACATAATTCAAATTTGACTTAATCTCTCCAGATTACAACAAAGTAACCAATTAACAGTTTATCATGTATACATGCTAGTTTTAATTACATTATTTGATCATGCATCACTGCAATAGTTGCAACAATAGCTGGAATAGTTCTGGTACCCACAAGACTAGACCTAACTGGATTGTTACATACAAATATCCAAAACTAGTTTTGATTCATGTGTAAGTTAAAGACCACATGAGCACTTGTTACATTAACCCATGCAATCTGTTCTTGATTCATAGATCATGTGTCACTCTATATGCAAAAACTTGTAGCTTTCAACAGAAGCATGACAAGTAAGCTATTTTCATATTAAAGGGTAAGGGGCATACATGAGGATAAATACTAATAATTATCTTGTCATTCAACATTTTGAAAAAAAATTCTGCATTTCAACAGCGCAATCCAAGTTTTCTCAGGCAAATAAGATTTATTTCTGACCTCACCTAGAATACAGAAACGACACATCTTGAAATTTGAGAAACTTATAAACTTGTTTCTCTTGTATCTCCATTAACATGAATTATCTTCATTAATTTTTACAAAGTTTAACTTTATTATTCTGTGTGATTTCCTTTTTCCAAAATAATTTTGATTCCAACAGTGAACAGGAAGACCATTTTTCTAAAACTGACCATGTGGAACTCTATGACATCACCAATATATCCATTATGATGAAATTAATTGGCCATAACTTTAAAAGTGCTGTGAGTCTAAATAAATTTGGTATTTATTTACATTCACCAAGTATGTTCATTTAATACAAACATGAAAATTACAATTCGCTTTTGTTTACCCCAATTGTGCAGTCAACCTCTAATCTATAAAGATCACTAAATGTAAAAAAAATAAGTAAACAACAAATTTGAAAATATTATGCATATAAAATTTTATTCAGGAAATAACTACTGTAATATAATGAAAGTGTTTTTTACTGATAACCAAGAACCATGACAAGATAAATTGATGTGAAAAAATTCGTACTACAATTGCATTGTATACAGCAGGCTAACCAGGTTATTGCTAATATCAGTGCAAATTTCCATGTAATAGAAAAAAAATCACCTAAGTTCATGCAACATAAATTAGATGCATATTTATGAAACCCAGATTCTATTTATGAGCAAAAACTCAGAAATAATGCAGGATACATTTGTATAATAATGGTACATCAAACATCGATAGCCTTCAAATTTTCATACCATGTTTAATAAATTTCTGATTCATAAAAACATATTACTATATGAAAGAAACTATATATATATATATATATATATATATATATATATATATATATATATATATATATATATATATATATATATATATATATATATAATCAGCATATACTTACAGAGATCAGCACAAGGAAATTCAAAAAGGTGAGATTTAAGATCAACTAAAAGCATATGTGATTAATATGACTTTTGAAATAATTATTGTTTTCACACTGCATTTTTTAAAACACATTTCATTAAAAAAAAGTTTCTCCTAGGTTCTATGAATTTATTTAGCTATTCTCCTGCTTAAAAACACAGGCTTAGCCAATATAGGTATTGTATCAAGCTGTCAATAGCTTCGTGAGCATGGGTGAATTATGCCACCTATCTTGTACTGAGAAATGGCATTAAACACAAAAACAACAACTTAAAGGTATTAATTTTCTAAATATTATTTAATTCCCCATAATTAAAAATCCAGTTCCCTATGTCAAATATAACATCAGTGCTTAAAGATCTCCACAATAAACAATTTATGATAAAAAAAATTGATACTGTTAAATTTTGAAGCACAAGCCCAAGTATCTTGCTGCTACTCCAATGCAAACTAGCCATTATCAACTGCTTTCCTGGTAAATGTTTGCCACTTAAGGTGCCACTCCACAGTTTCATATGAGAAATTGTAGTCTAAATGTACATTCCGGTGTGATTTAATGTCAACCAAACAAACATGAGAAATTGTTGTCTAAGGGTACAATCTGGTGTGATTTAATGTCAACCAATCTGACGGAAGAAATAAGAGAACAGTCTGAGCTTGAACATGAGAATGTAAAGGTTATCCTTGAAATCTACTTAGGGGCTAGGAAAATGCATAAAAATTCTGTTGAGGGTTGAGGTCTGAAGCTATTTTTAAAACTAAATAATTGTCATACCCATTGTAGTACCTTCAATACAAATGAAAGTGTTGCATATCTACATATATGGATCATAAATACATAAAAACAATATGAGAAGCTGGACGGAAAATGATCATGAAAAACGTATTCTGCCAATATGCAGTATGTCTGATATGCAGCTACATCAGAAAAAAATGGAACTATATGGATGATATATAGTTAAGAATAAACAGATGATACAATAAAGAAAATAATAATGTAGATAATGGAATAATCTCTTACATACAATATAATATATAAAACTATTATTCTTTGCACCACTACATCCATAGCAATTAACATAAAATAATGGAAGTTTGTGACAATTAAAAAAAATTAGCTGCCAGAGATGGTGACATATTGTTGCTGCCTTCTCAGAGATGCTGATGGTTCCTTCATGTGCACTTCCAAACAAATACACTGTAATGAGATATGTTGAGATTACAAATATGCAAGCATGAATTTATTATGAAATCTTTTAAAAATGAAAACTTAATGATAAATTTGTCAGTAGTGTATATTCTCGTAAGCATGGTGATTGTTCTCCATTATCAAAGATATATAAACCAATAGAGTAAAACACCAAGTATGCACAACCGTGGTCAGCATGAGGCGAAAAATTTGTGCTTGTTAAAGCAATATGTATACTGGTATATAAGAATACTGATCTAATTGCGATATGAATACAATGGAGTAATTTTAATAAGTCCTAAGTGGTTAACTACATATGAGTTTTTATGAGATATGGACCTCTGCAGAGGCATTTTGTTTCCAGGACCCTTCATTTGCTAGAGTTTTAAGTCACATATCCACTGTCAATTTTTAGGTCACACATATCCCTGGTCAGTGATTTTCTCCGAGTTCACAGGTTTCCTTCATCTAACAGTGCTAACATCTATGCTGTGAATGGCATATTTATTTTTAAAGCTTATTATGCAATCTATCAAAATTTATCAAAGTTGAACAGGTAATTTCTTTATTAGAAAATAAAAAGCAATTCTAAACTGAGCATACAGGGAACCACCAACATTGTGAAATTATATATTACACAATGGGGTAGTAGTGCTGAAATTCTTGTATTTAAAGCTGTAGAATTTTTTAAAAACTAAAAAATTTGTGTGTATCAAATTCTAACCAACTTAGTGCTAAGACTAGGTCCAATGTACAATCCAAACAATAGAAGCAGAGAAAAGCTACCTTATATAACATACTTTAATGACTGACAGTCGGCAGAGATTATTATTTGTACCTTTTATATTGCTTACAGTAGTATTGATTTAGCATAGGGCTTCTATTTAGATATTAAGTGTTTTTATGCATGAGTGAAAGCAATGTACTAAAACTAAACACAGGGAACTGAGATTTACAGACGAATACCACAACTATCTCATCAATATTACCTGCAGTCATCACCCCCAGTACTAATGAGATATTTGTCATCACAAGTAAATCGAACATTGGTCACATGGGCAGAATGTCCAACATAAGACTTATGAGGTGCCTGAAAGAAAAAAACAAGTGAAAATTAGCATACTTGCATTAAGTAAAACTGCACAGAGTGGACATCACATATCTTCCAAATCTAGAGACTTTGATCTCAATAAATGCAACGCTACTAAAGAGCAGTATATCTTATTATGTTACAGTTTAACCAAGTTCATAACAAAAATTTGGAGTCTATTATGGTGATTTCTCTTTTTAGTGGGTAAAAAGTTTTGTTGGTTGGATGTTTGTTAACAATCATATTACTGGCCAAGTAAATCCAAGAAAATGGGAGCTGAATGCCATTCCCAAAGATACAATACAGCCAACCTAGTCTGGGTGGGTTCTGAACCCACAACTCCTGGATTATTAGTCCAGTGCTCTACCAACTGAGCTACCACAGCTCCCTGGTACCAAGTTTAATGAATTAAGTGGTTGCACCAAACAAATTTAATGACCCATGGAAACAACAGGATTACTTTCCAAATCAAGGAAGTATTGATGAATGTGTATTTCTTGTCAAAGCATGAAACTTCATATACTGTACATCAAAATAAATGAATTCAAAACATTTTACCTATTACAGAAATATTACCTAATTCAGTAACTTACTGGGCAACCATAATCTATGACTTTTTGACCCATGAACTTCTTGACATTATTCATGTCTTTGCTGTGAACATACATGTACAGTCTTATAGCTGATGCAAATAAAGATGTTAAAAAAATAAAAGAAATTCAAGAAAAACAGATTTACAAAAACTGGTCCTGTAAAGAATTATTCTACATTTCATGACACTTAATAGCTACCAGTATACAGCTGTGAGGGTTTTCATTTAACCTAACTTGTGAATATGAAGGTCACTGTAATTTATTTGATCTTCTACACTGATAAAACTGATGCCATTGACATTTTGTCCAGGTTTAACAGAGATATAAATAAAACAAAGGCTACAGATGTGCACTGAAGGAACCTATAACAATGAGGTTGTTGTTAGTGGTAGGAATCTCCTATAACTTTACCCTTTTTTTGTTATAACTCAAGTCCAAAATCATAGTGTTTGAATGAACTCCAGTAATGAATGTGCTGGTGTGACAACAGTACCAAAGTATCACGATGATATACTCCAGAATGTCCCTGAATGAACCCACAACAAATCCAAAATAGTTTTTTTAAGTCCAAAATTCAATAAGCACTTTTCAACTTCAACAAACAACTTAAATAAATTCTCTCAAATCATATCTGAACACAACTAACCGACTGATTCCACTAGATAGATGTTAATATAGGAATAAATAGTTCTGATGCAAACAACTTTATATACATACCCACATGACCTATCTTGCAATAACATTGTTTGAAAAAAACCTCATCATCATCTTAAAGGAAAATTACTGCAAACTGTAAGCAAAATTCATTTCTAGATTCATCTAAGGTAATAATCAAAGCTATAACTCAAACTCAAGTAAACAAATTTTTTTAAAATTACATTAGTCAGGAAAGGCCAAACTCTAACCCTTCATTATGGACAAATGTCAATCTCACAATATAAATTAAATATACATAACAATTAGCTATGACACAATTGTATTTTTTCAATGAATGATTCTACATAGGTAAATTTGTTTAAAATTACCAGTAAAGTTTTGTCATACATTTGTAAGTACAATGTTATAACAGATATTATATAGAACATATTAGTCATACAGCTGAAACAATTTATATAAATTCAAATCTGAATGGTAACATGAAAAAAACACAAAAATTAACCAAACAAAAACATCAAACACATGCAACAAGAATTTGACCTTAAAAACTGAAAAAGCATGTTTAATATTTCCCTTTTCTTTAACCAAATCTGCTAAGGTAAAGACAAAAAAAAGAGACAAATGCTAAAAACATTAATTTGCATCATTCTGGCTTAATATCACAGCAAACTATCTACAATTAAAGATTAAACTTTACCAAAAATTTTAAATCTCACCATACAAATCCATCCCTTTATCTAATCAGTAAGAACCTAACATAATTTAACAGGGTACATAATTGTTTTTCTTACTGAATCCATTTAAGTGACAATACTTAAACCTACAGGTTACCACAAAAGTAAACTTTCATGCACACAAAAATATAAAAAAGCTTAGTTATGAAATGCCTGCACCTTTGACCCTTTGTTATACCTTTCATAGGGCAACTGTATAAGTTCATTTCTAAATTTGAGCATTTAATTCTTTGTGACCTACAAGTAACAACAATTAAATGTTCATCTGTCTTCAGAAGTGGAATGGGCAACTGTTTCCATGTGACAACATTAGTTATTGGTGTTACTAAAACTAAATTTTTGTTTGTGTGAACACTTTGCTCCTACTACAGACTTTAGTCCAGATGTGAAAAGTTAAAAAAAAAAAAACACTGATAAAATTAAATAATTGTAAGCCACAAGCAAATGTTAAGTGAATGGGTTACCACACAAGTTTTCTATTAATAGCAAGCATGGCTGACTCTAAAAACAAATGCATTTCAATAACCTTGACCGAAAATGAAAATGTCTAAAGGAAGCTTGAACCAAACTTGCTGGTGACTTGGAACGTAAAGTCTATAAGTTTTGTTTTTCGCAACCAAGGTATCCACAAGGCTTGGTCAAGGAAGATACTGCAGAACAAAAGTTAGTGTGCAAATCTTGTTTGTTTGGTGAGTCACAATGATCTTAACCTTTGACCTTTAGACTAAGAGTTTAATAGGCTTCTTGTACACTTCAAATCAAAGCTTTCCACGATCTTTGGTCAGTGTGTGTTCCAGACCAATTATGGAAAAACTGTTTTCTTTTTTCAGTCAGTTACCTTGACATTTGACCTACTGAACCTGATATCAATAAGCTTCTTTCTTATTTAAAGTGTAAGCTATCCAAAAACTTTGGTGAAAATACATGGTTGATAACTAAGTTTTAATTAAAACAAGTTTAGTCCATGTCTGTTATGAAGAACTGAAGTTATTGCACATAATAATTTTTAATTTGTTCAGTGACCTTGACTTTTGACCCCAAAACTTAAAGGCTTCTTCCTTACAGTGTTTGCAACTTACAAACTTTAGACTGGTCATGGCACATGGTAGAGATATGTTGGGCAGAAATTAAACAGGGAAAAAGTCTAATGGAGAGATGAATGTCATATCATGATACATTCTACCTCATAACACACATGCCTTGAAAGATGTAGTACTGCTGAACTTAAAGTACTTTGTCATTGTCAAAAATGGACTGTTGCTCAATAGGTCAGCAATAGCAAACAATGAGTTCTGCATTATAAATATGTGTCTTTCCTGTTTCAAATTCAAGCCATTCATAAAATTTGGTCATGATTTGCAGTGATAGACTTAAAGTCATTTTGTGGAAGCCATTTACCCATTTCTGACCTTGAACTTTGACAATTCCAAATTTGTATGATCTCAAATGCAGGTGACCTACAAAATTCAGTAAAATGAAGTTTTTTTCAAAGATTTTTTTTCTTCACTTTTCAGTTCCTGTGACATTAAATTTTAACACAAAAGTAGGTGTTTTCCTCAGCTCAGTGCTCTTCTTTATTGAGGGCATAGAGAAGTGTTGAAATAAAAAATATATCCAGATTGTGCACAACCAGATAGCAACCTGCTACAGTTTTTCTTTTGTCTGTGTCAAATGGTTTGTTCGCAGAGTCTTGCTAACAAGTTTCATGGACTGGTATAATGAATATGCAGAGGGATGGTAAGTACCAAATCAAGTTTCTTTTCCCTCCCCAATCCCCAGGCTGCAGGCTGTGTGGGTATAATACGAATAAACAGAAACATGAATTCTATAACTACAATAAATGCCAACTCAATCTGACATTAACTTTAATAAAGAAACTCAAATCTATTCAAGCTCTGCTGACTTGGCAGCTATTAAAATATGGAAAATGAATTTTGCCAGACTAGACAATACTAGCTTCTGAAAATGCAATGAATGAATTACCAAATATATAAAATGTAAAAAAAAAGTTATGTTCTTTTTTTTTTTACAATCTACCTCTGAAGTTAAGGAAGTAGGTGGAGTAAGGCCAAGCTGTATACTCTATCACAAATATTACACCCATCAATCATACACCAAAATAAAGGTAATTAATGGTTCTTTTAACAATACCTAAGATATACAGTCTTTTTTTTTTAAATAGCCAGTATAACAAGTGAGCTAACCTGGGGATATTCTTTTTCTTTAAAATTCTAACCTTATGCTAAATATGAAACTATGGAGCGCCACCTAAATAAACTAATGTATATACACTACATTATGTGCTTGTAATGTATAAACACAATAAAATATGCATTGTGATGTACATACACTACATAATGTGCACTATAATGTATATACACTACATAATGTACACTAAAGTATATACACTACATTATGTGCATTGTAATGTATATACACTATATAATGTGCATTGTAATGTACATACATTATAAAATGTTCACTGTAAGGTATATACACTGCATATTGTGCACTGTAATGTATAAACACTGCATAATGTGCTTTGTAATGTATATACACTACATAATGTTCACTGTAATGTATATACACTGCATAATGTGCTTTGTAATGTATATACACTACATAATGTTCATTGTAATGTATATACACTACATAATGCACACTGTAATAAGCTGAGTGAGTAATACTTGCAGTGTTAGAGGACAGTGCAGAAAAACAAGGAAAGAACCAACAGACTGGAACTTACCATTTCCTTATAATAGGAATAGAATGGAAAAAAAGATTAGTAAGGAGGGTAGAAAGAAAACAAAAATTAGGATGCTATGTTTTCTTTTACATCTTGATGCTTCTCATTATGTTAAGGACATTGAAAATGACTCTTCTTTTATATGGCCCTATGATAGAAGTGTAAATCATTCTTCTTTTTAGATGGCCCTATAAGATAAGTGTAAAAGATCTGCAGAATATATCAAATAGGCCAGTGGTACAGAAAATGGCAAAAATGTATCTCATGTTGATTTTTTTTCACCATATATTCCATATAATAATACTGACATTAATTATTACTTGAATTGAGAAAAATCATTCAGCATACACTGTTCTTCATGAGAAATAATTTTCATGATTTTGCTGTTTCTAGAATTTACAGATAAATGTATGTATTAATGTTAAGAAAAAAAAGTAATTTACTACACATTGTTTTCACTTTGTGTGTAACACCTGAGAATCCTGATGTGTTTGAATGGTAACTTATTTAACCCTCTTGAATAAAATTATGGAGTCTTCTTGCATTTAACACTTCAAATATCCATCAGCCTTAATTGATTGATGTTGTCCTTTATGTATCATACAACTGAACCCTAAAGAGTGGAAAACGTATTGTGTTAAATGCAATCCTAGTAGTGAGGTTCTTGAATGATATTTGCTGATAATTTTAAATTATGAATGCTAATTACATTATGAACCAAAAATGCAAAAAAAATTAAGTCTTGCCTGCTATAATACCTAAAACAGGCCATGACCTAGCCAGAAGGTCAAAGGGATGGTACAGGTGCATCAATCTTAATGAATCTACAGTCAAAGTGTGACAACTATCCCTCACTGGATTTAAAACAGTTAATAAATTCCTCAAATGATTACCTATGAAACATTAAGTGAACCATAACAGGTTAATCACAGTTGGAGACACATTGCTGACAGATTGTGAACTGGTAAGAATAAAGACAAATAAAACTTTCCAGTTTCTATGTGTTATAATAACATGCATATATTTCACACCTGCATGAGCTGGTCATATTCTGTCATTTCATGAATTAGTCTGTAGCAAAGTTGACGATAGTCATAATCATTAAAATGCTAAGTGCTGAAGTTTTGTGCTTGGTTTTAATTAACTTAGATGCAAAAAGATGCCAGAACACAGAAAAGAAGAAAATATGCTCTGTGTGTCTGTGTGTGTGTGTGCGCATGTGCACATATGTGTGCATCTTTATTTTAATGTTCTGTAAGTCCATTTGTTGTTGGATGTGGAAACTAATTGTGATAAATGTAAACAGACCAAAGACAGTGTGAGCAGGTCACAATCTACACTGCTTGGATTTGCTATGTGTAATTAAAGTATTTTCCACACTTCCAAATACTGCCAGTATGATAACTGTCCCAAACACTGCTAGTATCATAATAATACCAAAACTTCCAAACACTGTCAGTATGACAATTGTCCAAAACACTGCCAGTATGTAACACTTCCAAGGAAGAAAGTTTTCACTTTGTTTTCATAATTGTTCAGCTTACATCATGTGCTAGGTATTTCTAAGGCAGGCTTTGTGGGTGGGTGGTAAGGTACCTGTCTAATAATTAACTGGCAAAACCATTTTGTAATCAGTTACTACTAATATTCAAATCATCAATGGTTATCCATGTATTCATCATTTCAGCCCTGCTTATGACGGCAAAAAAAAAAATTGAACTCATGAGATATGGGGTTCATGACGTTGCATACTGATTTTATGTTCATAGTATAACATCTATACATTCTGGCTTTATGACTTATGACCAAACTGAAACACTTTAGCTGAAAACCTTAACATGTCTTTGGGTCAGACCAATAATAAGAGGGGTGCATGAAACTGAAATAAATGTACATACTGAGTCTACAAACTAAAATAGCTATCCCCAACAGGCATTAGACTTATTACCAGACAGAAATACTTTAACTGTAAACTTTACAAGGAATTACCTTGATCTTATCTGATGGTTGAAGGGAGGGTATGGATGCATAAATCTTAAAGAACAAATCTTCCTAATTCCACAATTTAAATAAGAAAGCTGTTTTCTTTTAGGTTTTTGAGATTTTTTTACCATACACTAAAACATGAAATGAAAACTTAACCAAGATTGTCAAATGTCCTTGACCCTGTCAAAGGACCAAAGATAATGGTCCATGGATATAAGTCCATGTATATCAACTATCTCTCCACAGGTTTGGGATTAATGGCCACACAAATAAACTTAAATCAAAACCTTACTGAATGGTGCTCATGGCATAAGTGATATCTATGCTTCACCTATATTAAAGCTGGTGAAATAAAAATCTAGTTTTATGTAAGGTTTTCCTTGTAACTTGGGTCTGATGACTATAAACAGATTCATAAAATGACAGAATATGTTTTACAAACTCTTTCATATGTTAGAATAAAGGTGTTGAAATAGTAACATAGATGGTGACTGCTACATTAAAGAAGGAATGATTTGCATTGTTTTTATCCTTGAGAAAAAGGCAACTTCTTACATATTTATCTTCACAGGGAAACTCAAAGAGTTTCACATAACCAAAGTCATCTCCTGTAGCCAGGGCATTTCCATGGTGAGATAGATGTGAACAATTGACATCTGCTTTACTGGAATCCTTGGGCCATATACCAATGACTTCCTGGCCAAGAACACTACAATAAGAACAAAAACTCCAGTCTAAGAACAAAGATTCAATTAAATGCAATGAATGTAACTCATCAAACATTTAGAAAATAGATTTCTCATCTTAGTAAATTAATCAGAGACACAACAAAATATTTAAAATAATTTTGAAACTAATGAAATATCTAGGATCAGTTATTGGGATTTCCCCAACAAAGTTATAAAATCGGTTAAATAATTTCATAGTTCAGTCAGCCAGACTGAAAAAGGCACTAAGACTATAGTCTGAAGAAACCTCCACATTTGTTTGTATCCTCCTAATGATTTAAAAAATGAGAATCACAAATGAGATAAAAGATGCACAGAACTTAGTTCTTTTATTAACTTCAAACCTGATTGTGACCTGGGGGGGGGTTTCTAACACCATTATCATCTACACATTTCATATGAAAAACAAAGTAAAAGTTGACCCTACTCGCCAGACATTTCCATTTTCTGGACAAGTGAATTTTCAGCATAGGGGTGGATGCAACACACATATGTACATAGTAGGAAAATACTCATTTGTGTGCTTTCATTAATTACAATGTCAAATCAAGCAAAGGAAAAGAACAACAACTACAAATTTGTCTTTCACATAGATTTAACATGTGGTGTAATTTCTATGAACATGTGTACAAAGGGATATAACTCAGCCTTATGGTAATTTACAGAATTATCCGACAGTTACCAAATAAGGTGAACTACATCACTCCGTTGCCTGAAGAAAATAAACTCACCCATAGTGTATGCAATGTAGCACTGTGTTACAGTACAGAAACTCCCTTAAGCATGAAATGCACAGACAATGCCAGTATTAGGACCACTCTGATCTTCAGGTTAGAAATTATAAATGAATGAATGAAATGCTTGTTTTTTATCACATTAAAATGAAATCAGTATGTGGGTAACAACAAATGGGGATTTATGCAAAAACTATAAATAATGATTTTTAAAATTTCCTATGAAATGTGGATAATTCTGAGACTCCCTTTCCCACATGGTTGTAATCACTGATGAGCTATGCACACAGAAATATGTGAAGAATTGACAGATGCCTCCACCAAAATGGCAATGGCTTAAGTCATTAACTCTATCAACTATTTAACAAAAAAGTGGTGAAGGTCAAGCCCTTGTCTTTCTGAAATTAAGTTATATACAAAATTCGCATTTAATTTACAAAGTCTTTTACAAGTTTTCAACTTGAAATAAAATCTGTGATGCAAGGGATGGGCAGATATGAGTAATACTATATGCCTTATTAACAGAAAAACATTGGCGGTGGGTGGGCAGTGGCCATGTTGATTGTTTCATAGCAAGACTTCATATGCACCTTGAAATATTAAACATGTGCATGCTTTACCACTAGGATATACTCAACAAGAAACTAAACATAAATCTGGATCTTATTACATGCTTTCGCTAATTTGGGGAAAACTGGATATATTGAGTGGATTCTTTATTCTGAAGATTGTGACTATTTCTTTGTCTGTTTTTTCTTCTATACTTTTTTGATTTCAGCACAGCTATGATGTTATTTAGAATTCAGAATTACAGATACAAACCAAATTTAGTCTATATTATATGACATCAGTCATGTAAAATTATGACTGACTCTTAGAACAGTTCTGATAAATAATGTTGTACCTAGTCCATGAGGCCCAGGTGATCTTTCTAATGACTTCCTCATCCTCAATAAGGTTCCCTTTGGGTACAGCATATACCTGGTTACTGTAAGCTCCTGTGCTAACCTGAAACATACAATTTCAGTAGAGTTTAAGAGACACACATTCAGTGAGGTAAAGAGACACACTTTCAGTACAGGGAAATGGTCACACTTTCAATACACACTTTTAGTACAGGGAAACAGTCACACTTTCAATACAGAGAAAAGGTCACACTTTCAGTACAGGGAAATGGACACACTTTCAGTACAGGGAAACAGACACACTTTCAGTACCGGGATATGGTAAACCTAGCATTATAGTATGTATTGTCTATGAAAACATTAGAAGTTTATCTCACACAGGCAAATAGTCCATTTGTGTAACCTTGACATATAAAATCTATGTTGGGGTATGGACCAAGACAAGGAAATCCCTGTCAAGGGTCACATTATTTGTCTCACCACGAGACTTGCCAGAGTGGGGAGACATATAATGTAACCTCTTGACTGGGATTTCCTTGTCTCGGTCCAAACCCCAACATAGATTTTTTATCTCACCCAATATTATTCTTTAAAGTAAGAAAGAACTCCTACCTTGTGTAATATAGTTCATGCGCCAATGTTTTACATGCCATGCATTAATGCAAATACTTTAATGAGGACTGTTGTGTGATATATCATCTAAGTAAACAATTTTTAAGCATGAGCCAAAAAAATTACAGCATAGATTGCATAGTTTTCAGGTATTATCACATTTAATATATGAAATGAACAATAAATAGCTAATATTTATCACTAGAAAATGCTTCATTCTTATTAGTTCCAATTTAGAAAATGATATTGAACATGAGACAATACTGGGCCCACAGCTCTGTGGTAGTGTATACATGTTGCATGATCGTCCCTGCTTGGGTTATCATCGGGTAATTTAGAGATCAGTGTCACTGTCGTATATAATTCTCCAAACTGTTTGTGATGTACTTGTGTTGTAATTAATACTGATTGTAAAAGTACTTCTATGTGTAAAAGATCCTCCAAATATGGAACCCAGTGGATAACCATGTGCTAAACTTTCAAGTTACAGATTCTTTGATAATGTATTTTTCTGTCTTGGAAATATAGCAAGTGTCACAGTGAACTTTGCTTATGGATTAATATGTTCATGGATAAAAGATTCCTTTTAGCTGGTAAGTGCATTGTCATTAAATATTGCATGTATATTTTTGATTTAACTTGGGTGCAATGGAGATGCTTAACAAAAATAGAATAAAGCATGTTTGACATAACACATTTCTGGTTGTTACTAAGTTTTCTGGAGTTGTTAAAAGCATTGGAAGACTATGAAGTGTATAGGTCTATAGGCTATGTGTCAGCGTTCTCTCTCATAGTTCATTTACACAGCACTGAGAATTTTATCCTATCTCTAGCACAATCAATTTTCAGGTCAGCATCATTTAATGTTTCTCACAAAGTATTTAAAACTAGTTAAGTAGCTTTATGGACATTTAAAGACACTGACCTCAAAATGTACTTAGTCAGGCCTGCTGATAGAATTAAATTGACCATGCTGTATGCAACGAATTATAGCATAATACCAAAATGCTCAACATCATATGTGTGTGTGTGTGTGTGGAAATGTTTTGTATGGTGTGTTCTCAAAAAAGGAGAGACCTTGAATTATTAGGTTGTTTTATTATATATTTGTTATTGTTGCTGTTGCTACAGTTTGATTTTCAAACAACTACGTCAGGCATAGCAGAAGACTAAGGTTCTGTTTTTAAAAGTAGTTCTGAGCATATGGACACCTGGGCTGAGATGACTGGTCTGAGACAAGAAAAGTAATGTTAGCAAAACCGCTAAATTTCTCAGTCGCATGGATGAGAAATTTAAGATTCTAATTCACAAAATGGCAATTTCCAATATGTGTAACCATGGTTAGATGTATGAACTTGTATGATACATGATTTCAAAAATGTGGAGATCAGGTACAACTTTCAATGAAACAGGAACACACACTGAAAAATTTAACATTTAAAATTTGATATACATAGGACTGTAAATAATACTATATTAATTTGGTGCATTAATTCAGGCAATTTTAACCCAATAATATTTCAAGACTATTACAACAACTGAATTTAAGTTTTGTTTTAGTTTTGTATAATGCTACAATGTGCAAAAGAAGAAAAAGAAAAAAAATTATGTACTGTCCTTTGTGACTGGTATCATATTATTTAATGTTCAAAGGGCATGTGGGATTTAAAAAACTAAAATTCTGAAAGCCAGGTATTTTAAAAACCTTGATTAACATGCTCCACTACTGCATAATTTTACATGAGGCCCAAGTAGGTGAGACTGCTCAGCTGGCTGACATCTGTCTTATGCACAAATACATGAGAAAGAAATCTGTGTTTGGATCCTTTGTCAAAATTTCTTTAAAAGTTTTGTTGGTTGTTTATGAAAAATGTAGTTTCAAGATTTTTCTACAATAATGCTAAATTTGGTTAATAGTGATTAGGTGGTTTTCTTAAGAAGTTTAAAAAAGAAAATGTTAACAGATGATACACAATGACAAGTTGATGAACAATGCTAGATTATCAATGTGACAATAACAGAGATATGTATCACTTGTAACATATTATTAACTATATCATGTTAAGGAAATGGGAGCTATGTGACTTTTCCAATGACATACAGTGACAGCCATCCCAGCATGGCTTGGGTGGGTACTGTACCAGTGACCCTTGGATTATGAATCCGACATTGTACCTACTGATGTGTCATGATTCTCAATGTCAAAAACAGAATGTTTTAGCTAAACAGTGAAGCGCAAAGAATAATTTATTGTTACCTAATTTGGCTAGTAATTAATGCATTCATCAAATCTGATCACTGTACATACAAGAAATTTAAAAAAAAATGAGCTAAATGTAAAAATCTTCTACACAAACAATGGTGTCACCAACAACAATTTTACTGGCCAGGTGATACCTGTCTTGCCTTGGTGTTACAGGCAAGACAGATGGAGTCCTTTAGGTTTACTGACCCTGATGTGCTGGCTGTCAGCTGAGAAGTCCATCTGAATAATAAAACTAGGAATGCCTTTACAGAAGCCAGATCTCTGTAGAGAGGGACCCTGGGACAAATCATAAAAGTCCACACAGCAGTCCTCTGACCCTACAGCCAAAATATGACTGTCAGGACTGAATCTGAAACAGAGAAATGAAATGTTCAGAAATTAACATTGATATCCATATTTATCATCTCAAAACTACATAATATAAAATAAAGGTATGTTTCAAGAATCTGTTGTTTGTGCTACAGCAGAAAATGTATATGCAAGCAAGGCCAAAAAACAAATCTTCTCACATGTACAAATACATACTGGTAATGCATCTATACCTGTCTGACTGAAATGGATAATATTTGTATTTGAATCTGTATATTATTTGCCCTCTGAACATTAAGCATATGCATCAAACAAAAGACAAAAAGACAAAAAGGCTCCAAAATTTACCAAAATTTATAAACATGTACATGGAATACAATAACAGAAACTATTCTGTTTGACTGAACTGACCGATTCAAGACTCAACCACTCCTCCCAATCAGCTGGTTGACTAACAGCTATATTTGTTAACCACTGACAATGCGAATATCGTTCAGCTTGTGATTATTTAATTAGAATTTATTCATTTAGTGTACGTTTTTACCTCTTATTACCATAGCATTCAATTTGTAAGACATGTCATTGCTGAATATATCTGACAGTTTATGCAAAAAATCATGAGAATCATTGTGATTTTGCCACACTAATATGTAATGACAAAAGCAATAATGTAAGCAGACACACTACCTGGACATGCGCCTAAGCCTACATCAGATGTACTACAATGTAAAACATGAATTTACTGTATTGCCTGTACCTGTAAAAAAAAGACTGTCTACCATAACAACATGGTATTTGAAGGGAATTTTAATTTAACAATAATTTAAAAATATTACTACATCTATATGCAACATTAAGAGAGCACACATAGAATATTTGGGAACTATTTTCTTGACCATGCAAATGGACAAGCAGATGACAATATTTGCATGGAAACTACTGGATCTGGTGAAAACATCTATTTTAGGACATGGTTTAGGAGACTTCATATTAAGTTCAAGATAGAAAAGAACAAAATTAGAATTGTTACAAATGTTTGCTTTAACAATTCCAATGAACGCTGTAATGTTGGTAAAGTATGTAAAAAGTGACTTATACTGGTTCATTCAGTAATGATTTCTCAAGGATCTAGTGCTAAATTCTAAAGGAAGATAAAACTAAAAAAATCCAAAATGAATGGACAATTTGTGGATTTCCACTTAAAGTTTTCCCTTGTTGGTGGATTAGGAAGGGGAGGTAAGTCTGTTTCTGTCTTTTCATTAGTACTAGCTGTTGTCTCCAAGAGTTTGGGATTAATGCAGAGTCTAGCATTGGAACTGGTTCTAGGAAAAGAGTTGTTTATCATACTGAATTTATTGTCAGATTTTATCTTCCTATTTATAATAAGAAGCTTGTGAATTCTTTTTGAATCAAGAAATGATTGGATTTTTGTTACAGTACAACCAGCAGCTGAGAAAAAGTCACAAGTCACTCAGATGGGACCATTGTGCTGGGAATGAAAAGAAGTCTTTTTGCAAGTTTTAACAAGATGGGCGCATTTTTGGAATTAATGTTCTAGTAAGCAAAGGGTTATTATTGGCTAATATTGACGTTTCAAAGGCATATAATTGTACTACAGCTTCAACCAAATCTAGAACTACAACAAAACAATCATCTGCCTCAAAATTTTCTTCAAACAAGAAAGCCATATCATCTTGATTCAGTCTTCCCCTTGTACAGCCTGTCTGGTTAGTCTGATTACATTCAGCAGTTGTTACAATGTTTATAATATTCCCTGAGGGGATAAATGTTGCTTGAGGGAAAATCATTTATTTCACAGAAGACACTTGGCCTTCTGCATATTTTGTTTTTCTTTAGGTAAACATGGGAGAGGTTTATACCTGGGATCAAGAAATGTGTACATCATTGCAATGTCTTAATCTATGTCATTACTATCAAGCTTGTCTCTGGACTGGATATCATGATGCATAGGTCATTTGAATGCAGCAACAACTGAGATATCTGATTCATTCAAATGTCAAAAACATCAGACTGAAAAGTACTGGATACACCCCACTCAGTGTAGGATACTGTACTATTTAGAACACACAACCTTTGTAGTCATAAAGCAGGGTTTTAACATTGTAACCACTGACTCCATAATCTTCCACTGCTCAGCTGATAGATCTAGTATATAACATCTTCAATTTTCATAGCCTTTGTAATGTGTAGAATCACATAGATTGCTTATCACTTTTGAATCAGGTATACAAACATATCACAAGTGAAATTCCAAATTTTTGGATGACAAATTATGAGCTTGTTTGTGAGTAAGTTCATTTGATTTCATTTAGCACTGAGCTCATTTGAGGCCAAGACTAATCTAAGAAAATGTGCAACAAGATGTATGAGCTAAAGAAGGAACATCATTAAATGCACTATGGATCGATGACAAGCATCTGACCAAAACATTGAACTTCAGGATCCCTGTAGAGATCATATCTGAGACATTGTTACTAACTTGATAGTGCTTTATTTAAAATTCTGAACAAGGCTTCATATCAAATGTGATGTTAATGCCAGTGTGTCTGTCATCCAGCCCTCTTGTTACAAGAGTATTCCATACATTTCAGAATGCATCATATATAATACACTGTCAGTGTTAGGAAACCTTCAGTGGCATGACTTATTCATATATCAGTCATAAATTTTATGCCACAATGACTATCAATGTGTTATATTTGAGTATCTTTCTTTTATTTGTAGAAAAAGGAGATATTTAAAAATGGTAGGGTATCTTCGTACTTCATAAGTCAGATTTAATTAGTGGCAGAAACATTTGAAACAATCGCAGTAAAAATGGTCTTAAATCAAAGGCAAACATTCAAGCCAATTTCTCCATGCATAAGATACATTTATCACAAGACCTAAAAGGGGATTGGTAAGCTGTTATGTCTACCTGTTTAGATGTATGTGTCTTTAATGTACTAGATTTTGACATAGACATTTTGGCATGTGATGACACATGTCTAAACTTAACATGATTTGTCATACTGCCAGTGCTTGCCCCACTGAAAGAAAGCTCAAGCTGGCACATATGACATTTATCTTCTATTTTCTTCTTCCCATTGCCTGACTCAGTTACAGAAAAGTATCCACACTTTGGTACATACTGAAGTATTACCCACAGCTGTCAAACATAAAGCACAGCTCTAGCATCACATGTTTATAAGGATGTCATCTAGATCACTAACAGCCAGGCACATGCATTTCTTTTACATGGTTACTGGATTTGTGAATATTTACAGGCATTAAACAAAACTAAGCTGTTTACACGTAAAAAAAAAACTTGTAGCCTCAAAGAAGATTAAAGTCAACATTATACTAATTCCTTGGCATTTTTACCACACATATACAAATTAGACAGAACTCAAGTCAACTTCATACTACTTCACTGACATTCTTGACAACATGACACCAGTAAGTCAACCAATAATCACAGAAAGAAGCTTTGATTTCTCTATATGTCAAGTGCTCCATTTCAAAACAAAATAATCTTGAACAGTTAGGAATTGTGTTCCTTGAAGCATACACATAACTTCTTTCATGGGCCCATATTTCATGTGCAGTATTCTTGGATGTCACAAGGTGATGATTTTATAACTTCAATGCAATCACTGTCCATTGACTTTGATTTATAAATGATTATTATTGCTTTGCATGATGGATATGTTTAACTTGTGTCGCCTTGATCAACATTAACAATTTTGTTTTCCCTTTCATGTATTTGCTTTGTTTTTTTTTTTTCTTTTCTTACTGGTTAACTTTTGTTTGATGTATGCCATTTTTTCCACTGTCCCAATTTCCTTTGTTTTTGCAGCCAAAACTACAGCTATTTATATCAGTACTGGCTGCAGCTTCAAAATGTATTCATAATGCTGTCTATGTCACTGTTCAATTTATCATGTTCACTCGATTGACTTTGACAAAGTAGTTCTGTTGTGCAGAGAGTCAAAGATATCATTCTTGGTCAATACAAAGTCATGAATGTAGCAAGCAAAAAATACAACTTCCATGCTTTTATGATTTTGACTTAATACAAATATCAAGAATGATCTTGTGGGTGAAATATGTATTTGCTCTATTATTTTTAATCAAACAATTGATGTCATAAAAAGTATGCATGTGTAATTGCAATTCTCTTTCACCATTCAATCCATATGTTATAATATATGGAACCTATGTGTGCCTACACTCACTTCTTCTCACTTTACATAATTATACTTCTCTGTCTTTTGATAGCTCAACAAAAAACTTCAATACATACATAACTAGCATGATCTGATTGGTATCACTAGCATGATATGTACATTCCCATTAAAGGATATTTGTTCTCACTGGCATTACCTACACTATTCTGATAATAAATACTTGTTATCACTGACATGATATGTACATTCCCATTAAAGGATATTTGTTCTCACTGGCATTACCTACACTATTCTGATAATAAATACTTGTTATCACTGACATGATATGTACATTCCCATTAAAGGATATTTGTTCTCACTGGCATAACCTACACTATTCTGATAATAAATACTTGTTATCACTGACATGATATGTACATTCCCATTAAAGGATATTTGTTCTCACTGGCATTACCTACACTATTCTGATAATAAATACTTGTTATCACTGACATGATATGTACATTCCCATTAAAGGATATTTGTTCTCACTGGCATAACCTACACTATTCTGATAATAAATACTTGTTATCACTGACATGATATGTACATTCCCATTAAAGGATATTTGTTCTGACTGGCATAACCTACACTATTCTGATAATAAATACTTGTTATCACTGACATGATATGTACATTCCCATTAAAGGATATGTGTTCTGACTGGCATAACCTACACTATTCTGATAATAAATACTTGTTATCACTGACATGATATGTACATTCCCATTAAAGGATATTTGTTCTGACTGGCATAACCTACACTATTCTGATAATAAATACTTGTTATCACTGACATGATATGTACATTCCCATTAAAGGATATTTGTTCTGACTGGCATAACCTACACTATTCTGATAATAAATACTTGTTATCACTGACATGATATGTACATTCCCATTAAAGGATATTTGTTCTCACTGGCATAACCTACACTATTCTGATAATAAATACTTGTTATCACTGACATGATATGTACATTCCCATTAAAGGATATTTGTTCTCACTGGCATAACCTACACTATTCTGATAATAAATACTTGTTATCACTGACATGATATGTACATTCCCATTAAAGGATATGTGTTCTCACTGGCATTACCTACACTATTCTGATAATGAACACTTGTTATCACTGACATGATATGTACATTCCCATTAAAGGATATTTGTTCTCACTGGCATTACCTACACTATTCTGATAATAAATACTTGTTATCACTGACATGATATGTACATTCCCATTAAAGGATATTTGTTCTCACTGGCATAACCTACACTATTCTGATAATAAATACTTGTTATCACTGACATGATATGTACATTCCCATTAAAGAATATTTGTTCTCACTGGCATTACCTACACTATTCTGATAATAAATACTTGTTATCACTGACATGATATGTACATTCCCATTAAAGGATATTTGTTCTCACTGGCATAACCTACACTATTCTGATAATAAATACTTGTTATCACTGACATGATATGTACATTCCCATTAAAGGATATTTGTTCTCACTGGCATAACCTACACTATCCTGATAATGAATACTTGTTATCACTGGCATGATTTGCACATTCCCATTAAAGGATATTTGTTCTCACTGGCATTACCTACACTATTCTGATAATGAATACTTGTTATCACTGGCATGATTTGCACAGCCTTGTTTCTGAGTAATCACACATGATTATATCAGCAGCAGCAAAAAATACTATTTTAAAGGCTGTCTATGACACATACTATTTTACCATTTAATAGTTGAAATCTGTAATTTAAAAAAATTATAAAAATATATACATACACACACAGTCAAACCCAGTTATCTTGATTACATCAGGGCTGTAATAAAATCTTTGACATAACTGGGTCCCGAGATATCCGGGTTCATAAAAACCAGTAACATAATTTTAAAGATACTTGACTATTACTCCCGTCTCTTGCTCTTGTGTTTAACTGGAATCTTCTCCCATTGCATGTTACAATAAAATACATAAAATGCTTAATTCATGATAAAATGAAAGAAAATAACCTGGTGTTATCATTATTTATTCCTTTTTTATCATCATGAGCAATTTATTAGAGAAAAAAATATATGAACTCCCTATATCACATGTAGTGTATGCATTCATACTGTAGTATGCATCACTTATACCATATAACACGAAAAACAAATCATGTTTGGCTGTACTCGGAGGTTTGAATGTTATGACTGAAAAATGGAATCAAGAAAATAACAAACCAGAGAGAGTGAGAGAAAAACATCAACGAAATGCTTTCATGTATCTGCCATTCATGCATAGCATGGTGTTAGGTGCAAAAAAACCAAGATTGTATTATATCCAGGCTATGATTGTCATGCAAATAAAAATCAATACATGTTTTTGAAAATACATGTACATGTATATTCACTGTGAGCGCAAATGACGATCCTTTTGATAGCATGGATTACAAAGAGTATTATTAAAGCAAGTGGATGTTGAGTATACTACTTACCCTGCAAGCATCAATGTGAATTTGTAACAATTATGATCCCAGATGACAAGCAAATAGATGCCTGATTGGTGAATAAACATATCCGGAAACTAGCAGTAAACTCATTCTTTGAACTTACTGCAGGATATCAAATACAAATGTTATTTTATTGCAAAGCAAACCAGCCCTGGAAACTGACTTTGAAAACTTCAAAGTGTTCTGATTCTTTTTTTTTTAGTTTTTATTTCCAGCCAACTGTGGTTTCCTTTTACAGGTATTCACAGGAATTTTGAAAATAAATTAAGACAATGGAAGCCAATTTTTTTGCAAGACCGAAAGAAGAGATATTACAAATAAGAAAACAAAACAAAATTAAGAAGAGCTCAAGCCTGAAAACTAAGTTATGGGGCCTTGACTGCTAATGTATAGAAGTCAAGAGCATGATATTATCCATTCCCATGCATATATACGAGCGTATATATAGGGTGATATTCTGCTAATAATAACAAATTTCTTCTGTTTATTATCTGTTGACAAGTATATGTATATGTTGTTTCATGAAATGGCTTAACACATTATAGTTTGTGGAAAGTGTCACTGGTACCGAGCATATGTAATAAAAAATATATGCTTTTGAATCGTTCGTTACAAATCAGTGTTGCATTTAACAAAAGCGGACTAATATTACTTCATATCTGCTAAAAGATATAATACAGTGTAGATCATGATGTTTATAATTCCTAGACATTTTGAAAATATTGCTGACATGTTTGGCTACTTTGTCATAAAATGCTATAAAATAAATCGCAATGATATTACATGCATATGGAACAATTTCACGACTTTTGAATATTTAGGTGATCAGCAATTTTCTGCCTGCACATTGATTATTAATTTAATTACTTGTATCTCCTTGATCATTGTTTCTTTTATACATGTATTTCCGAACATAATTCAGATCTGTAATGTACCTAAAGAAACAAAAGGGAAATATATAGTTGTCATGTAGCTGACGTCTATGATTCTGCATTTTCATAAAATAATGTTACATTGTAATTTATGCACACTCTTGTCTTTGTAAACCCTTGAATGTTTATGTAGTGAACATGATATATTCTTAATAAATTAAATGATTAAACTACTCTTAAAAACCAAAAATCGAAAGAATGCTAAATAAACATGTGACTTACCAAAATTGTGCGTGAAAAGTGATCACTTTTGCTGACCATTTCTTGTATTATTTCTGTGATATTGGTGTTAAATGTCTGCAATTCATCAAATTAAGCTGGTCCACATGTCACTTGGAATCAAAACTAATGCCTGACATAAAAGGTCAAGATAAGCTTGCAAAATATAGCATAATAAAAGATTTGTTTGGGACCGGACTAAAACAATCAACATATGCAGGTTATTAAAATAACCAATGTCAAGATAAGTGGGTCTGACTAGAGAGAGAGAGAGAGAGAGAGAGAGAGAGATGTGGTATTTTTATATATTCTATCAATACATTAAAGAAACTAGTTAGAACCTGTCTACTGGGGACCAGAAAGGCTCTACCCGTACATCAACTGGCGCATTGAAATGTGGGAGAAAAAAATAAAATGGAGATAAAATGGAGACCAACAATAATTATTGATTTCAGCAATCATACTATAGTAAGTATTATGATTTGTTGTCATGTTTAATTGTTGTTGTATTACTCAGGATATTTTATGAGGAATATCTAAAAACAGCTCTTACATATTTAATTCATGGAAAAATGCTGAAATGCCCAATGCTAAGAAACCAACGGCTGTTGACAGTGGTCTCACATCTTAACTTTAAAACATTGTTTGTGGTGTACCATATACTGATAGTTGAACTTTAAGGCTCGCTTGGGATAAACCTGTAGTACCCTGGTTGTCTATGGCTTACATGTTAGTAACCAGTGAGCTAAGAAATATTGCAAGTTTAAGAATGCTTTGATAGCAGAAATTAAGCATGTGCAGGTGAGTAAAAAAGATCCTGCATTTGCATTGTGTGCTTCAAATGTATGCATCTTTTGCATATCATAAACTTTCACACACATAAATTAAGCTAGATAAAATATACCAGTTAACAATATATTACATGACAATTTTTAAAAATTATTCATCAAAGCATAAATACACAAGGTATTTTTTCATTATCTGTTTAAAATTTAATTAATGTTTAAATCATTTTTTGTTATTTACAGTGGTGAAACCTGCCAGCTTGGTTTAGGACAAAGCCATGAAGAGAAAGAAGCTCTTGAAAAGGAGACTCAGGAATACATCAAGTCCAAGTCAAGATCATTCTTCGTGGGGTGAACATGGCAGAATATTGGCGAGCAGCCAGTACCCGTACAAAACCAGCAACAGGATAAATGTAGAACTTCTTTGCATGCTGGGCACAGTTGTCCTGTCATTACAATGTTCTAATGCCAATAAGGAGAGGACATTCTTTGCAAATCATAAAGTGATTCAGCAAAACAACTGGACCAGACAAGTAAAGAAAACCTGTTAAGTGTGAAGCTTCATTATTACAGTGGATGTTATCAGTGGTCATCAAACAGTGATCTGGTAAGGGAAACTAAAAATGCTATTGGATGTTATTTTAAAAATTCCTTGCAGTTTTTTCAAAGATAGATCTTCCTTCTTATTATTAACAATATACTAACTCATTAATAATTAATGTAAGATTGCCATCAGAATCTAAATCTGTTCAAAACTTGCTGTTTTATTATAGTATGAAAAGAATACATATTATGACAAAAGTGCACTTGTTTTGTTTTCAGTCTCTTTAAAAAACATAAAATTTTGCCAATAAAAAAAATCTACTAGTTTAGAAGTCAATCTACTATCAAATTGTGTAAATCTACTGGACTGAAATCCTGGTTTTGTTACATGTATGAATAGTTGTTATCACTGGCATGAACTGTGCATTTTTGATTATGAATACTTGATATCACTGGCATGAACTGTGCATTTTTGATAATGAATACTTGTTATCACTGACATGAACTGTGCATTTTTGATAATGAATACTTGTTATCACTGGCATGAACTGTGCATTTTTGATAATGAATACTTGTTATCACTGACATGAACTGTGCATTTTTGATAATGAATACTTGTTATCACTGACATGAACTGTGCATTTTTGATAATGAATACTTGTTATCACTGACATGAACTGTGTATTTTTGATAATGAATACTTGTTATCACTGGCATGAACTGTGTATTTTTGATAATGAATACTTGTTATCACTGACATGAACTGTGCATTTTTGATAATGAATACTTGTTATCACTGACATGAACTGTGCATTTTTGATAATGAATACTTGTTATCACTGGCATGAACTGTGCATTTTTGATAATGAATACTTGTTATCACTGGCATGAACTGTGTATTTTTGATAATGAATACTTGTTATCACTGACATGAACTGTGCATTTTTGATAATGAATACTTGTTCTCACTGACATGAACTGTGCAGTCTTGATGACAAAAAATTATTATTGATGGTATAGCCTGGGCGGTACTGATCAAAAGTCTTTCTTCATATGCTTGAAACTACTATAACAGAAAATCTGAAACAAAAGATCAGTCACATAGAACTGATAAAAGTTCCATTGTATTCACCTGATATCATTAATGGACCCTGCCCGATCACGCCGACGACCCCAGACCTTAAGTCCTGATGATAGAAGCACAATGAATTCTCCATTTTTCATGCCAACTGCAAGCATCTCTCCATCAGGACTGAAGCTGGCAGACCTGGCTGCACCAATATCAAGTTTGGCCACCATGGACTGAAAGGTGACGATAATAATATTTAATGGGAGATCATAATTAAGCAATCTTACATTTAAAAAATGATCCTATTAGTACAAAATGGACTACATGATGAAATAACTAGGCACGATAAATATAACTTAGTTTGTATTACTATTTTACTGTTAATATGAAGTTCATAATAACATGCAACATCAATCCATATTGAATATATACTCCAGAATCTTACATTTTAATGGATCTATATTTTCAAAATTTATAATAATTTACAATAGAATATACATCTCTGGACATCAAACACAATTCTTTTAAATCAACAAAAGACACATATGCTGAAATGTCAGCAAAAAATGTTCAACTCATTCTCAAAAACAGGTGGCTGAATAGATGCCTTCTAACTGATTATCCCTTGGATTTTCTCAAGTTGCTGTCGAAAGACATCAACAACAGTTAACATACTCCACACCTCAGGATAAAACAGTTCCCTAACCAAAGCAGTCAACATTTCTAATATTTACAAGTTCTTGTCATCTTAGTTTTATTCAATGGCATATTTCCCTTGATAATCTTATTTTGGAAATAGTCACTTTGGTCTTTAAACCTAAATAAGCATGAAGAAAATCTGATGCTGAATTAGATATCATAGGAAGGAAGATCACTGGTCTCACATACACCTACATGCCACGATTAGTTAAATTCATAACAATTACTACCTTAAAAAATGCATGTTCTTAAACTGGTATTATTCAGGTATTCTTCAGTTATGTCCACAAACTGGGTCTCATAAGAATACCCACTCATACTTGTTTTTCTTATCATGTTCACAACCCATTACAGATAAAAAAAATGAGTTAAGAACTTTGACCCTGAAATTATCATAGTGCTGATTATCAACTTGTCTTTTATAATGAAATTAACACAAAGTCAAGTCAATGTATGTGTACAAGCAACTGTTTTCGTAAAGGCAATGACAAGTGGCCTTTAATATGATTTTAAAGTTAAGGCATGGTTTTCAAACTTTTTTATGAGGTGCCATAGTGGACAAAAGCTGGTCCAATGAGAAAGCTGCAGTTGAAATTTTAATGTTGTATGTCAAGAAATCCAAAATCACGTGTTGGATCAAATTGCATGTCCTTAAAGTTTCTTTTTCTAGATCAAAATTTTAGATTTTATATGTTGAATTATAAAAGTGGTGGTTTAAAGTTTTATTTCCTATGTTGACGTTTTACAGTGTATATTTTGAATTACAGAGCGGTGGTTGAAATTTCAATATCATATATTGAGAATCACTAATTCATATGTTGAATGTAACTGTTTGTGATGAAAATTCCACTTCATATGGTGAGTATTTAGATTTCATCATTTGAAATTTACAGCAATGAGAAACAGCCTCTTTGTTTAAAAATAATGTGGTCTGTACACAAGAGTGACCTCTAGCAAAGAAATTAATAGTAATTATCAACATGTGAATGGTACCTTTCAAACTGTAAATGATGTACCTTAATACTTGATAACTTTTTGAATTGTTAAAGTGGATATTGTGTAAGATTACTTTTAACACCAACACATCATTTCACCATATAAAAAAATAGCAATTCTGACAAGCACAATAAAATGTCCAACCACTGCTGTGTAATTCAACAGATACAATCTAAAAACTCAACATATGAAGTGGAACTTTCATGCTGTGTAATTCAACAGATACAATCTAAAAACTCAACATATGAAGTGGAACTTTCATGCTGTGTAATTCAACAGATACAATCTAAAAACTCAACATATGAAGTGGAACTTTCATGCTGTGTAATTCAACAGATACAATCTAAAAACTCAACATATGAAGTGGAACTTTCATGCTGTGTAATTCAACAGATACAATCTAAAAACTCAACATATGAAGTGGAACTTTCAACATAAACTCTTTGATCAATATATAAATTAGGATATCTCAACATATGACATTGAAATCAACCACTGCTGAGTAATTCAAATGAAACAATCTAAAACCTCGACAGAGAAAACATAACTTTCAACCACTACTGTTTAATTCAATAGATACAATCTAAAATCTCAACCTAGAAAATGGAACTTTTATGGACAAGCATTTTTGCTACAACACATGAAACTGGAATTCTGGACATGTGACATTAAAGTTTAAATGGCAACGTTCTGATTAGACCAGCCTTTGTCTGCTATGGCGCCTCGTACTTTTTCACAAAAGTGCAGACATTTACATGATGAGATCTGCACCATTTTCATTCAGTGTCAATTAAATAGTGCATGAGGTGTTTTATACAAAACCCATGTCAGTGCAACCATTCATTCAAGAGAACTAGTGATAACAGGATGTCAGAAATTCAGGACCAATAAAGTTCCATTTTGGAGGTTAAATCAGCATGATTTAAACAGAGTGCCAAATAAACTGCAAGAGGTGTTTTTAGAAAAGAAAAGAAATAACACCTAGGTATCTCAATCAGTTCAAAAAGAAGTAGCTGTAACAGAATGAGCAGCTAAACAAGGTTTCCAAGATAACCACCATGGTGGCCATGTCTGATTTCAGACTGGCACCATTTTCATTTCAACTAATCAAGTCTCATAAGTCTTTATATGAAAATCCAATCCTGAATCGATCATTTAGCCAAAGTAGCCCTAACAACATTTTCAAAATTGGCATGAAAGTAACCATATTGGACATCAGATCAGCAGCATTTTCAAAATTGAACAACTAAATATGTAAGAATCTTTCAGTGAAACTCAATTCTAATATGATCACATACAGCAATATAAAGATTTTTCACATTGCTACCATTGTAGAAAAGTAGTGAACATCTATTTCAAGATAAATGACTCATTTCCCATCAGCGGGAGACTGTTCATAGCAATGAAAATGGGCTATTGTGTATTATTTATATTTAATTTGCATTGTTTGTTAGCTTATTTTATTTAATTATATACTATTGCTGTCCAACATGGTATGTTGGACTTAACTTTGTCCAAAGACAAGTATATTGGACATAACCTTGTCCAAAATCAAGTATATTTTCTACCTGACCTGAATTATTTATTTTTTAATTCTCTAAACAACTAATACAAAGCTAAAATATTCTCTATGTGTATGGGTTTAATATTAAGATCATAATTAATATAAGTACACATTTATTTGGGAGTGTCTAGGTTATTGGGATTTCCCTGGCATACCTGACATATTCCAGTTTCTATATTATTATTTTAGCAACAAACTTTCTAATTATAACTAATATTTCATCTTGTAAAGATTTAAACCTTCCAGATTGAAGTTTTCCATTATGTAATTTTTTTTATTTAAAAATGCTGTTTTTGTGACCTGAGGTCAATAGAGTACTTTATAATCTTGTTACTGGAAAAATTATTCCTTTGTGCTTTAAAATCAAGCAGAATCAATTTTTGTTGTGTCCAGTAATTCATTTGGGCTGGAATTTTATTTTCCTCTATTTAATATAAGTGATTTTTCTCTGGAAATATAGTGCTCATAAAAAAATTAGGATTTTTAGACAGAGACATTCACTGTGATGTATAGTGAATCCAAACCTAAAATAATATTACTGTGTTTCAACAAAAGACTGCTGGTACAAAACCATGATACAGACCACCACAGACACTTCAATACTTTCAGTATTAGATTTAATTTGGATTTCCACTAAAGTTTATTCAGAACTTTTAACTTTTATTATTAGGACTTGTGACTGTATTTCTGGCATTATTTTGTGGTTTAATTCCCAATACCTTACATTCTTTTTTCAAAAAAAAACATTTTCACATAATATTCTATGGAAATAAATTATTTGTGGAATTTTACAAAACTTGCTGTTTCTCTTTTCTGTTACTTATTTTAAGAGCATAGAGTTGTAACACGTGAGAGAAATCAAACTATCATGTCAAAATTGTTGATGGTTCAGGTCAACTGATAAGGTGTGGATCTCACTGATTTTGCATCAGAAACTTCTAGATATTGGTTTCATTGGAGCCTTAATCAGTCAAATATCAGAATCCATGATATATTCCTTTTCAGGCAAAGGGACAAGGCGGTGGTTGAGACAAGTCAAAACTGGCTGAATGGTTGAAAAAAATCTTTCTTGCCTATGTCCTCCCTTATATGATGGTGAAAAAAAGCTGATCCAGTTGAATGTTAATCTTTTGTTGTGATCAAACCCAACACCTCAAAATGTCACAACAGGAAGCAAGCTATTTGTGGTACAAAGGTTTTAGGGAAGAGCTATGTCTCTGCTTACACCATCAGGAGAAAACACTTCCTTTCCTTTCAAAAGCTTTCAAAGTGGTGGGCCTCCTTGTGCAAAAAAAATTTTCCACCACTTACTTGGAGAAATGTTTCTTTCTCAAGTCTGCAGAAACTGGAGTGGATAGGGTCTGGGGCTAGTTGATATCTGCTGTTGTGTCAACTACTAAGGAAATGATTGCCACAGGAAATGACTGAACATGGGTCACAGTGACCACTTTTTAGTATGAGAGAGTAATACTCTTCAAGATACATTCACAAGCAATGTTCCACTGGTAGAAATGTAATAGTACCCGAGGTTGAATGAAGCAACAGATATTGGAAAGACAATTTTCACTTGAGTGTGGAACATATGTCACAGTGAACATCTATTGGAAATGTAGAATTGCATTTTTGGAGATGTACTTATATACAAATTCTGAAGAATATCAGTGTAATAGGGTCCAAAATATGAGTGATGCCATCAAAGTGTATTGAATAAAAGGATGAATGAATGACAAGATGTACATATAGGCAAAATGCCAATTTTCCCAGAAACTGTTGCCATGGGAAATAATAATAATAATAATAATAATAATAATAATAATAATAATAATAATAATAATAATAATAATAATAATAATAAGTTATCATAATTTCATCATTATCAAGGTAACTCACCTTGGTAGAAATATCCCACACCCTGAGAGTGCCATCATAACTAGCAGTTATGAACCGTGGAAGGGAGGGATGAGTGTCCAGGCCCCACACCTCTCCCTCACCATGTCCTGCAACTAACACCTGGATTACTCCATTCTTCTCTCCAATTTCAAGGATGTCATTATTCTTGGTCCCCACAAGAATCTTTCCCTGCATGAAAAATTGTAGTGATAAACATTAATATAAATGTTACTATGTGATTTGTCAAATGATATTTTGTCAACTGTATATTGTTTGAAAACATCTCCAATCTAAGATGATAGAAGAAGAACAAAATATCTGAGAAAATTTTCTAGTTCTTTAACAGTTCTTTGAAGAGCATGCTGCGTGCTATGATTTGTTCTCTTTCCTTCATATATATATGCACAAACTTAAATTTTGAATTGCAAAATGAAGACTCTTTCAAAATCAGATATATAATGATAGTTTCTATACAAACAAGTTCCTTTGTATGAGGGAAACAAAATTAAATTAGTTCTTAAGCTAACTGTATTACCCTCTTTAAATAAAGTTATTATTATTATTATTATTATTATTATTATTATTATTATTAATTTTATTATTATTATTAGTACCAGTAATAGTATCATTATCATCATTATTAGTTCTACATTTGGTAAACAATATTTAAGAATGACTTATGTACATGTGTTAAAGCTATGTCTGCCAAGTTATGTACTTGAGTCATAAACTTCTTTTATTTCAACTGAAGTCTTGATTTTACCTTCAGTCTACAGACTGATTTCACCACATCAGGCTTGCTCCCCTGTTCATGCAGTGGGAAAGCACGGCATTTCTTCATTTCCTGATCCCAAAGCTTCACTGGACCATTCTCCTTTGATCTGCAAGCCAGAAGTCAAACAAAAGCAGTGATAAATATTTTCTTAATTCATATTTCTGGCATGACTGAAAATGCATTGTTTCTCCAGTGATCAATGCCATCCTCTTTTGTGAATTGCTTGAGTTGACTTTTACTAAATTAAAGTGTATAGAGTTCAGTTGAATCTGGGCTGGGTCTGATTTGTCCCAAACCACAACAGACTTTTCTTTAGACCTTACTTTGGATTCTTCTGCTTCATATCTGAAATTGTGTTCTTTAAAACATTTGCATTATCTTGTGGACTAATATAGACTAGATGCAAGTAGGCAAGTAATGTCATGCATGTATTTACAACAAAATGTTCAAGGTGGCTACCACAGTGGCCATATATCTTGTCAAATTTGCACCTTTTCATTTAGAGCCAAAGGAGTCTTTTAGGGAAAACTCCCATGTCATTATGAAAATCAATTTCAGAAAAATCTAGTTCATTCTATATGAACAAATACATTTTGATTATGCAGGCTTTATATACATCTACCATGCAAAATTAGAATAAATGATAGTAAATTACACAGTTTGGGTAACATCAAAAACTTCAGGAACTCAGTGATCACAAACTTACTCTAACAGTTAATGGGCAATGTATTAAAATGTTGACCATGTGCAGCTTTAAAGCCTATAATATACCAGCAACTTACATGAAGTATACATATAAAATTTTTACCTCTAAAATTTCATTACTAAGTAAAATTAAAAGATATCTCCAAAAAGATACATTCCTTTTTTATTTGCCTTTTATATTAAAACAGTTATATATTTCCAATCATGAATTATTACTTTACTGCATGTGAAAAATGAAAGATCTCAACGATACAGGATTTATATATTTAAAAGATTGAAAGCACCTGACAGCCTACTTGCAGAACTTAAAGGTAAATAATTCACTAATGAATAAATCATCAAAGGCAGTCTTTGTCATTATGTGCATGAATGGAACTGCAGCAAAATATCTTCACCAAAATATATTTAATCTCCTTCCAGACAGTATCAATTAGAATCAAATAAATTTGGTAACATTTAACAAAATCAACCCAAAAGTTGGTCAATCAAGTAGTTTCTAATACCCCCTGCCAATCAAGCAGCTAAAAATAACAAATAATTCAACAAACAAATATTTCAACTATAGGAATTTAAACAAATTGCCTACCCTAGCATTTATATTATGTATATGTGTGTATTACAAGTTGAACTCCTAAGAAAAACAAAATCAATTTTCTGTTCAGACAATACCATGTCTACTAAAAATACAAACCTTTATGCTAATTGTTTTATGCTCTATTGGTCTATGACCAGGTGAGTTTATAATGAATTCACTCTACCAATTGTCATGACTGGAGAGATTTTGATGAAACAGAGATGTTTTTCTCTGCAAAATTTTCCCTCTATATGCCAACAGAGCAAAGCTGATTTTGTAATACCATTAAAACAGTACCAACCATGCCACCACTTTCCATATTTAACCCACTGATATTCTGCCCTAAATTATTAATCTTGCATGGTCTCAGTTCTAAAATTTGTGTTAATAACTGTTAGAGAGTAAAAACATGATTTAAAATAAACTTTTGTTCTATATTAGTACATTATAGAGATTTCAAATATGCCAAGTGCTATTCATGAAGTTATGATGACTCAAAGATTGTAAAGAACTTTGATTAGTATTTCATATCTTGTAATATGATTTAATTTCCAAATTCAGTAAAATCCAGTTTTCTTTACCAACTTCTCAAGCTATTACATAACAAAATCTGACATGTAACTCGATTCCTACTTTTGCCATCACATGTTCTATTTTAAAAGAAAGGTAATGACAATTGTCTCAAAACTAGTGTCTAGCTTGACCTATGAGTCCAGTATTACTCTTGTGTTATCAAGTACACTAAAACTCATGCATGTGAACTTGACCTCAGACCTGATACAATAATGTAATATAAGCCATTTCAAGCTCCCAAGTTACAATTTCCAAATGATATAAATTATATTGTATGAAAAGTTAAATAAGCAACACACACACACATATATATATATATATATATATATATATATATATATATATATATATATATATATATATATATATATAAAACATAACAAACATATACACATATTATGGTAGCCCCTGGGTCAGGCCATGTCAATAGTTGCAACATGAAAGCACATGGATATGCAATGGTGTTTCACTGACATGATTCAAGTTCTAATAAAATATTGTACAGTAGAATATTAATAGTTCAAACATTCAAAGAACTAAGTGAATTAGTATGAGTTATTGAAGTTTTAGATGTAAAAGATTGAAAAGATTTTTCACTTACGGCATTTCCTTTCCACCTGTCACTATCAACCCATCTCGCAGAGTAGTGAACATGGTGAAGACTGGTCCACTATGTGCCTTCTGCACAAGTCGAACCAGACTGGTATCCTTCCACACATATACATCTCCACTCATTGCTCCTGTATATGTCACATTGTTCTGAAAAGACACATTTTATGGATATTAAAGATAATTTTGTAATTGTGAAATTATTATGCATTAATAATCTTCTTTGATGCTGATTGTAACTCTGCTTTTCTTTCTGTTGGTTTCTCTATCTGGAATAACATCAAAGTATGCATTTTAGTTGGCCATTTAGAGTACTTCAAAATAAGTAAGAATAACATCAAAGTATGCATTACAGTGGGACATTCAGAGTACTTCAAAACAAGCTGAAATAACATCACAGTGTGCATTACAGTGGGCCATTTAGAGTACTTCAAAACAAGCTCAAATAACATCAAAGTATGCATTACAGTGAGCCATTCAGAGTACTTCAAAATAAGTTCAAATAATATCAAAGTATGCATTACAGTGGGTTATTCAGAGTACTTCAAAACAAGATGAAATAACATCACAGTGTGCATTACAGTGGGCCATTTAGAGTACTTCAAAACAAGCTGAAATAATATCAAAGTATGCATTACAGTGGGCCATTCAGAGTACTTCAAAATAAGTTGGAATAATATCACAGTATGCATTACAGTGGGCCATTCAGAGTACTTCAAAATAAGTTCGAATAATATCAAAGTATGCATTACAGTGGGCCATTCAGAGTACTTCAAAACAAGCTGAAATAACATCACAGTGTGCATTACAGTGAGCCATTTAGAGTACTTCAAAACAAGCTGAAATAACATCAAAGTATGCATTACAGTGGGCCATTCAGAGTACTTCAAAATAAGTTCGAATAACATCAAAGTATGCATTACAGTTGGCCATTCAGAGCACTTCAAAACAAGCTGAAATAACATCAAAGTATGCATTCCAGTGGGCCATTCAGAGTACTTCAAAATAAGTTCGAATAATATCAAAATATGCATTACAGTGGGCCATTTAGAGTACTTCAAAACAAGCTGAAATAACATCAAAGTATGCATTACAGTGGGCCATTTAGAGTACTTCAAAAAAAGTTGGAATAACATCAAAGTATGCATTACAGTGGGCCATTCAGAGTACTTCAAAACAAGCTGAAATAACATCAGTGTGCATTACAGTGGGCCATTTAGAGTACTTCAAAACAAGCTGAAATAACATCAAAGTATGCATTACAGTGGGCCATTCAGAGTACTTCAAAATAAGTTCGAATAATATCAAAGTATGCATTACAGTGGGCCAATTAGAGTACTTCAAAACATGCTGAAATAACATCAAAGTATGCATTACAGTGGGCCATTCAGAGTACTTCAAAATAAGTTCGAATAACATCAAAGTATGCATTACTGTGGGCCATTCAGAGTACTTCAAAACAAGCTGAAATAACATCAAAGTATGCATTACAGTGGGCCATTTAGAGTACTTCAAAATAAGTTGGAATAATATCACAGTGTGCATTACAGTGGGCCATTTAGAGTACTTCAAAATAAGTTGGAATAATATCACAGTGTGCATTACAGTGGGCCATTCAGAGTACTTCAAAACAAGCTGAAATAACATCAAAGTATGCATTACAGTGGGCCATTTAGAGTACTTCAAAATAAGTTGGAATAATATCACAGTGTGCATTACAGTGGGCCATTTAGAGTACTTCAAAATAAGCTATACAGGCTGCCAATCAGCTGAACATGTCTGTCCTGCAATGGACATCAAATAAATACTTTGCAAATCCAGCTCCCCTAGGATAAATCATCTTAGCTTAAAAGCTGAAAGCTATTAGTTCGACTATGTGGTAGTTTGAGCTATCTCCCTTTGATACAGGGATTGGTACCAAGTCCCATGAATACTTCAGTTACTACTGCAGCAGAAAGTACACTAAATGCATGAATTTGAGGGGAGGCATGAAGGGCATGTATATTATGATGGGATAAGCATTACTGAAAAAACACATTTTACTATAAAATCTGTTTTTTCTTCATATGTCCTACCCTGTCTTAATACCATAGGAGAATAGATAAAAGAATGGCAGTATATGTCCACTTACCCTACTGAGACCATCTCTGGTCCCCTAAGGTATGTGAGACAGCCTCGAGAATAGACGCCATCTGTTGGTTAGCACCTTTGAAAGGGAAAATATTTCCCTCCCAGAAATCCAGTGGAAGCTGTGTAGCCCTGTCTTATCAAGTTGTCAAAAGATCAAGAAAAGTAGCTTGTGCCATGGCTATAGGTCCCATAAATTGAGTCTAAGTTCTCCAAGATAAAAGCAGGAGAATTTAATTCAGATCTCCATCCCACAGGATGGATAATGTCACACAGAAAACAATTTTACTTAAATGCAATCTTTGTGGTGACTGAATCAACTTCATGAGCTGAGATGCAAAGCAAATTCATTTGGTCCAGGGTTATTTTCCAGTGTGTGGAATGAATAACCCTCTTTTTCCAGGATGAAAGTGTCTGTGCTGGTATATCATCTTTTCTCTCTGAGAGGGGCAAGCAGATCTCCAATCAAGTGCTGACTTGTTTCTTTATAAGAGCTCATATTGGGTCCTGTTGATGTCCCTAAGATGAAGTGTCCAGAGTAGACAGGAAATTCATTACAACAGTCTGATTCCCCATGAGCCTGTTCTTGGCAATGAAAGCAATGGCTGTCATGAGTAAAGCTGACCCATCTTGTCAGAACTGAATGTAGTTGGGCTGAGCATGTATTTTGCTGATTATACCCATCATTGCTAATTAAGTAAGAAAGTATGTCTTATATGAGAGAACAACTGATGAGGTTCTTATGAGCAGTTCAAATGTTGTCTTGTTCAGCCAGGTTAGTACCCATCATAGATTCCACTTTGGGCAAAGAGCTAGTCTTATGATTTGTGTAATCAAAATTGGTTAGAAGATCTGACAGATCTTTGTTTTGTCCAATATCCTCTCTTCCATGATGGTGTTGGATGTCAGTGATAGCCTTTAATTATGATTGGTACTAACTGTTTCTCATTAAAGTTGGAAGTTAGCCATTGTGGTATTGATGCATCCAATGGCATAATGTCTTCTTGGCATGCCACTGTGTGAAGATTTTCCATTTATCTTTGTACATTTTTAATGTGGAGGGCCATCTTGCTTGAGCAATTATTCCAACATTGGTTGTGAGAACTGTTAGTTCCTGAAGGCTTGTTTAATATGATCCAGACATGCAGGTTCAGCAACTCTGGGTTGGGATGAAATACCTCTGCCATCCTTGTTATTGAGCAGATGAGGGAATATCTTGATTTTCATGGAGATTTCTGTTGTAAAATTGATGAGGTGAATGATCCACACTTTTTCCCATTTGAATGGAGCAATCAGGATGAGATGACACTCTTGCTTTCTGTATCACCTTCAGAATTATAGGTGTAGAAGGGTAAGCATATGCATCCATGCCATTCCAATCTGTAGGAAGAGTATCAATTCTTCAGGCCACATATGCATCCAGGCCGTTCCAATCTGTAGAAAGAATATCAATTACTCAGGTCTCATACACATCCAGGCCATTCCAATCTGTAGAAAAAGTATCAATTACTCAGGCTACATATGCATCCAGGCCATTCCAATCTGAAGGAAGAGTATCAATTCTTCAGGCCACATATGCATCCAGGCCGTTCCAATCTGTAGAAAGAATATCAATTACTCAGGTCTCATACACATCCAGGCCGTTCCAATCTGTAGAAAAAGTATCAATTACTCAGGCTACATATGCATCCAGGCCATTCCAATCTGTAGAAAGAATATCAATTACTCAGGTCTCATACACATCCAGGCCGTTCCCATCTGTAGAAAGAGTATCAATTACTCAGGCCTCATACACATCCAGGCCGTTCCAATCTGTAGAAAAAGTATCAATTACTCAGGCTACATATGCATCCAGGCCATTCCAATCTGTAGAAAGAATATCAATTACTCAGGTCTCATACACATCCAGGCCGTTCCCATCTGTAGAAAGAGTATCAATTACTCAGGCCTCATACACATCCAGGCCATTCCCATCTGTAGAAAGAGTATCAATTACTCAGGTCACATATGCATCCAGGCTGTTCCAATCTGTAGAAAGAATATCAATTGCTCAGGCCTTCGTATCTGGAACTCATGGGACAAATATTAGGAGTTTGGCATTCCACTTTGCTACAAATAGGTCCATCATTAGTTGATCCAAACAGACACATATTTGAGAACAAATTGAGTATGAAGAGACCATGGTGTTTGTAATAGTTGATACTTCTGGGATGAGTCCAAAGGTACATTTAGCTGGCCTGAAATATGATGAACATGGACATGGAATGTCAATGAAAACACCACTTTAAAATATCCCAAACAAGAATACAAAGTTCTAATTCCATCTTGCTATTTGAGATAAATCACCTCAGTAGATTTGTCAGACACTCCAATGTAGATCCTCCTGCCACCAATGAAAAGGTTTCAAAATGGCTTTCATCTCAAGAATAATATGTAACAATAATATATCTATCCTGATAGGACATCAATTACTTCCCAGAATGATGGAAGGAGTTCAGCTTCCCACCACTCTGTGCTTACATCTATGCAAATAGTGATTTTTGGTAGTTGTACTGCAAAGGTATACCCATCATGAGCCAGGTGATGTCTCATATTCTGAGATGGATCCTAATATTTGTACAGATTGTGAGAAGTTGTTCCTATGCTAAAGTTTCTGTTTCCATATGGACAAGAGATTCATTTGTAATGGGAGCATAAATAGACAACCTAGAACTAAGAGAACTGCTGCTGCAATGTGCAAAGCAATTCTAGAACTGGGTAGATCATCCCATATAAGCTAATAAGTCACAATTATACTGATTTTCAATGCTTTTTCCTGAGGAAGAATTAATCTATTTACTTGAGTATTGAACTCCATGTATAGATGAACAAAATGTTGAGATGATAGGAGGTCAGATTTCTCTTGTTGACAAGGAAACTAAAGTTTAGAAGGAGAGTAACAAGGGAAATCATGTCTTGCTGCAAGATATAACTCACCTGATGTTTGTGAAGAATGTAGTTCAGCTAGTGGATGTTGACATAATTAAAGTGGTCTGGACAATGGCCATTTGCCCCAGTCAATCAATTAAGTAAAACTTAAGGGACTGATGTTGAGTCCTTCTGGAAGTACCCCTAATCGGTATGACTTAGTCCCCAAAGCTGTGATATCTTGTTAGACTACTGCAGTATCCAAACAGAAAACTGGTATGTGAGACTTAAAGAACTGCTGACTAAAGTTCATGGGAAGGCTTCTTTGCAAGAAAAGAGTTGGCTGATGCTTGTAACCAACAATATAAGCCAATATGTTGGTAGCTCTGTCAAACAGTTCAGATTCATATTTAATACAATTTCCCTTTGATTGGGTACCCAGGTAACATATCATTAGGATTGACAGTTACCTGGTAGAAATTTCAAAAAAATTTGACATTCTCTACTAGGAAGTGGAAACTATAGAAGACTTATGTACAAATAACTTACCTCAATGTATCCAACTACAGCAAAAATTATATTGTAATACAATGTAGTTTTCTATAGCACACACCATACATGCACATTACTGATACTTATTAAGTGAACACTAAAATATCAACTGTTAGACAATAATACCCATAGGAAAGCCAAACGACAGCCTATCCAGGTAACATCAGAAAATCGTCATGTACATAACTACAAAGTGGATGTTAAAACTAGATTAGCATAGAAAACTTAACTGTATGTATCCAATTGTAGTAGAAATTATACAGCAACATTATACAAGTTTCCTACATCACACACCAGACATGCACCTATTTAAATATAACAATAGCAATTTCAGGAAACGCAAATGCAACCCATGCAGGTATGTACCAAGAGCACCTCAGTATGAGTGGATGACAATGTGATGACACTAAAATGTCAAAAACTTTTTTGTCAAAGAAAGACAGAAAAGTTGGACATTATAGATGGAGTATACTTCCCTTCAAAAAGAATATTACTGCAACTTACTTTAAGGTAGAAAAATTTCCAAGCTTGCATGTGTATTGTGAGGTCTGTCTGTAGAGAGAATGCTGATCAACTCAAGCAAATTTAGTAACTGGAGTTTTCATGGGATTTTTATCAAGGGGAGATAATTATCTAACTGCAAACTAGGAGGACAGATATTTAACTTTAAAGCTAACAAGTGTGAGATTGCTGGATTTGAGAAGTAGTAATGTTTTTAAGGCTCAAAACACAATAGGACTACTTCCCAAATCTACAGATTTGAATACTGGTGAGAAAAAAAAATGAAGACCACAAAATCAATGAATTCATGGCAATTTAAATATAAACTTTTCAACCTGTATTTCAAGAAAAAGAGAACTTACAGCTCCAAATGCTATGGACAGCATAGTGTGCATCTTGATGATAGTCCCTCCAGTCCCTGCATCAGTCAGAATGCCTCGCTTACCAACCAGCTGACTTCCTACCACTGACCAGAATTTCACATGCTTCACACCAACACTTACAAATTGACTGTCAGAGTCAGGACGAAACTCAGCACGGAAAATTCTCTGGTTGTGTCCTGATACACTTGCAAGTTTTGCTCCTGCAAACATTCATTTACATGTAGTTTTTACACAAAATGACTTGAAAATCACTTAATGTTATGATGATTCAATCAAAACATGAGATGCAACTCCTGATACAATACAATGCATTTTTAATTTTGCAACATATTTATATCATGCAAAAATGTGCCAGATAGAAATGATTGGGTTTTTTTTGCAATTAGGACTTTCTATGATCTTCCGGCTTTTTTAATGTATTATATGTCCAAAGTAGTTGATGTAAAATCAATAATCAACAGATTATTAAAAATTTACATACAGACCAGGGATGAAATTATATATATATATATATATATATATATATATATATATATATATATATATATATATATATATATATATATATATATATATATATATATATATATATATCTTATAAAAGCTGAACTGGAACTGGATATTGTACTTCAGTTCAGTTTCATAATCATCTCCTATTTGAATATGAGAATACATTATTTTTCAACCTGAATTTGTTATCACTAAAATCATAACTTTCTAGTTCACCATTTTATATATAAAAAATAAAAATAAATTACCTATATAATTCTAAACAATGTGGTGATCCTTGTCAATGTAAACTGTAATCATTGTTAAAAGTCAAACAATCTCACCTTCCTGCCATCTCCAGACAACAATATTGTGCTCATTCTCAAGTCCAACAGTTACCAGAAATTTTCCTGTACAGGAAAAATCTACAGAGCACACTCCTTTGGAGTGCTCTCCCCTCAGTATAGATAGTGTCTCCTTGGTGACTGCATCCCAGATGTGAACAGATGGTGAACTGCCAATCTGACCACTGGCTACAACATTTTTAAACTTTGGATGCTGATTGGCAGCCAGACAGATGATGTCATCATTGTGCTCCAGGTAGAATGACTGGGCTCCTAGCAATATAAAATAATTCAATTCAAGCTAATCGATATTGTAACTATGATTCTTTAAACATTTAAAGTTTGCAACTGGAAACTGCTACAGCAAATGATGTTTCTCAGAGAAAACTGATCTGATCTGAATCATAATACAATTTGAAAAAAAAATTTCTTTACCTCCTGAATCCAACCATCTCCAAATATATATATATATATATATATATATATATATATATATATATATATATATATATATATATATATATATATATATATATATATATATATATATATATATATATATATATATATAATTTACTATGTTATACTCATCAGAAACATAATAGCTAAAATGTATATGCCTCTAGTGTGTTATACATCCTGTACATCACCTTGTCATAAAATACTAAATTTAGGCTGATAATGCAAGAAAAAAAATACAAATTGCTTATTTCCATATCACACTTTCATGTAAATATACCTGAGGAGAGATTTTTAACAATCCCTGCTCCAGCTGCGTGGAAGATAATGTCAGTTCCATCATTAACATAGTGGAGATTGTTACGTGAGTCATAACCTCGGTATCCATGGACATAGTCAAGCTGCAGTTCCTAACAAAGCAAAACAAAATGTATCCAAACCAACATATATGTATACTGTATTTTCTAGCCTGTAAGTCAGCATGGAGTTAAATCTGCAAATTTTGTAAATTTTCCATCATTCACCTTGATGGTGTGGAGTACAAGACAAAGTCAGATGAACACACTGGTTTCATTATTCTTTGCCAGCAACCTCCAGTCTCATGAATATCGATGATATCACTATATGCTATTCCAGATTAACTGGGAAACTGAAGTCATCAATGAGGGTGGTTTCAGGGTGATTGCAATGTGTATCGTTTAGTTACCTGACAACTGTGATCATCCTGATGTACATAGGCACTACTTTTTTTCATTATCAATTGATACCTCTGAATAAGTAGTTAATTTATATTTTATCACAAAAACCATATAGCTATGCAGTGCTATTTACATTCTAATTAAATATATCTAGAGCATTGGCCAGGTTATTAAAGTTAAGAGGTTTTGGAGTGCAAGATTTGATAGACAAGATCAAATATGTGAAAATAACAATAAGGAAAATTAGGCTATCCATAGGGAAATACATGTATGGAAATGACTGTAAAGAAATATAAAGATAATGAAAGAAAAATAGAGAAAAGTCACATAAAAAGAATAAATAAAACACATTGCCCTCGGTTATGTCCAGAGTTTTCTTGTGATTCTCAATATCATTAAAATTGTACAACTGGTAATTGATGTGGATTAATAATAAAGAACAAAAGGGTACTGCCTTCTTATAAAAGCCAATATCATAGTTTAAGCAGTTAACTGGCTTGAATTGTTGTTAGAAACCAAAGACCAATCATTCAAATATAATCAGAGAGAGACTTGGATACAACAGCTTGTTAAGAATGAATATGGATCATGTGATCACATAGCATTGTGTATTAAGCTGAAATGGAAACTAAAAATGGATCATTGATGATCTACGAGTAGTTTATATATGTTCTGAATATTTAACTATATTATGGGCATTCTTCAGTAAATACATGAAAGTATTGAGAACATATCATAATTATGTTCTTAATCAACATCATTTTAAAATTATTCATCAAAATTTGAGTTGGTAATATGGAAAACATCCCTTTACATGATCAATTATATCAATGAAAAAGATGCACTGGTAATGGCTTAAGCCCAGGTTTTCCTCGCTGGTTGTACTGGCTATATAATAAAGACTTTGTATATCTTAGGTGTTGTTAAAAGAACTTTTAATTCCCTTTATTTTGGAGTATGATTGATGGGTGTAATTTGGGTTAGAGAGTATACAGCTTGGGCTCACTTGAGATGTGCTCATATAAAAAAAACTGCTAGCTCCGCTTGGTCATTTTCACTTCCTGGACTTCAGAGGTAAGTTGTAGAAAAAAGAGCCAATAACTTTTTTTGTTTTTCAAATATTTTGTAATTTGTTCATTGCACTTTCAGAAACTGCTATTGCCTACTTTAGAAAAATTTGTTTTCCCTATTTTAATAACTGCTAAAGTTAGTGCACTTTTCACTAATTCAGGTTAATTTGTCGAGCACATGGGTGCATCCATTTTGTTATACAGTATGCTTAGATCATGTACAATTTTCACAAGTACAGTATCCAAAGAAATGTCATCCACATTACATCAAAGTATCATAGGGGTATGGCAACATTCTCTCCACTGTGCATGTTAAAAATGCAAACAACTTCACCTTATGTACATCACTCTCTCAAAAGTACATAATAACTGGTCAGCACCACCTATGGCCAGCAGCCAGTACAGCATCAAATTAAGGCACAGCTATATGGCTCATTCAACAATGTATTAACACCATGAACTTTGAGGCAAGATGACCATGTTCAGACCAGCAGGGGAAAGAGGGAATTTATGCCCAATGGGCTGCTTGATTTGGGAGGATACTCCCCCAACATGTCAAATTTCTCAAATGAAACAAAGACAGAACGACAGGGAAAATTGGCCTGAACTAATCAACTCTGTCATTGCTTGCTGTATGAAGTCATTTAATTTATAATTCCAAAATATAGACAGTTGTAGAGAAGAAGACAGTTTTCTCCATTTCAGCAGATATAAGTGTAGTCATAGGAAAAGTATGTCATAATTGAGGTGGGGGGAGGTCTAATGGTATCCCATACCAGGGTGAACTGCCCTTTGTCTATATAATATACAGAAATATTAATTTTCATCTTTTGGGAGGAATGAATTCAACCATGTGATCAGAGAACATATTCAAAGGAGAATGGTCCTTTTTGCTCTCTACATTTTTTTATTTAATACAGGTACTGACAAATAATAATAATAATAATAATAATAATAATAATAATAATAATAATAATAATAATAATAATAATAATAATAATAATATTAATAATAATAATAATAATGTCCTCTATTCATTCACTGTGACATGAATAGCAGTTAGTTTACATTATCACCATGCAATTAAAATGCATACACAGCAAATATATGTGTAACTAGTAAAATTCTACAAGATTAATATCTATTACATAATAGAGAATTAGAAAAACAAAGTTAATAAATTGAACAAGTTAACAGACTATTATCACTCAGGAACGCAAATGAAAATATTTAGAGGTATAATTTATTAAAAACTTAAGTGGACTTATTTAATATCATGCTGCAAACTGTACAAGCATAAGCAAAAGATTTCTTAAAGTAGTCTGTCCAAATTTACCATATAAACAATTGCTTTTAGTTAAGAGTGAACTCCTTGTCCTAATGTTCCTTACAAACTTAAAAACATTAACTTAAATTATTTAAACACTTTAAAGAAAAAACAGCTTTTTTTAAATCCTTAATTGTCATCTATCTATGAGTGTTGAAAAGGAATGAAGTTGATGTTAAAATGACATTGACAGTATGATCACCCTGGCTACTTTTCTGCAAAGCTTTACTGCCTCTTCATACACTCATTTAAGAGGAATAATAGAACTCATCCAGTACAGCACAGCAGTGAGGTGAGAATGACACTAATATTGCTTCTGGTTTATAACACACTGTCACTGTCACAGGTGCTATCACTTTTTAAGATATACATCTATGTGAATTTAAATTTTGTTTAAAAAGTACTTTCTTTGATGATAAAAACACTACAGATGAATAACATTTTCTTGTTGTGCATTTTACAGTTATAAAACTCACTGCAATCTGAGACATCTTTATCTTCTTTCCCCCTGTGGCTGGGAGGGGGTCAGGTCGTTTGACTTTTGGCTGCTCAGGAGCATTTCTTGTGACTCCTTTCCTGAAAATGAAAAAATGTAAAGCTTATAACCATGTCTTTGTCTACATGGAAAGCTACATCTTTGGAAAGTATTATGACTGTGTCTAAAGTCAGTTTCATTTTTAGATTAACAACAATAAAATATACAAAACTTTCATTATACACCAAAAATACAATTTAAATTAAATATCAATGTTGCAGTTAAGACAACATGAATAATTTTAACTGTACATATAATGGAGATGTTCTCAATAAACATTTCCTATCAGTGTCTACTACCTGCAAAATAGTAATGTTAAAGCATTTATGCAGACTGGAAAATCTATAGAGATTTCCTAAATCAAACAATGTCCCAGTCAGTTATAAATAACATAGTTATAAACAACAGCATTGCTTTCTTACCCAAACCCAAACAAAGCTGCTGGACCTGATCAAAGTATTCAAACAACTGGTTCAAAAACTTTTCCCTATGACAGGGCTCGAAATTAGCAGTAGTCCGCTAGCCTGATGCTAGTAGATTTCCTGTCAGACTAGTAACTTTCATAATGTTAATAGCCTGATGGGCTAGTAAGATTCGGTTATCGAAAGTCAACGTTTGTTTACGCCATTTTCTAATAAAGACTTGACTTCGGCAGATGTCCTATAGAATCAATGCAGTAACCATTGTCAACACAGTCATAAAATATTAGCATGAGAAGATGAAGTCAATATCTGCTTCGGAAAGGTGCATTTCTATAACAAGAAGCAATCTGATTTGTGCATTAGCTTAACTTCGCCAATTATGGTACTGTCATTAACAATGTTAGTTAGGTAATTAATCCCGATTAATCTGATAATTATTAAATTAAAAATGATGTGGTATCACACTTTATTCACTCGGCCACAGTAATAAACTACAAAACGGTATACCACATAAAAGAACACAGCAAAAGCTATTCGAAGAAATTAAATTTAGCAGGTTTGTTTGATTACGGTTTATTTTTTCGGGGTGGGGTGGGGGTGGTGCTTGCTAGCCAAACACTCCAACAGTCACAAATGGAAAACTATGTATTTTACACTTGCATCAAAATAATTATAAAAATCAGATGAATTTATTACGATGAATATATTGACACATCTTTTCCATACAACTACTTTTTATATGAAGATAAGAATTGATTTTATATTTTTCCCTTACAAGAATGGACAAATAATTGAATAGACGTGGATATATCCAGCAGAATGCTGTATATTTTAAAATCTCTGAGCATAGGCATCTAAGATTTTAAAATGTTTTTGCCTTCTTATTAGTTTCAACAATATACTGCTGTCCGATTAATCAGGAACAATTATAGAACTTTCGCTATTAATAAGACCGTAACTGGAACTATTATATAGAACGCGCCAAATTAGATGGATTCATTTGATGGTAACTTACTTTTTCTAAGCTGAAACTAACATCATCTTCTGATGCTAATATTTTGTAACAGTGTTCACAATAGCCACTGCTTTGATCATGCAGAACAAGTCCTTATCAGAGAGAGGTAATTTATTGGGGGAGGGCAAAAGCATATGTTTTGAAATGGTGTTTCTGTCTCTGACTTTCTTATATAAAGGACACTGATATTCATTTTCTTATTTTAAATAATTAGCGTCAGCTATACTGTAACATCTCGTATTTCCAAAGAAGACACAATTTTCTCCTTATAAGACTGACAAAATGTGGCATTTTATAGAATGTATTCAGCTACCAGAAAAAAAAAGCAAAAGTTGAATGAAAATGACATTAAAAAGAGGAATAATTCTTATGATAGGGAAAATGCAATCAAATGTTCCAGATGTCATGGACAAAAGACAGGGAATGGCTGAATTATGATGAAGAAAAGAACGTTATGCAGTATAACTGGTGTGCGAAATTAGCAAAAAACAAACACAGAGAAAACATCCAGTTTTGTTGCAGATTGTTCGTACTTTAAAACTGAATCAGTAAACGCGCATAAAAGCTTGGACAACACAAAAATAACAGAGAAAAGCAACTATGCAGATACCACCAGATGAATCAACCATCGGTAAGATCTTGGGAAGATTTAAATGTGTTAAATCATAGGTGGTCGACTTAAGCTTCCTGCTGAGAAACAACAAACACCCAATAATCTGAAGAAAAGCAATCATAAAGAGTAACAAAAAATATATCAGATTACCCCCATGACCCATTCTGACATAGGACACTGTCTATCATACTATATAAAAGACAAGGTCAGTAACTTCCAAATACTTCGTTTTACCCATGACTCTCGATTTTCTTCTATTTTGGTCGTTGAAGGCATATGGACATATTCTATGGCTTATTTTACTACTGAGATATTTTTCTATTCATCATAATTGACTTTTCTGTGTTGCACCAAACTGAAGTTACATATTCTGAAACGTGCGAATTTCGGATGCTGGGAAAAGTTTGCTCTAAGGTGACAACCAGTGAAAGTGGCTATGGTAAAGAACCGAAGACCCTTCAATGATTTTGCATGAATGTGTTAGCTGGATGAGATGAAAGGAGTTGATGTTGGAGACACAGGATTGATAAATAGGTTGTTACATTTACTCACTACATCACTAGAAGTAAAAGGCAGAAACCTGTTTTGGTGGAGCATTTCCGGTCAGTTCTTGTCGGTGCAAGTGTGGATGCTGATGTATTGGAATGGGACATATTAAAGAATTTAGTCTACAGCAAGTAGGTGCATATTCAAATATTTATTTTAAAAAATACAGGAAATATCATCGACGCCAGATTTTTTAAAATTCTTATTATAGCATAGTATCTTGATTTTAAACGGTAACCATGTAAGAAAAGCTTTCAAAAAATTAATATCAGCATTATTTAAGTATTGACATTACATTTTTCTTGATGTACGTTTATTCAGATTATAATTTTCTTAATGTATTCTGTTATCATGCAAAAACATCTATGCTTTGACTTGGTCCACAGTTGTAAAATGATGATCACTGAAAGAATATTATGGCATTGATTGACCTTATCCTAACAATCCCAGCCTACTCTGCTGATGTTGAGAAGGGTTTCTCAGAGATACAAATGGTGAGGAGTGAATGGAGATTATGTTTGTGACCATGGGTCCTGTCGGACCTACTCTTTATAATGTTCCATACAAATGATATTCCAGCAAATGATCCATCACCAGCAGTACATTTGTGGAATGTTTCAGGGAGATAGGTAAGGAGACCTGAACAAACCCCATATGGACCCTGAGTGCAGGTGGAGGATGAGAAAGGATACTTGGATCCTTTTCTGGAAATGGATCCAGATATTCTTGAGAAACAAGAAATGTGAATTGACTGACTGATGATTTGAAGCAGGATTTGATTTATAATTCTGTAATTCTGCATTTCATATGATAATGCTATTTTTGAATAATATTGTTGTTAATCTCAATACAAGTGTGTGATATTGTTTTGGACAGGACTAGTAAAGATTTGGCAGGACTAGTAAATTTCTCAGCAGACTAGTCCTTCTGGCTACAAAGAAATTTGTGTTAAATTCGAGCCCTGCTATGATTACCTCAGTTATACAAACATCATTACCAAGAGTAAATCATACATATTAAAGCTCTACTGCCTAAAAAGAATTTCAGGAATTCAAGAGATGAGCAGTCTCAAAACTTCATCTGATATTCTTGAGGAATAACAAGATTTTCAAATTAGCTACTTTTGCATTCATTCTAGATGCAAGATTGCCATCATTTCAACTTAGGTGTCATGCAGTTGTATTAATCCCTTTATTTATTAAATACATGTACTCGGGTTTCGTTTTTCTTGTGTACAATGGTACCCAAGGGTAATTTATGTATACTGTACAATATTTTGAAACAGTGAGTTTGGTTTATCCTATGCTGCATGTGCGAAGTGCTTCCAATGGGAAAAACCAAACACATCAAGTGCACAAAACAATGTAGGGCTGCATCATCTGTGCATAAATGCCTCACTGTAGGGCTAAATCTTTGCACTGGAGAATGTCTTGTTGTTGTTGTTGTTGGGCTTAACGCAATTTTTCAGCACACGATAGGCTATTCATGGCGGCCAGTATTAATGGTGGAGGAAGAAACCGGCAAAAGAAAGAAAGAACCACCGACCCACGAGAAGCTACTGGCAAGCTTTCTCACATATCCACATTCGCCGAATCCTAGAATCGAACCCACGCAGAAAGAGGTTAGATGGCAGTGATCCGTAACGGACATCGCTTTAGACCACTCGGCCACTCGGGGCCCCACGAGAATGTCTTGACAATAAGCTGTCTACTTAAGGACATCATCTGTAGAGCTGACTGGAACTGACCATGGTGATTAGAACTGACCATGGTCAGCTTTGGAGCTGATTCATGGTGATCAGAGCTAAGGGCAGCTGTGGAACTGATCATGGTGGTCAGGGTTGATGGAGTACCAGCTGTAGAGCTGACCATGGGAGTTGACCATGATGGCTGTGGTGCTAGCCATAGTGGCTGTGAAGTTGATGGAACTGGTTGGATATAGCCATGAAGCTGAGTGAACAGTGTGTTGCTTCATTGACCAAGGAATTGAATAGTGTTTGGTGACTACCTGTAATGGTGACTGCTTGTTTGACCAGTGTGACTGGTAGCCAAGTATTCTGGTGATGGAGTATTTTGTCGAACTCCATACAAGTAATCTTTTTGCTGTGGGCTAATTGGGGGGTATTATGCCCAGTGTTTTGGGACTGTAAAGATATTTTGTATGATATCTGTCCCATTGTTTTCATCATTTCACTATACGAGTAAAATACATCATTTTTACTATCTGAGTAAAACATGTCATTATTTTTGTCATGTGAAATTTACTGTGAATCAATAACTTTAACTTTGTCTTTGTACTGTGAGATCATTCATTTGTATTCACATTTATTTTGTATTGTTAGGTTTGTGCAGATTGCGTTAATTTGTCCAATATTTGGATCTTAAACATGCACCTATTAATCATAATTCTTTTTTTATTCAAGTCATTATCAAAAAACATTGTATTTGTATCACCATCAAAAGCATTCCATTATAAATCCAAAATCCAACCCATTTATCTTGTTACATTAGGATAAACTAAATATGAAAAGAACTCTTTTGTGAAAAATTGATTGGATCATCAATTTTCAGGAGGAGTTGCGATAAAAATATTTCAAGATGGCTGTTACAATGACTATTTAATGTTAGATCAACATCATTATTTTTAGCTGAATATATAATATTTTATTGCATATGTATATAGTATGCTTATGTATATAGTAATGTTTTACTGTGTATGTATATAGTATGCATATGTATATATATATATATATATATATATATATATATATATATATATATATATATATATATATATATATATATATATATATATAGTATTGTTTTACTGCATATGTATATAGTTATGTTTTACTGTGTATGCATATAGTATGCATATTTATATAGAAATGTTTTACTGCATATGTATATAGTAATGTTTTACTGCATATGTATATAGTATGTGTATGTATGTAGTAATGTTTACTGCATATGTATGTAGTATTGTTTTACTGTGTATGTATATAGTATGTGTATGTATATATATATATATATATATATATATATATATATATATATATATATATATATATATATATATATATATATATATATATAGTAATGTTTTACTGCATGTTTATAGTATGTTTATGTTTATAGTAATGTTTTACTGCATATGTACATAATAATGTTTTACTGCATATGTATGTAGTAATGTTTTACTGTGTATGTATATAGTATGTGTATATACAGTAATGTTGTAGTGTGTATTTATATAGAAATGTTTTACTGCAAATGTATACAGTAATGTTTTACTGCATATATATATAGTAATGTTTAACTGCACTTCAGCATAAAACATGCTATGTACTATCAACTAATGGAACAGTTAGCAAAATGTAAAATTAATTACAGAAATTTAAGAAGATAAACCCTAATCCATACAAATTTAAACATGAAGTTGAGGTGATTATTGTATAAAATGTACATAAAATAACAGATGAAGTTAACACAGTTACATAAAATCTTTCCAATTTGCAGTACAAACTGCATTTCCTTAAAAGCTCCAAGATTTTCACAGTTTCTTCAGGTGGTTCAAATTATTTCTGTCTCACAGGATGGAAATCAAAACTGTTTACAAAAGTTTGCCCCTCTGTCTGCGAACATTTATGGCATGCATTTTGGTCAAGGTTCACCCTTTATGAGGTGTGCATTAGGTATGTGTGTCCAATAAAATAATATCACCGCATCTCTCCAATTTGTTTTATTTGAGAGATGTTAATTTCCAATCATAGGATGGATAATCTTAAGTTTCCTTGTGGATTTTTCATTCTAAATATTTTGCTAATTATGATAAACATGTTGATTTACACAATATTTGAAGTCTGTATTAGGAATCTTCCCTTCAGAGATGGGAGACAGCAGCACATTAATACCAATGTGACTAGGCAGCAAAAACAGTGCTGAATACTTTTCCATCAATGTATGAGCACATTGTGTTTCTCTAATATCCGGGATATTTTCAGGTTGTCAAATTTCAGATTCTGCAATGCTTTCAGTGTAGAATGGGAATCCAAAAAGAATATAAAATTAATTTTTTTAGCAGTTTCAATGTAGTTCAAAGTTCTGAATTTGGCTGTAATTTCAGCTGAAAAAAACCTAAAACATTATCTTATAAATGGCTCGATGTGGTGCCATGCGGTTTTGCAACAGCAGTAATATCTTTGCTCCATCATTCAAAACCATCTGGTCAGTCTGTATACTGGGACATGTAGCAATGATAAGAGGCTCTAATAACATTGAATTTACCAAGAAATGAGAGGATTCATTGAGGACATTTTGTATTTGACAAGGTCAAATATCACTGTGAGATGTTTTGGTAACCACATCTCTGACCTGGGAATACATAAATGTACAATATTTTCAGGACCAACTTGACACCCAAAAAGTCTTATGTGAAAAACTGATATGACTTTCCATTAAAAAGGAGTTATAATAACAAGATTTTTGTGATAATTTCCATCACAGCCATCATAGAAGTCGTTTAATGAAAATCCAATGTATATCTGACCACCCATTCAGGTGGAGAAGAGATAACAAGACTTTAAGATGACTGCTGTTGCAGCCATGTTTAATGTCTGTGCAGCACCATTTTCATTTAGGATCAAACAGAAATTGCAAAAAACCCTATTCAATTTGACTGTCTTTTCAGGAGTATAAATAAAAGAAAGGTCATATTTGATGTTGCATCAGCATTATTTTTCCTACAGGATAAACTATACATCATAAAGAGCACTCTGATAGAAACACAATGATGTTATGATTTCTCATTCATAAGAAATGTTAACAAGATTTTCAAACAGGCAACATATAATGGGACGCAGAACTGGATATATGAGCAGCACCATTTTTATTTAGGACCAACTAGACATAAAATATCGAGTGAAAAATCCATGTTGATATGACCTTTTATTTAGGAGGAGTACTACATTGGCCATATTGGAAACTGAACCATTTTCTTTAAAACCAACCAGACATCATAAGAAGTCTAGCTCTGAACTACTGACCCAAGTTTGACATGGTTCTCTACTGATAAAGTTTCATTGATGTATGTAATTAAAACTCTTATTATTGTGCAGAAGCTATTTCTTTTGTTAGTCAGTGAACTTAACCTTGGAGATTTTGACATTGATAGGGTTCTTCCTTATCCGAAGTGCATGGCAGCCACAAAGTCTGTTAACTTTAGATAATGGAAAACTGAAGTTATATGAAAAAAGGAAATGTTCGCATATAGACAGACAGATGGACTGACAAATGATCAAACAGGGTCATAGCATAACTTCATCTCCAAAAATGTGGGTGTGTAAAAATGAATAGATCAAGCTTAAAGTTGAAACTAAAAGTTTGCAGAGTCTATTGTTTCCATGCAATCTAAGTCAACAATATAAATAATCTGTAACTGAAGTAGTGCTGCACTCTCCTCCGCTTTGTTTTAGACAAGTTTTGTTAGAAAGAAACTCTGCAAAGTAAATTAAATTCTTTATCATACACAGAGACAAAAGCACACTTACTTCAATTCTACAGCTGTTTCTTGTAGATGAGGTTTCACACCCTCTTTCTCTCGTAATGGGTTGACATAAATCTTTGATTCGTAATTAATGTTCTTTTCCCTCTCAACATCACTATCATACCCTGCACAATATAAAATCATTATTTTATGATAAAATTCTTTAAATAACAACTATCCCTACTTTCACATTATTTCTGCAGATGATACACATGTATTACAGACTTTTGTAGGTTCCATATTTTCATGTTTCATTTATAAACAAAGTCTTATGAAACAGAGAACCAGTCTTGAAATCCCATGGTGTATATACAACAGACAAGAATGATTGGCAAGCTGCATCATCTGCTGCACATAAAATGCCACAGAAATAGCAACTAGATCATAAAGTTATCTTTATTAACTGGTTGTTGTTGTTATTATTGTTGTTGTTATAGGATTTAATGCCATTTTTCAGCACAAGTTAGGCTATACATGGCAGCCAGTATTAATGGTGGAGGAAGAACCCTGGAAAATCCCGAATAGAACCACTGACCCACAAGAAGCTACTGGCAGGCTTTCTCACTTACCCACATTAGCTGAGTCTGGATTCAAACTCTTTATCTTGCACTGTACCTGTACAGAAATTTATTTTCACAGAAATAGCTGTGCCCCTCCATCTTTTGATATTTTTTTAGTTTTGATATTACAATTTGGTCCATTCACATTATTTACCTGGGATAATTTATAATTTATAATAATAATTTATAATTTATAACAATTTATATATATTTATATATAATAATATATATATAATTATATATATTTATATATAATAATTTATAATTTATAATATAAAAATTATAAAAATGTTTCAATGATGTTTGGTTTGTCCAAAGACTAAAAAATGAAGAAAATAACAAAAAACTCCAGCCTCTTTTAAAAATAGCCTACAATAACACCACATAAATAGAAATTCTTAGTCTCAAATAATTTATACATGTTACTGGTCTGAAACTGTGTGCCAAATATTAAAAATAAATGCCATTTACTTGTTTTGATGACTGTATAATTTATTAGGCTATATTCACTTCCATTACAATATGTAGAAGTTAATTTCAAATTATGAATGCAAAAAAGTTAAATTTATTTTCATGCTCAGTTCTAAAGATGACTTTGAATTAAAAACTGACAGGGAACCCATTATAAAACCTTTTATTATAAAACAAATTTAGACAACACCTTTTTATAATGACACCCAGTATTTTGTCCTATATGTCCATTATTCTCTGACACTACTCACATGAGCTTAGATGACAAACTGCTAAAAATAATTTAGCAATTTTTCAGAAACCTGTAATTTGCACATCATAATTATTGTTTTCACACAGTAACAATTTCATGGGGTCATCTTAATCCCAGTTTTAAATAAATTATTTAGTTTCAAAATTATTAAAGTCACTTGACCTAAATTTTATGTATTCTCCCCTCCTTCCAAACCCAACATTCAAATATGCATTACCACTCTTCTGTACATAATGCAGACAGCAGTTATGGACTCAAAACTACTGCATTTTACCATGGTTCCCCAAAGTCACAAATGCATGCATATGACCTCTTGTGTTTTGAATCTTAAAAGCATCACTAAATTTATTGAGTTCTTCATATACAGCATTTCTGTGGGGCACCAAGTGGCCGAGTGGTCTAAAGCGCTCACCTCTGTCTGTATGAGTTTGAGTCTTAGGCTCTGCTAATGTGGATACGTGAGAAAGCCTACCAGTAGCTTCTTGTGAGTCAATGGTTCTTCCTGGGGTTTTCCAGGGTTCTTCCTCTACCATTTATATTTGCTGCCATATATAGCCTATCTTGTGCTGAAAATGGTATTAAACCCGACAACAACAACAACAACAACAACATTATTTCTGTTATGTTCTTCATTTTATTACATTTGTTATGAAATCCAATGCAATAAATTGAAGTTCTGATGCACCAAGATAACTTTGGCAGAAATGCAATATTCCTAAGTGAAGTTATGCTGGAGAAAACGAAACTAGAGCACAGTCAATCATGGGAGAAAACTCTTCTAAATAATAATGTGGAATACTTAAAATTAAACTCACCAATATAAAGCTGCAAATTTGGCTGCAATCCAGCAAAGATTAACAAAGTTATGCTGAAAACAATGTCATCATGACAGGCAATTATGGGGCCATAACTTCAGCAATGATATTGAGGGACACTCTGAATCAAACTCACCCATGTCTCATCAATCTAATGCCAAATGCAAACGTGAAAGACACAATGAACAAAAAAAGTGGAAATAGGCTAATGGTTTTGGTGCTATCTATGACCCAATTCAGTGTCCATGGGCAAGGTTGTCATTAAGGGTACAGAGAAATATTCACTTTTTTAATGTATTGATTGAAACACAACTGTTTGAGTTTTCTCAGGTAACTGCAACCAGTTCCATGTAAGCTAACTATTAATGATTTTTTTTATATTTCTTGCAGTTAAAAATTGTCCTACTTGTGGAATATTCTGTCTTAATCAATCTGCAATTTAGACACAATATACTCCTGAAAGCCATTTTCACAAAATAGTGTTATGAGACATTAAATACAGCAAGAATCATTTCTACTTGCCATTTAATTGAAATCTAAAAAAACAAGTACATTAAACAGATAAAAAAGCTATTATCAAGGTTGATTCATTTTAGACCATAACAAGTGCTTCAACCAATCAAAAAGTCTGTTACATTTTTCTTTGCAAATTTATTCAACACAGTTCTAGGTTTGATCACTTATCACCTCAGATTTGCTCCAGTCTCACAATGGTCTATACAGAACAGAAAAACAAAGCTGGCTTCCACTAAAAACATAATTCTTTCATATCTAAAATCTGTTTCAAATCCAACAAATTTTGGAGAAGTCATCTTGCAGAGAATAAGTATTGGAGGAAATTCATTATCAACTAACCTCCATTACAGACACTTTTCTAGGGAAATATTTCTGGCTTCCCTATATGAAGGACAAATCCCTATCATAATAAAAGAACAAAACAACCAACAGTCACATAATCCATGATGATACCCAGATAAGAAAAGAATGAGTTTTCCTTATCAAGTGAAAATTTCCAGTTGAATCCAGCAAAAACATGAAAACTATGAAGGAGGCTGTGCAAACCTTGTTTTGGAGGTCATTTGGGCTGCAGTCACCGGACCAACCAGATTTAATTCTTCTCTCTGTGGAATTAGAACACAGAGATAAAAGCTTGAGAAAGTTGATTTGTATGCAAACAAACTGCTTCTCTTATGCCTTCCATCTGAATCCGAAGCATGCAGAGATTACATCTTATGAGTTGTAATCTTATCATGCGGAGCATAATACCAACTGATGCTGGGCCTTGAGACTTAATCTGACTTAATGTGTATTGAAAGTTGATTGTGTATGCAAAAAAACTGCTTCTCTTATCTGTGCTCTTCAAGTATTACAAGTGAGCACAGACTAGGTACTGCATAACTACCTCACTCAAATGTCAGTTACTGACAAAATGGACGACCACTTCTTGCAAGCTGATGGCAACCTATTCTGAGCTAAGATGCTTAGGTGCATCATTAAAACCAAAGAACCATCCAGTCTGAATGGGATATAGTTTGGGTCCAGTGAATGGACATGAAAGCTCAATCTGAGTGCCTAAGCTAGAACTTTCAGAAAATATTTAAATTATATCAGCTTCAGTAAGGTTCTCGCTAATGGCTTGATCCAACCTGAGTTGAACAACATCAAAGCCTATGAAACATTCCATTTAGAAAATAGAATGAGAGATATTAGCCTGTGCAAGTCAAAATTTGCTTGCAAGTCTGATAGATGCCTGTTGTTACAAATATCCCTTCTTCCATAGCGCCTAAAAACATTGTACATGATTGTGGAATAAAAGTATTTGATAGTAACTGAGGCTACATTTTTTCTCCATAAAATACCAGAGATAAATGTTAGACATCTGCAGGATAGAAACATTTAATGAGAGGATGCTGCTAACCATACATCAGCCTCAAAAAACCTGCCATTTCTCTCATTAGCATTCAAAGTGGTGATCATTTTTCTTCATGATAGTCTCTTCAAGATGGAAGATTTATATTCATTTTTACTCAAAGCCATCCTAAAAAGAGCCAGGCATAAAGCAAATGTATTTCCAGGCTGTGGTTAAACACCTGTGACCATAATTGTCTGAGCAGACTGGGCTTTACCAAGATTTTTCAGATGATGAATTTTGCTAGACAAGCAGATTGATTACATAGGAATTTGTCCTGTCTGATATGGGTTAACAGAAGCAATTCACATTGCTTTCCTCCGTATCTAAACACTGGAATATTTTAAGTCTCAAGACTTTTCTTAACTGACTGACAATGAATCCACAATTCCTACTCTGGAGAAATGAAAGTGCGCAGTTTGCAATTCCACCTTTTTGCAAAAAGATCTGTTACTGGACAAACCCTAAAAAGAGCACTAATTTGTTCAAATACTGATTAGAAGGCTGGATCACTCAATATGAAGAGTCCAGATTGAGTCCGATATATGTCTGATCTGGACCATGATCTTTAGCTGAGAGAACTGATGCAGAAACTTTCAAATCAGAAAGTAAAATTTAGGTGATTCTGTCCCATTAGAGGAGGCAGAACTTCACCACCAAGTTGTTTGAAAAGCTGACATGACGCTAACTATCTTACTACAGCCTTTATTTCCAAAAGCCTGGTGTGAAGAGATAATTTCTCTGGTCATTTTTTGCCCTCACCGTAGTGAAAAAAGGCAATAGGTGAGTTCGTCAACTGTACCAACTAGTGTCTATGCAAATCGTAACTTTCAAAGGGGATTTTCCAAAAGAATTCCTGTTGTGAGACATTGTTTGCTGCACACTGATGCAGGAATATTACTATCATGGACAAAATCATATCTCACTAATTGAAACAATGTGATGTGATTATGATTTTTAACGTAGTTTTAACAATTTTTCAGGCATATTTCTATGATGTCTGCAGTATGGCAAGTTATAGTGATGTCTAGCACTGGGTCATAATGTCGCAGACATGTAGCATGATGTCCAACCCAGTCACATTATCCTGTCACATGGCTGACCAGTCCTTAAACCACCTCTTAATGCTGAGCACCAAGCGAGGCAACTGTTAGTGCCACTTTTGTATGTCTTTGGTATGACTTAACCGGGGATCAAACCCACGACCTCCCGCATACTGAAATGTAATTACCTGTGTATAGAATATTGTTCAACTGGAAGGAAAATTTCCAATGGGACATGAAAAGACAGCAGTCAAGGGTCAAATCTGTATCCACATGAATAAACTTAGATGCAGAAACTGTCTTGCTGAAATCAACTTTCTGTTACAAATTAACTCCAAGAGCTCAATAATCTGCACCACATGTAAGGGAGGCAAACATGGTTGAAATTGTTATGAACAAACAAATTTCATACCAATGTGACACAATGCTGGAATGGATTGAGATCTGACTTGGTCCAGTTCACTAGAAACCGTAAATGACTCAAAAGGGAAAAAGATTCTTTCTGCCCATCAGCAAAGATGAAGTTGCCATGTCTGGGGGTTTTATTTGAGGATGTTGTTTAGTTATGCTGCAATCACTGCTGCTGAGGTCAACCTGAACAAAGTGACAACATAGCCAATGATTATTGTGAATGCATATTGGCACAGCTATGTACTTAATCCAACTGAGGTGTAGAAGTACCACAAGTTTTCCACTGGATTTGGGCACTAGAAAAAGCCAAGAGTAAAACCCTAAAGAGTTCAGTTTGTGAATCCTCTCCACCATCTGACTGAATAGAAATGTCCAAATCTCCTTCTGTAAACATGTCTGCTTTTGCCAGATCAGACATGTTATAAATGGGAGAAGAAGAAAGCAGAGGGGGCTATAAACAAAAATTTAAAGTCCCACAGAAAAAAACTTGGATCACCCAATCATTTTGTATACAAGCTGATACCTTGGATCACCCATTCATTTTGCAGACACAGGCTGATACCTTGGATTACCCATTCATTTTGCAGACACAGTCTGATACCTTGGATCACCCATTCATTTTGCAGACACAGTTTGATACCTTGGATCACCCATTCATTTTGCAGATACAGTCTGATACCTTGGATCACCCATTCATTTTGCAGATACAGTCTGATACCTTGGATCACCCATTCATTTTGCAGACACAGGCTGATACCTTGGATCACCCATTCATTTTGCAAACACAGGCTGATACCAAAAAGCTAAAAAAGAAGTGGTCAGGTTAAAACCAGCAGACTATAGTTGGAGTGGAAATTCAGTAATGGCTGTTGCAAGTCTTAGGATAGAAGAAACCTTCCTTCCTGAAATTTGACTGAGCTCAACTGTTACTATTTGGTTGAGTCTGGCCTCCTGTATTTTTGCTGTGGATCATCTCTCCAATGCAACTGAGACAGATTCAGCCTGAATAATGCCTCAGGCAGTAAGGCAAGTTGGAAAGATAGTTCTTGTGATGCCAACTTTCAGACTTCAGCTATTCTTGTCTGAACAATTGGTCTCTTCATTCAGCAGATTCTTATTAAGCACTTATCAAAATATTTATTTGTCTGTGTTTATGCCTCTCTTGTTAAATTCTTTTTATGAAGAACTGATTTTACTGTCTTGTGTTCAATAAGGACAGATTTTGCTGTATTTTTTAATAGTATCCTGATTCTAATTTTGTTTGTTTGGGCAGTCTTTTAAGTCTCCAATTATGCTCTACTTGTTACCCACCACCTTCCTCCTCAGACTCCATGTCCGACTCCTCACTGTCCCCACCACAAGCAGTGGCCTTGTTAGGTGAAACTCGTGACCAGACCATAATGGCTGTGTCAGCCCCACCAGTTGACACCAACTTTCTGTCATCTGCCAGCCACCGTAAATTTGTTACATGGGCGCTGTGACCAACATACTTCTTGTACTTAGCAAATTTTCCCTGAAGAATGAAAACAAGAAAACAACTGAATCTTGATTAAGAGATAACAAATACTGAGCTCACCTGATCCTATCATAGTTAAAAAGAAAATAATATTATACCCATATCCTATCAAATATCACCCCATTAATATTACCATCTTGTATCAGTATGTGTATGATGTATCCATGTGACTGGTGGTGGAATACATTCATGGTTATTGATGTAATCCATCTATTGACTGGTGGTGTAATACATTGATACAATTAGTATGGCTGGTGGTGTAACACATATAGTCAGCGAGTGTGATGGTGTAATACAGCTATATAATCATTGTGACTGGTAGTTGAATTGTGACTGTGACTGAAGAATCTGAGTGACATTGTAAACACTAAAATTTAGTATTAGAAGACGATATCAATTTAAGCGTGGGAAAGGTGCATTTTTAACATTAAGCCATCTGACTTAGCACATTGTACTTTATACCTCAAATTATGGTCCCATCATTAATTGTGGAAGTTTGGTAATTGTTCCTAATTTATATGACCTCAAGTTATTGTTGAAATGAATAATAAGATTTTCAAATATTAAATGTTTAACAAATTTAAGGTATTCTACAAGGTTGTATCCATATGTGTCCTTTTACTTGTTCATTCTTGCAAGAAAAAATACAAAAACTCTTTCATCATGTCAGAAAAAAACTAATCAGTCATACGGAAATGATGCATCAATAACCTAATCATATTACATATCTAAGATGTTTAATTAATTTATTGCAGTTTCCTGTTTGTGACTATTAGAATGTACGGCTGTTGAGACAAAAAAAATAAAACATGCAAACCAATTTCTTTAAATAGTATTTAGATGATTTCTGTATTTGATATACTGCTTTGCAGCTAAAATGGATTAAGTGGAAAATATGGGAATGATTCTTCATCTCTCTCTCTCTCAATAAAAAGATGGCTGTTAAATTTACATTTCTCTATCATGATGAAATGACTTTACACAAAATAAAAGACCTACCAGTAGCAGTAATACAATGTTTGGTTTCTACATTTATCTCAATCTGGTTTAGTGCATTACTGCATCATAGAGAATCCTCTACTTAATGTGAAACAAAAATTAAGAAAGTTCTAATGGATCTATTTCTAGTACATTTAGCACAATGAATCTTATTGTAAAAAATTTCTCAATACTTTGTTATTGAAATGTTAAGATGCATTCACTTTCATATTTCTGTAGTAGTTCGTGCAATATGCCTTGATATGTATCATATGAAATTCAGTTATACTGCACTCCCAGCAGTGAAAAGAAAATTAACAAATAACAGACATCCAATATTTTGCAACAAAATCACATTATTACTTGACTAATGTGAAACAACATGGCACAAGTTCCAATAGTAACCCTATGTACAAGCCCAGCCAGATCAGGTCAAATGTTGGTAGGGAAAGGGTGTGTTCCAAAATTTCAAAAGGCCCCTAACTTTCCTCAAAAGAGCAGCAAAGCAAGGTCTGTGTCTATTTAATCAAACTATGCATAATACCCAATAAACATGCATAAGAATAAAATGAAGGACAAATATCAAGTGACTGTATGTGAGTGTGGGTACAATTTTTTTGGTTGGGGGGCTGGCACTGACAAATTCTCTGTATTGTACTTTTTCTTCTGATACTGTACAGAGTCAACCAAAATAACTGTACAGAGTCAACCAAAATAACTGTACAGAGTCAACCAAAATAATCACAAACTTGTGAAACAGCCAATTTTCTGATGAATGCAAGGATTCCTAAAGCAGTAAAATCTTTTTTTCATTTTGACCAAAAAATGCATTCTGAAATAGCAAATTGTGAAAAAACAAATATTTGGAATAACCATCAGAAGACAATGTCCCAAGAACTATTGACCTTTCCAATATGAAATAAGTGTTGGCCTAGTCTCAAGTTCTTGGCGCACAGATAAAGTTTGGGAACAACAAAGTATTTCTAGAAGTATCACTTAATTAGTTTGTTTTTTGAGCTTGAGTATTAGTTTTTTAGAAATCAGTATTTATCCAGTATAATTTATTTATTAGCAAATATGCTGCAGCCTGAGCCGGTACTTAATATCTTTTTTACTTCAAAATGTCATTAACCACTCAGTCATTCTTGTCTTGCATTAATAGAATGCAGTCAAACCTGAAAGGTAACCTGCTGTAAGCAATAACCTGTCTTATACAGCCACAATAAAAAATCTTGTCTAAAATCCAATACAAGCTTATTTACATAAGATTTTTAACTTTGGATATCATCACATCATCATCATTATTATTATTATTATTATTATTATTATTATTATTATTATTATTATTACTTTATTTAAAGAGGGTAACTCAATTAGCTAGGAACTAATCTACCTTGAGGCCCTCATTCAAAGGAATTTACTTATTTTTGCTGCATCTCTGAAGTCACTGTATGTACTGGGTTTGGAAAAAGGAAACAGAGTGGGAATTTCTAATCTCTAATCTCTATTCCAGAGCAAAGTTCCAGAGTATTGGATACTTTATTTTATAATTCCTTTTTTTGTTTGGGAATTTTGTAATGTTTGGTAGACATTGATTGCAGGTGGGGAGTATTTCCAGGTAGCCTATACTTGAATAGTGATTGTAAATATTCAGGAGCACTATTATTGGCTATCCTGTACATTAATTTGGCTTTTCTCAAACAGATTCGGTCTTTAATAGGTAATATTTTTAACTTACCAGCATAATTTTCCTTGCTTTCTTAATGGAATGATATTAACTCAAAAGCTCTTTTTTGGAGATGTGCCAGCTTTGTTAAGTTTTTATCATTTGAATTACCTCATACTGTATTACAGTAGTCTAAATAGGGTTGTATGTAACTGTTACAAAATAGTTTTCTGTGCTTTTCTGGAGAAAGTGTTTTATCCTACTGAGAAACTGTAAAAATGATATTGCTTATTTCATCATGTCATTAAGGACCCTAACTATCATATTATGAACCTCAAATATGAACCACAACTATCATATTATGAACCTCAAATATGAACCACAACTATCATATTATGAACCTCAAATATGAACCACAACTATCATATTATGAACCTCAAATATGAACCACAACTATCATATTATGAACCTCAAATATGAACCACAACTATCATATTATGAACCTCAAATATGAACCACAACTATCATATTATGAACCTCAAATATGAACCACAACTATCATATTATGAACCTCAAATATGAACCACAACTATCATATTATGAACCTCAAATATGAACCACAACTATCAAATTATGAACCTCAAATATGAACTACAACTCATATTATGAACCTCAAATATGAACTACAACTATCATATTATGAACCTCAAATATGAACCACAACTATAATATTATGAACCTCAAATATGAACCCCAACTATCATATTATGAACCTCAAATATGAACCACAACTATCATATTATGAACCTCAAATATGAACTACAACTATCATATTATGAACCTCAAATATGAACCACAACTATCATATTATGAACCTCAAATATGAACAACTATTATATTATGAATCTTAAATATGAACCACAACTATCATATTATGGACCAGAACTATCATATTATAACAAGGTATATATAGCTGATCTGAATTAACAGCTGACTGCCCTTTTCTCATATTATCCAAGCTGCTTATTATCATGTGACAAGCATACTAAACAGTCATGTTTGCAAAAGTATACAAATAAAATAAGTCTACCTAATGATATAAAAACAAAATATGTCCTCAAAAAGAAAATAGAAAACTTTAATTAAAGCAAATTAACATGGCTGTTACATACCTTTGCTGGATAATTAAACAGTTTAACAAAACCAAAGTCATCAGCAGTGGCAATAATTAATTTATCTTTGGTGCAGCATGTGGCATTAATGTCGGTGATATCACATTTCGGTGGCCAGAGACCCTCACATGTATGTCCCAGAACTGCTGTCCATGTTGCCCAGGGGTGTTTTTCTATTTCCTGGTTACGTAGAGTAATTCTATTGCCCCTAGGAGCCTCGAAGAACAACTGCTCCTTGGCACCAGTGTTCACCATTATCACTTTCCCTTAATTATATATAGTTACGGATAACAGTTTATTACATCTTGACCACAGAAGGATAAAAATGTATGTAACTTATATAAAGTAAATACACATAACTTCAGAAATCTGAATCAAGCCTATTTAATCAAAGTATAAAATATATTCACTTTTCAGTATAATATGGAATTCATACCAAGTTGTGCAAAGGTATTTTATAAGAAAGAGACAAATTGACACAGAAAGAAAGAGAAATGGAATCTGAATCAATATAAATAGCATATAATAATGTAGAAAGACATTCTGAATGCAGTTTACTACATGGGTATATTAAAAAAAAAAAACATCAATATTTTTTTAGGTGAATTACATTAAATTTTGAATCTATAACAGGGACAATGATTTGATGTAAGAAATGAGAAACAAATCAGGCAAACAATACAAAAAACAAGAATTATAAGCAACTGAGTCTTTGTATTTTAAACAGTTATGCAAAAAAGATGTATTGAACATAAAGAAATGCATATAGAAGAATAAGAAAAATACAAGGTACACTATAGTAAACAGATATAAAAAGAGCCTGCCTAGCTGACACACATACCTTGAGAGTCCCAGTCAATATGGGTGATGTAACTAGAAGCACCTTTACATGTTCCCACCCTCTTTTTTCCCAATACACTATACAGGTCCACAAAGTTGTCATGGGAAGCCACTGCGAGGTATTTCCCAGGGTCTGAAGTTAAAAGAACATTTAGTGGGCAGAATCAGGGTCCATCCAACAACAAAGCTTAACAGCATCCACAGTCGGTATTTTTCTGTGTTTAGATTGAACCATTAAGCAATAACTGAACACTTAAATCTGGTGTTCACAAAGAAATACATATAATGTGCATAAAATATGCAAATCTCACACATGTGAACAACTGTCTATGGCTTCTACACTTTTTAAAAATATATTGGTTTTAATGTAAAATAGAAGTTTGGTGATACACTTCCATACCTATATCAGCTAAGTTATGAACTACAGCTCTAAAACACTGGAAGTATATTTCTCTCTAATAAACCTACAAAAATACAAATATTTTCTCACAGAAAATGCAAACATGTACATTAATAATGTCTCTTCAGGACACTTAATTGCCTATTAAAACAATATTTCATCTGTTAGCACTTTACTTGCTAAAAACATGTTTGGGGGAGTGTGATCTTGATCTTTGAGGCGTTTTCTGAGAATGCCAACCTAATCGCAATAATATGAGGAATACAAGACTGCTACCTCCTAAATCCAGCCCTACCAAAAGATGAAAATTCATCTTTTCTGTTCATTTCATATAGACAAAGGGTAGTAATTCTTGCCAATTAATCACCCTTTCATCCAGAGCTGCAAGACATTGGCGATAACTTTAGCAGGGTTCATACAGATCTAGACAGCTGAAATTCAATGATTTTTCAATCACTTTTCAATTACCAGTTTCCAATCACAGTATTAAGTGTTCTGCTTCAGATAACAATTTAAAATACAAGAAACAAATATAAAACAATGCAGAAATAAATAAGTGTATTATGAAAGGGAAACAATATTTAAACACAAAGTCATTGTAACCCAGATGTCAACCATTGCTATTCTGCTTCTATACTATCAATGGCCATAGTTCACAATATACCAAACACTTCAATACCCATCTATCTTTCTGACAGCAACATTCTTTCTAGAGTCCTATCTAAATCAAATTCTTATAAACAAGTTGCATCTAGTTGTATACATATTGATCTGCTGACTTTTCTGAGCTAAATTTGTTCCCTTACAAGTGTATGAATAGTGCTGAGATGCCCCTGCTGATGGGGCATACAAATAAATAGTTTAGCCACCTGGAACAAGTTTGGACTCTGTTCATTATGTTTATTATGTTGTTATAGAGTTTAATACCATTTTCCAGCACAATAAAGACTATACATGGCGGCCAGTATAAATGCTCTAGGAAGTACCCTGGAAAAATCCAGGAAGAACCACCGACCCATGAGAAGCTACCGGCAGGCTTTCTCACATGCCCACATCAACGGAGCCTGAGACTTGAACTCATGCAGACTGAGATGAGATGGTAGTGATCTGTAATGGTAAACGCTTTGACTACTCAGGGCCCCTGTTTATTATGTATATTTATATATGGTCTTTTCTTCAATTGCATTTCTTACATTTAGACGACATCTTTCTGAAAAAATAAAATAATAGAACCAATAGGTAACTTACTGTATCAGTGTGTTAATAATTCATTATATAACTCGCTCAATAACACCTGTAACAGAGAGTGTGAACTAAAGACAGTATGCAGAACACTTGAAAGTCAACATAAATCAATGAATGCATGTTGTACAATGTGGTTTAATATGACCAAATGCAAAATAGTGATACATTTCACAAAATACCTGCATATTAAAAGAATTATGTGTCCCACCCGTTTATGAATCAATATTAAACCAAAAAAGTCCAAAGTCTGAATGGATGGCTCAAATTTCACATACAAAGTCTTTTACCTAACAGGAAGCTAATTCCATACAATATTATGTATGTAAGCGAAGCTTAACAACTGGCAAAATGTAGTGGTGGCAAGGGGAGTTATTGGGTAAGAGTTACTGCCCTTTGTCACACTGATATAGACAGAAAAGATCCATTTTCATCTTTTAGTAATGCTGGATTAGAGAGGTAGCAGTCGCATATTAATAATGTTAATGTGATCGGGGAATTTAACAGGCATTTAGTTCCTTTGCTTGAAAAAATTTACCTGGTGAAAACCGGATGTCACTTATTTCTTCCTTTCTATGATGATATGATGCTAGCTCATCCATACTTTCTGTATTTAAAACAACAAAACTACCTGGAAGTAAAGAAAGACAAAAATAATACCTTCCAGTGGACTTCAAAGTATCAATGAATTTATCAACATAAAGTCTTGTATATATATGCAATCAATGTCTTCAGATGCATGCATATATATCTGAATGATATCAAAAGCGTAATATCATAATCCACATTAAACATACATTAAACATACAATCATTTTGGTTATTTAACCAACATCTATCCTACTGGGAAGCAATAATTTTTATGATGAAAAATACAACAGTGGTATGTAATCTCCATGATAATAATTGAACATATATTAACAAAATTGAGAGAAAAAAATGAAATTAATTTGCTTAACTCCATATCTGTAGAAGGATCCATAAAATATGTACAATTTATCAGTCATTTTTTTTTATTAATTAACAAAACTATCTGTATTGAAATTACATTAATCTTAATACATGTGACTTCATTTCAAATCATTTTTAAGAAGAAATTCAAGGTCAAAACCCAATAATCACATCTAATCCTGATAGTGTGTGGAAATGTGAAAGTTTTGTTATGGGTTACATGTTCAGAAGAATCTGAAAGTTCAATGGCTCCAGCTCAATTTTAATTATAGACTGTCATGTTTGGGTGTTTTAGCTTGTGCTTGAGTGTATTGTTTAATGTGTTTTGAGAATATGGGCTTTAGAATGATAACAACTGTACAAAAACTAGAAAGAGTTATAAGGTAAGATCCTAGTCAAACTCATTCATTATATGTATACTGGTTTGTGTAATTGTTTCATTCCAATTTTCTGCACAGAATGTTATACCATCTTTCAGTCCAACAGCCAAATTTTTTCCATCAGGAGAAAAACATATACACCGTCCAGCTTGCTTGATGGTCTTGGATTTTATCATCTTGCATTTCTCACTGAGATCCCAAATTCTAACAGTCTTGTCATCACTGACTGTCGCACAGATGGAACTGGTAGGATGTACTGTCAGCCCCCAAAGCTCCCCCTCCATGTGACCCTGTGGAACATAATTTTTCAGCAAACTACAGTTTCAATGCTTATGACAAAATAGTGAAGATATGATACTGAGAAAAAGATTTAAAAGTCCAGAAGAACAAAAAATTACTTCATTTTGCTGGAAACATATATATATATATATATATATATATATATATATATATATATATATATATATATATATATATATATATATATATATATATACTGAGATGAAGAATATAAAATATGATAAACAATTCGTCACACAAAGTTACATAACACATCTTGCAGGCCACATTGTGACATCACCAAGAAATGAAAAGTCTTTATAATCATGGAAGAACATTGATATTCCAAACTTTCATTGAATAATAATGATTAGTTCAAGTGAGTGGTAGACTGAGTTCAATATAATTATATACATTCTGCTGAAATTAAAGGAACAGTTCTGGCTGTCCAAAGTTTTTGAGCCAACAATAGTCAACAAAATGAGTATCTAGTGCAGGAGATAAAAATAATCTCAAATTTGTGCTCCTGAGACAAAAAAGATCTATGAAGCTGATTCAATACCATGATGTAGTAGCTATAAATGCCTTTTGGCCTTTTAAAGAATTCCATATATTTCATAAATAAGATATTTAATGAAAAGTTATGCAAGAATTATGTAACAGCCTTGGTATAACATTGTTATGTCAGTTGTGTACAGTTCTGAGTGCTAACCTGAATAAGGATAGTCATTGGTCCAGTCTTGTCAATCTCCAGAATCTCTCCATTCTTGGTTCCTACAAGTATCTTCCCATGTCCCAGGACAATGGCTCGGACTGCTGGTGATTCCTCTATCAGTATTCCATTGGACTCTGGTGTAATTGAAGCTTGCTTGATGGCATAAGTTTTCAGACATCGTTCAAACTGGTCATCCCACAGCCCCACTACACCATCTTTTCCTCCTGTCACAAACCCCTAAAAGCAAAAAGGGTTTAACAGGAGATTATCTCTAATGTGTTCCAAGAAAAGACTGACTATCATGCTAGGAAAACTATCTATCTTATGTGTCTTCTTGTTGTCTTGAACCAATCATGAGTCACAACAAAAAAAATGTATGCCAATCCCAGTACAATTAAATGTATGTCAGTCCCAGTACAAATTCAACATCAAAAAAACAAAGATTAATAAAAAAAATTATGTGATGATGAGCAAAACACATGATCAAGTTGAAACAGCAGAACATATGCTGAACTCTCATGTATGTTTATCATGTGTCAATTTATAAATATCTTAACTACATAGCAGTGTATTAGACTAACAAATCTCAAATATTTACGAAACATCTACTCACCAATCAATTTTATGCAGAGATAGAGACAGGAATGAGTATATATACATCTCCATTTTATGTGGAGATCGAGAACAGGAATGAATATATATAAACCGAGAAAAAAATTTCTGGTGAAAGAGACAGGAATGATTGTTTATACCACTTAGTTTATGTTGGAGATAGAGACAAGAAAGGGATATATATCACTCAGTTTGGAGTCCTTTTATACTTAAACTATGAGTTGAAGAATTCATAAAATTTGAGGTAATCCTCAGACTTTGCATGAAGGATAAGTGTTGTCAGGAGAGTTAAAAAAATATGCCTTATCATTATCTTTTGATGATTGCTTAATGCAATATGAAATTTTCAACATCACAGATACAAATGTGAACCCTATTTTAAAAATCTGAATATATATATATATATATATATATATATATATATATATATATATATATATATATATATATATATATATATATATATATTCAGATTTTTATAATAGGGTGATATTCAAAAGACCCATATAGCTTTGGGCCTTCAAAACATACTGTAAATGGATTACAGTGGTCCCCCTCTTATATGGCCAGCCCTTCTGCACCGGGCAAGTGGCCTTATAAGACAGGTAGCCTTTCCAAGGAAGATTAAATTTTTTGTGAGAAGTATATGTAATGTATATAATAAAAAAGCTAAATTCTTCAAAGCATTTAATATCTACATTAAAAGTAACATTAATTTTTAAAAGGCTCTTCTTGTTATCATAATAGGTTTATTTCAACTGAATAAGCATTAAATAGAGGATCTCAAATGGGTAATGATTTAAAATTGAATTAATGAAACAAGTTGAATAATGTCCAGCTTTTGCAAGCCTTGGTGAGCAAAATCTGGACATTATTCAAAGAGTTTCATAAATTTAATATTAAATCGTTACCCATTTGAGATTCTTTTTATCACATAGTTTTTATTTCAGTGGAAATTATTTAGATTGATAGAAGAACGAATAATTTTGTTCATTCTGACAGACGGTATACCTTTCATTTGTTGTGCATAAAATATAGTCCCAAACAAAGTTGAACTAGTAAAATTAGATTGTACTGTTTTACAAACTATAAATCAAAGAAAAACTTCCATCCGAATAAACAGAACATTTTGTAACCACAAAATCATTTTTCAAAATAGAATTATAAATGCGATGTGTTGCTGCCACATTGTTTTACGGTAAGCAGTCACAGTACAGCAAGCTGACAGTAGAATATACGTGGACCCTAAAATGTGTGTTTATAAATGTTACATTCTTGTGATTTTCATGTGAAATGGATTACCAGATGCAAAAAGTTCCACATTTACTGCAATGCATTTGTGACCTGATATTTGTAGTGCTTGATTTGAAAAATAAACTGCAAAGAAGATGTCAGCAGGTTTATTTTTGTATTGGATTTACATCCCATATATGCTATGTAAAGATGCTGTGGTTGGATAAAGATCTGTCAGTTACCAAACCCATTCATGTCCAGATTATTCTCCGATCAGAGGTGAGTTTGTTTACTTCGTTAATTTAACATTTAAATCACGCTTGTATATAAAGTGGATTCTATATCTATGTTACTGATATACGCACCCCACCCACCCCTCTATCCCTTAGTTTTAATCGTTATTGTCGTTCTTGTCTTGTAGTTTTATGCCATTTTTCTTATGATAATATTGTTAAACATGACATAATGAACCCCTGTGGGAGTAGCATATTCATATTGAGACAGCCGATATGATATTTCCTCAATTTCCATTTGCGAGTCGAGTTAAAGAATGGCCGCCAAAAAATGTTCATTCTGATCAAAACATTCCAGAAGGTGGGGTTAAAAACGTTTTCCCACGATCGCAGCCAATCATTAAAGACACTAATGCACAATAATTTCATGATCTCATCTGGACCAATCAGAATCATATAAAGTGACATGTTTACACGTATAATATCAAAAATATGAACCTGCACGCACTGTAGGAAAACAATACTGACTATGTGATAATAGTTCTTTTTCTTCACATAAGAATGATTTGTGAGCATGTGTTGTCATGCACATTGTAAAACCATTCAAAATGTCATTTAAATCTTGGTACATACATAATTCTCTTTCCATTTGCTCCATTTTCCCACTGCTGCTGAATAATCTCCTTATCAGTTATGATGCTGCTTATTCAAGTCTTTTCTACCTAAAATTGTTCATTAAGTCCCCCCTCCCTACCTCACCTGTCATCCAGTAGAATAACAGACTTTTTTCTAAAATAATTGACTCAGTTTATGTGATGACATGTTAATGTTTGGTAATGATTTATTTGAATGTTGCTATACTGTATGCAAGTTAATTATGCAGATGAAATTTTTGTAGTGCGGATGAAATGCCTTCTTCGTAAAAAAGCAATAAATGTGTTGTCACATGATTTTGGGCTTTGTCTGGTACCCTGTTTTGTTCAAGGTTAATTTCTCTGTGTGTGTCTGCACAAAATCTATTTTTAGCCTATGCTGACCCTGCTATGATCTTGACAATTTTGTCCGGTTGCAATCATCAATGTTGCTAACTACAAGACTCATAAAACAATATTTCTACATTTAAACATAATGCCATGTGTTTCTAAAAGTGGCGATAATGTCACCTGATTCATTAGTTGCAGTTTTGTACTCTATTGTATTGTTATTTCTTTATTGTAAGTGAGAGAAGCCAAAATGGCTTCGATATGTATGTAGATTTTACCTGAACAATAGCACCTCACAGCCAAATGGATTTTGTAAACTTGACCATTATTGTCAGTAATAATAGCCACTATTTACAAAAGTGACCAAGATCAACATCTTTCTTATGGAGGTCATAAAGGCTATCAAGCCATTTTCTCACTGACTTGTGTATTATATCAATCCACCACTTCTCAGCTGTTACTACTGTTCAATAATTGTAATCTTAACAATTATCATAGTGACTAAACCAGACATCTCATGATAAAAAAGCAATATGGATTACAATTTGAGTCTTTCTTGGCTCTATAGAATAAATGTGGCCTCTCGTGAGGCATAAATGATATAATATTAACCTTGGTGGAACATGTACTTTAGACAATACTTCTTTAAGTAACAAAAACCAGACATTGGGAAACAGAAATTGGATTACTTAACACACACTATGAAAAAATACTGTTTCTGGACACAAATTTTATATATCTTTATTAATATGCTGATCACGTTAGCCATTCATGAGGGATACTTTTGAACTCAAACTTGTCGGTGCTAATAGATTCTGGCCATAAGGAGTGGGTGGCCCGCTAGGGGGTGGGGCATTAAAAAGGGGGACTACTGTATATGAACAAACCTTATCCAATGAGTGCATGGCAAACAGAGGTCCCTCATGGGCCTTGACAATTTTCATGAGATTTGTACCCTCCCAGATGAAAACATTTCCATCGCTGCCACCAGAGAAGCAAATTTCTGCAGTTCTGCCGAAGGCCAGGCACAACATATCACATAACTTTGCCACATTTCCAAATGTCCCACGACTTGAAGTAAAGCCACCACCTAAAAAATCAAAATGTTTAGTGCTTTTTAATTGGAAGATCACTCTACTCCACAACAACAATTTTTTTAAGTTTCATTTAAAGTTATCACATGCAAATGTGTCTAAACATTAGGTATTAGGCATATTACAAAGTTATCACATGGAAATGTGTCTAAACAGTAGGTATTAGGCATATTACAAAGTTATCACATGGAAATGTGTCTAAACATTAGGTATTCGGCATATTACAAAGTTATCACATGGAAATGTGTCTAAACATTAGGTATTAGGCATATTACAAAGTTATCACATGGAAATGTGTCTAAACATTAGGTATTAGGCATATTACAAAGTTATCACATGGAAATGTGTCTAAACATTAGGTATTAGGCATATTACAAAGTTATCACATGGAAATGTGTCTAAACATTAGGTATTAAGCATATTACAAAGTTATCACATGGAAATGTGTCTAAACATTAGGTATTAGGCATATTACAAAGTTATTACATCAAAATGTATATAAACATTAAGCTCTAAACAGATTACAAAGTTATATGGATTTATATCTAAATATGAGCCACTATCATATTGATATCTATATAAATATTAGACTAGACAAGAAACAATAACAGAAAGCATTAAATGTGTTAATTCTTGAATAGTTTTTATAAAGACATCATATGGTAATAATAATTCCAAACAAACTCTTCATTTACTATACCTTACTAAAAATGACAATTTAAAAGATATTTTGAGATTGTAATTAGACATATCATACCAGTTTGGGTCCAGAACTTGATGTGTTTTACCCCAACTGTCAGCAATCTGTTAGTGTCTAGAGGATTCCATTTCACAACAAATATCTTGTCTTTATGACCCCTGATTGAAAATAAACATAAGAACTATATTATAGGAATCTTACATAATTTGCTTTGGGATCATTATTTTCAGAGCACCATCCAAGACTTCAAAAATTCTAGTCATCAAAGTGCTCAGTTCAATCTATTTATAGCACTAAGATTTTAAATTAAATTATTTGAAGTCTTTCCTAAGTGATCAGTTACATTTTTTTTTAAAGCACCAGCCAAGAATCTAAGATGTAGGGTTCAAAGTCTTTTCCAAATGTTCTGTCCAATTTTTGTTGGAAACCAAGCTAAGATTTTAAGCTCCAAGATTCAAAGTCTTTCCCAAATGCTCTATGTTGAAACACAGGCCAGGTTTTTGAACTTTAGAGTTGAAGGTCTTTCCCAAGTACTCTGTCCAATGATTGTTGGAGCATAAGCTAAGATTTTAAGCTCCAAGTGTCTAAAGTCTTTCTCAAGTGCTCCATCCAATGTCTGTAGGAGCATAAGCTAAGATTTTAAGCTCCATGTGTCTAAAGTCTTTCCCAAGTGCTCCATCCAATGTCTGTAGGAGCATAAGCTAAGAATTTAAGCTCCAAGTGTCTAAAGTCTTTCCCAAGTGCTCCATCCAATGTCCCAATGTCTGTTGGAGCATAAGTTAAGATTTTAAGCTCCATGTGTCTAAAGTCTTTCCCAAGTGTTTAATCCAATGTATGTTGGAGCATAAGCAAAGACTTTAAGCTCCATGTGTCTAAAGTCTTTCCCAAGTGCTCAATCCAATGTCTGTTGGAGCATAAGCTAAAGATTTTAAACTACATGTGTCTAAAGTCTTTCCCAAGTGCTCTGTCCAATGTCTGTTGAGCATAAGCTAAGATTTTAAGCTCCATGTGTCTAAAGTCTTTCCCAAAAGCTCCATCCAATGTCCCAATGTCTGTTGGAGCATAAGCTAAGATTTTAAGCTCCATGTGTCTAAAGTCTTTCCCAAGTGCTCCATCCAATGTCCCAATGTCTGTTGGAGCATAAGCTAAGATTTTAAGCTCCATGTGTCTAAAGTCTTTCCCAAATGCTCAATCCAATGTATGTTGGAGCATAAGCTAAGAGTTTAAGCTCCATGTGTCTAAAGTCTTTCCCAAGTGCTCTGTCCAATGTCTGTTGAGCATAAGCTAAGATTTTAAGCTCATTGTGTCTAAAGTCTTTCCCAAGTGCTCCATCCAATGTCTGTTGGAGCATAAGCTAAGATTTTAAGCTCCATGTGTCTAAAGTCTTTCCCAAGTGCTCCATCCAATGTCTGTTGAGCATAAGCTAAGATTGAAAGCTCTAGATTTCATAGTCTTTCCCAAGTACAAGGTACAATGTTTGCATACAGCAATCTTTGTACAATCAATTCTCTTACTTCATCAACCATGAAATATTTAAAATGCAGCAACTTTCAAATATAAGAAAAATAATTAAAATATATTGATGTCCAAAATACCAAGAAAAATATTTAAGATATATTAACTTCAAAATACCAACAAATATATTTCAAATGCATCAATTTTCAAATACAAGAAAAATATTTAAAATATATCAACTTCCAAAATACTAACTCTATACAGCTATGGATCAATTAACATTTTATGAACAAACCATGGAAGCTGAACAGTATGCTATACTTAATTATGCTATGTGCTGAAATATCAAGCAAATCTAATGATAAATTCTATGAAAAGACTGGATGTAAACTCTGGGTTCATTACATAAATGACACATTAACTCTCAATGAAAGTTTCAGTAATGACATGTATGGGAAACTGACTGTAAACATATTTATTGGCCTATATTTTCAAGTGCCTACCTAAAATGTAACTTTCAATATCAAACAAACATTCATTTGTTTAAAATTCACTCTTTTCTTACAAAATAATAATATGCAGAAATCTGACCTATGAAAGTCAGACAAAAAGAATTCTAAAAAGTATCAATATCAAAGTAAATAGAGAGGAGGGGGCAGAATTGGTCAAACTTTACACATGAGTATATGCCAGCCTATTATTATAACATATATTTAATTTAATTCCTGTAAGTGTCAAGAAGAAAATCAATATGCAAGCCCCTGATATAAATAAAGATATACAATTTCAAAGCATCTTAAAAACTAACATTGTATAAAATGGTTCACCTCTTCTACCAAAATAAAAATAACATAACTTTATAATATTCAATATGTGATGCTTTAATCTTTTATGTGATACTTCTTAAACAGACAATATTTTTTTTTAAACTGTGACACATAAAACCATGACATTTGTATGGGTACTGTAGGTCCAATAATGGGACCAAGTCCTAATGACTGTTCCAAGAAAACATGCTTAGCACCCAAAGATGCAATTCAGAATTTTTTTTTCATTTTCATACAAGTGTTCAGAGTGCCCTGGAATAAATTTATAATACACTGCCTTCCCTGGATACTCTAACGACAATATTCCAAAAAACAAAATTCCCGAAACTTAGCTACGTCTTCTTACAACATCATTCATAAAATCAATTTCTATTACCAAATTACTAATCACCCTATAAAAATCCCTGATAATATGCTGACTATAGATAAATCTTTTCACTGATCTTTACCTTGTTGTAGCCAATTTTTCTCCCTTCTTCCAGTCCCAGACCACAATACAATGGTTATCATCTAATCCTACAGACACCAGCTTCTTTCCATCGCCTACAATTTTACATTAAATACACTGACATGTCAGCTATCATGCTTGTGAAAACTGTTTTAACAGGTAAAAGCATCATGACAATAAAAGACAATGCAAGTGTATGAATGCACATGGTGAATAAATCTGGTGTTTTTAAAGACATTTTTCAGATTAATTACCCAGAAAAAAAGCAATAAAAAGACCACAAAATATGACTAGTAAAGTTTACATAACAGGAAGTTGGATTTTAATTGATAAATAAATTTCAACAGACATGACATAAAGATTTTAAATACATGTACAGACATTAGCAGTATGAAACAATCTATACAACTAAGCATATTTGTATACACAAACAGATTGAAACCGAGAGTTCCTTACATGTTGAACTTTATATGCAGATAAAATTTGAGAAAGTAAAAGGTTAATTAAAACAAGAAAACCTTGGCCTGCATATCAGCTTGTTTTTTCATGCATGGCTGTAAAACATAAGAGCTAGAGACAAAAGTCAAAAGACAAGACAAGTGTGATGAAGAACGAATTGTATTTGCTTCATAATGATTTGGCCACACTATAGAAATCAGTGCTAAAGCAACCGGAACTGTTCATATTTGTAATGAGAGTATGGACACTGGAGTATAATGTTGTTGTCCTTACCTGTGAAATCCACTGCACATATACCTCTCTGATGTTGCCCCTTCAGTATGGCAACTGTCTTCATGGTATCTGCATCCCATACATGTACACTGGGGTCACGACCAACCTGTACACATTAAATTGAACTATTTAAATGAATTCTACATGCTACTATGTCTTTAACAGGTTGCTGTACAAGCAATTCAGAGTGATGACATACTACAGCTAAATCTGTGTGAAAATAAAGTAAAATCCAGATGATAAGCCTCGATTTAAAAATAAGTATATACATAAATAAAAATGAAGCAGACACTGGCCTTCAAATATTTTCGAGGCAAACATAAGCATATATATCCTTACTAGAACAAAAGCAAACGTCTTGCACATAAAATGTACACATCGGATAATTCTTCTGTTTTTTTAAAAAGTAAAAATGAGTTTTTTTTTCAAGACAGCTAGTATGGTGGATACATTGGAAGTCAGATCAGCACCATTTTCAATTTAAGATGGCGGACAAACTGTCACAATTTTAATTTAGGGTCAACCAGATACTGCAAGAAGCCATTTAGTGTAAACCCTATTTTGATAAAATCCATCCATTCAGGAGAAGTAGTCACAGAAAATTTTCAAGCTGGTTACTGTGGTGGGCATATCAGATTTCCAAGCTGGACCATTTTTATTTAGGACCAACTGTCAGTGAGTGTATAAAGTTTCAATGCATCTTCAAAGAGGAGTAGTTATAACAAATTTGTGCTAACTGATGGACAGATAATGGACAACAGTCCATCCCATAATCTCTTCTGATCCATGACCAGGAGATCTAAACTCTGGTGTATCTGGGTAGGATGGTGGTCACCTAGTCAGTAGGAAAGAGAGTTAACCTGTAAGAGTTGCGTCCTTCTGTCTACACAGCATCACACATGTTCAAGCTTGCCTTCATTCAAAAACCAAATCAATCATACATTCACCTGCTTACAAAGGACCATGATCCAGGGGTCGTAACAAACATGTTCCATAATCCATTCAGCCACCGACCAAATACTGTGAGGCAGACTAGTGTTAAATATGATATATTATCCATTCAGCAATCTGTCAAGGACCATGGTGCAGTGGCAATAACAAATATCTGTTACATTATCCATTCAGCTAGCCATCAATTACCATGAGGCTTGGGTAATAGTAAATATCTGTTATATTTATCCATTGAGCCAGCCATCAATTACCATGAGGCTGGGGTAATAGTAAATGTCTGTTATATTATCCATTCAGCCATCCATCAATTACCATGAGGCTGGGGTAATAGTAAATATCTGTTATATTTATCCATTGAGCCAGCCATCAATTACCATGAGGCTGGGGTAATAGTAAATATGTTATATTATCCATTCAGCCATCCACCAATGATCGTGATGCTGAGGTAATAATAAATAGCTGTTGCATCTTAAATGTGTAAAAAAAAAAGAAAAATGACAACTGTTACAATGACTGAAATTTATCTACATTTGACATTTGGACCCTCTCCGAGGGCTCCTTTGGCAAGGAACCCAAAATTTAAAAATTTAAAAAGCTTGCCAGTAACTTCCCATGGGTTTGTGGTTCTTACTACGCCTGGCTTTATAGCTTTCAAGGTACCATGCTGGCAGCAGGGACCACTGTATTATGCATAATTCTTTTGTCAAGTGGAGAGTGAGACCCAAGGTTACCACCTTGCCCTAAGGCCAATCCTAATTCTTACTGGTGTTTACTTGGGTTCTTCTTCCACCAGTTATACTGGCTGCCATGTATAGTCTGTCATGCACCAAAAAAAGCCATTAAACTCAAAACAAAACATCAATAAATCTAACCTTCCCCAAAAAATAAACATGTTTCATATATAATATTATAATCCATACTAGCTCACCCCTTAAGTCATAAAATGTAAGCATTTAATATCAAATGACCTGTTTTATAGCAACTTTGTAAATATTTCCAGCAATAAAATAACCATTTATAAAATTAAATGCACAGAGGATACAACAAATTAATCCTGACATTTTTTAAACAAACAACAGTGTAAGCTGTTTACTGATATAACAATATGCAATCTGAAACTCCCTTTTATTGCTTTTGTTCTAACCTGCCCTGTTGCTACAAAATCTTTCTGAGGGTGGATGCAGAGACACAGGATATCATCAGTATGCTCCAGGTAAAACCTCTGAGTCCCTTTTTCTTTGCTGTACACAATGCCAGCTGCAGCAACATGATAGACTATCTCCCCATTCTGTGTGTAGAACAGATTGTTCCGGCAGTCATAGCCTCTGTATCTGTCAATAAATAGCATCAATGTTACAAATCTATGGTCATAAACTAAGTAACAAAAAGAAGCAAAACTAAAAAAGTTTTTTAACACTTAACAAATGATTTCATTCTTTAAATTAAAAAATGAAGATTTAAGATTACCTTACAGTATTACAAACTAAATAAAACAGTACAAGTAAAAGGTTCCACAAAAGTCCAAAAGAACAGAGTGTATCTGAATGAATTTCAGGTCATGCTGGTGTGCCAACAGTCTTCATATATCATGATGGCACTGTCCAGAACTAATTTGAACAATAATCCCAGAATAATATTTTGTTCAATGAGAGCTATGTAACTATAAAGAATAGTCCAAAACAACTGTCTCTTTACAAATTATCGCTAGCACAGCATTTAAAAAAATTTGCAGACTGATGTTAACACAAGAACATTTGAAATAGGAATTATGAATAAATCCAAATTATGAATGAATCAGTCCTCTCTTTATATATATATATCTCCAATAATCTATTACAACTATGTCACAATAAAACTCCACATGACAAACCTTATTATTTAATCTAACATTTCACAATACCTACCCATGTGATCTACATTGCAATTCTCAACCAACAACAATAAATAATTCCAAAGTCATAAACAGGTTTATTTTTTTAAACTTGACAACACATATTTATAGATCCTATACAATCTATGTGCCAAAAGTAAAACACAAATTAGATAGTCATGTACAAAAGTGACACAAAATATAGATATACATAGCATTTATAAAATTGTAGGCATGTCAAATGACTGAAATAATAGGCATATCTGTGTAAGTATATTGAAATTTTCATTGTTTTGCTAGCTTTTTTAATTCATTATATGCTATGGATTACTTTTAGCTGACCTTGTCCAAAAATGTCTACTTGACCAGAATCATTGAATTTTATTTATTCTGTAAACAACATAACTAGTATTTTCTCTTTGAGTGTGGGTTTAATATTAGGATCATTATCAACAGAAGTATACATATTTATCTTGAACTGAGTCACGGACACTGTGTTTACCATGTTCTTTAATTTAATTTTAGTAACAGAATCTTCTAGAATGGAAACTTAATTATGTAATAGTTTTGTTTTAGAAAATGCTAATTGTGACCTAGATCAAGTAAAGGGCTTTATAATTTTGTTGACTGGGAATTATTGGTTACTGCATTTGTATGGTAAAATATGAACAAAAATTTGGATGGCTATACTGCACAACCTTGGAAGTACAGTATATCCATCCAAAAAAAACGAGTTCATATTTTTCCATTCAAATGCAGTAACCTTTTTATTATATGCTTATTTTTGTTTTATTACCAAAGACTTAATAATAAAATTCACAACCAAATATATTTAATAAAATTTATTATTTTATTATTAAAATAATAAAGTTCACAATTTATAGATTCTTTCAATACACAAAAATTGTATTCATGTACATATAGCTCCTCCCATTGACCTTTTAACTTCATAGAGTACAGCACGCTCACATGCATCAAGCACGAGGAGTGCAATATGAAGGTGTTCAATATTCTGACAATGTAAAGTTAACGGAGAAAAAAAATGAGCATATAATAATCATTTATTTATTTGTGTTATAAGGCACAAACATTTGTTGTGTTTGATTTGGCCTTAAATTATTTAGTTCAAATTATTATTCTCTGGAAATACAAAGCACTCTAGAATATTCTTGGAAAGAGAGAATTATCTGGTAATTAGAGTGAATTAAACAAGAAACCCTTGGATTATATTACTATAATTCAACAAAAGTCTCTTGGCACATCATTACAATTTAGGCCACTGCTACATTAATACATTAGAGACTACTGGCCATTACAGACACAGCAACACCTTCAGCATTATAAATTATTTGGAAAATGATTAAAGTTTATTTAGAACTTTATTAATTGGGACTTGTGTTAGTAATTCTAGGATTATTTGGGATTTAATTAGAAATACCAAGTTCCTAATATATTTTCACTTTTTACTCTAGGAAAATAAATTATCTGTTGAATTTTACAAAGCTTGTTGCTTGTCTTTCTTTTCTATTATTTATTGTAAGACCATATAGTTGCTTTCCACATGATCAAGGCACCAGATTTTAAAAAGGCTGCATATGTGTGTTCAGTCCACACTCACATGAAAATATAAACCCAAACCATAACAACATTGTTGATGACAATACAAATGCTGCTACCACTACTATCAGAACTGTCATACCACTATAAATTACATTTTCTACAGAGACTCAAAAATAAATGGTTCTGATCAGTGCCCCAAGTACCAGTCAAACTTTTGTAGCCACGTTACAAATTTTACACTTTATGTAGCTGTTTCAAATTTTATTTTCTCAAGCTCAAAAAATTTGATCAGCATGGTCATTTGTGAAAAGAAATTGAGTGAGAAATTAATAGTAGAAAGTGACAAACAGAATAGGTTTATGTTAACAGAAATAAAAGAGCCAATACTTTAGAACACACTTAGCCAATGATTGAAGCATTCCTTTAAAATATGTAAACAAAAGATTGATCAAGCAAGTCACAAATTCACTATCTTCATAATGATTCATTTCAACTTTGAACAAAATCCATCAGAGTGTTTAGGAATTATAAAGTTTAGTCTGGCACTTACTGGGCCCAACACACTGCAGAATAAAGAGTGAGTCCCTATGACTGTTCCCCTTTCTCTATGAAAAGGGGAAGGGCGTACAAACTTTCTGGGCCTTTGCACTGTCCCCTTTTAGGGCCTGAAGGTCAAGAGTTAGCTCTGAATTGAGGCTGTTGCTCTGACTGGGGCTAAATGGCTTTAAAAACGACTTGATTGATGAACCCTGATTTTGCTTTTTGACCTGTTTCTTCAAATCAGGAGTGGATAAGAGGGAAGTGTGTTGCTGATGTTGACCAAACCTTTAGAAGCACTCTGAAGAGTCTATGCCTCAAGTGGATTTGCCAGCAAAATGCTTTCACTGTTTTTCAGTTAGACCTTGAAAGTATACCAAAGCAATATCCCTGCTTAGGTGGAGAAGCTCCATTAATAATGCCATGTCCATGGAAAAGGCATGCTAGGATCTTTTGGCCATGGCTTTAAACAAATGATAAAGAGCAATTAATGATAGTGATTCCTCCTTCTGTAGGTTGAAAGAGGATGCTGAAAAGTTGTCAGAATGTGAGGCTATGATTACAATTTACTGAATTTTTCATTCTAAAGCATTCATTGCTTTAATAAAAAGGCAAACCCAGGTCCCCAAAGAAATACCCACATGTGCCACTTTAGAATCTAAGTTGGAAGACTTAAGGAGCCAAGAAGCAGTGTGAACTCTATAACTAGCAAATGTGACTACAGATCTCAATGTAGTGGGTGTAACAGACCACCCCTACACTGTCTAATGAATTTCACGCCTTTTTTAAACTTTTGGGAAAGCTTATTATTTGAAGCTAAGTGAGGGAGAACCAAGTGACCAGATCGACAAGTGGCAACAGAGAGTGACTCTAAGTTGGTAAGAATTTTAGTGTTCTTATAGCCTGAAGGCTTGATACAAAGGTCATCAGTAATCCTTGTTAACTATTTTAACAAAAGACCAGATCTTTTCCTCTTCTGCAACTTCAACCAATTGTTGGGAGGAGACAGGGGACCCCAAGGGAAGAGGTGCCCCCTTGGCTTGCTCTGCATTAAACTTGTTAAACTTATGTCAACTGCTAAAGCTAAAAAAGATTTTCCTAATCTCAAGCAAATAAAAGTATTCTCTTTTCTCAAGTTAACAATAAAATTCCCTTGGTTCATGCCAAAAAAACTGACTTAACTAATGCAACCAAATAAATTCCCTTATCTCATGCAATCAAAGAATTCCCTTATCTCATGTATCCAAACAAATTCCCTTTCTCCTGCAACCAAAGAATTCCCTTACCTCATGCAACCAAAGAATTCACTTATCTCATGTATCCAAACAAATTCCCTTTCTCATGCAACCAAAGAATTCCCTTACCTCATGCAACCAAAGAATTAACTTATCTCATGCAACCAAATTCCCTTTTCTCATGCAACCAAACATTCCCTTACCTCATGCAACCAAATTCACTTTTCTCATGTAACCAAAGAGTTCCCTTAACTCATGAAACCAAACAAATTCCCTTTTCTCATGCAACCAAAGAATTCCCTTTACTCATGCAACTAACAAATTCCTTTATCTCATGAAAGCAAACAAATTCCCTTTCCTCATGCAACCAAAGAATTCCCTTATCTCATGAAACCAAAAGAATTTCCTTATCTCATGATACCAAAAGAAATCCCTTTTGCCAAGCTCACTAAAAAACTGTATCCACAAATTTTAGATGCTCTGACTTTCATGAAACTTCTTTCTTTTATTGAACAAGTAAAATGAAGAAAAGAAAAATCAAGCAATTCCAGGTCACAAAAATGACTAATTTGATAATGAAATAAATATATAACCACTTTATCACCATAAAGATCCAGTTAATTGCCTTCTACAAAAGTGCCAGAGTGTCCAATGAGTTCTGTCATATTTTTCTTACCCAAAAATGTATTCAAGTTTTAGACTGTCAGTTGGTGCAGCTTTTCTCTTCTGTCCTGCTGGCATTTCTTCCTTGATAAGGTGAGCAAGGGTTTTGGTATCTTCTTTGTCGACAAGACGCTGGTAGTTGACTTGCTTCTCTTGTTCTAAATCTGAGTCTAATTCTCCTACATCAGACATATCTGAGTCACTTTCTTCACTGTTAGAATCAACAAAGCCTGCAGAGGAAAAAGAGACTGATTCACCTGACCTAAGTTCTTCTTGAGCTATGAAGTCCACCAGCTTATTTCATAAAAGGGTAGCATTACTATCAGTAAGATTGGTTTTGTGAAAAATATCAATAAAACATGCAGCCAAAAGTTCCAATTCCCTATTAACAGAGACCACCTTTACAAACAATATACCTCCCCTAGACCTCATAAATCCACAAGACTTCATATGTGTTGCCATATGTAAATGGATATTACAACATGCAGCAGATTTCATAATAAATCTTAAGGTCTTATTGGTTACAGAATAAAGAATTTATTGAACAATTGTAAAATCATTTTGGCTGCTAGTGTGGATTCATACATCATGTTTTCTTTTAAGTATGATACTAAGGGTAGGAAAACCAAATAATGTTGAAAATTAAATCAGCTACTCCAAGCAATGTTGATAAGGTAGGATATAAACTTGAATTTTTAAACAAAGAAATTTTAATATTTCGAAAGTTTACAAAATCAAAATCAGACTATGATTATAAACACCAAATCATACCATTCATGCTTGTGTACAAGTCATAGATCCTTGCCTGATACAGAACAAAACATCTGCTGATATGGGGCTATGCAGTTTGTTAGAATTAAAGAATATAAGATACAACACAGACCTTGATCTGCCAGCACATTATGCAATAGCAGATCTGGGTCTACATTGTTAACAGTTGGACCTGACTTATAGGCAAGCATTTACAGTACTTTAAAAATACATATAACATACAAGGCAACTTTTACAAAGAGTGATGATAAATTATTTTTAGCAACAGACTGCTAGCAAATGAAAGAATATTAACCAATATAGAGAGAATCACAAAGATTTTAATTTAGTTCTTCTGAACAATGCTTTGGATATTTTGAAGCATTATTAAATACACCACTCCCACCATAACTTGCTACCTGATAACTCGTGAACCTGCTAATGATGTGGGTCAGTCATGGATTACATTATTTAATTAGAAAGTGACCAAACCTCGACTCCTTGTTGAACATGAAGAAAATTGCAATCAAAATTGGTAACTAAAAACTTGATATATTACTCGTTTGATTGTCGAAAACGGTTGATATGACCTGGAAATTTGAATCAATATTATGAAATTATCAACTTTTAATAAGAAATCATGCATTTTCTTAAAACTTCTTTCCAAACAACATTCTAAGTACACAATAAATAACAGTATGCATCAAAATTTTGATCAATTAAATTGTGACTAACACCTACTTGAAGCAGCATTTTAATAAATATCAATTAAATACTTTTTTATCAAGTAAAATGTGTTTTTTGTTGTATCATTTAGTTCAGCTCAAGTGACATAATTATAAATACAATGTGCCCTGCTGTATTCAAACATTAAGTATGTCAGTCTACTGTAACAGCTATGTCCGAGAGTGTTTCTTTGAAAACCTAATTAAGTGCTGAACGATTTGATACCTAATTTGCACAAGAATTTGCTGTATTGTTGCACTTAGTTAAAAGCTGATCTTGTAATTAACACATTAATTACTTCTTTTGTATGATGTGGGGAGCATATAAAAAAAATGTAATTTTGTATTATAAGTAGGACAATACTCCTTTTGTTTTATTTTGTAAATATGTATGGACTATATTGTTCACTACTTTGAAATGGTCAAAATCCTATGCAGTGTTTAGATGCCAAAATATTGTTCTTTCAACTTGACCAGATGGTTTAGCAAACATTGTTATATGCATCTGAAATAAAGGAGTATGAGTATGCTCATTGGAGTATTGAAAATGTTCAATGCTACATGCAAATATTTTGAGGGTTGTTGTTGTTGTGGGGCTTAACGCCATTTTTCAGCACACAATAGGCTATACAATGCGGCCAGTATTAATGGTGGAGGAAGAAACCGGGATATCACTGGAAAGAACCACTGACCCACAAGAAGCTACTGGCAAGCTTTCCCACATATCCACATTTACTGAATCCTAGACTCTAACCCACGCAGACAGAGGTGAGATGGCAGTGATCCATAACAAAAATATTTTGAGGGAACAAAGACAATTCAAGCACTGCTGTATTGGGAGAGTTTAGTCATTATCTGCTAATTGTATCATGAAATGTAACAGGATTTTGTTAAATTATAATAATGGATCACTCTAGAAACCCAATGTGATCATTCTTTGTTTTTGTAATCCTTCTATTTCTTTATTTTGCAACACAATGATGAAACCTTTCACCTTTCTAGCCATTGTTGATGTCACTATACTTGAAAAGCCCATGACAGGTACCCAAAATCATGACACATGAAGCATCATATGATTTGTCAATAACTATCTGATCCAAAATGGTTTTATTTGCTCCCATATATGGTAATGATATGCAGACTGACTTAAATTAGACTACAACAAGATGATACTTTCACATGAATGAGTGTATATATATATTCGAGTGTGATTGTGATAGGTCACATAGGTACATAGGTTTGTGTAAAGTTACCTTGCTGTGGGTCAGGAATTGAATTGTTGCCGCTCCCATCAGCCAGGAAGTGCCACTGGAATATTGCATGGTCAGCACCACCAGTTGAGATCACTCGTTGTTTGTCATGGGCGAATCTCACATTAGTCACATGTGCTGAATGACCTATGTACTTCCTGAACTTGGCTCCTATAGGTACAAATATGGAAAATGTAGTTAACTTAAAATGTATACATTTGGACAAATTACTAATCAGAGTTTAATCAATTTTCAGAAGACACAACAGCTTGCTTTGAGTTGGAATTTCAGCAAATAAAAGACTTAAGTGAATAGGGTAATATAAACAAAACACTCTTGAGAGATATCAATGAAGTATAAAATACAGATCACAGTGACCTAAACTGGAACAGTGTCATGTGTACTAGCATCCTATTATGGCTCTATGGTCATAAACTAAGTAACAAAAAAAAGCAAAAACCAAAAATTTTGTAAAATTCAACAAATAATTTATTTCCCTCAAACAAAACTTGAAAATTTAAAAAGAATTTACAGTACTTGTAATTAAATCCCAAAAGGTTATATCACCAGTCCTAATGAATAAAGTTCTTATTAAATTCCAGTAGTGTTCCAAATAAGATCCAGTGCTAAAGTTGTTGATATGCCTGTACATAGTGGCCTCAGGAGTGGTTATGTGCTAAGTCTTCCAGTTTATCATAACAATATAATCCAAGATGTCCTTGTCCGAATTCACTCTAATTCCAAGAATATTATTGAGCAATTTAAATTCCAAAGAATAAATAATAAATAATTCCAATCAAATCAAAAAATGAACACAATAATACAAATGATTCTGCTTCTGATGTTATTGCAAGAATGAGTAAATTCTCAAGTAAGCAAGATTATAAACCCCTAAACAAATTTTCTGTCTGTTCTAGAACATTCCAAGTTGTTAGCAAGATAAAATCTGTTACTAAAATTATAACAAAGAATGTGGCAAACATCAAGGTTTGAAACAGGAGGTAACAAGTTTATATTCCTAATGTTAATGTGATCAGAATATGTATTCAAAGGAGAAAATATAAAACTTTAATCTGGTACTTTTCACTATACACTGTAATACAAGCAACTATTGGGCAACAAGAACAAGAAATACTTATAAATATATAGAAGTAAAACTCAAATGCACATTTCCTGCATTAGAATCTAACCAAAACCATAAACACAAACTTTAACAGGCTGTCTACATCAAATAAATCAAAAACACAACTTTCAACTTGGTGTCTGCATATAAAGCAACCTGAAAAACATACTTTAATTTTCTGTTGACATATTTCAAATTTTATACACTAACATTACCCTGCTGTCTGCATATAACATTACCTGCAACATTAACTTTATTCAGCTATCAGAATATAAGATAATGCATATAGCATAAACTTAAACACTTACTTTAACCTGTTGTCTACATATAACTGTCAGCATGATCTTTAACCTCTCTACAAAAAAGAATCTTAAACATAACTTCAGCTGGCTCTCTACATGTAACAAACTATAAACACAAACTAACCTGCTGCCAACATATAAGAAACCTTAAACATAAACTTTAACATGCTGTCTACTTATAACACACTGTAAAATTGGGTAGAAAGTTATTAAATAAGACCTGTTACATGCTGTTTAACACAAATAAGTGAAATTTAGATTCTTATTTCTTTCTTACCAGCCTCAAGCAAAAACCTAAAATACAAGCATTAACCTGCCTATACAAAGAGTAAACCTTTAATACAAGCCTTCACCGGAAACAGTTCCTCCAAACTTTCAAAAAAATCAGTCACATTAAGTACAAAACTAATAGTAAATAAGGATGCACTAATGATGATGAATAGACACCAGGAAAATTTAAAATGCACAGTTCCTTCACTTGACATAATGAAAACCTTAAACAAAATTTAAACTGCTACCTATATTGCATAGCATCACAACTACCATGGACATAGCATAGGTGTATAAGCAAGCTAATAACAAGGGGAATGGTCAGCAAAATACTCATGTAAATACAGTCCAACCTATGTTGTATCCAACAACTATAAACTTTATTAAGATGAGTCTATTGTATAACAAGTACATAACTCTTCCTCAAGCAATGCAAAAATAATGATTGGTCAAAGTGTATATCTGCTTCTAAAGAGCATAAAACATTCAAAGTAACAAAGCAAATCCGCTGAAAACTGTTTCGAGTAGTTACATTCACAAATTTATACCATATTTTTTAATCTTGTTGTAAGTCAATATGGTCAAAAACAGTGATAGCACAACCATTTGTTAAGATGTCCATCTTGATACACTGACAATATTACCATTGTGATCCAGATTATTATGTTTATATAATTCTGTCTTAGAATGAATGCACTCTGATGCAGGACAAAAAGGGCAATAACTCTAACAAAATCAGGAAAGGAAAGATTTGTTTACATGCAAACTTTCAGATTATGACTGTAACCTGCACAAAGTTTCATAGCAATTCTGTGAAATTGATAAGACTTGTTTCATAAACTGCATCTAGTTCCAAGTCAAAATGAACAATAACTTTAGCAAAAATCACAGAAGTAAAGTCATCTGATGTTTATTTCCACGGGAGCCATAAAAAAAAAAATGGGAGATTAGTTGTGCTCACAAGATTCTGGCATACACTACATTCAGCTATCAGACAAAAAGGGGAAATACTAAAACAATTGTGGGCAGACAGTAACTTTAAATGAACATAACACAAAGATTCATTTTGACCCACTGAAAACTGTCACTACTGTATTTCATGTAATTTTTTGGACACAAAAAAATAATTATTAATTTCAGTGTACAAAAAATTATATCAAAAATAAATATCATTTTGTGGTACTGACCATGTATGAAAATTAAATAGATCTTAGCTGATCTATGGAGCACATGCTACTTGACTACCTAACTGTACAAACATACAAAGTAAATGTATATTTTCTGTCTCATTCTGCTTTCAACTCAAAAATCTAATTACAATAAAAATAAAAGTACTCAAAAAGATTTTTGTTGTTATTAGTGAACGAGAAACTGCTCAGGTGGCCTAGTGGTTAGAGTATCCGCCTCGGATGCAGGAAACCATGGGTTTGATACCCGGTCAAGTCATGCCAAAGACTTACAAAAATTGTACTAACAGCTGCCTCGCTTGATGCTCAGCATTAAGAGGCTAGTGTTAGGACTGGTTGGCCTGGTGTCAGGATAATGTGACTGGTTGTGACATCATGCTACATGTCTGCGGCATGATGCCCCAGGCTAGACATCACTATAAACTGCCACTCTGCAGACATCGTAGCGATATGACTGAAAAATTGTTAAAGCTTCGTTATAAATCATAATCACATCAGATAATCACATTAGTGAACAAGAGAGAGTGAAGATTATGTCTCAGTGTGCAGTGTGCAAGCTCATCTGCATTTAGAACATATGTAGCTATTATGTTGTGTAATGATGGCAAAATAATTAAGATGGTTTGAACATGTATTAGTTCTGGGTATTATTTATTGGTAAATTGTATGTAACAATATGAGTCCACATTGTCAAGAAATTAAGTGCAATTTGTATTTTTACAGCAACAATAACCTCACTATCAAACTGCAATAAAAACAAAAAAGAAATTGAAATCATGTTTTAGTTAATGTGTGTGTGTGTGTGATAAAACACAATTTTGTCAGTGTACAAGACCATATTTATTCAGGGCAGTTTTTATTTGTAGCTTTTGCAAAGAGAAAAAAGACTTTAAAAAAGATGGGTATATTGTAGAATAGATTTGCAATAAAATATTAATTATACACAAGTCAAAACAGTACAAGCACTTAAAAGATTGTATATGTATATATACAAATCCATTTAACAGAGTCCATGACTTTCAAATTTATGATAGAAAATGACAATGTTTCATATATTTTATGTTTGTATGACTATAATGAAACAATAAGACTAGTTGACCAATGGTCTGTGATCTTCACTTTAGTATGTACTGAGATACAATTTTTGCTGGATAAGAAAACATCAAAGGGCTTCCTACCTCATTTTAAAATGCATTTGGTGTTTTATTTCAGTGACTGACTTAATAAGGAGAACTAATTAATGATAATAAAGGAATGTTCTGTGAAGGCCTTTGTCCATTTGGTAATAAACATTGTAATAACAATAAGAGAGCTTATGCATCAATCACTGTATTATCTCACCAACAATTAATTTTTTTAAAAACAAAATGGCAATACAGCATTTTCAATCTTTATTGCAAATGTCAATCTTGTTAGCAGAAATTTTATGTCTGATAATTTAATGGATTTTTAAAAAAATACAACATGATATGTACAAATAATTATGATGTATTTAAATAATTATTACTTTGATAACTGGATTGTGTATGAAAAATTAAAGTGAATATGAAAATACATGAAATACGGTAATTGAATTAGCAAGATTTTTTGCATACTGCATCAGGTTTTGACAAAAAATGGTAACCAACTTTTTAAAATATTGCTGGAGCAATATGATATGCTGATATGTGCTTCATCATTTGTTGATCATAACATGCATAAAGTTTTATACCACTCCAATGAAATTTGTGACCCTGATTGGGTTCATAAGATTCTCAAAATAAGCAATTACTCAAGTAAAAATTTCACAAAGACAGTAATTTCACATTTAAAATTTCAGGGTCATTCACTGAAAACATTGAAGCTAGTTGCATTTGCAAGATTCTGTCATAGAATTAGGTAAAAGTGGCCATAACTCAAACCAAATAGAACAATGAAGTTGTCAGATGAATATCATTATATGTACCAAGGTTTACAGGAATCTATCAAAAGCTGTGTGACTGGTTACATTCTCAAGATTCTAGCATACACTACAATCAACTCCAAAACAAAAAGAGGGCAATAACTCTGACAACAATTGTGGGAGCAAAGGGTTTTGTCAATATTTGTAACTTCCGATGACCACCATAGCATTTACCAAGTATCATGGCGATCAATAAAAAACTGTAAGGCTAGTTTTCATATACTGCATTAAAAAAAGACAATCATTCTTTATAAGAATGAGAGAGAGAGGAAAGCGATTTGTTCATATATACATCTTCATACAATGACCCAAATATTTACCTAATTCAATCATAATCCAACAAAATCTAAATGAATAGCAGCATTCTCAAAACATTTGACAAATATAAGAACTGATGGACAGTTGGCTATACATAAGGATTCCTATATTTACATAAGTACATAAGATGCACTGAAAGAAGAAAAGTATCCCCAACTGATCAGTACCAATTTAATTCATGCCCAACTAGAGATCATAAATTTTGTGGTAAAAATGCCATGTCCATATGACTATGAACTGTGAAGGAAATGTAACTTTAATGAGATACACAAGATGCTGTAATAGTGACCATTGAGGTCTGATTGTCACAATTTTAATTTAGGTCCAATTATTTATCATTAGAAGTCTCCCAGTGAAATCCCCCATGTTGATAAAACTATCCATACAGAAGAAGTAATGACATCATAATTTTCAAGATGGTAACCACCACTGGATGTCTAATTGTCACCATATTCATTAGAGACCAAGTAGATATAACAGGACAGCATTGTAGTCTAAACACCTTTTCAATATGAACAAACACACAGAAGGAGTATAGATAATAAGATTTTCAGGAAGGCTGCAAGTTGAAGGTATGATCAGCACCATTTCTATTTAGGTTCAGATACATATAAAAATAAATCTTTCAAGTGAAAACCTTATGTCAATACAACTATATGCTGTTCATCATAAGTAGTGATAACAAGATTTTCTAATGCCCGTCATACTGAATGTAAGATCAACAATATATATCTTAGGACCAACTAGAAATTGTAAGAATTGTTCTGTGACAAACCCAAGCCAATACAACTGTCCATTCGGGTGATCAAAAGATTTTCATGATGGTCACAATGGCCATTTAGATGCCAACTCAGCACCGTTTTCATACTGGACCAACTGAACCTCCTATGAAGTCTTTCAGTGAAAACGCCATGCCAATAAAACCATCTGTTCAATAACAAGATGTTTAAGACTAGACTTTGCAATAAATGTATGTATGAAACTTCATGGCAACCCGCCAGCATGCTAACCATGTCTCTGAAGGATGGCCAACAGATCAGTAGAAGATGGACAGACAACAAGCCATCACATAAACTCTTCTGGTATATGACTAGTAGAGTGTAAAACTTGAAAGTCCTTCAAATTTTTTAAAATTCTCATGAATTTCAGGAAAGATCATTGAGAGGTTTACAACACTGGCCATAATTGATGGCAGATCATCAATTGTAAAAATTTGAAAGCCCTTCACGTCAGAATACTCTATCATAAATGTGACTGAATCTTGTCCAATGCTGTTTGAGAAAGATTTTAAAATACCAAATGCTGACAGATGATGATTGACAGATAATGCACATCAGATGCAAAGCCATACAATAAACTCACCATACAATACAGACTGGTGAGCTAATGAAATCTGAATTAAGTTTATAGCAGCATATCAGACATACCTTTTCTTACAGAGGGAAATTTGAAGAGTTTAACTAGGCCAAAGTCATCTCCAGTTACAATCACTCCTGCATCAAAGTTAGCATCGGTAGCATTAATATCATTAGTATCTGTATATTTCTCCCAGATCCCATTAACTTCCTGACCCAGAACTCCGGTAAAACTGTACCAGTGAATACTGACAAGCTCCTCTCGACTGGTTACCTGTTTACCACCTGCAATTAATACAAAAACTTAAATATAAAATTAACTGGTAAGAATTATATTAATAAAAAATTATATTTTTTGGTTGACTATAAAGGGTTATATATTTTGCAGCTTTCTGCTTTGGTTAGATTAAAAGTTTTAAGAAAACTAAATTAGTGTTTGTTAAATATACATGCCCCTACTGCAAACAAAACTGAAATCAAGACAGTCCAATCTTTCAGAAAGAGCTTTCAAACATCAATGAAATCACATATCTGCAGGAAAATATGCAAAACATCATGGACATATGTTGAGGTCAAATGGTCTTCACATAATCATTCTAACAAGGTTTTGCTGTTGTTGTTGTTGGGCTTAATGCCATTTTTCAGCACACGATAGGCTATTTATGGCGACCAGTATTAATGGTGGAGGAAGAAACCGGGAAATCACAGCGCTTTAGACCACTCGGCTACTCAGGGCCCCCAAACAAGGTTTTGCAAAACATTCAAAAATGCATGATAAAACTTATTTTGACAAATCATCAGAATCATTCAAATTGTGTAAAAGTTTAAATAAGTTATCTTTAATGAACAGAAATATGTATCCAAAACTTTACACATTCCAATAAAACTGAATTCCAATTAGGTCACCACTTATAGAAATAATTCTATGACAAGCAGCTTTTACATAATAGTGGTAAGAAACTGGACTGTGTATGCATAAAATGATCAAACCATGATGACCCTACTGCATGCAGTCTGGTTCCTGCTATAATACATTACAGGGAAATACTGTGATCAGTTTCTGCATAAGCAGTGCATTAAAACTATTGAGAAGAAAAAAAACAATGGCAATCTGTCAGAAATGTTGATGTAAGTGTCAAGTCATAGAATCAGGGGTAAAAATCTCCACTTCCCAGGAATGAACAACAGTTAATAATGCATGCTAGGGACATAGGATATTGGATTAAAGATAACATTAAATTCAGAAATAAAAACATGGATAAGTTTCTGGACAAGGGTGACAAACTACTATAAACCTGACATATAAAACATGATAAAAACCTAAATTGTTTGATGACCTTTTATTTGTTATCTCAAATAGATTAAATATGTGTGTAAACATGTGACACTTTTCCTTAGCAGGAATGATGGTGGTTTATAAGCAGTGTGCAATTAGAATAAACTATATATATGATGAAAGTTAGCAATTACATCAATCTTCAGCACAAGTGCAGTAATTTATTAGGTAACTGGAAAAATCTTCTGGGCAACCAGGTTTTCAAAGCTGTTGCCCATGACAACCATACATTTTAAAAAATTGTCTACTCCTTAGGTGTATTGTGAATACAACCTGCATTGACTGATATTTTCAATAAAAACAATACTTTCTAATTTAGCTACATCAATTTTTTTTTTAAAAATAATCAAGGGCACTAGTGCAGACCTGCCAACCATAACAAAACCTATTCAGTAGGGCAGTCAATATTTTTCAGTAAATTAAACATTTTCAGTAAGGTTTAACACAATATCATGTACTGCTTGTGTTGACCTGGAAAACATGTAGTTCATATATTTGTAAGTGTGATATGAGACTGAAGCAACTAAGGCAAACATAAAGTACAATCCAATATTTGTAACGTACACTAAAACCTTAATTACCTCCTGGACCAGTAGAGTTTCAGAAAATGCAGTTTAAACCCCATGGAACTCAATGAGTTCTTGCTAGGTCTCTAAATTTGACTATATATCTGTTGCTTTTTGTTTTCATTTTTATGTGCTGATGGCAATCATCTCTCCTGACACAAGATATAATCAAATCAACATATGTTATCCAGTAAGCATAATTGTTGCCTTTCCTCTTTTTTCTCCCAATAATCTGAATATTCCTTTTTATACTTTTGTAATGAATGTTTAAACATTTTATGAGTTTTCTTTCTCTTTTGCCTTTAGCATTTCCACATGCTGGATGCCATTTCTAGAAAATATAAGGAAAAGCTTTATCATACAGGCATTCTGCATGAAAAATATGGGTGGTTTAAAGCATATAAAGTACCACTGTAAAGTTAATCTGCTTCCCTGACCAACTCCCAGGATTCTAAAGTGAAACCTGGATCTAAACATGGGCAGGTCAGTATCTGGATTTAACTGAAACAAATATACTTTCATAATTTTTTCCTATTATTCTGTATGTCTATTTTGAGGGTAATTTCAAAAAGACACAGTCAGATTGTCAGTATTGGCAGGTCTGTTACTTTCCCAAGTATCTTTTTGTTAGTGGCTCTGCATTGTCCATGACCACCACTGATATATTAAAATGTTTCAACAGAAGATCATTCTCCTAATTCTTCTGACAATGCTGCACAATTTTATCAGATAAAAAATCTGTTCACCTGGCATCTGGAAAATAAGCCTTTCGGCTGCCCCACTGTTTGTCTGTAAATACTTGCAGTCCTTGGACCAGTCCATGTGGGTGATGAAACTTGAGCTTCCTTTACATGTCCCTACACGTTTGTACCGCTCCTCCACAGAGTAGACATCAACAAAGTTGTCATTTGATCCCACAGACAAAAACTTCCCACATGGAGAGAACTTCAATTCGTGAATCACCTCCTTCCGGTCCTTGATGTGAATTACTTCAGACATGTCTCTGGTAAACATTTTTCAAAGTTTATGAAAAGGAAATATTTACTGCTGTATTAAATTTATATTCATTGAATTGTTTTGATTATATTCAATTATTTTTAATCCTTAATTTTATATTTTACATATTTAAAGTAAGATTTATGTTTCATTGCTTGAATTAATAATAATTCTGACAGTATTTGTGTACTTTCGTGATCACTGTGAATAAACTTGTTTCACTGGAAACTAAATCTCCATAAATTTGTTTGTTGCTTTATTCCAAGAATGTGAGAACCCAAAGATCCATGAATCACATGTGATGACACCAGACCACATCACTAGCATCCATTATCAGAGCCGACTGGTTGTCAATGGCACTTTAAACTGACTAGTGCCTATATCATGCTCAGAAAATGGCTGATAAATTCCTTTCCAAGGATGCATTAAGGTAGTCAGCCTGGGCTGTCATCAGGTATTGAACCAACAACTCTCAGATTAAGAAAGTCTTGGATCTTCCATCATCATCAAACATTAACCAGAAAAGCAGACTAAATGACCAAGGAGCAATTCTGAGTTAATAAGCAAAATTATGTTCAATATTTAGTCCTAGTTAAGTAATTTCACCAGACTCATAATTGTTCTTGTGAATACAATATGTACCTGTAAGCTGAATGCTAAGAGGTAATTTCATTAATTTAGATCATTATAAGCAACTGAAATTCAAAGGATAAAACTAAAGCAAAAATTTTAAAATGATCTGCACAAAAATATGGATTGTCAAGGTCTTTTTTTCCACATAAGTGAAGCACATCAAGGTCCTGAGACAATGTTACCAACAATGCATCAGAATATGCTGAATGAGTCTTGAGAAGGAAGTGCTGGTTAAAAGCAATATTCCATGTGATGATGATGAGTTAATTGTCAAAATCTATAACTCTATCCACAATGGCATTGATGAGATAAAACTTATTCAATGTATATCTAAATCCTATAAAACAAGGCTCACACCAAACTGCATCAGTATATTTTGAATCATTCTTAACTTGTGCCAGTTGAGTCGTAACTCTATTCAAAATGGAACTAGTGAGAAAAAAAAAAAGAATGGAAAGGCAAGGCATATGAGACAATGAACACAAAAAATGCCAAGTCTGGTTACAAGGATCTGCTACTATGGAGATGTAAAACTGATCAAAATAGGACAATCACAATCGGACCCAAAATGATGAAAGATTTAAAAGATAAATCTACTCCTCATAGGTAATTTATCAACCCAATGGTAGCCAATTATATGTAAGAATTTCCAAGAAGTGTGAACAAATGGATTGATGGAAAAACAGAAAAAGTAATTCACTATCAGTCTCCCACATTCTAAAGCAGGACCCTAAGTATATGGCCATACCACATTCATGATGAGACAATGATATCCAAGAATACCTTGCTTTAAGAACAAGAAAAGAGCCATCTGTCATTCCTACAGCCAGTTGTCCCCCATCTGCATCAAAGGCAAGTGAACGTATTTTCTGATCCATTGTTGTCTTGGATAGGATTTCATATGTGCTCATGTTCCAAAGCCTGAAAAAGAGAACAAGAAAAAGATGCTATAATGTGAAAGCCTATGAAAAAATTCAACTGAATAATTTGTATGTTTTCTGGCAAATTAAGACCATCTGTATAAAACAAAAATGTGAGTGGTAATAAAACTTTTCTATAAAAGTGATAGGACTTGTAGTTGTGGATTTAAAAAAAAATCTATACAGAATAAAAGAAACAAATTTTCGTCAATAATAATTATGTGACCATAATAAATTTAGAGTACATACACTACCTTCCACCATCACAAGCTAAGAATGATGTCTATTATGTCTTTGGCTTGTTTTAGCAACAAAAGTACCAAAATGTTGTCTGCTTGCCAATTCTAAAGAAAGTGGTCTGGTCTTACCATTGACAGAGGTATTGTTACTAAATCCATCAACTGTCAAGCACTACTGATACAGATGTACCTGGTTTTCCAGAGATATAACTTGGCTTGGGAGAGTCAACCTGCAGTATGATCTTGTTATGTATTATCAAACAAACATTTTACTCCAAAAGATGGGTTTTTTCTTTACAATACAATACCCAATCACATTATGTCAGAAGAAAATGTTATGACACATAGGGAGTTACATTCCTTTATCCCAGAGATGCTTGCTTTTTATCAGAATTTGGGTGATATGAACGATAAGTGCTGGTTAAATTTCTCCGGATTTGGATGGAAAAACTGCATGTGCAGTTATTTCAGCAGTTGAAAAGGCAGAATTGTTCTGGGAATCACTTTCCTATTTAAAAGGACCAATTATGATTAGCTGGCACTCAGATATCCTTTCTTTCCGAATGACCAAGGTAATCAGAGGGGAATGCAGAAAGGTATATTATGTTGGGACAATAGCTTGCCTGGGATATGGCAGACTTTAATGTGGATTTGTCAACCTTCCACATTAGAAACTTCCAATACCAGAAGAAAGTCTGGAGACTTGGTTTCCCTTGCTTTCTACGTAACTGACAAGTGGTCAGACAGAATAAGAATGACCTTTACATATGTCTTCTAACATGACCAAAAGGCATTCTCCATGACTTGCTGGTGACTGATGAAAATCAAGTGTTCCTGAAGAGACAAAATACCACTAACTACTTGAAAAAAGGACAAAAGGTGTCCATCTTTATCAGCTGTTCTGACATATAAGATAACCACGATTTATGGCAGCTGATCATTTAGTGGGATACCTGTTGTAAGCTAAAAATAGTACTACCAGTTTTGGAGAGTTGACCTCATGTAGCCTGAAAATTGAATAATTTGGTCCTGAGGGCAAAGCTTCAGCCAACACTGGGATATGAGAATGCTAAGCAAGGGTTCATGAACAAGAGGCCCAAAACAAGATGATCCATGGTTGCAATGAGAAGAGCCAATAGGCAAAGAAATTCAAGGGCTAAGATTTGTTTATCTGATTGAATGGAAGACACTGCCAACATGGTTTTTAAGACATTCTCTTAAGACAAACTAAGTTCTAGGAGGTTTGAGTTATATAACCAGGTGAAAGCAATGCTGATATGAAATGGGATTGGATTTACCTTAATGAAAAAGAATCAAAAAGTGAAACAAGTGCAAAACGAGAAATTTCATGTTCTGATACGAGAATCATCAATGATGCTTTTGTATGAAGTCATCTAGGTCGGTCGATGTCAAGACAACTTGAAAGACTCATGAGTTGTTGGGGCAGTGTGTCTCACATTCTGTTGGGAAGAGAAGCTGGGTCAAAATTGGTCCTTGTTTACATATCTTGTCATCAGCATCTCACAGAAACTAAGCCCTCATCAAGATAATGGGCCTGAAGGCTGATCTCTCCCTCCAGCATGCCTTTAATTGGGGAATGGGGGGGTGCTTGAGTTACAACTTCTGATTCCTTCTAGGAAACAAAGGCTGGGCTCAGAGATACTGGACCTGTACTAAATTTACCTCTTTTGCAGTGTATTTCTTGACCTCTTTTCTATGTTTTTGTGAATTAAAAGTTTGGAAGAGAGTGGTTGCAATCTGGGACGGGTTTGTGATGGTCTTCAAGCAATCGCTATTATGTTGCAAAGCAGTTCTTGCTTGTCAAGAAAGGATTTCTGATTCCATGCACAAAGAGAAAGGTTTTGAAAGTCCGTGGCCAGGGTCTCTGTCAACAGCATAGGCTTCAGTGTGGAAGACTTGCATGTTTATATTGTGGAAAGCTAGACTGAAGTTAGACATGAGCCGACACTACAATTAGAAAAAGCCTGCTGATGCTTGGGACTTGGAGTTGCCTTTATAAGTAGCATAAGATGGCAGCAACCAGATTATGGTAACTATGTGAAAGAAGGTGGGTCTAATTTGGCTAGAAGATCAATGGAATTCTGTAAGAAGACAGAAAAGGCAGAAGTTGGAATACAGAACTGTGGAGGAAGATGGTGATGTGACAATGGCTCTTTTATCTCTAAAATGTGGGGTGACAAAGACCTAAAATGAAGGTGGCAACAATGGAGCTGGTGAAGCAGGTATATGAGAATAAAGGACAATGGTTAAAATCCATCCATATTGGAATTCACTTTCAGTTGACTCAAAGGTCTGAGACAGGTACCAAGCCTGCAGGAATGGAATGCTGACATAGCCGTTACTGGGTCTGTTGGATGATGCCAGTGCCAGTCTGCATTGCTTGCATATCTGGTTACAGACACTGTGCAGGACATGTTCACCAGATCCAATGCTATTACACTGGGAATCACTGACATAACTGGGTCTGCATCTCAATTTCAAAGCCATGTATGCCTGGAGGAAAAATTATTCTGTCCAGTCGCTGGATTTAGGTTGAAACTGATGAGCTAAGTGGAAGTAGTCTGGGTACAGGCTATCAAGGTAAACATTAATAAAACCAATACTAGGGTATTTATATGGTGACTACTTGTCCCGGTCTGTTCCAAGTGGGCTACCATACAATGTTGGTAGTGGTCTAGCAGTCTGTTTAGTACTGATAATCTATAGTTGTGTCACTGTGTAGAGAGCATGTGAAGGGAAAGATTGCTAGATTTTATTCTAAACTGTCAATCTTTCCACTTCTAGTGATTTTGTCTTGAGTACATTGGCAACTGAAATATTGGTAGCAATCCTGATTACATCCACATCCTTGAGTGAGTGTTTCCTGACTGTCATTTGCCTAGGTAAAATACTTATCTATGACAGTCACCTGTCCCATTAAGACCAGTGAGAGCAAATGTCACAAACTTTAAACAGCACTAGATACAGGTAATAGTAGAGGGCTAATCATCAGACAGCTTGAATCTCTTATGAAACTTTTTATCCTGCCCACTTGTTGACTCCTACAATTTGGGACAGCAAAAGCATACACATGTTAAATCAGACAAGCATCATGAAATGAACACAGTGTTTTAAGATAAATGCTTTAGAAAATTTGAGAAACAACCATATTAAAGGAATAAATTATCCTCTACCTGACATAACTTACACAAATAGTCAAGTAGTGAGATGAAATATAAGCATAATGGATAAAATGAAGTCAATTAAGATGGCATTAGTCAACTTGTCATATAAAGAAGTTAATTATTTGAAGTGCAAAATACTCTACAATCATAACAGAATGAGATTTACAAAAACAGATGGAGTATTCTCTTCTGAAGTTAAAAAACTCTAAAACTCTAAAGAATTGCTCAAGCTGGTGAAACAGCACAAATTAAAATTCTGTCTCACGGCCAGTTGTATGAACATGCAGATTATGCATAAGAAGCAGTAATTGATTAATGGAAATTGGCACAAATCCCTCAATCTTGTAGAACTTAAGTTGATTGATGGAATTTGGTACCAATCCCTCAATCTTGTAGAACTTAAGTTGTAGCAAGCAAACAAAGTTTTACTTTTTCATTTTTATAACAAAAAATATGGATAGTGCCTTTCTTAACTTGAGAGGACTAAATTTACAAAAAATAATGGATTATGATTGTTTTATATATTTGAAAAATGCAAAAGAGAACAATAAATTATGATACAAGTATAGTTCATGGACTTAAATTACATATATTTTAGAACAATTCTTTGATTTTCTTTTTAATTTTTAAACAACAGAAAAAGTCTAACTGTTGAACATTTTTTACCTTAAAGTGTTATCATCACTCCCAGTGGCAAAGATTGCCTTCTTTGGGTGGATGGCCAAGGCCCATAACTCTCCTTCTGCATGGCCCTGAACTAAGCATATTGGCTTGTCTCGTTCTCTCACCCCAATCTCAAATATTTCAGAGTTTTGTGTTCCTGCCAATATTTTGTCACCTCGCCAGCAAACACTTCTCAAACATAGTCCTATATAAAAATACAATATACAGTGACACCTGTGATGTCAGTTTGGCACCATTTTCATTTAGGGAAAAAGTAAACACCATTTGAAATCTCGTAGTCAGAACACCATATCATAATGATCATCCATTCAGGGGGAGTATTGAAAACAAGACCTTTAGGACAGTTGTTATGGAAGATATACTGGGTGTATTACTGGTACCATTTTCATTTAGGACCAACATGGTATGAGAAGACAATTAATGAAAAACCAATTTTGATATAGCCATCCATTTAAACATTTGAGATAACAATATTTTCACGATACGAGTTTCTATTCAGGAGTAACAATAGCAAGATTTTCAAGATGGTTGATGTGGTGACAATATTAAACATCAGATCAGCACCATCTTCATTTAAGACCAAATGGATACCATAACAAGTACTTCTAACGAAAACCCCATACTGATGACTCTGTTCAAGTAGACATGTGATAAAGAGGGCTGCAATGGCATCCTTATTTATATTAGACATATTAGATCAGTATCATTTTAATTAAGGACGACTAACATCAAAAAGAAGACATTTAGTGAAAACCCAGCTTGATATGACCATCCATACAGGAGGAGTAAAGATAAAAAGATTTTCAAGATGGATGCAGTGATGGCCATACTGGATGAAAGATTTGCATCATTGTCATTTACAACCAACTTGACATCAAGTCTTTCAGTGAAAACTTCAATTTGACATAACCATCTATTTTCAAGATGGCCACTGTGGTGGTTATATTAAATGTCAAAGCAGCATCATTTTCATTTAGGACCAACTAAATGATGAGATGAATATTTAAAGTTTGAGGGCAATCCTCTGAGTAGTTTAAAAGGAGTACAAAACTAATGCTAACAGACAGAGAGACAACAAACATAAACTATTTTGGTCTATAACCAGTGGAGCTAAAAACCAAAAATTTAAGCTAGCTTGGAATTTGAGCTGAAACAAATGTATTCAATGCAGGAAACCTACACCCATTCTCAAATCCAAAAGTATCAGGCTAAGACAATGCAAGAATGTGATAAAAGTGTTACATTATTCTAAAAGTAGATGACTACAAGATTACAACTCATAAGTTATGTTTTCAAGAAGGTACTTCATTATTCTTCTTCATATCTGTGTCCACAAGAAAAATTTTTTAGAATTTTATTTTCTGGAAGTTTTCAATATAATTCAGAGGGTGGAATTTTCACTAGAAATTAATAATAATTCTACAAAATCCTAAATAGTTGACAGATCTGAAAGTCACTTGTGGGTTCTACAGCAAAGATCTGCACACTGTATATGATTTTTCTTACATAATTTTATGGGGCTGGGTATTTGTGTCCTATGTGCAAGTGATACAATAACATTTAATTAGGATCAATTCTATGACACCATCACAATACCACTTCATCTCTAATTATCTATATGCTAGTGATAATACAAATTCATCTTTCATTGGTTATATGCCAGTGACACCAGGGCTGATCAAAGCCCATTGCCTTGACATCCAGGCCTATACATTTTCAAAGTTGGACAGGTAAAATTTTCCAAGGTTCGAGTCTGGGTCAAGTACTTTTGTTCTACTTCAAAACAAGTTAGTCAAGTAATTATTTTCATACTTTAATCACTTTATCTAAATTTTTCTCACCATTAATACTCTCTAGGCATATTGAACACCTGAATCTACCTCCATTTAATAATTCACATCCATTGATACTATAGGAAGTGGTCACTAAATACTGTTGCATGTGTCTGAAGTCTATTACCGCTAGACCACATACTGGGCTAAGTGATCAATTAAGCAGAAAATCAAACTTTTTCAAACAATACAGATTTGGCATGATTAATTAACAGTCATTTTATTGACCCTGTTAGTTATATTGCATCTATTCAACACACTCTTGAGCAGATCACCCTTTGATTTTAATCCACTGAGTCAATGCAATACAAGTAATGAAAGGCAATTTATAAGTGTCCATTTACTTTATGCACTGATTAAATGACGGTTATGAATCTTTCATTTTTTAAAAACAGAGGATTGACATCAATATGCGGTATTGAATTTGAATCATAATAATTACACTAACTGAGCAGTTGGAAATTGCATTTAAATGACAAAATCTTATGATTATATGATTACTTTAGTAGAAGCAGTCACCAAATGAGATGATCTTTTCTATTTGAATAAAATGAATTTACTAAATTATTTTTGCAAGGATGGTCATAAGAAAGGTTCAGAAAAGGAAAATTCATTTGAAAGTGAAATGATAAAACATAAGGCTGCCAATAAGTATGAGGTAACTAATCCTAAAAAAGACACGTAAACCAGACTGTGTCGGCCGAAAAATGTCAAATATGACATTACTAAAGAAAGAAATTTTCAGCAACAGTGGGTTGATGATTATAAATATTGTGAACTCATCAACTCTGAAGGAAAAGATGATTTGCATTTTTTGCAAACAATATCCGAAACTGGCAAAGGTTGGAAAATCATTTTGAGTGTAATGTGTCAATGGAACTGAGATGATACCACTTCATCTTGACCAGCAAATGCTAGGGTCACAATAACACTTCATCTCTTTCATTTCTAAATAGTTACATGCTAGTGACACAAGACTTCATCTCTAGTTACATGCTAGTAATACAATACCAAATCATCTCTATTTAGTTACATACAAATGAAATAATACTAACTCAATGTAACTTTTTGATGATGCTCTCCCAAAATCAATCTTTCCGTTTGTAAAAACAATGCAAATTTATATAAAATTTTTTATCATATTATTTAAAAACATCACCCCTACAATAGTTTAGATATTTTCTATACCTTTTTTCTTAAATTTGAAACCTAATACATTTTATATTTTGTCCTGAAGAGAAAAATATTCACTTGCATTTGGAAGATGTTATGTATTATGATTTTAGATCTTTACATTTTATATTGAAGGACATATATACATTTCTATGCTATTGATTAATAATAAATAATTTTTAGTACCTTTTAATATGATTAAGAAACAACAACAAGAAAAAAGCATTAAAAACCCTTATTTTACCTGTGCCCTGTAACCAGGACAGGCTATTGCAACTTTGTAACATTGATTATATGAACATTGTAAATATATCCCATGGAAAGTGTACACATAGGGTCAACAAACTATATTTCTTGTAGGTTACTTGGTACAATTTTAGTTTCAAGGTTTACATCCATCCCAAATTCTTTTCTCTCTCACTCCCAATTTCTGATTATTATGTCTCTAAATCATGGGAGGGGAGGGGTGACAGAAAAAGAAAGGACTGAGATGAAATTGTTTACCATGTTAAATTCTTTTAGAAAACAGGGATTGTTATTACTCTTTATTGTTATTTTCATAAGTCGCTAATGAGTTATGGGTGCAAATTCATCATTGATCAATATGAATAGAACTGACAGCACACAGTTCCAAGTATGTTTATATATTCATATTATTGTGCCATGAGTAGATCACAATTTGATATACCAATTCTATCTCTCTCTCCCTAATGATGATTTTTGCTGTGTCATACCAAATGTTTTTGATCTATGAATAATGATGGTAAATGTGAAGTCAAACCAACTAAGGAAGAGAGAGAGACACAGAGAGAGACAGAGACAGAGACAAATACATACATGGAGTGAGAGGAGACAGACAGAGAGACAGAAAACAAAATTGTGTCTATAGTAATGTTAATTAATGATAGGTCAACTGCAAACATAATAAAATATTCAATTACTTCATGTTGGTTCATCATTTTGCTTAGTTTCTATTTCACACTAAATTCCATGTGCCTGTTTGTGAATGAGTATTCAGTGTTCAAAAATGTAATGATGTGTTTGTAGTGCTCTACTTTCTTTATTAAAACCATCTTTCATGTATAAATCATAAGTGTGTCTTATGTTGCCTTAATGAATCTGAATAAAAACAGAAACTCAAAAATGGAAAACAATCAATTTATCAATATGCAAAGGTGATTGTGAATAGCCAAAAAAAGAAAAGAACTACATTTGGGATGGACACACTCATCAAGGATGAGTTCATTCACTCAGTCAATACTCAGTTGCCTGTAGTCAGTTTTAATTCCATTCATGAGGTCAATAGGTGTAAAATTTATGTGATATAAATAAAATATATGTATAGCATGTATGCTATTACAGTATCAATAATATACTACTATTATAAATTTTTAATTGAAAGGAAACTTGCCAAGTCTCATCTCCCTTTAATGAAAAGTGTATACATTTTTTGGTATATCATTAATATATATATATATATATATATATATATATATATATATATATATATATATATATATATATATATATATATATATATATATATATATATCCAGATCTTTGCTAATATGATTGTTTATTAGGAATGTAATGTTAATTCTTAAACTAAGGTTGCATATATGACTATCATATAAATTATGGCAGTGTAAATAAAATATAAATTATGGCATTGTTATGAAAAATAACAGTATAACCTGATAAGAAATGGTTATATCATGCATTACAAATCAAGCTGATTTACTGATAATGCTAATAAATATCTATTTGAACTACAGTTTTACCTCTAAACAACACATTTGTTAACAGACCCCTTGATATGTAACATTTTATTTTTAAAATATGCCATTTCAAGCTTGTAAGCCACTGCATAGTTTCTTAGTCATTGTATTTCATACACATGTTCAAGCAGAACAGTTGGTTTCATTGTTGATCATTTCATCATGTTCTTGTATGCAGAAGTTGAACAATTTCATATCATCTAAGGATGTTTTACATAAACTGTTAGATATATTAAACAAAGATGTGTCCTACAAACTGAATCCTGTCATAACAACAGGTAAAAAAATGTACAGAATACATACAACAATCACAAGCATATCAAAGTTAAGCAGTTCATAAAACCCAGCAGTTAGATAGGGGAAAGGTTGTCTTTCAAATCATTTAAACGATGTTGTTTCATTTATTATAAGCCATTTACATGACACACATTAGAACACTTTGGTAAATGTTGCAGCCATAGCTTCCACAAAAGGATCCTTGTTCATGGGTCTTTCAATTTGGGTCTGAAGCAATAAAAATTCCACAAAAACTGGTACATCCTGAATTCTCCTAAATCTGAACTCATTATAATTAGGCTCCACCCTACTGACTTTCTGAACAAATTAATGTGTAGCATAAGCTTAAAATACTGCTTTATTATGAAGTAATCCATACCTTTGTACCCATCTTTAATGTTGACCAGATTTATAGTGGTGATAGGTTTAAAATCCATGTCCCAGAGTTTGACCACTCCATCCTTCCCTCCTGTCACAAAACCCTCATCAGCACTACTCATAGTGTAGATGGCACCCTGGAAACATTAAACTTTATTGCAAATACATCAAATTGATAAAAGCAAAAAACAATGTCATATTAAATTTATATGAAACCAATTGAGTTGGTTTACATTAAATGATTTAATAATGATTTTTTTAAGGCAGTCCTCATGGGAAAAAAATAAGCTGATATACTTCTACAGATGCGCAAAGTGAGATCTTCTTTTCTTGGTTAGGATATATTTCTGAGAATGTTGGGAATGACAGAGATATAATGCATGACATGGAAAAAAAATGTTTTCAAATTAACAAAATGAGAGTAACATTTGTCTGAAAAAACAAGATGATAAATTAGTCAAATTTGAGGAAATTATCAGTATAAAAGTTAACTATTTTCAGTAAAATGCTGGTTATTATGACTTCTTTAATCTTTAATATTGGCTTAATTCAGAGAAAATACATGTAATTCATGTAATTCCAAACAAGCAGGATCAAAATTGGAGACGGTTAGTGAAATAGGGGCATGATAATAAAGCAAAAAATCTCAAAATCATGAACACTCAATCTCAACGACTCTTTCATACTTCTTAATTGATCCATTAGCAATATCTCTGTAAATTTACAGCAAAAGGCAAAAGTTATGAATTGCATCAGAGATGGATATATTAGTTCAACTAAAATTACTTATGTAAAAATTAAAAAGGTAAGAATAAGAATATTGCTAATGTATCAAACTTTTAGATACAATGTTACCATTTAAGATACATGGGAAGTGACACTTAGCAAATGACATCTAAGTACTGGATGAGAATATACATGAAACAACATAACTGTTATATGAAACTGACATCAACTTTCTACCACTTCTATAGCAGCACAGAATGAAATTTATTTTTCCTGCTTTACATGCATCGATGTGACTTCCCAAAAAATAGGGCAAAGATTTTTAAAGTTAAAGATAATTTGAGATTAGCTATTTATAATATCTGATGTTCAATGTTTAGATGAGACAGGTGCCACCTTCATGAAGGAGTATGTACTAAAATTTATCAAATCACTGCTTTACTATATTACCCATCTCCTACTTTCAATATTACTGAAATAAAAATTATGTCTGAAGTGAAAATGTCCAAAAGTGTGAAAAAAGATAATGACAATGGTATCTGAATGTATTCCTAAACATAAAAGGACAATATACTCTCACAATAGATGTCCAAGGTGTCTAATTAATTTCCCAAGTAAAAATTGATTCTCACTCTAGAGATCTAAGGCCTCTGAATGTATTATTTAATAATAATAAAAAAAAAACTTTCACTTTTTATGTCCAATAGTGTGTTCATTACTAAAAATAAAACACCTCACTTTAGGTATGAGATATCTGAATATATTCATTACTAAAAATAAAACCTCACTTTAGGTATGAGATATCTGAATATATTCCTTAGTAAAAATAAAACACCTCACTTTAGGTATGAGATATCTGAATATATTCCTTAGTAAAAATAAACGCTCTCACTTTAGCTGAAATTAAATATCACAATAAAAAGCATCAAATTATGCCATGTGATAAATATAATTCATTGTTTGTACTCATTTCAAATTAATGTCATTTAATAATTTATTGCTTGGCTGACAAGGTTCTCTAAATGTACAGCCACTCACATCATTAAATAAATTTCACATAAAAGATGCACTCTTGAATAATTATATATTTCAAGTGGTTTATTTAGAATGTTTCCTTACACTATGAGCCGCCTGTACCACCCGACTCAGATTGCTTCCCTTCCAGATGTAAACATCCCCGCCAAGAGTTCCAGAATATGTTGTATCTTCAGGACCAAATGCCAAACATAAAATTGTCTGTATTTCTCCCGCCTTCCCAAATACTCCTTTTTTAGGTGTCAGTGCATTACCACAAAGTGACCAGAACTTGATGTGCTTCACACCACAGCTGACCACAGTGTTGTCTTGAAAAAGATGGAACTGGACATCAAAAATCTGAATGATATAAAAAAGAATATTTCATAAAACTTATGAGTCAGCACAAAAGTCCCTTGCTACAAGGTTGATCACTTATAAGTCAGTACTGAGGTCCCTTACTATTGTGTCCCTCACTTATAAGTCAGTACTAAGATCCACTGCTATAAATACCCTCACTGTTAAGTCAGTACAGGGTCACCTGCTATAAAGTCCTCACTTAAAAGTCAATAATGAGGTCCCTTGCTATAAAGTCTCACACTTTTATAAGTCTGTACAGATGTCCCTTGAGTTCCTCACTTATGACTACAAAGGTCCACTGCTATAGGGTCCTCACTTATAAAAAGTAAAGAGGTCTATTACTATAAATTCTTTCAGTAATACTGCCCCCTGAAATTACAGGAATGGATCCTATTAAATTAGTTATTGTTTCATCACCATTAGTTATAGGCAAAAGAGAACCAACTATCAACTGGTTTTACATCATTAAATACCTCATTTTTATTTTTTTATATACTATTATGACACAACCTAGCTATAACTTCCCTCTGTATAAGGCTGCCCCATTTATTACCCAGGTTTTTTATATCTCTATTGAACAGTATTACAAAGAGCTGACACTAGATTTTAAACACTGCATCAAACAAACATTATGGATCTTTAAGACAAAATAGTGTTCAAGTATTAAAGTAAACTCATTTTTAAGCAATAAAGCTTTTTGATGATACAACTGAGCTACACAAAACTCGTGAAATTCTGTGTCTCCCCTGTCGCATGATGAACAAGCATTCTGAAGCATTTTAGGATTATAAAACTTCAACATAGAAGAACATATAAGACTTTCAAAAGCTATAACAGATTTAAAATTGTTGAATTAGATGCAGATGTCATTGAGATAAAAAAAAAAACATACCTCTGTTTCCCCATTCATAGATAAGGCAAAAATAATCTGTCTTGCAAGTGAAAGCAAAACCATAAAACAGAACATAACATTACTAAGTGCATGTAAAAGAGCAGTCAATACAATAAACTTTAGCATAAATGAAACAATAATAGCAAATGCATACATTAAACCTTTGGGGAGAAGACAGGGACAGAACTAGGCAACAAAAGAACGTAATATAAGCTGGAATGCATTGTACAAATTTACTTAGTTTTTGAATTAGTTTTTTATAGTTGTTTAACCTTCATTTGTAAATAATTGTAATAGCTTATAAACACGATTCCTTTCTGCCAATAATAAGGATCAATGTAAGATTGTCTAAGTAAGAGGTGTAGGGGAAAAATCAGGATAAAAAGGACATTATCTATGCAAAGTTCACAATACTTTTCATAATTTTCTTTTATAATATGTCTACCAGTCTTAATCCTTAAATGCTGTGAAGTAAGTGAAACCCTTTATTTCCTTAATGCCTCTCTGTGGCTGGCATAAGCAATTATTCCAAGACAAAAAAAGTTTTGAAGACAACATATAATGACACTGACCTGACAATTTACTGAGATCCTGGTAGGATAAAATCCATAATGCTGTGTGAAATGAAACTATAGAAATTTTCCAGTTTTCATGAGAGAGCGAGAGAGAGAGAGAGAGAGAGAGAGAGAGAAAGAGAGAGAGAGAGAGAGAGAGAGAGAGAGAGAGAAGAGAGAGAGCGAGAGAGAGAGAGAGAGAGAGAGAGAGAGAAAGAGAGAGAGATTAATTTCAGCCATTCTTAATGCTATTATGTACCTTGCTGCCACTTGTATAGCTAAAGCTTTTGTCAAAATAAAAAAAAGTGCTAAATTAAATAGTAAATGGAAACTTTTAAAATACATGTATATACCATGCTCATTCACTTTCAAGGTTTAAATATTCACAATATTTATATCCTTTTATAAACTCCATTTAAGTTAAATCCAAAAAATTACCATTTAGCATGCTGTGTAATTTTGTTTGCAAATAAAATGACTTCTTCATTCTCATGATAATCAAGTATGTGCATATACACTACCTGTATTTAGGTGGCATCTGGTTTTGATCTTCATTCATTCTAGCTGCTGCTTTAAATTGCTCTGACAGTTATGTCAATGAGTGCAAAAGGTCAGACTGGTTGAGAAACCTATTTTTACTGGTAAAATATGTTCTTTGATAATACTTACCCAGTCAAAATACCTTAGGAGAACTACTAATGCTTCACAAATACAACCCTCCTTGGCTAAAACCTTTTAGCTAAAAAGCTAAACGTTATCTGCCCACCTAGGTGGCAGTTGGATAGTGAACTCTCTCATACTGATATTAGCACAAAAATCATCCATTACCACCAGAACAGATGGCTCACTCTCTATATGGATGTAACTGTGGATGACTGAAGGGTGTATGCTATGATTTAGTAAGAATTATCAATTATCCCCTTACCCCAGGGAGACATTTCCAGACCCCTATGTTGAAACAGCTTCTAGACAACCTGACTGGAAATAGACTACATATGATGGGAAGAAACTTCAAAAGGAAAAAAATGTTCTTTCCAACAAATCCAGCAGAAGTAGTTTTTCCAGATCAAATTAAGCCATTTAAGATGAAAGATATCCAATAAAAACTTTATTTTATAAGTGTACTCATCTCTGCATCTCAAGGCATGGATAATTACAGTTAGAAATAGTTTTCCTCAAATGCAATGTCTGTGATGACTGTCCTAACTTGGTGAATTGATATGCTAAGTAAATTTATTGTTGTTGATTTAGTTCCAAAAAAAGAACGGATTGCCCATTTCATTCTGGAATAAAGTGTATATATTAATACATCATCCATTCCTTCTTTTGAAGGTAAAATGAAGCATGATCTTCCTTGATGCAATGGCTCCTTATTCCTGAAATATCACTTCAGAGCTTGCAATGGGTACTATCGATGACTTTGATATGAAATGTCCAGAGAATACAGGAACCATTACTGATATTTAATTACCCATGAATAAAAGCCTGCTCTTGGAAATGAAAGCAGTGGGTTTCATACTCAATGCTGATCCATCTTGTCAGAACTGCATGTAGATGGGTCCAACAAAAGGAAATTTATTTCTGATGTTTGCCTGCTGATCACCAAAGTAGTGAGGAGGCAGTACTTATAATTTATGTGGACTAATTAAGCTCCTGAGAGCAGTTCAAATAATTCAGCAAGCCTAATAAATTCCACTTCAAAAAGACCACCGTTTCAATAGCCAGGTGAAATCCAAATAAATAGACGATCTGATGGGTCAATGGTTTGTCTGATATTCTCTCTTCATGATAGCTGTGTGCCAGTAGTCATGGAATGATAGGTTTAAATTTGATTGGTGCTAACTGTTTCTCATTGAAGAGCTAGAGAAAGTTAGCTACTAAGGTATGGATGCTGACATTAGTACAAAGTGCTCTTGTGCACTTCACTGAGATTATATTTTATTGCCTTCACATGCCTCTAAGATAGATGGCCATCTCACATGAGGGATTCTCCACCACTTGTCAGGACTGTTTGTTCTTAAAGGTGTATTTAATAAGATCCCAACATGCAGGTTCAGTCACTTTGGATTGGAGTGAAACACCTGCCATCATGGTAGTTTAACGCAGATGAGAGAACATCTGGAGATCCTGTTGCAAGATTGATGAGGTTGGTCCAATATTTCCCATTTGAGTGGAGTAATCAGTATGAGGAGACAGATTATTTTGAATACTGTATTATGTTCAGACTATGAGGTGTTGAAGAAGTGTATACATTTGGCAATTCCAATCTACAGAAAGAGCATAGATTATCCAGGCCTTTTGGGTCCAAGATTGGTGAGATAAACATTGGGATTCTTTGGTATTCCACCATGTCACCAATTGGTACATCAATCCCATCAAGCATCTATTGAGTGAAGACTGAATGAAGAGAGCATTTTGTTTGCATTAATTCCTTCTTGCACAACAAGTCTGCAAATGCCTAGGTTATGTCAAATGTAAACCTGGATTGTCACTGAGGATACCATTTTAGAAAATCCCCATCAAGAATACAAAGATCTAAGAACTTGCTTCTGCTTTGCTGTTTTGAGATAAATCACCACAGAAGTTATCAGACAGAATAAGAGCTCCATTCCTATGTAGGTTCTCATGCCACCAATTAAAACTTTCACATAGTTTCCATCTTAAGGCAGTTAATATGTAAATAATTATCCTGAGGGGACATAATAAAGCAATCATGGACTAAGATATCTGCTGCTGCAGTAAACAAAACTCTGCATGCAAAGGAATTCTCTGCAGATGGATTGCTCTATATGGGCATGGAACCTACCACTGTATGAATTAAATTCTTGTTTCTTGGAAAAACACATTCTTTTTCTTGAACACTGATTCCAGACCTAGTCAACTGAATCTTGAAAGGGTACAAGGTCTGAGATCTCCTCAGTGACAAGAAGACTGAGAACGAAAGGAGGCTAACAAGTGAAATCATGTCTTGCTCCAAAGTGTTAACTAGTCTGCTGCTTTGTAGACTGTTTTCTGCAAGCCTATTGAATGGGGACATGAAATGCTCTTGCAAGTCCACACTGATTTTATGATCTCCACAACAGATGGCAATAGAACCATTGTTGCTTTCCATTGTAAACCCATGAGTTTAACAGAGTTGCTTGAATGCACTTAGGTTGACAATCAAGTAACAAGTGGTGCATTGTAGCTGAAAGAACTCTAGATGTGCTGAATATGATACTGAGTCCCCAGAAAACTACTGTTGGATCAACATGTTGTCATGGTAAATCTACCATATTCAGAAATGAAAGACTGGAGCCTTGCCCTACTGTGATCTGTGATGGGTGGGACAGGGGGCATGTATGTATATTAGTTGAAATTAGGAGGCTCTCATGGAATGCCAGTGTAAACGATCAACCTCCCTTTCACTCTTCCATTTAAGTCTGGAGATCTGGTTTTCTATGGTTTTAATTCAGGACTGCTTCCCAGTGACATGCACTCTAGGTGCATCACTGTGACCTTTTGTTCATTGCCTTGCAAATCCCTCTGCTGTAGCTGAGACTGAGGAAAGATGACTTGTTGAGAATTCTGTCAATAAAGTAGAATAGATTATGAAGGTCATAGCTTGGCCCATGATGGTCTTTAAGGTAGAGGTAAAAAGCATTAGATATCGTTCCACTTGTTGTAAGCTATGCTAGCTGTGTAACTGATGCTGTTGTTTCTCTCCATATCAGTGCCCACTAAATGATATGGTTTTGAACCCATGCATGCAAACTGATATTTTCGTCCCTCAAGCTATGACACTTTTGTCCATAAGGTACAAATCCGACATGTTTACAAGGAATGACAACCTGGAAGACTACACATGCTGAGTGGTCATCAGAATGCTCTCAGCCATGGTCCATCTGTCTGTCCCTCCCTCCCTCCATCCATACATATATGTAGTTAATATCCAGCTTCATGAACTTGTGAGCATCAATGCAGAGTTACCCACTATGATAAATACATGAAAAAGGATGTGCATGACCTGTAAGGTAGAGAATTAGAGCATCGCTATTAATATTTAAGAAATGGATGCTAAATCATAAATTCTAGTCACAAATAACCTGTAGGAAGTTCAATCTGACTGCCTGTACAGGTATAATCACTGCAGCATTGCTTATAGTAATTACATGTACAAAGTGGAAGACAACTAATCAGTTCTAGTAACAGCTTGCCCACAGGAAGGCCTGTTTTTTGACTGCTTATACTGGTTAAATCACTGAAGAATTGTTTATAGTAATTATATGTACAAAGTGGAAGGTAAATAATCAATTTTAGTAACAGGTTATCCGTAGGAAGGCCAACTCGACTGATTTCCTATACAGGTAAAATTACTGAAGCTTTGCTTACAGTGATATGTATAAGTTGCACACTACTGGGTAAACCATGTATATAAAAATTAACTGTACTTATCTGACCACAGCAGAAGCTATACAGTGTAATAAATTAGTTTTCTAACTTATATACAAAATCCTGCACATAAAAATAAAGACACTGAAGAGTCACTATTGATAATTACAAAACAAACACTACAATATCCATTATCCATTATAAAACAATTTTACCTGTAGAAAAAGGCCCAGTGGCATTATATGCAGGTACAAGGTACAATCAGTAAAACATCACATATACCACTATGAATTAGATATTAAGAGAAAATAATATGGAAACTGAACTATATGTATCATGACTCAGTCAATAATTACACAGTAATATTAAATGAGTTTACTATACCATACACTAGACAAGCAATATTGATATGGTTATAGCAATGTAAGGGGATGCCATTGTGATCCATGCAGGAATAAACCAAATGTATCTAACTTTGTTAAGATGGAAAACTGATAACATATGGAATTAGGAAAAATTTATCATCAGCGACAGGAAGAACAGAAAAGTTGGAAATTTAGAGATAGAGTATGTTTCCCTGCAAGGATAAAACTTAATGTTGTTTTTAGGCAGAAAACTTCCAAATTGCTTGTATAGATTTTGCGTGGCACTTTATCGAGAGTGTAATACTCAGCATGAGCATGAGCATGAGCAGAAGTAGTAACTGATTATTTCACGGGATTTAGTGCCAATCAAGGAGAGATCACTCTAACTGCCACCTATGTGGGCAGATACTTTTAGCTTTATAGCTAAATGTTTTCAACCTGGTAGGACGAGGAAGGCTAGTAGTAATTCTCCTGAGGTAGTATGATTGGATAAAGCTTCATTTCACTATTTGGCCAATGTGGGTATGTGAGAAAGCTTGCCAGCAGCTTCTCGTAGGTCAGTGGTTCTTTCCAGGGTTTTCCCGGATTCCTCCTCTACCATTGATACTGGCCGCCATGTATAGCCTATCTAGTGCTGAAAAATGGCGTTAAACCCTACAACAACAACAAAAAACAACAACAACATTTCACTATTTGTAACCTCACCAATTTTATCTGGTCTGCCAAATCTTGCCCAAAAACAGGTGCTATCTGGGATGACCTGACAATTACATCTGAAATATGTGAATTTAATACTGATATGTAAATATGTAAATTTTTCAAAATCCTTCTCAATATTGGGTCCTATATTTTTTAAATACACAATCTCTTCCCCACAATGAACAAACAAGTATGCATAATTGCAGGCACACAGAAGTCAAAAGTCCAGGGACACAGGACTAACAATTGTTGGAAACCCATGATCCCATGCTCAAGTGCAAACAGTCATTCATCCATGATGAATAGTACAACTCTAACTTTAGTGTCAGAATTTCATGTGAAATGTATAGTCAAGGGCAATTACACTAATTCTTCAAAGACTGCCCATAACAAAACTTTGAAACATTTTCTCATAAGACTTTCCAAAAATAAGCCAGTTCTTTTTCTTTATGAACTGTACATGTTTAGCCCTAAGGTCATATTGAAACAGTAATGTTATACATGAACCAGAAAACCAATTGCCTGATCAACTACATACACACTTTTCTAAAACATAACAAATACAGCATCAACAATGAATTTTCACCACTTCCTAAATGTTTTAAAATCAAAATTACAATTTGAAATTCTTTCCTGATTATTGGATTACAATGTAATAATTCTATTCAGATCTTCATTCATTTGTGAGATCTTAGACATAAAAATACAAAATGGGTCACAAAAATGCCCGTACATTTTCCGATAAAAATGGCGTATATGAAAACATGCATAACTATTCTATATCTTCAAAAATTATAAAACTGAACTTAAGAATCTATGGGGTAATTTTTCTTTACTAACCCGATCAGAATGTCCCCTGACAGTGGCCAGGACTTTGCCTCTTTTCCAGTCCCACACCACAATGGTAGCATACTGATCCATCCCTACTGACACAAGTCGCTGAAAAAGTTAAGCAAAATCTGAAATAAAATTTTCAACAAAAATCAAAACTAGAATAAGATTTTCTCATCTTAAGCATATTAAACTCAGAAGCTGTTCAAACATCTTGTCACATTTCATCTTACTTAATACAGGTAAATATAACAAGTACCATATATACTTGCTTACAAGGTATGTCCAAATGCAAACCTGGGTTAGAAATTAAATTGTATAGTTTTGTGTCTTTTTCGGGGGTGGGGGGTGCCCCTAGGTTTCAAATCATATTTGAGGTTCAAGACACAAAGCATTTACAAGATTTTCCCCATGGTGAGCATAACATTGATTACAAATTTTATAAAGTATATTTTTAGTTAGTATCTCAATTAAAATGAAACTAAAGATAAAGTGAAAACTAATATATAATTAAAATGATATTATGTCTTTAATTTGCATGCTTTCTCAACCCCTAAGCGATCCTAATAAAAAACCTTGTGCAAAAAAAGCATTTTTTTGTGGAGTCAGGGTAGAGCCTTTCATCATTTTTTCAAAGTTTTAGGTTTTCTAAATTGTTTTATGTTTTCTTCCCTTTTTTAGGTTTCTAATGTCAAAATTAAATTCTAGGTTTTTCAAGGTGTTTGAGGTTTACTTCTTACTCTTACAAACTGCAGAGACCCAGATGCACAATCACATAATGCAATGGCAGATCTTGGTCTGTGCATTTGTTATGGAGTAATCACTATAACAAACAGTGCAGACCCTAATCTGCAGGCTCGTTATGCTGTGGCAAATCAAAGTCTTTGTTGTTTGCAGTTTGACTCAACTTACAAGCGAGTGTATACAGTACATGCATTTGGAACCAGATAGTGTAAAATACTCCAAAATTGTACTGTGACTGATTCTGTCAGTAAAGAGAATTATAACAGAATAAAATACAAGTACAATATTAAAATTACTTGCATATGATATACCATAAATAACAAATTCTCATTTTTTTTACAGAAAAATAACTCTTCTGTCACCTAAAACCCTTGGACTGACAAATTCATGAAATCTTTGATACGTCGGAAAACACTGAAGTTCTTGCCTGCTTTAAAATGATAATAAAGTACTATATTTAAGTACTATATTTAAGTACTATATTTAAGCACTAAAATTAAGTACTATATTTAAGTACTATATTTAAGTACTATATTTAGGTACTATAATTAAGTACTATATGTTTCATCCTTGTGAACAAAAGAGAGGACAAGACTAACAAACCTATTCACTTAGAAATATAGTCCAACTGCAAGCTGCAAAGGCCCATATCTGTCATGACACTTATAAGTGAGTTTATACAGTATATACCTAAGCCATAATTTTGTAAATCTACATAAAAATTCATACTACAATTATACATAAATAACATGTTAAAAAGAAAGTTTCATAAATATTACAAATATTTAAAATATGAATTTTCTAATCAAGGGATCAAAAACTGATGGTACTTGCAAAAAGTATGCAATGTAACTGCAAAAAGTATGCAATGTAACTGCAAAAAGTATGCAATGTAACTGAAGGTGAGTCATCAAAAGTATCATCAGAATCCATTCTACTAAAGCTACAGTAAACTCATGTCAAAAAATAATAAAAAAATTGGCAATATTCTGAATCTACTGAACAATTATGTATATCACAAGCAAGCATCTCAAACACCCAAAGACAAATTTAATCTATTTGATATTATTATGCATGGCTAACTTTTCAATGGGTATTTCATCTCACTTCATTACATATTGCTTGTACATGTGCTTATACTAACCATATGTTGTAATGAATCATGTTTCTGAACTTTATGATTCAGCCTGTAGGCACACAAGTGTCTTTGTTCATGCCTAAAGTAACATAATTTCTTTGCCAATACTTTGAAAATTTTAGTAATGATCGAGTGTAGCGTGTAAATGTACCTTCACACCACCCTGGTAAGGTGAGGATAGAGAAATCTACAAGATGGGTTTGATCCACCATTTCCAAAAGTAGGGTTTGGGAATGGACTGGTAAAATTATAGTAGATGGGTAGATTTAGCCATTCCTTGAGCAGGGATAGAGGACATGATGGAGATCAGATAGGGTAAAGGTCAACTCCCTTCAGGTGTGGCAAGATGGGCAAAGGGACTGGAGGCAATAAATTACCAAATGCAAAATGCCGTTGGAATTCAAGGATAGGATGATTTAGGGCAGATTACAACCATATTGTAAGCCTATAAATTCACAGTTTGTATCTGAGATATGCCCTACATACATTTCCATCTTTGTCAAATCCAAGTGCGCCCACGCCATTCTCATGTCCACCTTTAAGGATGGAAATGGTCTGCATTGTATTGGAATCCCAAACACAGATTGAAGGCATCTTCCCTGTCTGTCCAGTTGCCACAAGGGTCCTCTCCGGGTGCAGGGCCAGGCTGGGAATATACAGAAACATAGCTCTGTCATGAAATTAAAGAACTTATCTAAACTGATCTCTATTTAAAAATAGCTGATACTATGGATATAGAGAGTGGATGTTTTCTTTAATTATGACATTGTTGCAGTACTTGGAAGTCCTTGTGCTACAAATGCGAGTCCCAAAAATGATACCTATTTTCCTTGCAATAATTTAGAATTTACACATGTATGGTCATGTCACCAATACAAAAAGTCATAAAGCTGGTAATGTCCATTCATTAGTGTAATAATAAAAAATGACAATGTAAGACTGTTGACAACAGTGACTATTGTGACTGTTTGTCATCTTAAAACAATAACAATTCTCAATGGCTGTACCATGCCATTCTTTCATTTTATGAGATTCATGAAGGAATCAAGGAATATATTACAGTTTCTTTTCTATATTAATTTATTTCATTTGCTAAATTTCATTTCAAACTGACAAATGTGTCAAGACACTGGAAGAAAAAACAAATGATCATATTCCACTCACTTTTTCATTTCAATACAACATGCAAGAATCTCAATTTCCTTAATTTATCTTTAATAACTAGCTTCTCCAGTGCTGGTATAGGATCAGAACACTCAAGTTCATGATCTTTCACTCCATCAAATGGGATCATTAAATTCTCCATCTTGGTATCTACAGCTTAAATTATCGGCACATAATTCTGTATTTAAACACTTGTTATTCGTATGAGGTCACATAAATCCTCATGTCATAGCTGCTCAGTATCTGAGTAATTAATCTCAGCCAACACCACTAGCCCCTCTTTGTGAACCTTTACAAGACTTACAAAATTTTTGTCTTAAGTCAACAGACCAACACAATGAAGCAATGCTTTTCTTCTTTGATTTGTCACACTTAATGTCTATGATCTAGAATTACTGTTCTTGATGGGTCTGTTGAAGAAATAGGTTCACGCTATAAAGCATCTAACAGTTGCTCCTGTTGGCTAACTTCAGCAAAAGCAAAATGGCAAATCTTAATAATCAAGAGTCACATTTTGTTGTTTCATAGTACGTTGGCATTTCATATTTAAACATGATATGGTTTTATGTATTAGGAGACCAAGACAATTATTTCATAAGATTTTCATTTTAAATTCTAATTTATTTAACTGATTCTGTAGTTATGCAACATTAGCCAATTAATTGCTGAAGTTCTGACCTAAGTGTGAGTTTTAATAAAATAATTATTTTGAATTATGGTTTCAGATCATCCAACCATTATTTCTCCAACACAATCAAGTATAACTTTTTCATCTTATTTGGCACTTGCAGTAACTGGCTAAGCAGGTTTATGCATATTCATGAAAAATCAGGAAATCTCAACACAGGCAGCCACATATGATAAAGGAATACAGCTGATTATTGCCAATGGCTAGTGACAATGGTTGAAGGCATGAACTTTAATTTGTTATGGTAAGCAATGCATGCAAGAAATGTAAATTGATTCCACTGTCAAAGCAATTACATGTATTATATATTATACAATTGCTTATTTTTAACAAATTATAATTCTAAAATGGAAGGATGAAATCAAAATTTATATTTTTATTGGTTTAAAACAAAAAATAAACATAAAAACCTGTCTTGTTACTATACAAGAACTCCGATAATCAATATAAAAATACTATTAAGCTCTAACATAAATTAGTTTTTACTATTCTAAAGTTGTATACAGTGTAGCCTCTAATACATTCTTTATTATACAGTGCTTAATGGTGTAATAGACAATAGGGATCAAGAGCTGTAATATGATGGAATGGGAAGATGTTTATATATGTGTCATAAACGTAACATGTTGTGCATGTCAATATATATATATATATATATATATATATATATATATATATATATATATATATATATATATATATATATATATATATATATATATACTGCTGAAAGATTATAAATTTGAACACAGTATGTAATAAATGTAGCGATCATGACTTACCATGATATATGTATTAAACTGTTCATGTTGTATGTCAAGTGTGATCGACGGTCAAGCGGTCAAGCGGTAACAAATGTCATCAATTTCAACCTCGACCATTGTTAAATACTCACAAAAGCTGAATGAATTTCTCACACCCAGAAATATGTTTATCACACTTAAATTCACATCCAAATCATCATTTGATTAGCACTAAGCTTGATTACTCCAACAGCTGACATCACGAAAATATGTCTGAAAGCAAGATGGCCAACAGTAGATCATGTGACCAGTTTCACACAGTAAATTTGTCAAGTTCACATTTTTTATTACATTTCACTTGTTGATTGTAAATGCTGGCCTTCTTTTATTCAAGTATAAGTATGTTTTGAATAATTAATAGTATATTCTTCATGTTTATGCTGGTCAGTATATTTTCAATGTTTATTCAGCGTTCATTAGTAGTTGTGTACTTTTCTCCCAATGTTAGCAGTCTTAGTTACAACTTAAAGTATTTTGACGTTTGACGGACACAAAATAATATGTAATGTTTATATATTTACTAATGACATAGTGTAAATGAACAAGTGATGATAGCTAAATTGTTATTAACCCTCACTTTGTGTTGCTGGCTGCATAGTATCTGTTTGGCACCAGACTTGTTCAGCGTCCTGGACAAGCAATGATTGGTTAAAATTACATCACATGACTATTTTCCGAAGAGTATAAATTGGAGCACAATTTGAAATTCAGCTGATAGCTGTCAACATAAGTGCCTCTATCAACATCTCTCCACCAATTAAAAAGAACGCTATATTGAGGTAGTTATAATTACAACTGTACTGAATGACATTAAGAAGCAAATAGATAGGTCTATTTATAAAAAAATAAAAAAAGTCAATAAATTTTAATTTCTTTATTCTCAAAAACAGACTGGAATTACATATATAGTCCGGCAATAGGAATCAATTCAATTCAAACAAATTATATTCACTGTTACTCATTCAAGCTTAATATGAAAGTAGTATTGTGCCACATAAATAATCAGCTATCTCCCACCACACTAAAAAATCATGGTTAACTTTCAAAATACTTACTCCAAAGCCCATTCACTTCTTGCTGAATAATTACATTAGAGTTGTGAAGGCCAGCATATTATAGCATTTGTGTATTGCATATGTTACACATAATTAAACACATGCATTCATGTTTTAAGTCATATTTCTTTTATTAAGCATCTTACCACAATTTCACAGTCAAAAAAAAATTTCTGACTTTCAATATTTCTTTCAATTTATTATTACATTTACACAAGTTAGCCTATACCCTATATACCTCCCTCCCCATCTGTTACAATAATTTGGATAAACTGCAGTGGTCTGTAGGCTTATATATAGATCTTGTCTCTTCCCATGAAATTATAAATCAAACTTAGAGAGAACTCTGGTACAAAAGAAAACTTGTTTGCCATGCATTAATTATAAGATTCACCTATAAAGCCCTGCCAAGTTTTCATATTATAAAATATTTTGTAAATTTAGCTAAGTTCCAAATATTTTTTACAGAAATATGAATTTAAAATTTTATATTAATTTTCAAGTTTATGTGACCTTAAAAATGCATTAGAATCATTTGAGTATATATTGTTAGTTTATCATTTGAAATGATGTTTAATAATTCAGCATTTAATGAACATGTTCTTCAGTTGTGAAGCAGCCCTGTTATTAGTTACATTAGCTTTGTTAATAAAAATTACTAAAAATGGATCAAACTATTCTGCAGTACTATTTTATGTCAAATTACCATATTTTTGTATGAAACACATCCTGTCAGGCAGTTTATAGACAACTTGCAACTCAAGTTAAGCTAGTTTTGCATAAATCAAACAGACAAATTAGAACACCATTTTGCTACAACACTTTTGTAACTCACTTAAATGCTTATTTTTGTTGAAAAATAAATTATTTAAAAAAAAAAATATCACTTTTGCTGACTTTATTCTGTTATCTTATTTCTGTTCAAATGATGATATATTTATGTGAAACAGAAACACGAGAGGTTTTTTTTTTCCTTTTCCAGTAAATTCAGATAATTTTAGTTACAGTAGTTTTGTGTTGAACCCTCGATATAACATGTGCTATAAGCTATCCAAATATCCCGCCAAAGGCTGGTCCATACATCCCGCATACATGTCTAAACTTGACAGGCTCCTAAATTCCAGCATGCCCCTTGTTTACAAAAAAAAATAATAATAATAATTTCGTAGTCATGATGCTAAGCGTTCTTAGCATCTTTATCAAAAACATGAGCTGCAACTATACACAAAATCAGTTTCTAGGCAACCGATAAACAATGAAACAAAATCATTACAAGCGCAGGTAGATGACAAGGGGCGCCTTAGGGAAACTCGAGAATAGGCTGTCAAAATGTTAGCTAAGTCGTAACTTTATACTATGTACGGGTGCAAGTGCTTTGCATGTCTTTACCTGAATCACTTTGATGAATTTGCTTACCAAAGGATATCATCGTCATGTCCCAAGAAAAACCGCTGCTTCTGCTCCTTTGGGTTGTATACGATGCCCACACCGGCTACAAAATAAACAATCTCCTTGTTGGTCGTGTAGTAGAGATTATTTCGGCATTGGTGTCCCCTGTATCCATACACCCACTCCAAACGCAGCTGAGACTCAGGTGCGACTCTTTCTCCCATTTTTGCAATGCGATTTCGAGAGATGTTCGACCACAAACGGGAACTTTATATCTCCATTTTGAAGCTTGCAGATACCCGTTTAGGATTTGGATCACCTCTGCTTTCTTGGAATGTCGTTTATTTGGGTACAAATAGAAGATCGTATATCTCCGGTGAAAGTGAAGTTTAAATATAAATATGATCTTACTTATTTGTTCTTTATACTTTCGTCATTCTGATTTACTCAGGCAACCGATTATATCAACGATTGCTTTTCATTTTATTTGTGAATGATGACGTGACATTATTTTTTTTTAAATACAAAGAAAGTAGTAAAGGGTAGCACTTAGACGGGAAAATATCGATAAAAAAGGGGTGAGCAATATGGAGACAGTGCAAATTAACATTATGACTTCCATCTTCCAAATATAGCAACATGGCAACAACGGGAATTCCATGATAAATTCCTTATTTTTCATATTAAATGGCACTATGGCGACAAGCGAATATATAGTGTCAGAATGGCCATGTGTTGAACATGATGGGAAGGTGTAAGCACAAGTGGATGTGAAAATGAGATTAACATTACATTTCCCTTTGTCGTTATCGTTTTATTTTGTCTGAAGTATAAAACTGGCACTATAGCTACAGAAGAAATGGTTTTGTTAAAAGCGTTCATAAGATTAACATTATGAGACGGTCTGAGAACAACAAGAACTTAACATAAATATAATTCAACAAAAGTCATCGTTGTTGACAAACACTACACCTACTGGCCAACATACAGTCTTATTTACCAATTTCTGCATTTAGTCCCAAAAACTACACCTACTAACCAAACACATACCTTCTGACTAATATGCACCTCTCATCACCAACACCAAAACTTAGTCGCCAACACGAACTCTTACTGACCAGCAACTACCTCTATCCATATGCCCACAGGTACTAAGTAGCAAACATTGTGAAAGGGGATATAAAGTAGTAGATTGAGAAAAGAAGAGTAACACTAGGAACAAACAAATACGACCATGCAACCTCAAACCAAAATGATGGACTGTGTTTTGACTCTATGGTTTTCAACTAAGTAATAGAATAGAGAAAGAGAACAAACAAATTTAGTAATATATATATATATATATATATATATATATATATATATATATATATATATATATATATATATATATATATATATATATATATATATATATATATATCCCTTGAATACAAAATGAAAATTTAAAAAGAACTTGAAGTATTGTGAACTAAATCCCAAGCAGTCCTATAAGTTGTACCACGAGTCCAAAGTATAGAGTATTCCGAATTAATTCGAGTGGTGTTCAAAATGAATTTCAACCATGTACAAATGTCGAAAGTACATATGTACCAATGGCCTGAAATAGTTTTAATGTGCTAACAGTCCTGATGTATCAAATGATATAATCTGAAATGTCCTTGAATGAACTCACAATAATTTTCCCCAAAAATGATTTAATCCGAAATTACTGATGATTGTTTTTGTAATTCGAGTGAATAATTTAAATACATAAATCATCTTACATGTTAGCTGAAACACAACTTAATCTGATTCCACTAAGAATGGTGTTTATATATTGATCTGAAGTAAATATTATTTATATACAAAGCTTAGACACAATAACAGAACCAGGATGATTGCCATTTGCCCATACAATTTGTAAACAACTTCCTTCTCTAACCTTCTCAGTTTGCATACAAAATACTACACCTTGAACTGAACTTTGTAAACATGTTTAACCCAACGTAATAGTGACCTAAAAATATAATAAAAAAATTATAGAAAAATATTAGCTATGCAAAATGTTTACTGCATCAGAAGACATTTGTCAGCAATACTCAACTCAGATATGGACAAAGGTCAATTACACAATTGAAATTAAACACATATCGTATAATTGTGAACAAAAGCTAACACACAATATAAATTAAATATACATAACAACTGTAATGGGGAAAAGGGGTATGAATGGTGTGAATATTTGCACACACACACACACACACACACACACACACAATGACATGACAGTAAAAAGGAGTTTAAGTTTAGTATTGAGAAATAAGACAATAGATAGAAAACAAACACATATAACATAAAACAGTATATATGTTTCTGAGGGGTATATGTATAGTTTGTTCGCAAAAAAAAAACTCTTAACACGTGATTTTGTTACTCTGATCTTCGTCTCAGTTTAATCTAACTGCAGAATCACACACCAACACTCTCTACCGACAGCCTTGGGTTTCAAACCAGATTCTTCTTTTCCATGTTGACATGACATATGTTGCGACTCTAAAGTCATAAACTTCGAACTGAAAAGAGCGAAAATTACACGGTTTGTCCAATTCAACAAATAATATATTTCAATTGAATACAAAATTAAAATTTTAAAACAAAATATACAATACTATGAACTAAATCCCAAATAATCCTACAAGTTCTACCACAAGTCCAAATGTATAAATTTCTAACTGAATTCAAGTGGTCTTCCAAATCATTTCCAATATTGACTGTGTTGATGTGCATGTAAACTCGAATGTACCAGTAGCATGGAGTGTAGCGATGTGCTAATAACCATTTGAAGTACCAGAATCATATAATCCTAAATGTCCTTGTTTAATTCACAATAATTTAAAATTTATGTTCCATTCCAATAATGTTAGTGAGCCCTTTGTAAATCCAGTGAATCAACACAACGAAAAGATGAACACAACAATAAGACTGGTCCTGTTTCAGATATAAAGGCATTAATTAGTAACATTTAAATAAAATAACATTATTTAAAAAGCTAAGACACATTAATAAAAGCAGGGTGTATGTCATTTTCCTTTATTAAACAGTCAAAGTTGTCAACAAATTTAGGAATTTTCAAGTTAAAAATTGCTGTCCTAGACTAAAATAAATAGTTAATATTTTTTCTTCCATTATTAATGATGCGAATGTTCAATCTATGATCTTAGAGAAATGCTAGTTATGTACTTTATTATTTACAAAATAAATGTCACTGGTCATGTAAACCATTAAATTTATTTAGACAAGGTCGGGTACAAGATATAGCTGTAAACAAATATGATCATTAAGAAAAGCCATCATGTAACACGGAACAAATATACATAGCACATCTATGAAGTAGTCTGGATCAAGCAACATGTTTAAAATGAGAGCACACAATTCGACCTCGGTTCACATCTTGATTTGTCTTGACAGCAGGTAAACTCATTGTTGTATTGACTATTGTTCCACAGTTCAAGCACAGCACGCATGGCTTGGCTAGAGACGTACATTTTGTTTTATAGTGTGTCTGTTGCGAATGCTTATACTCCGAGTGACAATACTACTACTGTTGCTGTGATTAGCATTATTCCACCGATGTTATCTTCTGTTTCAGAGAATGGCATATATTTGGATCTGGCTTTCTGTGCTTTCTTATTATCTTAGGAATGTTTACCGGTACAATCTTCCCCTGCATTACTACTAACGCTGCCAGAATACGATGATTTTAAAAAAGAAAAATAAGGATTAGTTACAGACCATTGTCAAGCGTAAAAAAAGGAACGAACTTTTGAACAAGAAGAGGAAAACAGAAACCACCAAGAGATGGGATGGGTTCTTTTTCTTTTATCGTCCTATTACAGGGCATTCTGGTGGAGAAAAGACAACAGAGATGTGTTGGGGGTTTTGGGGGCTAATTACTAGATAAAAAGATCTCCACAATCTAAGAATTCTAAACATTCTATGTCATCTAAAGTCGCCGAAACGTCAGCAATGACAACTACAACCATAGCATCAGTGGGACTTCGGACGAGGACAAGATTAAATATAGTTGCAGTTTGTATTAAAACCTCCATACTTTTTATCGCTCATCAACCCTTTTCACGATCACTTCCTTCTCTCAGAAAAGAGACACTATTCATTATTACCAACAGAGAACCAAGTGTGCGCATGTGTGTAAGTATGTGTGTTTATATCTTATGAATAGTTTTTTTTAAAAAAAAAAAAAAATTAAAACACTGACACACTTTCGCTTCTAGAATATTCTCATCGATAAAAAATACCAATGAAATTTCAACAAGTTAAACAAATCCATTTTTCTCAGCTCAGCTTTCAGCTGTGTCCCTGGAATCGGTTATTCTGCATCATCCGCTTTTGAAACGTCCTGTCCTCTTCTTATAATCTCCTCTTCCATATCATAGAGAACTAATGTTTACATCAATACGGCGAAAATAAAGGAGTTTTAGTCCAAAATACCTGCAGAGAAAGCGATCTCATTTATTACCGACCGATTGGACTACATGATAGATTTATTAAAAGGACAGAGCTGAAGATCAAGGTTGTTAGCAACCTTCTTTCAAAATTGACAACGGCCAAGACATGGTATTTAGCCTGTGGACCTCATGAATTGCATAAAATTCAAGAAGTGCTTTGTTACGACCGTATGGTCTTAAACTAATTACCTGATAAGAAATTAATTTATTTTGGAAACACAGTTCACTTTTCTATAGTAAGTACACATACGGAAAATGTTATCTGCTTTCAGCACAAGAGTAGATAATGAACTCCAGTTAGTTTTCATTGGTTCTATGGAATCTAACAAATATTGAATTTCTTTTTCATAAATGATATTTCACAGGTGTAGAATACATTGTGGTAGACTTGAATTGTTCCTGGAAAGACTTTTTTTCTTCTCGTGGTAGTAATTAGTCACTAGAACTAGAATTGCATGGCACCATTTAAATTCTCATGTGTGGTACGGTTATATTGATTTAATGATTAATAGGGCTATCACTGTCAAGATAACCCTTTTAAATATACATGGCAAAAGTGTTTCTGTTTCCTCCTCCCAGCAGTGTTAATAATATAACTGTAGTTACTTTCTTTCCAGGGTCATAATACTGAGCCTAAAGAGGATTTTGGGGTATGGATAAGATAATTGTATCACCAGGTTGAAAACTCCTTTCTTTTGTATTTATGTCATACCTTCATTTATTTATGACTGAGTAGAGTTAAGATTAGTTCCGGCAGATTCACAAGCCTTTGATTAGAAAAATAGAGATAATAACCAAAGCTTAACAAAGAAACGACAATATGAACATTCCCGACTAACGTTTTAAAATTCATAGTATGCAAACAGGACAGCAACAGACTTAACTAAGAGAGCATTTAGTAGTAGAAGCTATGGAATAAACGTATTGTATACGTATAGTCTAGTGTTAAAGGACTTCTGAGATAATGTACAAAAATTTTAGTTGTTTTTAATTTACAAGGAAACCGCTTACGGACAATGTTTTCCAAGAATCGCATGTTGTACCTGTTGTTATGAAAAAAGAAGCAGTAAGAAAAGTTATTAAAAACTCTAAACTCAAATCCACTTTACATGCGGCTTTGAAATCCTCTGTCAACATATTTTTTTATTTAAGTCGCTGTATTCCAGTGTTAGCATCTGTAGAATCCATTAGGTATTTTTTTTTACTTCCTATTTGCTATGTTCTATTTTGAGTTGTAAGCATATTACCACAAGGGCAGGATTCGGGGTCCAATGAGGCTTAGATTTTGCAACATTTTATACTCCGCGAAAATCTTCATACGGCTGAATCGGGCCGTTATTGAGACCCCAAAGTTTTATGCTTTGGCAAGTAATTAATGATAGTGCCAAAAGGCAAGATTTGGATTCCAATCTGGATCGGATTTGGCATCCTCTTACACTGCCATTTCGGCCGAATCGGGCCATTATTGTGGCCCAAAAGTTATATGCTCTAGCATCGTGTCTACAAGACATAAGTTGGGGGCCCAATAAAGCTCGGATTACCCAACAAATTCAACTCCACCAAAAAATCGCCATTTTGACCTAGGCGGGTCGTTTTTGTACCTCGATAGTTATGAGCCTAAGCATGTATGCATAGTGCCTACAGTACAAAATTCCGGGTTGCCAACCTCTTAAATTCCGCGAAAACAGCTCTTTTGGCCGAATCAAGCTGTTATTGTGGCCGAAATTTATATGCATAGGACCCCAAGAACATATTTTTAACCACTCTGGTTCGGATTTGCCAGTCTCTTAAAATTGGTGAAACCGCCATATTGGTGGTACAGGGAAATGAATGCGGCCCGATGGTTATAAGCTTTGACATGTAACCATAGGACCTCAAAAACAACATTTGGAACCGATTGGGCTCGCATGTGGCAATCTCTTAAACTCGGTGAAATCCGCCATTTTGGCGGTGTAGGGAGGTTATTGTTGCTCGATGGTTATAAGCTTTGGTTAATAAGCATATGACTTAAAGAGCAACCTCTTAATCACGGTGTATGAAGGTTAAAGTTGCCAGATGTTTATAAGCTATAGCATGTACGAATAGGACCTTAAGATAATTTTTTTAAACAATCCGGCTCGGATTTTCTAAAACTTTTAAACTCGGCGAAATCTGCCATGTTAGCAATATAGGGATGTTATTGTGATCCGATAATTATGAGCTTTGGCATCTAACCATACGACCTCAAGAGCAACATTTAGGGCTCGTATTTACTAACCTCTTAAAGGAGTGAAAATCACCATTTTGACGATATAGGGAGGTTATTGTCCCACAATGGATATAAGGTTTGGCATGTAAAAATAGAACCGCAACTGCAACATTTTTGGAACTACCCCAGCTCGGATTTGTCAAACTCTTAAACTCGGTTTTAAAAAAAATAATTCAATTTTGAGGTATAGGGAGGTAATTGTGACCCGATTTGTATAAGCGTTGTCATGTTAGCATATGATATAAAGAGCAGCATCTTGGAACCACTCTGGCTTGTATTTGGTAACCTCTTAAACTCAGTGAAAACCGCCATTTTTTCAGTAAATGGAGTTATTTTTAGTCCAATGGTTTAAGCTTTGGCTTGTAAGCTTATAGACCAACAAGTAGGTCTCTGCTTTTTTTTTTTTACCTAATCTGCTGCTGTCAGATAAAAAAGAGCAGAGACCTACTCGTAAGTCTAGTAAGCATAGTACCTCAAGTGCAACACTTTGGAACCACTCGGATTTTGATCTACCAACCTCTTAGACTCGGTGAAAATCGCCATTTGGGCGGTATAGGGAGGGTATTGTACTATAATATTTGTAGAGCGATTTGTATAAGCTTTGTCATGTAGTTATATGACCTCAAGAGCAACATTTTGGAACGACTTATGCTTCCATTTGGAAACCTCTTAAACTTTTAAACATAGAAAATCTTGAACTTTTTGTTTAAGAATTATCCTTTTTCTTCAATTTGTGTCTTTTCGGGATATTACACTTTAACAATTTCTCTCAAAGGCTTGTGCCTGTCATCTCCGTTTTTCTTTTTTAATTAATCTGAAATATTGCGTCCTTATTTGACATTATTTCTTAACGAGTTTTCTATTTCGAAAATACTGTTTGATTTATTCATAGATCCGAACATCCGGGTAATTAACAAGAAGAGTGCTCTCTCTCTCTCTCTCTCTCTCTCTCTCTCTCTCTCTCTCTCTCTCTCTCTCTCTCTCTCTCTCTCTCTCTTAGTTTCTCGATTTGAATATGATATTTCATTTGTTGATTTATTTGCAAATGTATTAATGACATGATGTATGTATGTATGATTTCATTTTGCAGGGTTTTAGTGAAATGCTAGTCATGACATTTTATTCTTTTATTTTATAATTATCAATTCATTTGGAGAATGGACAAGATTGAATGTAATTAAAATTTCATTAGAAGAATTGACAAGGTTGCATGTAATTGAATGATCGTTAGAAGACTTGACAAGATTGCATGTAATTAAATCTTTAATACATAGGAGTGCTTAGGAATTTTCATGAATTAAGCTTAATAAATGATAGTAAATGTTTCGTAGTTTTATGAATTAACTCTGTCTATTATGACATAACATTAAGTGTATATCCATATACTAGTTTGTAATATTTAATTGATCACTCAAGTGTATATCTATATACTAGTTTGTAATATTTAATTGATAGAGTAAATTATTTTAGAATAGTTAGATTTGAGGGCCTAAGCCATATGTAACTTAACACTGCTAGATAATAGAGTAAGAAGTAAAGGGGTGTTACATACGGCTGAGCCGAGAGTTGAATTTAATGACCAATCCCTAGAGTGACCCGAATTAAGGTCAGGACAAGCATTGACCGACTATGTAAACTCAGGGGTTAGTTAACTTTTAATGTGGCAGAATTTATGCCTTTTGTTTTCTGAGCCGAATTAATGTAAAAATATAGATATACTTGGAAATGTGACCTATTGTCTATTGCGAGACATTTTATTTATTGAAGGAAAACAGCTTTCCTGGATTCTCCTGAGAAATCCTTGAACCAATCACGGAACAAGAGCAAATTCTAAGCCGAACTCTAAGTCCAGAGACGATTGTTAAATCAGAGTTCGACTGACAAGAGTCCAAGACCAAACAACTAAACAAAGATCGGCAGAGCAGGGACTAACGGAAGTCTCGAAGTCTGCATGAAATAGGTGATTAAGTCTCTCATCGTTGCACTCAAAGGTCACATTTCGTAGGCAATGAAGATAGAATTTTAACGCGGACAGTAATCGTAGCAGTAAAAGAAATTTGTATTGTCTTTTTATTTGAGTACAGTTTAGTACAAATTTTCCTTCTTTTGTAACTAAGTAATTGATTTCTTCTCATTTTCAATTCTGTTGTTAAACTGATTAAATTCTTATATTTGTTCGTTGTGTTTATTTCTTCAATATACTTGTTTAGTGATCTGCATTCTTCTTTCTATCTATCCACGCTGGGTAAATTACACCACGGGAGGTCATTCCATAGCAACGAACCATAGTGAAAGGTTGGTGCGTGTTTTAAACGCCGCCAATTTATCACACTGGAAAACAGTTTATTATTAAATTAATAGATGTTATTGACACTTATATGGATTAGGTACATAGACACGATCAGATGTGATCAAGGAATTAGAAGAAAGGTACTGGGTAATAAAGCAATAAAAGAACATAAAAATATGATAATATAACAAAAATATATAACAGTATGTTGCTTGCTAACTAAAGATGGATGCAATCTGTGAAAATATCATATATATCATTATGACTATATTTTAATTTATATTTAATGTTAAAACAATTACTTCACTATACAAAATGTATTTTTTTCTCTCATTCAATATAACCATTTTCCGGGAGAGGCGATTAGACAAGAAATATAGATCACCGTACTGTCTACTGGAGTGGTGACAATTTACATGGTCGTTTTCCCAAACAGCCGTTGGAAAATTGCAAAGACAATCATCGGTGTCTATAAAGTCTAATTTAACCTAATATCGGTTTTTTGCTGAATTATGAAGCTGATGAAAATAATTCTAATTCATTTACACAACTGGTATTGATACTTAAAAAAGTAATTGGCACAGTGTGTAAACTGCTCAACTGGCACTGCGTGTAATATTTTCAATGGATGCTCGGCGTTGATAGGAGAGGCTTCACCTTCGCAATAACCCGGATGTTGTATCTAAGACTGTTGTACGTCACGCCTGATCCATGAATAGTGTATAATTATATCTAAATAATATTTTATTATTTCGAAATATTTTACCCAGGGAAACAATCTCGCGCTCTCTGAAATTTTTTTCTGTCGTAATTATTATTATTTTGTTCCCTGAACTGCATAAATGCAATAGTTGAATATGAACAGAGAACATCTCGGGGTTGAATTTGTATTCACAAAGATAAAAGTACGACCCGTCGTCCTGGTCGGACAGTAAAATTGTGCAATACGCTAGCGTTCTTGCTGGTTCACCGGCTGCTTGTTGCGATTGATAAAGGCAAGGGTATACCGATTGGGATCTCTATTATAGATACGCTATAACGAGAACTTTACTAAATTAGTAAGTACTTAAATGACTCTGACTGCTCTGTCTGGAGGGTGCTACTCGACGCAAACTGCCTAAAGATGAACTTGGAAGTTGAAAAAGAGAGAAATAAATGACAAGTTTGCAGTTTCCACCAGTCCCCGTTAAAGATGCACAGGATGTGGTTTGTATCCTGACAATCTAAAATAAATAGTTGCGTGTTTTTTTAGTCCCTAGATTCATGAGAGAATGTATTCAATACAGTATTGTTTTGTTTGAATGCTTTACCAGACAGATACTATGGTTACAAGACGAAAAGTCACAATTTTAATTTTTGCTATTATGATCAAGTGACTTTCTGTCCATTTACGCAACTGACCTGCTTTAGAACACAGAAAGATATGCTCTAATTTTATTCACCATTAGCTTGTATAAAATTCATAATAACTTAATTTATGTCATTCATCATCACTTGACATATTGCAAATGTAAGTAGGTTGTACTTTGTGTCTCTACTATATTGCAATAAAATAATTCTTTCCTGGGATCATCAGACACTAGAACAGCCTTCATTTTGAAGTACAATCATGCATGACTCTAGTCTTTTAAGGCTGGCATTTCAACTTTTAACCTTTTAAAAGTATCCAGGTGTATTTTTATCATTATAGCTTTTCTTACACATTTGCCATAGATTCTTTTGGCTTATTTCAAGACTACAGTACTATAATTGTCAGTAATGAAGGATCATATTTAAGGGAAGATAAGATTAATTATGTTTTGAATTCAAAACTTTCTATGAAAAATGGGGATGCTATGTTGTCTTTCCACTATGACCACATGAGAGTCTGATCAAAGAGCCTTATCAGGAGACATAGCAAGTGGCATATTATGTAAGGGGAAACAGTTTCTATATTGAATGAGAGGGAATTACACAAAATATTGATTCTTTAATTAACACTTATGGTTAGAGCTGCAACCAATTCTCACTTTATTAACATATAAGTAGGTCTGAACAAGTACTTGCACATAAACAGTTGCCCCATGCTGGTTACTTATATTTAATTTTCTTTATGCATGAAACATCAGAATAAATTGGAGTTCATTATTGATAGCATTTGGAAAGATTTCAAGCTGTGAATAGATAGCAGAGGGATTAGACTTAGAATACTATCTGGATACAAAGATCAATCTAAGAAACTAAAAATATCAGTTGTGAAATACCTTTTTATATGTGTTGTATCAGGATATACCACTTTAGATGTAGATTCTCAGGCATGAGGTTAAAACTTTAGAACAGACAAATAAATAAAAAATGATGTGGATATATCAGTATCATTAAAGATTTTCTATGCTTAAATTATTGGTAGCCAAATAGCCATTGGCTACTAAAGTTATTGATGGTTACTAAAGCTGAGAAAATCTTCTATTTTGGTTATTGATGTTTCCTTGTTTGTCAGCAGTAGAAAAGTGATGTGATTGCCAGCAAAAGTTAGATTTATTGACATGATTTTGGTTATTACCAGGTATTATTTAGTGGCAACATAAGTTTTACTTTTTTGCACTTCATTTCAGTTTTGTATGTTGGCCAAGTTTCAATATAAAGAGAAGTAGTGTTCATCATTAGTTTGCTGCATATTGTGTTTTTAATGTTTTTATTGTACATTCTATGCTTTTTAGTAATATATTACTTTTCAGTTTTGTCTGGGTTTTTTTCAGGACTGGTCATACAGTATGCGCAGGGATATGCAGGCAAGTTTATATTATAATTGTATAGTCAGACTTGTCAATAACAATTGTCCATATGAAAGTGCAAAACTCTCTGGTGTACATAGGTGGCCTGTGAGTGCAGGTTCACCATTCAGATGTTGTTTTTGAGCAAATACCATGTACCATATACCATTATTATTATTATTATTATTATTATTATTATTATTATTATTATTATTATTATTGTTGTTGTTGTTGTTGTTGTTGTTGTTGTTGTTGTTGTTGTTGTTGTTATTATTATTATTATTATTATTATTATTATTATTATTATTATTATTATTATTATATGTATTTTGATTATTACAATATGACATCAACAGATTTAGTAAAGTGCAGTTATTTTACCAACATTAATCCATCCTATAGATTAAGACTTTGAAAAAAGATTTCTGTCTGTAGTTTTGTTATGTGTGCCATGACAAAGTACTATTTTCACTTCTAAGAAATAGGTACATAAAGACTGAAACAGAGAATTGACTCTTTGTTAGGTCAACTTTTATATTTAATCTTTGAAATAGCTGTTCACACTTCAAAATAATGCCAGGATTAACCAGTTGCTTAACTTACTGAGAGCAAATGACAGTTTATGATAAGCCTGTAATAAATAAAGAATGAGAAAAAAATTTCTGGGGCAATTGTTGGTAACAAGTAAACTGAAAATTCAAATGTCTTTACACACGTTTATTAACATGGAATGAGCTCAGATTCTAATGAAAAGGCATGTCACTCATGTGTCCTCATAGTTTTTATTAGAGAAGGCTTTTTGATTAAATGTTTTAAAATAACAATTTACATATTTATCCTATCAAATGTGAAAAGTCAAGAAAAGTATTTTAGAATAAAATGGAGTATGATGCAATAAAGTAAATGATATCAAGCTGTACCTATCTCACTGGTACAAAATGTGACTCACATTTTGACTGTGACTACTGTTTTTGACTTTCAAGCAAACAAATTGCTTTAACACTCTTCTCTGGTAAGACCACCATGCTTTTGAATTTGACATATTGCCACTCTTTTGTTATTCTGACTGGGTGACTGGAGTACATGTTAGATTAGAATTGTCTACACATCAACTCTCAAATTATACCTTTATCTAAACTATTCATTCCTCATGAATTGAATGTCATTATGTACCTTTATCTAAACTATGCCTTTCTTTGTCAAAACAGTGCCTTCCTGTATCTAAACAGTTCCTTTCTCTATCTAAATAATGCCTTCCTTGATCCAAGCAATGCCTCTCTTTATCACAACGGTGCCTTTCTCACGTGTATGCAGTTTTAATGCATGTAACATAGTGCCATTCTTATAAAATGTAATTGCTGCCCTTGTGCTGATAATAAAGATAGGCAGGTTTTATCTTTATTCATTAAAAGTTATATATCACACAAATGATTCTTTAAACATAGCATAAGAAAGTCTGTTGACACGTACTGTTCTCCATTGAAATTGCTCTCCTTTAAAAATGCCCCACCCACCCCTTGCCTCTTTACTGAAATGTTGTAGGAAAAATTTTTTGTTTGGCATGAAAATTCTGGAGAAATCACAGTGCAAATAATCAAATTGTTGGGCTGTTTTAAACTAGCATGAATGAGAATCCCAGCTTCAAGAACTTTATTTCATATTTCATTAAACTGGGCCTTTATTTTTTTATATTCTGGCCTCCTTTGGTTTTAAAAGTGTAGTCCATGATGTTCACTTTCATAAATACTCCATTTTTATTGAATCCAAAGTAAGAATCATATTACTGTAAGATATATAAAACGGGCATACAGGGATACAGATTAAATCCCCTTAGAACAAAATCCCATTTGGACAAAATCTTCTCAGCAGAATGAAAGGTATGACATAAATCCCCTCACCCAGTCCAAGCTTATCCATTTTGAAACTTTGTGAACCATCCCAAATTTACATCTTCTTGTGTTGGCTTGGGCTTTAGTAGATGCAAGATGTATAGTGTGCAGGTTAGAGCTTAACAGACAAGGAGATAAGATGCCTTTTGATCATTCTGATATAAAGACTAATTGCACACATGTGCTTTGTCATCTTTCTTTAATAAGTACAGATCTTGCTCAGTTAGACCATTATTGGGAAGTACTTGAAAGCTAGGCAACAATTTCAATGGATAAACATGAAATTCCATAATTAAATTATATTTGGATATGTTAATTATACATTTCTTCTTTTTGTCCCTAGGGTTAAAGTACTTGAAAGCTAATCCATGCTTTTATTTGATAAACATGAAATTGCATAATTAAATGTGTGGTATATTGATGATGTCACATTTCTTCTTTTATTTCACCTTTCCTGTTCCAAATTAGGTCAGTATATTTGTAATGTTTTAAAAATTTCAAAAACCTAGACTGTGAGAGTGGATTATGTCCTTCTTTCATATTGCAGGGGAGGGGGTATTTTGTCCTACACTTGTCATACAATATAACGCCTCTAATTGTAAGACATATAAGACAGGCTTATAATGTCTCTGATTGTAGGACATATATGACAGACTTATAATGCCTCTGATTGTCAGACATATAAGACAGGCTTATAATGTCTCTGATTGTCAGACATATATGACAGACTTATAATGCCTCTAATCTCTAATTGTCAGACATATGACAGGTGTATGCTAAAAATAACACCTTTTATTTCCTTTTTCAGGAAATTCTCCCTGGAATTTATCTTGGGCCTTATGCAGCTGCTATGAAGACTAAGGTATGTTGACTTTAAAGTATAACACTTTTGAAAGTGAGGATAAATTTGCATTGGCTGGAATGTTTTACAGAAGTGATAATGGAGATGCACTGTTAATTTTTTATTTATATTTTTCTGTTTATGACAAATGCAGATGCCTGTCAGAAGATTTAACTGGTTGTTTTGATATGTTGAAATTGCAATGTTTTGTTATAGTCTGTTAGGAAAAAATTACTGATTAAGATTTAACTACGAACTAAATGAAAAAAATAGTTTCTATTGGACCAAGATATGATGGTAAGGTCAAAGATCATGTGGAAGAGTGTTGTAGATATTGGTATGGGTAGATTTACAGGAGTTGTATTCTCATGATTATTTTGTTCACTGATTTGCATATCCACATAACTGCAACAACTGAGCTAATCAAGATGAGTAGCTATGTTAACACTAGGATAAAAATTATTCATACACCTGAATGCACATCATGGCTTTTCTGCTGAACCTTTGACCTGTCATAAAATCATGGTCAAATAGCATGGTGTAGGAAAGGAAATAAGACAAGAATAACATGCAGTACATTTGGTGTTGCTTCCACTTTAAATTATTATACTCTGGACTGTTCATATTTTCACACCCGTTAATGCTTGTAGAATGCAAATAATGCAATACAGTTTGTATACTAATAGCTGCACTTAATTAAATTATTTTGTTAAAATTGCTGAAAGTTTTGTCATGTGCATTTAAATGTTGGTCTGTTTGAATAAATTATTGTAATTACTCAATTTACTGTATATACTTGCATATAAGAGGAGTTTAACTGCAAAGACCCAGATCTGCCATCACATAATGTGCCAGCAGATCTGGATCTGTGCATTTTGCTAAGAGTAATCACTTGTACAAACAACATAGACCCTGATTTGGAGGCGCATTATTCTACATCAGATATCACCCTATATAAATATATGCTCATACATATGCTTGGGAATGGATAATCTCAGACACTTGTCTTCTATACAGTGGCAGTCAAGGCCCCATAAATCAATTCTCAGGCTTGAGTTCTTCTTAATTTTGTTTTGTTTGCTTATTTGTAATATCTCATCTTTAGGTCTGGCAGAAAAATTGGCTAACATTGTTTTAATTTATTTTCAAAATTCCTGTGTATACCTGTAAAAGAAAACTACAGTTGGCTAAAAAAAATTAAAAAAAGAATTGGTACACTTAAAAGAATCCAAAGTCAGTTCCCAGGGTTGGTTTGCTTTGCAATAAAATAACCTTTGTATTTGATATCCTGCCAGTAAGCTCAAGGAATGAGTTTATTGCTAGCTACCAGATATGTTTATTCTCTCTTACCTTCTCTCTCTTGTTTGTGTTTTTCTTGGATCCATTTTTTAGTCATGAGAACATATTCAAACCTCTGAGTACAGCAAAACATGATTTATTTTTCAATATTCACATCAATTATAAAAATGCTTCATGTGTTATCTGACATATGTAATGCATACTACAGTATGGATGAATACACTACATATGATATAGAGAGTTCATATATTTTTTCTTTAATAAATTACTTGTGATGATAAAAAAGGAATAAATGATAAAAACACCAGATTTGTTTCTTTCATTTTATTATCAGTTAAGCATTCTTTGTATTTTATTGTAACATGCAGTGGGAGGGGATTCCAGTAAATGCAAGAACAATAGACGGGATTAATGGTCAAGAACATCTTTAAAATTATGTTATCGGTTTTATGAATCTGGATATCTCGGGACCCAGTTATGTCGATGATTTTATTACTCCCCTGATGTAATCGAGATAACTATTCTTGACTGTATATCGATACACATATGAACTTGATGATCCTTCCACCTTTGGAAGGAAGGTGGTGCCCTTTCATGTATATCATTCTTGGTTGTATTTCCAGTATGCAGACTTCAGATAAACATAGTTATAATATATTTATGTGTAATTCTGATTAATAAGAGGATATCAACAATACTTTCAGAATACCAGTTGGTTGCAGTGAGTTTTATCCAACATTTTAGTTCTTTTAACGGCCTTTATTTTGTACAGCATGAATGATTTGAAAACATGTTACCATTTTCGTGTCGCAGTTACTCTTGGAAGACATTATAATGTTATCTACAAAATAGAAGAAATAATGCAATTTCCTTGTGCAAAGAAAATCTCATTTAGAAAAAATCAGGGCATTAGGAATAAGGTTGAATGCAAAAAAACTATCACATTTTATTTCCTGCAGATGCAAAAGACTGCTGCAGCCACAGGTATTTGTATTAATGAAAAAGAAAACTATTGACTACACCCTGTCCTATTCTAAAATTTTCTTTTACCTTACACAAGGTGATTAACTTGATCAGTTTGAAATCTGCCCCATCTATGCTAATTTAATTTATTCCATCAGCATCTTCACTCACTTGTTAAATATCTCGGCATAAAAAAGAGAAATTCGAAGAAGAAAAAATTCCCATGTACAATTTTAGGAGTGATGATGATAGGATTTTATTTTAAGGGAGAAATCTCCTTTATCAAAAAAAGGGAAGGAAGAAAAGGTCATAGGTCAGTATTTATCTGAAATCAACATCTTTGACAGATGCCACCTCTGGTTGTATAAGCATTGATCTATTAATTAATTCTGAGCATACTCTTCTCCCTTTTTTGTATCAACATTGTTCTGTGCTTCTTTCTGAAGGGGTGTATACATAGCTAGCTTTGTAAGCTGGAATATTTTGGGCAACTGATCTTTGTGACTATTTTGTACAATTTTCCAGAGATCACAAATATTATCTTTTGGATACGTCGTGCTCCAAAATAGGATTTTTCGCTAACATAAACTTTCTTTGTTAAATCAGTAGTTTACTGAATACGATGTCAAATTTGTTATCTGTTCCATAATGCTGTATATGTGTATTTTGTCCCTCAATGTTTGTGCAGACATACATTTTAAAATAAATATCTTAAATACATGTATGAGGTTATGTAGCATATGATCCTCAATATGAATTTGATTAATTAAAACAATGAAAATTGCATTCTACTTTTGAATTATCTGTATTTTAATAGGCTCACTATACTACCCTTTGTTCATTTAATTTAAAATATCGCTGAAAGGTTCATGCAGTCTATTATTTGTACATCCAGCATGTACACCTGAGTCATCTTTAATACCATTTTAATACCATTTTGGTCTCAAAATCACTGGTATCTTCATTAATGCTTCCCAGCTTCATTTATCTGATAAACTTCATGACTTCAAAAATTCTTGTCATAATTACTAGCATCAGAAAGTATTCGCCAATTAATATCGTAATAAACCACACCAGGAATCAGACATTTTGGGTTTTCTAGGTAGCCCATATTCTAAACATGCATTTTAAAACATTCTTCATGAAGGGTTTAAACTACACCATAATTTTATCCCTGGGTACATTCTTCTAGTCAAATTTAGTTTCACAACCATTCATATCAAGGTTGAAAAACCCAGATGTGGAACAGTTCCTACCTGAAAAACAGATGTCTCGACAAGAGTGGTTAAATAAAAATTGTATACTTTACTATGCACATTTTTATATGTGAGACTTTTAATGAATTGGTTTTTCATATTTCACTGTTCTTTTAGTGCATGAATTCCTACAAATTTTGCATGATTCACAGAATGGCACAGTCTGACCGCATCTCTGCATAAGTACTCAACATATCAAATGACATTCCCACAAAGTCTCTCTGTCATTACTTCCTGTTTGTCATGCAGAGAATAAGATACATTGATTTCTGATTGGTGGTTATTTTTTAACCTGGAGTGAACAAGCAAAAACAACAAATGAGAATTCTGTATAACATATTTCAATGTGCAACACACTGCTAGTGTAGTTTTCAAATTAACCAGAAGAGTCAAGATACATTTCAAAGTTGAAACTTCGTGTAAAAGTGGTTATGAAAAGATGAGTAAAGTACTTCATTATACATGTGGAACATGTTTGGACTGTATAATATATGCTGAACATACTTTTGGGTTAAGACAACATAAAGTGGGGGGGTGAGCAGATTACGTACCATTTCACTTTGTGTTAACTTGTAGATGGCGAGTGGGTATGCTCAGATAATCTTTTTTGGTTTTTGCTAATAAACATGAGTGCCTGTTACTGCAAAAGCTGTTTCTTATGGATTATAATTTTATAGAATAACAAGGCAACTAATAATAATTATTCATGACTGTTGAAGACAAAAATAACATGAGCACATATTGTTTGTATTGATTCTCTGTCCCTAGTATCAATGTGTATTGTTTCAGCAAAATTATTGATATATCAATGAATCGTTTAACCTCTAGTGTTCATGTTGTTGGTGTTCACTTTAAAAAGTTCCTGAATATTTCAGTTCAACATGTGCAGTGACCTTGATAGAACTATAACTCTCAGATTTTTCCTTTTAACAAATATTTATTTAAAAATTACAGTTAATTATGAATAAGCTGTTCTTTTTAGTAGTTGTCTGTAAAAAGCACAGTATTTTAGTATAACAGAAATTAAGGAATTAATAATAAATTGAACCAAAGATATTTCATTTATGGAAAGACTCTCATTTTGTTTTACAGCTGCTGACTCTTCAACAAAATGGCATCTCTCATATAGTGTGTATCAGACAGACTATAGAAGCCCACTTTGTTCGACCAAATTTTCCAGACTTGTTTGAGTAAGACTATGAAGAAAAATTATTTTCTACCTGATATATGTGTATACCAAATACATTTCTTACAATTTCTCTCATCAATCTATAATTGCAAATGTAATTTCTATACAGTGAAATTCTTCTATTGGGAAATTAATATGAATGATGCCTAGTAAATGATAAATATATATTAATATATTATTATATAAGATCTCTTATGAAATCCATTTAATTAACAATTGTTTTATATTAGCAACGTTTGTGTATTTCTACAATGATAGTTTTTTAATTTAGTCTCATAGAAATTAGTCCCTTTTTGTAATTTCACTTGAATAGTCAATTAAATTTCATGTGAGGAATGTCTAATAAATAACTATTTCAGATTTACATTCAGTGTTATCTAAAAGATAATTACTTATAAAGGACAACCTTTTGTGATCCCTTGAGTGACCTTGATAGATTTGACTGCAGGCAGTTTAGGGGTTCGTCCGCTGTATAAACATGATAGAGGCTAGATACTCATTCTGTGCATAAAACTTATTATAAATGCAGGTCTTGTATGGAATCTAATTAGTGGTGAATTACATTTCTAGTAAGCAAATATGTGCACAGCATTTGTTCATTACCTTGTGCTTTTTAATTTACCATCATTACATTGGATATTTCAAGAGTTTTGCAAGGACAGTAAAATGGAGGTGACTGCTACTAGTTTGGACATTTGGCTTTTTTTTTTTAAATTGTGAATGAAAAATTTTAAGACCAATCAGCACTTTAATGATCAATGCTACATAGTAAGTTTAAAATGCATGGGGCAAATTTTATGTCTTTAATAATTTGACATTTGAAAACTTATAAAAAGCTTTGAGTAGGATGAATGAGGCCAGAATATGCTTAGATTTTAAAACATTCATCAAAAATATTCACATTGTTGCTTTTATTTTTTATTACTTCGTAGATACCTGGTTCTGGATGTAGCTGATACTGTGACAGAGAACATCATAAGGTATTTTCCAGAGGTAAATGTTTCAGAAAAATCTTAAATACTTTTAGGTGAAGGATACATTTTGAAATTTTGCTTTCCTGATAGTATTTAGTTTTATTTTTGGACCTAGTTTTAATTATAATCTGTAATTTTAAGTGTTGATTACAAAATAATTCAGTCTCTATCTAGACAGTAACTTTTGAAGCATATCAGAATCCATTCTTGTTTTTGAAGGCATACCTTCATATGTTGTAAATGATTCTTTTTACAGATTTGTTTTCACATTTCACTTCAAAAGCTATTTTCTATATTGATCAATAATTGACGCTTGAAATTATTACCATTCCAGAGCACATTTTGTTGAAACATCACTGTAACAACCTTTTTTGTGTATTCAATTGTATGTTTGTTTGAATGTGGTTTGTTTGTAGTTCATTCATGGGTTCTTCTGACCTATTGTGTTAAGGAGTTGGGCTAATTGTTTATGCAGGGGCAAGGCTAATTGCATATTATAGGAGTTATATGACAGTGTCAGCTAAGTATCTCAAGAAAATGCCACCCTTGCTGACATTCTGAATCTGTGAACCATTGTCAGAAACAAGCCATATGATTTTACCTAAGTCATACAAGTGTCTTGTTTGACCCACCACGATCACCAGACTATGAAGATTGTAATCTTGCACATCCATCAGGGTATATTTTGTTTTAGTGATACTGTCCATACTATTGTTCAGAATTCCTGTAAAGGTCTGGAAGTCTTGGAAAGGTCTGAAATTTGAAAATTGCTTTTCCATGTCTTGAAAATGTTTGAAAAAATGTAAAAATTACAAAAAGTCTTGAAAAAGTCTTAAATTTTTGTTATTACAGAAATTAGTGACATGACAGCTCATTTGTGTTTAGTAGAAATTTTGATATACAGATAAAATTTTGTAGTTTAGATTATACATTTTCATCTCTTTACATTTTACTAGCAATTTTTAAGTATTTTTGCCATATTATGTCAGTAAACTTCTCACATTTTTTTATGTGGAAATTTATACTTTTTGGTCTGGAAAAGGTTTGGGATATTTTTGTTTTAAACTGGCAAGAATCCAGAACTTTTAACATCATTTATTCTAATTTTGATGTTACTACACTCCATGATGCTCATGAATAGTCTAGAAGTCTAGACTAATGGTTGGATACACAGACTGTCCATGTACAATCCAGGGGGTATGGACTAAGGGATGAATACACAGGTTACCCATGTACAATCTAGATGGTATGGACTAAGGGATGAATACACAGGCTACCCATGTACAATCCAGGGGGTCTGGACTAAGGGTTGAATACACAGGCTGTCCATGTACAATCCAGGGGGTATAGACAAAGGCATGAATACACAGGCTACCATGTACAATCCAGGGGGTCTGGACTAAGGGATGAATACACAGGCGACCCATGTACAATCCAGGGATCTGGACTAAGGGTTGAATACACAGGCTGTCCATGTACAACCCAGGGGATATGGACTAAGGGTTGGATACACACAGGCTATCCTTGTACAATCCAGGAAAATCTGGACTAAGGGATGAATACACAGGCTAACCATGTACAACCCAGGGAATCTGGACTAAGGGATGAATACACAGGTTATCCATGTGGTCCACTTGCTCTATGTTCATACTGAAAGTATATACATTGTTGCTGTCATCTACCATCTTCATTTTGTATACTTTAGCATAATGACTGATGTTATGACATGTTATGCATTTTTTATCTTTGCCCCATTTATAAGTCTCATCTTTTTTATTGCTCTATTTTCCTTTTTCTCATAATCTTATTTTAGTCCATAAACATCACTGCATAGTGTAAGTTTGATTGAAAATCTTGTCTTTCTGCAGCTTCAGATTTTCTAGTTATTCTGAGTCACTTCAGCAAAAGGGGATTTCCTTTTTTTTTAGACAATTGCATCTTATTTGTGCATCTTGTTCTGATGATGTGTTCATATTTTTATCTGCAAATTCACAAGTGTTGGCATTTTGTTTCATTCAAGTAACAAAGTGATCAACTTGTTCAAAACCCTTTTGCTTTATCTGACTTAATTGCTTGCTCGCAGTAAGTCCATTTCCAACTAGAAATAGGTAAAAAGGCATTTCCAATATTTCCATTTATTCTAGTGCAATTTCCATCACAAGCAAATTCTGGAATGCAATCAGTTTGTGTTGTTGCCATTTTCCCCACAGCAAACATTTATGATTTGAAATGAATACCCTCACTGTCAGTTTAGAGTGTTTTTGTTGATAATCTTTTGTAACATGGATACAAGGACAGATTTTCAGGAACTCCCAAAGGGAGGCTACTCTTACAGACCCATTTTAATGCATTCAAAGGGCAACAATCTTTTTAGAAATGTACTTTTGTATCAGATGGGTCAGAAAAGTACCCTTCAACAGCAGTTAGCCAAATACTAGTTTCCTTTGGATCAAAATCATTCCTTGTTTAAATGCTAACATTTGAATTTAGCACATTGAGTTGATTATTGATCCCTACATTTTATTTACATGTCAGCGCAGAGGAAGACAGTCAATATGAAACTTTTTTCTTTAGGAATTTATTTTATCTTTGCTTTGAGTCATTAATAATTGTTCTGAAGTGTTAAAAGTTTTGTATAGCTATGTTTTGAAGGAATGTAGAACAAGCTATGATATAGCCTGACAGTAATGACTTATCTGTTTAACAAATTATTAGGATATTTATAAGGGCCTAGATCACGCACAGAAATTGTTTGACATTGAATGGAGTATTTATAACAGCCTGGACCACTCACAAAATAAAATTGTTTGACCTTTGAATGGAGTATTCACAAGGGCCTGGGCCACTCACAAAATGGAAAGGTTTGACCTTTGAGTGAAGTATTTGTAAGGGCCTGGGCTACTCACAAAATGGAAATGTTTGACCTTTGAATGCATTATTTGCAAGAGCTTGGGCCACTCACAATAGAAATTGTTTGACTGTTGAGTGGAGTGTATATATAAGGGCTTAGACTGCTTAAACAATATAAATTGTTTGATCTTTGAGAGGAGTATTTATAAGGGCCTTGACCACTCACAAAATAGAAATTTTTGCATGCATCATACTTGCAGGGTCTGTAGGAATTATCTTAGGCATGCAGAATGCATATTACATGCATATAAATATGCCTTATTGTTGGAATAGATCTTGACGGGGTTTTTTTTCTTGTCAATCAGCTGGAATCTGATTTTGGAACACATTGACACAGCGTTCTTATAGCCACTAGCTCTTGGCACAGGATTTGATGTAGCTTGTGTTCTGTGTTGATCAGGTTGGCCACTGGGCTGCAGGTACAAGATTTGATGTAGCTTGTATTCTGTGTTGATCAGGTTGGCCACTTGACTGCAGGTACAAGATTTGATAGGCTTTGTGTTCTATGGTGATCTGGTTGGCCACTGGACTTCAGGTACAAGATTTGATAGGCTTTGTGTTTTATGTTGATCTGGTTGGCCACTGGACTGAAGGTACAAGGTTTGATAGCCTTTGTGTTCTATGTTGATCAGGTTGGCCACTGGGCTGCAGGTACAAGATTTGATGTAGCTTGTGTTCTATGGTGATCAGGTTGGCCACTGGACTGCAGGTACAAGATTTGATGTAGCTTGTGTTCTATGATGATCTGGTTGGCCAATGGGCTGTAGGTACAAGATTTAATAGGCTTTGTGTTCTATGTTGATCAGGGTTTCCACTGGGCTGCAGGTACAAGATTTGATGTAGCTTGTGTTCTATGATGATCAGGTTGGCCAATGGGCTGTAGGTACAAGATTTCATAGCCTTTGTGTTCTATGTTGATCAGGTTGGCCACTGGGCTGCAAGTACAAGATTTGATGTAGCTTGTGTTCTGTGATGATCTGGTTGGCCACTGGGCATTAGGTACAAGATTTAATAGGCTTTTGTTCTATGTTGATCAGGTTGGCCACTGGGCTGCAGGTACAAGATTTGATGTAGCTTGTGTTCTATGGTGATCTGGTTGGCCACTGGACTGCAGGTACAAGATTTGATAGGCTTTGTGTTCTATGGTGATCTGGTTGGCCACTGGACTTCAGGAACAAGATTTGATAGGCTTTGTGTTTTATGTTGATCTGGTTGGCCACTGGACTGCAGGTACAACATTTGATGTAGCTTGTGTTCTATGATGATCTGGTTGGCCACTGGGCTGCAGGTACAAGATTTGATGTAGCTTGTGTTCTATGATGATCTGGTTGGCTACTGGGCTGTAGGTACAAGATTTATTAGGCTTTGTGTTCTATGTTGATCAGGTTGGCCACTGGGCTGCAGGTACAAGATTTGATATAGCTTGTGTTCTATGGTGATCAGGTGGGCCAGTGGGCTGCAGGTACAAGATTTGATGTAGCTTGTGTTCTATGATGATCTGGTTGGCCACTGGACTGCAGGTACAAGATTTGATGTAGCTTGTTTTCTATGATGATCTGGTTGGCCAATGGGCTGTAGGTACAAGATTTCATAGCCTTTGTGTTCTATGTTGATCAGGTTGGCCACTGGGCTGCTAGTACAAGATTTGATGTAGCTTGTGTTCTATGATGATCTGGTTGGCCACTGGACTGCAGGTACAAGATTTGATGTAGCTTGTGTTCTATGGTGATCAGATTGGCCACTGGACTGCAAGTACAAGATTTGATGTAGCTTGTGTTCTATGATGATCTGGTTGGCCACTGGTCTGCAGGTACAAGATTTGATGTAGCTTGTGTTCTATGGTGATCAGGTTGGCCACTGGACTACAGGTACAAGATTTGATGGGCCTTGTGTTCAGTGTTGATCTTGTTATTTTTCACATACTTTTCGGAAGTGTACATTTCTCTTTTTATATCAAGTGCGAGACTTTGTTGATAAAGCCACTTTATGCAGGTACAAGATTTTATGTAGCTTGTGTTCTGTGTTGATCAGGTTGGCCACTGGACTGCAGCTACAAGATTTGATGTAGCTTGTGTTCTATGGTGATCTGGTTAGCCACTGGACTGCAGATACAAGATTTGATGTAGCTTGTGTTCTATGTTGATCAGGTTGGCCACTGGGCTGCTAGTACAAGATTTGATGTAGCTTGTGTTCTATGATGATCTGGTTGGCCACTGGACTGCAGGTACAAGATTTGATGTAGCTTGTGTTCTATGATGATCTGGTTGGCCACTGGACTGCAGGTACAAGATTTGATGTAGCTTGTTTTCTATGTTGATCAGGTTGGCCACTGGGCTGCAGGTACAAGATGTAGCTTGTGTTCTGTGATGATTTGGTTGGCCACTGGACTGCAGGTACAAGATTTGATGAAGCTTGTGTTCTATGATGATCTGGTTGGCCATTGGACTGCAGGTACAAGATTTGATGTAGCTTGTTTTCTATGTTGATCTGGTTGGCCACTTGGCTGCAGGTACAAGATTTAATAGGCTTTGTGTTCTATGATGATCTGGTTGGCCACTGGACTGCAGGTACAAGATTTGATGTAGCTTGTGTTCTATGGTGATCAGGTTGGCCACTGGGCTGCTAGTACAAGATTTGATGTAGCTTGTTTTCTATGATGATCTGGTTGGCCACTGGACTGCAGGTTCAAGATTTGATGGGCATTGTGTTCAGAGTTGATCAGGTTATTTGTCACATACTTTTCTAAAGTGTACATTTCTCCTTTTATCTCAGGTGCGAGACTTTGTTGATAAAGCCCTCAAAAGTGGAGGAAAAGTGTTGATCCATGGAAATGCAGGGATATCTAGAAGGTATCTATTTGAAGTGACAACCTACACCTTTGTGTAAAGTTCGTATTATATTGATGCCATATACATTTAAATCTATATATACAAAGATCACCTGTGTATAACGACCAAGTTCAAGACCAAGTGTATAGGTGCCATATGAATTTAAATCAATACATTCAGACTACCTGCTCATAAACACCACTCATTAACTCTTGTGTACAGGTTGACTGAATGCAGTAAATGTGCAATTGCAAATAAAACAAGACTTTATATATAAGATAAAGAAGCCAGATCATGTTAGACAAACAGCCTTCACTCTAGTGTTGTGTTGAAAGGGCAAGAGAGAGAGAGATTTTTAGTTTGCCTTAATAATACTACTAATTAGGGGATCTATAGGAAAGTCATTTAAATCTTTTTATTTGTATACTTCACCCCTTTTCTTAACAATAATCAGTTAAATGCAAAGTATGATTGGGGGGGTTGCATTTTATTATTTTCAGATTGCTTAATTAAATATAATACTTATTTGTATAATATATTGTGTAATTCAGAATAATTGTGTGTGTGTGTTTTGCTATTCAGTGGTGCCCTGATGATAGCATATGTCATGGAAAAGCATGGATTGTCTTATAAGTAAGTTCTTTCTGTTATTGTCAACATTTGTCCATGTATATTAGCTTTTATTTGCATATATTATCATTATATCCTTTACTTTGTGGATATTTATTTATCTATGCATCTGTCCAAAAAGTCTACTTATTTCCTTATCTCAGTCAATTGAGAAAGAGGGGTCATAGTTTTAATATGTTTCTAAAGGATGGATAGACGATGACAGGTTTCAGATCTTGAAAGAAGCAGGGTGGGAGACAGTGATGATGAATGGATTACTAAAGACATATTTTCAATGGTCATGTGTGACTTTGTTGGAATGTGAACTCAGTCTGTAGGGAGGGTGAAGATAATACTGTACAAAGATAACACTGAAAGATTCAGAATCTGGATGAAGTCAGAAGGTTATACATGCAAACGTTGGAATATTCGCGGTGTCTTCCATCACTACGTCATATTTGCATATTTAAAATTTTTAAAACTATGACATTTGTGTTTCTCAACTGAAACTTGTGTATTCAAGCATGATGGAAAGGCTTGAAATATGATACTCAATGCTGGATATCATCCTGCACCAATCTAGGTTATGGTCCTATTAGGAGTGGGGTGGGGGAGTGTAATCTGTTTCATACTAAAGGTGAAATGGAAAACCTTTATAACAAGGTATTCATAATCTTGTAGATATTTCTCCATCATCTGATACACAGATGGCATGCGTGAAATCTGATATAAGATGCTCCGATATACACATGGCATGCATGAAATTTGCAGCTATTTTCTTTTGAAGATGCTCAGATGGTTTTCTGGAATTCAGATAAAATTTCAGGTAGTTACAGTGTACACATTTAAGGTATTATTGAAACAGTTAAAGTTTTACCGGAGGTCCAATTGTTTATTTTATTTTGTTTTGAATTGAGATGTGAAATTTACAAGTTGAGAGTATTTCTGCCCTGTACAAATTTTTAAGCTCACTTTAGTTAGAAGCAGGTGTTATGAGTCTATGCTTTTGAAATAAGAAACAGAGAAGAGTGAAGACAACAAGCTTTATAAAATTTAACCAATGATTTATTTTGCCTGAATACAAATGATAAATTAACAAAAAAGAACTTAAAGTTTCATGAATTAAATCCAAAAATAATCCAAGAATGAAAAATAGATGTCATAGTACTAAAATGTCCTGAATGAAACTGAATTTGAGTCCCAATAAGATTTAAAATTGAAGATGATGATATCTTACTATCCTACAAAGTGCAGATGTGTCAACAGTCTCTTGTTGAATCACAGATAATATTCCATCTTTGAATTCAGTATAAATTCAAATGACTGTCTTTATCCAAGAATTTTATCAAAGCACTTTTTTATTTCCAGAGAAAAGTATCACTTGAATTCAGTAATTTGAAGAAAATAAAATTCAGCCCAAATTGCTCACAATATAATACAACTTAACATGTCAAGTGTTTTAAGCCCAACTGACAAACCTTTATCAAAACAACAGCTATATGACTAATTAAGATGCAAAACAGATTCCTGGATGAGGGTCAAAAGTTCATTCTTCTGGAAAAAGATAGGAGTTTGTGACCAATTGGCACATGATACTTGTCACATAGGACAGGTATGACCTTGACTCAAGTTAATGATTATTACTCTGAGAAAGTTGTTTCCCAAAACTGTCGCTGATTTTCTAACAATGTCAGCAACTAGATACAATGTTTCTATTATTAGTTGTACCACTCCAGTGGCCTAGTGGTTTGAGTGTCCACCTTGGATGTGGGAGGTCGTGTGTAGCATTCCCTTTCCAGATGAGCAGTTACAGAAAGGTTATTTCTGAATGTTGGGGTTATAATAAAAAAATAGTTTAAATTACCTTTTGCAGAGAGGCCTATAGCTATGTTCAGCAGAGGAGATTTTGTGTCAACCCTAATGAAGGATTTGCTCAACAGTTAATAGTAAGTCCACAATCTTTATGTTTCTATTTCAGATACACATGCATTGTATTTATGCTGCAAATGTAATTGATTGTGAGAACCAGTCTTATAAGTGTTGTGAATACCCCCCCATCTCTCCACCATTCAGACACCCCCATCTTTCCACCATTCAGACACCCCCATCTCTCCACCATTTAGACACTTGGACATCCCCCATCTCAACACCATATGGAAATCCCCAGCTATCCACCATTTAACTCACAAGAAAACTTTATGCAGGTCAATTACATACTATTAAGAAAAGCCAGGGAGAATATGGAGTCAGTGTTCACCATGTATGTGTACAGTGTCTTTTAATATCTTGATGTAATTAATTTTACAAATAATATTCAAAGGATATTTACAAATCCATGCAGTACTGCCTATACACATATGCAAACAATGTAACTTGTAGTTTTGATTAAAATTGACTCTATAAAAAAGGAAAACTGAACAATTCTTGAGTGTCATGTTCATCCATTTTTTGTGAAAGAAAAACAAAGTCATTTTTATCAATGGTGCCATGGAGGTTAGAGTTCATATCTGACCATTAGATGAGCCCAGGTTGGCTGCCATTTTGTGTCCCAGGGCAAGGCATTTATTCCAATTTTGGCACAGTATAACCTTGATGTGCCATTAAACACCAAGCAAATCAAACTCAGAGATCTTGAAAACCGGTGCATTTCAGAGATGCTGCCAGAGATCAAAAGGTTTATGAATTTGCACACTTGAAAAGCATCGATGCATGAGAACTCCTGTAAATCAGTTAAAAGACATCTAAAATATACACTGTGCACAGTACATTTTTTTTATTTAATTGTTAAGATAAATGGGAACAGTAAGAGTCAAAACAAAGTTAAAAGAAAGAATACTTATTTAACTAAAATACCTGTGCAGGGCTGGTCCTGGCTTTCAAAAAGTTGTCGCCAAAAAATAGCCAACCTCAATATTTTGTTGCCAATTTTCAAAAAATGTCACCAAAACAAGTAGTGATTATTTTTCAAGAACTATTCATCTAATAGGCAATGAAAATTGAAAACAATCAGATAGTTATTACTTTGTTAACAAGTAATATAGAACAATATAGTCATAATATTACAAAAATAAATCATTACATGACTTTTTGTAAGGAACTTTGGTTAATGATATTTTAATACAAAAACCTATGATCATACATTGCAATGTAAGATAAGTGATGTATAATGCGATTTCATGCATTTAGGAATTAAATGCACCACACACACACCTCTTTTATGCCTCGATTCACAATGTACATCTCTGTCATCTAGCAGTTCAGAAATTTATTTTTGCTGCAATTTATGTGCACTGCTTTTAGTGAATTGCTTCCTAAATCCCAAGAATTATCACTGAATGCTGTAGATTTTTTCTCAATAAGCAAACTAGGATCTCCATTCCTACCAATGAAACTTACATGAGTTAACACCTAGCATCAATGTACCATATATATATATATATATATATATATATATATATATATATATATATATATATATATATATATAAGCATTAATTACCATCATTAAATTAAAATAATGAATGAAGAAACATATCTTGTAACATATGTGCCCCAAAAAAACTAATTCTGAATATGTTGTTTAGTAAGCAGTGTTGTATGCATACACGAGTTAATAAGGAAATAAGGTGGGATATAAAATGGGGGAAATAGTTATCACATGTATGGTATATTGAGACCACATTTAAACTGTTAGCATAAATTCACACCCATTTTTAGGCATTGTTAGTTATAACAGAAATAGGCATTGTTTATTTGTCAATCAGTTGCTAATGCTTTTACTCACTGAAGAACAGGCCGTTTCTTTGAAGTATGTTGAAGAGGCTTGAGTCTAACAATTATATTTTGTGCAGTTCCTGCACAGCTGACCAGACTATCAAATGGGGCATGTGGTGGGGGAATAACTCACTCTACAGGAAGAAATGGCATGTCTGTTGAGAATTTCACATGTATTGGAACTGAAGAATCGGTTAATATGTAGTGAAGACAATGCTTTAATATGCCACAAAAAATTACCAATGGCAGGTTCCCATCTACTTGTTTGGTTCCCATCTACTTGTTTTTGGATTCAGTCTCCCAACTTGGTTTGTGAAAAGATTTTATTTTTGCATGACATGCTGGAATAACTGTATGGTACTAAATAAATTTTTCAGCGACTATTTGAATTCATTGGAAATCTTCTGTACATTTGAAACTTAAACACAGGAGGTGCTTTTTTCATTGGAACATATTCAGATTTCTTGGAACTATTGGAATTGAAAAGACTTTTAGAAAATAGGAATTCATTCACCATGCTCTATGTGAATTTAATTCTTTTACTCCTATATTTTGAGAAAAAAATTATTTTAAATTACGTAAAACTTGTTTGTTTTGCTATTTCTGGTTGCATAGTTTAAGTCCCTAGAGTCTTAACATGGGAGTTGATGGCAAAAGTAAAAGACGAATGAACAAAATTAACATAATCACAGCCAGCTGTAAATGACTTAATGACTTGTGCCTTGATACATACATATATCACTGAATATCTCCTTTAATTTTGTATATCTCTGCTACGGATGGTCAAGTTTCCAGCTGTCGAGAAATTGTCAAGAACTTTTGACCCATTCATCAATATTTGGTATTGCACTTGAAGCATTACTACCATCACTAGATTTAGATGATGTTTGGCTGTCAGGTATAACATCAGGTTCAGTGACTGTATTGTCTGATGAATTTATACAAAATCTAAAATGCTGTTAATTTTGTTAACTTACTCTTAGGATGAGACAATGAACACGCAATGTCAAACTTATGTTTACCCATGAAAAAGTTTCACTTTTGACAGTATATAATTCTGATTGAGATTTTTTTTTCCATTTGCTTTGTATGTAAACAAAGTAATATGTACTTCAAAGGCAATCAGTTTTCTCTGAAGATTCAGCAAAATTATTTTATTAGTATATTTAAAATAAACAACAGAAGGATTAGCTTTCATTCAATTAATTGTAGCTGTTTTTGTTCATGTCTTCACAGGTTGGTTGATTGTTGGTATAGTCTGTTTGCTTGATTGAGCATATCACAGCACACAGTACTCCGGCCAGATGTCATCATGATGATGTAACAATGCACTATAAAGATAGGCTTGTCAATACTAACAAAGGATTCATTTATGTAACAAATTCCAGGGCATTGTGTATGCAAGTGTGTGGCTTTTTTTCATGGTCCTTTCGAATTTCTACACTTCAAATCATAATTGTATGTACAAATTAAACAGCCAAAAAGGCTGTTGCCAAAAAATTGCCAGATGATATATTTTGTCGACAATAAGGAAACAAATAGCAATTTGTGACATTGGTGAAGCCCAGGATGATCCCTGCTATGTCAGTTTAAGTGATGTAGGTCAATACTGAAAACTTGTATCCTTGAGAGCTTCTGTAATTGATGTTCATTCTTCACCTTTGCACATGTACAAACTTTGGTCCCATTGTGATAGTTGTTATTATAATTAAGCAAAGGCTAAGCAAAAAATTTCTGAGTCCTTTCAAGTTCAAGTCTGTCATGGCACATATGTCCAAAGTGAATGGCAGAAAGACGAAAGTTTTTAAATTTTATGGTATCAACTCTACAGAACAGCCTATCATGTTGATGCTGGCTAAGCTAGCTGTGCAGGGATTCTAAGCACAGAACAATATTGAACTACAGATATGGAACACATTCAACTCAAAAACAGTCAACATATTATTGCCTATACAACTGGAGCTGGAATGCAATGAGAATTTTGATTTCAGTAGAGACAAAACAAATTGAGCAGAATAAAAAAGAGATATTTTAGTGTTGGTTAAATAATGAGCTATGAAATTACTTCCCTCCAACATCACCACACACACCATTTTTTTTGTAGTCCCCTTTTGTATTTAGATACAAGAAGAGAGTTCCCTACTTCGTATAAAATACTGGCAGCATCTCTGCATTTTTGGAAGAAATACCTAAAACAATATTTTTCCTAATCTGTATGTATGTACATTGTCGGTATTAGCAGATTGGAAGATGTTCTGTGTAGATGTAAACATTTTTTTCAGTGTCAATAACATTTATTGTTGTTCTTTTAAAGTTATATATCATCATATACATAGTGCTGTTGGCAGTTGCAATTCAATGTTTCTGCAGAACCATCATAAAAGTTGGACTAATTTTTTGCTTATGCTTATTTCAAATAACAGAAAAATTTCCAGCATTGGTTTCTGTAAAAGAAACCGAGAGCCAGTGTGAAGAACTTTGATTAGCACTGTACTTCCTCCTAACATATCCCTTCATTATATAGTTGTAAAATTATATGCCTTCCATGAATAACATTATAGAACTTTTGGTACTAATTCAGCTCTCATAATAAACCTGTGGAAGACACAACTATATTAAAAATTCAAGAACTTTAAATTTCTTAATACTCTAGATCAAATCAATATTTCTCGTTATACAACCATCCATGATGCAAACTTCTTTTTAGAAAAAAACATATATCCTGTCATCTTTTTATTGATCAATATGTTTGAAACATGTTTTAAGTTCTGCGCCCAAAGAATTAGGTGCTAATTTCAGCAGTGTGTTCTAAAGTCAGATCTATAAAAGGACTGAATTTCCATCAATAAAACATTTTTCTCAGTTACAAATAGGATAAACTATTAAAAGATTAATTTGACTAAAATTGTATTTTTCATTATTAACCTGCCAAAACAATATATACAATCTACTTTATCTTTGCCCATTTCTGGTCTGTTTCCCATTCTTCCAAATCAAAAGTACCATGAGTCCTATATCCACCCTTGATTTACTTGAGAGACCTAGGAATATTAGTAGAATGCATAAGCAAACATTGTGCATAGTTCTGCTTTCAAAGATTACATTAGTAAACATTAAATTCTACTGCAAGTCTGTGTTTACCTACATCATCAATGGTGTGTTTTAGGCAACATTTAAGTAGTTTAGTTTCATTTCAGAAAAAAATATTAAAATCAGTCTAATCATAAGTTACCTTTTTTCCTATCACCTTTATATCTCTTTAATTCAGAATTGAAATATATTATCATCCTTGTTATATCATGTATCATATGAGTCAATGTGGCCATCAATATGTATTACTTCATAAGAGGACTTTTAAATGACAAAATTACTTACAATTCCCACAGAACCCATGCATTTTAAAACTAAAGTAAGATTGCCATAAGTCAACTAAAATACAAAATAGGAAGTTTGAAAAGATTCACTTTATAAATTGGTGGGACACAAAAGCATGATGGGTCATCAGAAAAAGCATAGTGGCATTGATACCTCATTGATCAAATATGAAACAATGTGTTTCAAAACAAATATCCAGTTGGTGGCCATAGTTGCTCTATAAATGGAAAACTGTCTAGAATTTAAATATTTGGTTGTATTGATATTAACTGATGTGCAGAACACCCCACCCAACATAGTCAAGTCTATACACTCTGTCATGAAAGGCAGCATCAGATCTTTGTAGAAGTGTCTATAGTTTCCCACTGAAAATCCCATGAAATACACTGAAGGTATTCAATTTGTCTTCCACTAAAAGAACCATAATATTGTATACTATACTGAAAACACCATAATATTAGAAATTCAATAACTTTATGTTGCTGATTGCTCATGATCAAACCTGTTTTCCACAGTATAGACCCATCCTTGATACAAGCTTTTATATGAAGAAAACTGTCCTGTGGCATTCTTTTTATCAGCATATTTTAAAAAAATCAGATTCTAATTTAAGTAATGGGTGTACCAAAGACAAATCTGCAAAAGAACAAAAATTCTATCAATTAAATATTTTGTCTTTATTTTTCTCAGTAAAAAATTGAATATTAAAGTCTCAACAATTCATTTTTCTAAAATTTTTTTTGGCATTATGAACCAAAAAAGGCTGTCCAAATCCATATACATTCTATTTTATGTTATCCCATTTCTAGACTGGTTCTCATTTTTCCATATCATCAGTACCATGAGTTCAGTAATGAGTAATGATGTGTTAGAAACACCTGAAGATGATCAAAATATGTGACCATTGTACAAAGGTAGTTGGGATACAGAGGGGACAAATTATCAGAATTTTCTTGTATAAACTTCATAATAATGTGATTCTTGTCATAGAAATTATAAAATATATAATATTACATTTGTATCATGTTTGCTATAAAAGAAAGAAAAATAAATATATGTTCTAATGATATGTTATATATTCCAGGAATATGAGCCCATATACAAAGCAAGGATGTGCCAGGGTATGGTCCAGTTCTGTGGAAATACTGGTCAGTTCTATGTTTAGCTGATAGATATGGACCAGAAGAGCTTATGTATTGGCCTTTCATTTACTGTACATTTAACACCAGTTTCTTATCTTTATTCCACCTACGCTATTGGGAGGATTGTCACCAAAATTTACATACACCATTCAACCCATGGTCCTATTTGGAAATGGTGCCCCCTTTGTATCGAATCTAGTGACTACTATTTGCATACTAGTGATCATACAGTCGTGGGTTTTACTGAAAGACTTATTACTATTTATGGCTGGCTTTTAATGGTGCTATTCTGACATTCAATATGGCTGTCATTGTGGCCATTTTTAAAATATTGCTACTACTAATCCTTCTGAACAGATAATGGTATGTATTGATATAGGGTTTTCAGAAAAAGATATCTACTTGCTGCCAATCTAGCATCCACTTTGGCCATGAATGGGCATCCTGAAAAATCTTGTTATTGCCATGACACCTAACGAACAGTCACATTGTCATGAGGTTTTCATTAAAAGACTTCTTGTGATGTCTTGTTGCTCCATACTGAAAATGGTGCCGATTTTACCTCCACTCCAGCTGCAGTTGTGGCTATCTTGAAAATCTTGTTTACACTACTCCGGAATGTATGGTAATATGGACATGGCATTTTCATTGAAGGATTAATTCTGATGTTTAGTTTATCCTAAATGAAAATAATGCAAATGATAAAGATGTCCACAATTGTAGATGTCATGAAAATCTTATAACTTCTAGCTATGAATAGATGGTTACATTACCAAAAGACTTCTTGTCATATCTAGTTGGTCTTCTTAAATGGAATTGGTGCTGTTCTCACTTCTAGTATGGACTCCACAATGGTCATCTTTAACATTATTGTCACTCATGGTTGGATGATCATTTTGACATGGATTTATCATCAAACAGTTTCTTATGTCTTGCTGGTTCTTGATGAAAGTGGTGTCGTTCATACATCCAATAATGCTACCTAATGGTTTCAATATTCTGCAATTAGAAAGAAGTATCTTATCTTGATTCTTGGAAGTTTGATTTCAGCAAGTAGAGAATCAGTTCTTGCAAAGGACTCTTGTATATCTATTCATTGTACATTCTGAGTAGAATGAAGTCAAGGTTTATTGTGAATATACAATCATGGATATACAAGCATATAATTATCAGGTAAAGACAATAATGATATATTACAATAACTATCTGAAGTGTATCTTAATTTTAAAATACTTATGCCAAACATTAACTACATTTAACAGTAGCTCCCTTGCATCATTAGCATCAGAATTAAGACCAAATTATTAAAATTATGAAACCAACAGTATATTTTCCTTATATTTCCTATTTCTAATCCTTTCTAATTCTTGAAAATGCACACATATTCAAACTGATTTATTGTTTATTCAAACTGATTTTTGTCCGTTCAAACTTTGTATTGTAATAAAGGAAACAATTCCATTAAAATTTTAACAATAATTAAGCTGATCTTGGTTTTCAGTTTGGTTTCAAAAATAAATCTTTGATTGTTATATATAATAATTTAATATTAAATTGCAAGATGGTATTGATTTCATGTAATACTGCAGTTCAAAGTTATAGTCTGTTTCTGAAATGCAACATAAAATGCAACATAACCAGTGTCTACTCTTTAAAATTACAGACACCCATTTTAGATTTTGATGTTGATTAATTTAATTAAGGAAGACACTTTTTTATTTATCTCCACTGGTCATATGTGTGATTATGTGGTTATTTGGGCATAACCGACTTTTGATCCGGAAATCGGATTCCACCAGGTCGTATAGTATAATCGGAGTTGGACAAAGCAGGAACAACCGATCTGGATAATAAAAATAATAAATTGAATTATTATAGCACCGTGTCTAACACTGGGTGTCATTCAATGGTGCATTAATAAAGTTAAATAAGAAGTCAGAAAAGTCTAATATGGTCAGCACAAGAGGGTGAAACTTGAGTTAGATCACAAAAATTTAAATTTATTAAAATATTTTAATGTGCATGGGCATGATGCACACAGTTTAATAGATAATAAAGAAATTTAATAATCAAAATTTATAACTTCCAAGTTCTTTGCAAAAAACAGTAGCATTTCCGTTTTTTCAGTGGACATGCTTGATCGTTTGTCGCTGCAAATGGCACCTGCTGTGCTAAAACTTCTTTCACTATCGACACTAGAGGGCGGTATTAAACAAAAACGTTTAGCGACAGCTGACAGAAGCTGGAACATTTTTTCTCGGGATTTCCAGTATAATACTGATTTCGTTGGTGGTGAGTCCTCAGCTGATTTTTCTCAGCTTGATAGGAATCCAATTCGTGCTGACACGTGAATTCAGATGACAGGGATGCAGAGGCAAGATTTTGGTCGGATGTGCTAGAGGCAAATAACTCCTGTAGTAGGCATTTCCGATTAATCGAATCATATCCAGAATTGGAAAAAGTTCATGCCCAAAATCTGGAATTTGAAATCAGTAGAAAAATGCTAATCAGTTACACCCTAGTGATTATGATTTTTAATGTAGCTTTAACAATATTTCAATCATATCGCTACGATGTCTGCAGTGTGGCAGTTTATTGTTATGTCTAGCACTCGGGCATCATGCTGCAGACATGAAGCATGATGTCCCACCTAGTCACATTATCCTGACACCAGGCTGACCAGTCCTAACACTAACCTCTTAATGCTGAACATCAAGCGAGGCAGCTGTTAGTACCATTTTTGTAAGTCTTTAGTATGACTCAACCGGGGATCGAACCCACGATCTCCTGCATCCGAGGCGGATGCTCTAACTACTAGGCCACTGGAGCTGTTACTGGTCAGTCTGAGAAGAGCCTTTGGAATGATCTGTTGCTGTCATCTGTTGTCAGTTTTCTGTCTGTCCACTAGTAGAAGTTTGTGACTGGTACTTCTCATTACTTATAAACTGCTTAAAGGATTGTCTTGAAACGTAACACATACATGCATCCCACAGGTGAAAATGAAAATGGTGCCATTTGGACATCAAGTGACCATTCTGAAAATCTTATTACTATCCTTTCCAAATAGATGGCCATGACAGCATATGGTTTAACTATAGGGCTTCTTGTCAAGTTGATCCTGTATGAAAATGACACTAATATGGCTGCCATGGCAGCCTTTCTGAAAATCTTGTTATTGCTAGTTCTCCTGAATGGATGGTTATATAAATATGGCATTTTCACCAAAAGACTTGTTATGATATCTAGATGGCACTAGGTAAAAATGCTGTTGATATAAGGTGGCTGCTTGAAAATCTTGTTATTGACGTTATTCTTGAATGGGTCAAATCAACCTTACGTTTTTACCAAAAGACTTCATATAATGCCTGATTGGAGTTAAATAAAAATGGTGTCAATTTTAGATCAAATATGGCCACCATATTGATCAGTTTGAAAATCTTGGATTTCTGGAAAGTCTCTATAATCAGTAGAGCATCAGTCCCTTTAAGGAGCTCTTGTTTATTCCACTTCTTTTTATTCTTCTCGGTCTGAAAGAATATGAGTTCAGAGTGTTCACTGAAATATCAGCAGTCTGTCACTACTTTATTTACAAACAGACTTTGGTATTTACAAGTTGCAGAAACAACCACTGGCTTTTCACAGTGTTATGATATAATGGCATCTGGGGTATTTGCTTGAACCAAATTTCCTCCAGTTTTATTTCAACAAAATATATTTGTTTTTAAGAATGTCATGGCATTTGATCCTTGCAAATGGAGACTGACAATAGAAGCTCCATAATATATGCTTACTCCAGGCTGTACAATTGCACCTCTTTTTCTAAGTAGATTTTGGAAATAAACATTGGTTCTGTGTCATAAAAGGTCACATAAATTGGACTTAGTTAATTTGCCATTTTGTGCTCCGTATTCTTATCATTAGGCTTTGCCATTTTGTGCTCCGTATTCTTATCATTAGGCAAGTCCAGTTAAGTTATACAGATGCTGATTTTATTGTATGGGTCATTTCGCAGTCTTCTCATTAATTAAGATTTATTTGTGGTGTGGCTAAATATACAAGTCAGTGAAGGTGATAATGACCAATGGCCTGATATAAATACAAGTCCAAAGAATATAGAGGCTTTTAGAAATGATTTAATTAAAATTGATGATATGGACTTGACACCTGTTGCCGGTAAAGAGGGTGATAGTGTGGCCAGCTAGGTATAAAGAATACATGGGAAAATGGAATGATCACATTGCTTATGTGCCAGATAAAAAGGATGGCTTAAAAATATCCAAAATGAAAAATAAAGATTTTTTTTTATAACAATTCTGCATCAGTTTAAAAAAAAAGAACACATGATAGAACTATTATGTGCATACACTGTTGTATGTGTTCTACTTTATCTGTAATGCAAAAAGTCATGTCTTGAATAAAAATACAATAAAAACTAAACAATAATTTGGTATCAAATAGAACTACTAGCATGAATTCACTGTAGTAATTTCATAATTGTGGTAATGTATTAAGTACATATAAACAGTCAAATAATAGACACAGCCCCTGAAGTGCTCTGTATGTTTGACCCAATGGACTATTGGGGCTTGAAAAACACAGCCATAATCTTTAAAGAAGCAAAAGTGGAAGTAATTACATTGCGAGTGTAGATTAATATATTATTTTATTACAGGTGCCTTAAAACGTAAATGTCCGTATGAAAATGAGGAAGAAAATCAGGATACCAGTATATCATGATGTTCATGATATGGAAAGGATCCTGTCCTAAATGTGATCAAATCCCACCTAGCATTCATTTGCCCTGAAGAAAAAGAAGCTCAGAAGCAAGACCTTGGGTTTTACCAGTATACTTGAATGTTCTACCAGGTTTTTGACTATAAATGTATGTTTGTTTGAAGGATTTAGAATTGTTTTTTTTTCAACTTAATTCTATTTTATAGTTGTTACAGTATAGATCTTAGTTTGTGAACAATCAGAGAATTTCAGTGAGACTGGATTATGTTTTGTTTGAGTCATTGAAATTTGTCCAAAAGTAGAACGAACATCCATAAATTTTAATTTTGGGAAATGTTATCAAATTTTGAATCTAGTAAGTACTTTCATTAAATTTGTGTAACATGAGAGAGCTTGCATAAAGATCTTATAGGTATTGTATTTGTCCTTGAGGAAAAAGAGGAAGACATAATGAATGCTTTTTTGATGCCAGGAATGGGCTGTGTAGCAATATGGCATGCAGAGATGGACACTTCTTTAATGATGAGCATAAGTGTGAGCTCAGGTAATTAGTGTCGAGTCATTTGTAATTTGTTTGTTTTACTGTGGCCCTGAGAAGAGATACATACCCTTCGAGGCCTTGTTTTAGCATCACTGAAATAAGTACATGCATTTAGTTCATGCATGTTACTCTCCAGATCAACAGAAGCTTGCTGCGTACTGACAAATATTTTAAGTTGTTTGAAATAATAAGTTGAAATGCTGAATTTTTTATTCTTCATGAAATAAATAATCAAATCTTAAATCTGATGATTTGAAGATGCAAATAACAGTTGTTTGAAATACTGTTTCAAGTCTGATTTTCCTATTTTCTTCCATATGTGACACAAGGTTTACTGCAAATATTTCAGCCAGATACTGTTTCAGTTTTGTCTGTACTTCCATTCATTCTGTTTTCCTCTCAGTGAAGATGTGTCAGACCTTCCTTTCAATGAATTTCTTGTGAAAAAGTGTTGACAAAGTAAAAAGGGGATGCAAAATTAGTTGAAGTTAATATCAGAGGACTGATATTTACCAGATTTTAAGAATTTAATTATGTTACATTTACATGTTAACTTTTTATAACTTACACTTGTTTAATTTTTTTCTTACATTGATTTAAATGCAAATAAAAATTTGTTGACATTCTGTTGTTTTTTTTTTTATATTTTGTAAACTTAAATGACATGCATATTGAAGCCACCAGGCCTTAAGTTTTTAAAAAAAAAAATTCAAAAATGAGACAAAGAAATCGTGGTTTATTAAGCCTAAATTTGAGGGGTCGCCTTGAAAATGCCTGGAATTTTGAACAAGATGATTTTTTCCCTGAAAAGTCTTTGAAAATTTCTTGGTTTTTGTTTTCCTAGAATTCTGATAATTTGTCTTAGGCAATGCAAAATATTAAGACAGCACCCATTTAAATTCAGAATTATTCCTGTATTTTCCAAAAACAGTGTATGAAATAATTCTATTAAGTGAGGTAAAATTGTATGAATCAAATAACACTTTCATGAATAATCAGAAGGATTAGTGTCCCTTTTCACTAGTGGCATTCTAGTTTGTTATCAGTTTTAATCTACTTTTGAACCAGTTTATGATAAACAAAGTAACATGTTGAGCAAGTTCAATTTTTTGTACGAAAATTACTACTTGAAAACTCTTTGAATTCCTTGAAAACAACTCTCATGGGCTGCATGAGCTATGGAAATTACACTTTTATCATTAAATTTCTTGGAATTACAAGTTGTCAGCTGTCTGGACTTTGCTTCTCAAAACAGTTATCAAAATTTTGAAAGCTTTTGCATGTGAAGCTATAATTTCTATTGAACAAGTTAAATGTAAAAGTTGTCTTTACTTAAAATGTCTTATGTATTCTAAGCCCATTCTCAGAGGGCTGTGTGTGTTTGTGTGTCTGTCCATCTGTCCTGCCAGAGTGATAACAATAACAGAATTTTTCAATACAAATAAATAATAATGTACAGGTTAGTTAATGTCAGTTCATGCTCTTTCATGATTCAAACCACAGATTTCTGTGTTACAGCACCCGTTACAGACTTTTAATTCATACACTACAGAGATTTAAACCTGGGTCCATTGCAGGTAGTGTGAATGGCACTAATCTCCTTAGGATAGAAATTAAAAATTATGTAACCTGTATGATTACATATACAGGCTGGCAGAGTTTCCTTGTAATGAAAAATGTATACAGCAAGTGGCATATCATTGGAACAGTGTACTTACAATACATATATTTTATTTATATCACATACAAATACACATACTTGCATTTCCAACAGAATTAAGATTGACTACAGGAAACTGTACTGACTGAATGAACTCTTCACATCTCAGCTCAGTGTGTCCATTTCAAAATATAGTTATCTGTCTTTTAGAGCTATTCACAATTCCCCTGGAAAATTGTTAAGTTGCTGCTTTTTCTTGAGCTTCAATTTTCATTCATATTGATTAAATAAATATAAGGCACACTTATGACAGATAAATATCCAATCTGTCTTCTCACATTTTAATATTTAAAAATAATATTTATTTATTTTCGGTTTTTACATTATGTAAATGAGGTCTATATAGTCTTTAGATAAATCCCATGGAGAGTGTACACATTTCATTAGAGTGATCTAGATTCTTGTAGGTTTTTACAAGTTCATTTTCAAAGGTTTCATCAAGCCAAAATTCTTTTTCTCTCACTCCACATATTTGCACATATTTTGACATTACACATGACAGGAAGAAGGGGTTTTCACTGAAATCATGTAGCATGTCTAATTCAAGTAGGAAGTGAGGATTATTGCTATTTTTCTTGATATTTTTTTTTATGTTAATTGATTCATCAGTAATTTATCACAGATCTAGAGAGTATAAAAGTGAGGTCCATCTGTTGAAACAGTATTTATATATGCATATTAATGTACCATGGACAGATCACAATTTGATATATAAACTGCTTTATGCCAACACCTTAAGAGCCATGTTTTTTTTAAGGTGTGTGTGATTTGGATTTTGTAACATAGCTTTACAAAATTTTCAGTTGTATCACTATGATGTCTGCAGTGTGGCAGTTTATAGTGATGTTTATAGTGATGTCTAGTACTATGACATGTCACAGACATGTAGCATGATGTCCCACCCACTCACATTATCCCTACACCAGGCCAACTCGTACCAGCCTGTTTGACCATTTGGATTTTTAGGTTTATGAAGTAAACTACATACTATATATGTCTTATGATATTAAAGGAAATATTAAAAATCAAGGGAAAAATAACTAATAATGGTGATATGGGAAGATAAATAACTCGTGTTTGATCTGCATTCACTAATTGCTTTTAACTCCAGATAAAGACTTTTCTGCATCAAAGTGATGTCTGATTACTTTTCCCATTCCCAGAGTCATTATTAAGGGGGTATTTGGATGCCCAGTCATTGAAAACCAAGTACAGCCAAGGAAAAAAAAAATATTTAAAAGGAATACAACACTATCAAATAGAAATGATAATTGTGTTACAGAATTTGCCAGGGGGCCCCGAGTGGTCTAAAGCGTTGTCCGTTACAGATCACTGCCATCTCACCTCTGCATGGGTTCGAGTCTAGGATTCGGCGAATGTGGATATGTGAGAAAGCTTGCCAGTAGCTTCTTGTGGGTCGGTGGTTCTTTCCGATGATTTCCTGGTTTCTTCCTCGTCCATTAAATCTGGCCGCCATGAATAGCCTATCGTGTGCTGAAAAATGGCGTTAAGCCCAACAACAACAACAACAATAGAATTTGCCTGAAAGATGAATACAGGATGCATGACCATCTTAAGGCTGTTATAGTTTATTCCGTTCGGCATTGTGAATTTTATTGGAGACTGTAGCTGAGTGAATTTCATGTGAGCATCTCAATTTAGCAGAAGTCGTTTCATACATGAATGATATTTACACCATTTGTATCAATATACTGAGCAACACTACTTGTATCCTGAAAATAGGTGGTATGTTGGCTCAAGAGTTATGTGCTTTGATGCAGGACTAAGCAGTTATGAGTGTCATCATGTACCACAGATAAATAAACCTGGCCAAATCATTAGATAAGTTAAATTATAAGCATACATTGAGTAAAAATGTAAACTAGTTTAAAGAAAACTGATTTAGATAATATTTAAAAATTTGCTTCAATTTAGCAGATATATCATTAATGATGCTGAATTGAACAAACTATAAGTTAAATTGTTAAGCTTCATTCTGCTGAAGTGGATGCATTTGATCCAGTTACAGTTCCAGCAATACTTCTGAAACTCATCATTCCAGAGACCTAATTTCATGAGCATATGTATGTTGGATACCACTAACTCATCTTCGGAGGATTGATCCAATCCTGGTACTGTCATTGATGATGAATGAGTCCTGCTTCTTGTTCAGACTAAAAGTCAGACTGGTCATTAATGGCCCAGTGTCTAGATGAGTAACATATGAATCTGGATCAGCTTGACAGTAAGCACCATTGTCCATCCTGGTCAGTAAATAGTGGCCATGTTATGTTGAATTAAATAACATTTAATTAATGGCCGAGTGGTCTAAAGCGCTCTCTGTTATGGATCACTGCCATCTCACCTCTGTCTGCGTGGGTTTGAGTCTAAGATTCCGCGAATGTGGATATGTGAGAAAGCTTGCCAGTAGCTTCTCGTGGGTCGGTGGTTCTTTCCATGGATTTCTTGGTTTCTTCCTCCACCATTAATACTGGCCGCCATGTATAGCCTGTCGTGTGCTGAAAAATGGCATTAAGCCCCAGAACAACAACAACATTTAATTAATGTGACATATTATATACATGTAAATGTTGTGGGGGTTTTATTTTCCTTGCTTCTTGATATAAATAACCTAAGTGATTTTCTCATGTCTTCCTGCATTTACCATTGAGTCATTGACTGCATTTTGTCTTCTTGTATGATGAAATGTAGGATAAGTTGGTTATGGACAGGACAGTATTTTCAGCAGAGAGAATTGCAAACAAAAACCAATAATAACAGAAAGTGCTATTCCTGGGTCCTATGGGTGAAATCACTTCAGTTTAGAGAAGTTTTAATTAATGATCAATAGATATTTGAACCCATGTCTGTACATTATGGTGCCCATTGCCTTTCCTGAGCTGTTTTCAAATGCCAGTTTTTATCAGTTTCTTTTCCTATTACTAACACATTTTATAATGCATTTAATATTTTATATTTAATTGCTCAGCTGTTTATAAAATAAAGAAATGTTATGGCTGATTATGATCATTTATTGGAGAACTTTGCTACAATGGTTATTGTGACATATCACTTCCTAAACAAATCATCAGAAAGTCCCTCTTGGAAGACTTCCTAAACAAATCATCAGGAAGTCCCTCTTGGAAGACTTCCTAAACAAATCATCAGGAAGTCCCTCTTGGAAGACTTCCTAAACAAATCATCAGGAAGTCCCTCTTGGAAGACTTCCTAAACAAATCATCAGGAAGTCCCTCTTGTAAGACTTCCTAAACAAATCATCAGGAAGTCCCTCTTGGAAGACTTCCTAAACAAATCATCAGGAAGTCCCTCTTGGAAGACTTCCTAAACAAATTATGAGGAGGTCCCTCTTGGCAGACTGAGTCTTTCAAGCAGATAAGTTTCATCACATATTGGTCACTTTTAAAAACAAAAATTTTACTTATTTGTATGCAAATTCATCATCTTGTGGCTCTTTCTAAACTTTTAAACTTTTATTAATTTCCCATAAAAAAAAAATTGGTATATCATATTGTGTTTTCCCAGGGCTGAGCAAATATAATTTTATCCTCATGTCTTGGACAAGTGTCTTTTGAAAAATATTTGCCCTTCTTTTCAAGTAACTTAGAAGAGATCTGCAGTTTCTATTTTGAGTTACTTTGTTTTCATTTAACATAAAATTACATTCAGATTTTTACAGAACAAACTTTATGAATATACAGAAATATTTCAGACTCTTTCTGCATCTAGCTACCTTTTACAAATAGAAATAATAAATTAAAGTAATTCAGCTTTTCATAACTACTTATGGCTTCAAAAATATTATTTCAACATAACATCAGTATGCTTTATCTACACAGTTGACATTTTTATACTCTCCACAGCTTTTCAGGTGTGTTTTGTAGTACCACCTGTTACTTAAGGAAATGTATTATCACAGCAACGGATGTGGGGTGGGTCTGTGTATTATCACATTGATGAATGTGGAGTAGTTCTGTATTGTCACAGCCAAGATTAAGGGGTGGCTCTGTATTATCACAGCCATAAATGTTGAGTGGGTCTGTGTATTATCACAGCCATTGAGTGTGGGGTGGTTGTTTGTATTATGACATCAATGAGTGTGGGATGGCTCTGTGTATTATCACAACTATGGGTGTGGGGTGGGTCTGTGCATTATATGGGTCTTTGTGTTATGATAACCATGAGTGTGGGTGGGTATGTGTATTATCACAGCCATGAGTTGGGGGTGGCTCCATGTATTAATACAGCCATGAGTGTGGGGTGGCTCTGTATTATCACAACCATGAATGATGGATGGCTTTGTATTATCACTGCCATGAGTGTTGGGTGGGTGTACTCCTCAGAATGTGTGATATATTCAGGTAAGGTGTGACACCTGCACATTTCCAGTGACCTCTTTGATCTTTACTTCCAAGTGAAAAAGAGATAAACACCAAGAGTGTCAGCTATTTAACACCAGTTAGGATGTGTGCTTTTGAGTGCTGGTGGCTCTAGATAGGTCTGATGATAATTTCTTTGAAAAGATCACAGGCAATTGATTTTGGGAGAGGGGGACTAATGTATACATGTTAGTCCCCCCCCAAAAAAAAAATCAAGTGCCTGCAGCAAGGACTCATAATCTTGAGTGAAAGCAACTGATTTATCCGAGATAAATGTTAGCTGTACATCATAAAAATTTATGGTTAACCAACTTTTCCGATTGACACAAATTTACTTGTCCTAACCAAGCCTCTTAGAAATTTGCACTTGCAAACAAAGGACTTTACAAACTGTGGACATCAGGCTATTTTCTCTGCCCTGGTTACCTTGTCTATCCACCTATCTATTCCTACATATAACATATAAGTTTTCAGGTACAGTTGTTGGGCATCAACACTCCATGAAAGTATTTCCAGTCATTAAACTGTTTGGGAAGGAAAGAAAATATTTTGTGTGTTGTACATGTAGCTTGAAAAGTTTAGGCTTCAGTATCTACACTTCCTATTTTTATCAACAGGCTCTATAATATCAGTAAATAGCAACAATCAACTAGGTGTTTTGGTTGCTCTGAGAAGATAGGTGACAAGCTATTGGTCTAGCAATGTTTGCATTCCATTTACATCTAGCCAGCACTGACAGTGGTCAGTTGACCATTTTTAGTGTGTTATGTCTGACCTTACAGTTAAGTCAAGTTGGCAATCTATCAATTAAGCATTTTGAATACCAAGCATTCAATTAAAGTTAAGAAACAGAGTTTTTAAAGCTTTGGGGGGGGAGTTCAGCAGTTTATTGTTCACGGTAAAAACAAAGTCAAAAATATCTCTTTGCAAAACTCAATATGTGTAATCTAACTATAGAAATACATTTCTTGTACAAAGAAGGAGAGTTAAAAAAGAATTATGACTTGATCAAACAAATGAATGCATGCATTATTTGTGTACAGGAGACATGTAGTACAGTTGAGATCAAACAAATTGGGAGGTTAAATGAGGTTATAAGAGTATATTTGGCAATAAATCTATTAATAGTGCTGATGTTGCCATCCTGTTTAGATATATATTATTTATTTACAAAATTAGAAATGATTGCCAGAGTAGATACATTCTCTTAGTTTTATCAGATAAGTGACATGTTTATGCTGGTGAATTTTTACACAGATGTAATGGTAATAATGTCTTTGTTTTATCAATTTTAAAGAGGATATTATGAATTTTATCAATTCTTCAATCATTATTTTTGGTGACTGAATGTTGTTCAGACTGGGGAGTTCAAGTCTTATATTTTGCATGATAAATACCATATCCATAACAGTAGTCTCAGAATCAGTTTGCTTTACAAGATCTATGGAATTCTGGCAATAGATTATTTACTTGGCATTAGGCAAACTATAAAAAACAGTAGCTTTGACTATTTTTCAAAATTGTATAGACTTGTCTATTATTAAAGTAAATCACAAAATTGTTTCTGCATGAATTGCTGCTAGGATCAAGAAAGTCCTTTATCCCTTTATCAAAAATCAAAAGGATTTTATGAATAAGCTATTTAAGATACGATTTTGCAAGACCTGAATAAACTGTCTGTGGGAAGATAAATCTAGTCACGTTTTGACTGTTAAATTTGACATTTTGGAATATGCTCATATCTATTAACCTTGGAAAATCTATTTGTCAAAGGTGCCAGATATTTTGCATTGAATCATAAAAGGGTCATCAATAATGGACATTTATCTCCATTTTTGTATTTAAAGAGAGGTTATCACCAGCAAGACCCATTTAACCACACTTTAGTTATGATAGGGATTAAACTTATTGCACTAGAACTTAAAAAAAACCTGCAACTATCATAGACATATTCTGCAATGACAAGGTGTTCCAATGATGGCTTTATGCTGCTGATGTTTTTCTATTCCTAGATGGTTCTTCATAATCCTTCAAGACATTCATGCAGATGTTTAAATGACTATACTTTGCTATCAGGTCTGCACTGTAATGTACTTAAAAGCTATTTGGATAAGAAATAAAGAAAATTTATATGTTCATAAATTCATTCAGTTTTAGGTAACTGGGGGTAGATTTCTCTTTGATCTAGTAGGATATGGTAGAAGTAATGTAAGACAACTTAAAAGAAGTAAAAAGTAAACTTTCTCTGTGGATGGAGGGGAAGAAATTTAACCCTTACTGGAAATGTTCCTTTGATTTAATCCATTATTTTCCCCAAGCTCGTTCATCTTTTTGTCTGCTCTACCAATTCTCCACCCTATATAAAAAATAAACTAAACCGATCATTCCAGTGTATTCAGATCAGTAAAACTGTTTAAAAATATGTTCTTAATGGCTTCTTTTAAATAAGGGTTATTAAATAAAATTCTCTTATACTCATTTGTTTTGTTTATATACGATCTTCCTGGATTTTATGTCCTTTTTTTTAAAAAAATGGTTTATGAAAACAAAAATGGTTTCTGAAGAAATATTTTGAAACATTTGGAGCTACACATATATTTAAATTAGGTAAAATGAAAATGAAATTTTTTTAAATCCGTTAAGAACCACGTTGATTTGATATTATTTACGTTTTATCACTACCGAAAAATGAACCCCTCATCCGAGCATTACTTGGAATATAATGGATGAAAGGCAATCTGTGAATACCAAACTGGAAGGGTTCAGTTATCATTTATGTCCAGACGCTGTCTGCACATGCTACCTGACAAAGAATGAAAGTCACCTTTGATCCACCCTTTGTCTTTATCTTGCTCTTGCCACGTCTTCTATTAGAGGAAAAGATTTTTTGTTGATTTAAAAATTCAGACTGAGTAGTAACATCAACTATGCACAAGGGGTGAGAATTTAACAATTCCAGTTTTACCTGGTATTCAAAGAATGACCATCATGCACCACATTTCTCAGCAACATTCAGATCAATCTTTCACATATCAGCAACGCTGTTGTGGGTTCAGTTGGAATACATTAAAGTATGTGCGTGTGTGTGTGTGTTTTGAAATTTAACGTAGCTTTTAACATTTTTCAGTCATATTGCTACGATGTCTGCAGTATAACAGTTTATAGTGATAGCTAGCACGGGGGCGTCACGCCTCAGACACATAGCATCATGTCCCAGTTACATTATCTTGGCACTAGGCCGACCGGTCCTAACACTAACGTAACCTCTTAATGCTGAGCGCCAAGAGAGACAGCTGCTTGTAACATTTTTATAAGTTTTTGGTATGATTCGGTCGAGGTTTGAACGCACGACCTCCCATAACCGAGGCGAACGCTTTAACCACTTAGGCCTCCAGAGCGGTTTTAAAGTTTGTCAACAAAAGAGTAAGTAAAAAAATGTAAATAATTGGTGTTTTAATTATTCATGTCAAAATAACTTTTGAAAATAATACTCATATAAAATCCACATATAAATTGTATCCTGGGTTCGTGTTGAGAGTAGCCTCTAGGCAGTTTAAAATGTCTGGAAAATTCCTCTGGACTTTAGCTTGCTCTTCTGCAGTGAAATATATGAAGTGTCGTAGCAGATCAAGGCCAAATTAGTTGTATTCGATCTTTTTTTTAAGGTAAGCCCTGAATTACAGGCTTTTGAAATTTAAACACTTCTAGTATAATAAACTTTGAATTGCTTGATATCGATTCCAGGTTTTTGTTGAAGTGACCTTCAGTTTGTTTACCAGTCCATCTGTTGAGATACCTTCATAAGTTTGAAAGAAACAAACACCTGTTTTGGCATCCTCTTTGCTTTGTCTTATCCAAATAGAAATGGAGTGCAACAACAGAACACAGTTCAGTTTTGTGATATTTATGCAAAACTAATGACTTCATCGGTCGCCCAGGCCTTGATGTGTTGAACAATCCTAATATTTAGAATGAAGCGTTCTCTCGTATTTTTCTCTAAGCACGATTCAAATATATCATGATAACTTGAATGGCAATAGTTCAGTGACAATTGTTATAAAATTCTAAAACCTTGCCAAATACGTTAGAATATTATAAACATCCGATATTTCCGTATCTCTTGGTATGGGTGTCGGGTGGGGAAGGGTAGATATGCATGTTTCACGAAACTTGATATGAATTGGTTGTTAATAATTGAGTTATCACCATGTTACAAAATAAAGTTAACAAGTTTGAACTAACATGGATTAATGCGTATTGATAATACTCTATGATTTTAATGTATCGTCTAAATTTGTAAGATTGTTAATGCTCTCTACTTCAAAATGCTATCTACTTCAAAGGGATCACGGGAACTGAGCTTGTATCTAGAACACCAAAGACACCGTCATGCAAGCTTGTATTGTTTACACAGACTTCCACCATGACCCAACGATGGATTGTAAAGCTCTGTTTGATAGGCCCTTGATAACTGACCTGATAACTGACACCTCACTAATCTAGTCTTCCGTTTGAGTGGGTGTTTCTGTCCATCCACACACGAACCATTTTTAGCAAACTTACTGGATTATCTGCATTCATTGGTAGTACGAGGAAACCAAGTTTAAATTATCCAAATTGGAACTATCATAGGAACCTTATTTACCTGTTCTAATCTGATTTATTCTATGATTTGGTTAATCAACCTAAAAGGAGCAAAAACAAATGGAATCGAACTATGTATGCCCAGTTTATAGCTAAAGCATGTTTTGCAAAAACATACGAGTCTGGACACCAAGATATGTTTATACCAATTTGACGATTTGCCCTAGATGCAAACAGGCCAATTTCTGGAAAGAAAACAGGCGCACTCAGTCTATGAAAAATATATAAACTCGGTATCCATTCTTTCGACTCCTGAAAGAAAAGGATAGTTTATTAGCTTAAATGTTTGACAACAACAAAACAAATTTATTCCTCTGTCAAAACACCATAGTAATATTTCTTTGGTGAATCTACACTATTAATCTGAGGTACTACTTTTGTTGATGCACCAAACAACTTTAGTATTATCATTCTGGATGTAAATGCAGGTGTATTTGTGGACCTTTCTCTTTGCTTCTGTCCATCTGACACAGTTTCATGAAGATTGAAATATGCACTCGACATGATCTCGGTGCATCAGTGTGTTGGTGATGAGAAGTACTCCATGGTCGTATAGCATTCATGTTTACAAAATTAGATAACCTTCCATTCAGCTTCAGCCTTACCGGCCCCCGTTAGTGTAATCAAATCATTTATAATCATCTTTACACATGGCCAGGACTAGGTTCTTGTCATTTATAATAATCCTTACACAGGGCCAGGACTAGGTTCGTGTCATTTAAAATCATCCTTACACAGGGCCAGGATTAGGTTCTTGCCATTTATAATCATCCTTACACAGGGCCAGGACTAGGTTCTTGTCATTTATAATCATCCTTACACATGGCCAGGATTAGGTTCTTGTCATTTATAATAATCCTTACACATGGTCAGGACTAGGTTCGTGTCAATTATAATCATCCTTACACATGGCCAGGACTAGGTTCGTGTCATTTATAATCATCCTTACACAGGGCCAGGATTAGATTCTTGTCATTTATAATCATCCTTACACATGGACAGGACTAGGTTCTTGTCATTTATAATCATCCTTACATGTGGCCAGGATTAGGTTCTTGTCATTTATAATCATCCTTACACATGGCCAGGACTAGGTTCTTGTCATTTATAATCATCCTTACACATGGCCAGGATTAGGTTCTTGTCATTTATAATCATCATTACACATGGTCAGAACTAGGTTCTTGTCATTTATAATCATCCTTACACATTGCCATGACTAGGTTCTTGTCATTTATAATCATCCTTAAACATGGCCAGGATTAGGTTCTTGTCATTTATAATCATCCTTACACATGGCCAGGATTAGGTTCTTGTCATTTATAATAATCCTTACACATGGCCAGGACTAGGTTTTTGTCCCTATCCAGGTCTCTATAATAATATGTGCCAAGCAAATAGAATTCACCGAAGATGTAAACATGCCAAATAAGCCGGCGTACATCTTACTTTCACTAAATTTCGCTCTCTACACAAACGTGCACGTCTGGAATTTTCTTAATTTTATCTTGTCGCAATGATACAGTCAACTTTGTGGAGTTAATGCGGATTGTTTTTCATTAATTTGGAACGCAGCTTTTTGCAGAGAAGTTACAATCAAGTTTGCATCATTCAAGCACTTGTTAATTGTTTGTGCCAGGACCAAAGACTCGCCTATATCATAAAAATGATAGCATCATAATCTCACCAAAGATTTGGTGAAATTATGTGAGTTCATGCTAGTTCAAATAGAAGAACAAAATGGATACATTTTACCTCTTTAGAAACCTTGCAAATATTTCCTGTGAGGTTTAAAAGAATGCTGACCAGTTCGGTCCATTACTGACTCGACCATATTTAAGGGCAGATTCGGCTTAAATTAGTGACCCCCTCCCCGCAGGTGCGTGACGTCATTTATGGACGGTCTCTTATATCTTATTATCTGTTATCTTTTGTGATTTTAGTAAAATTTCGAACCACTAAACCATGTTGATTTCATTTTTGCCTATAAAACAAAAGTATTTAAGTTAAAGTATATATTAAATCCGTTAAATATTAATTTTATTAAAAAAATATTGTATTATATATATATATATATATATATATATATATATATCTATATATATATATATATATATATATATATATATATATATATATATATATATATATATGTAAACACGACTTCTAGGTAACCAAAGATCACATTGCTATTTCACGTCAGCATTATATTTTATGTTCTATAATTGTATTCAGTTCAGTAGATTGGTAAATAACATCAAAAATGCTTTAATTATTTCGGCGTTGACCAAAAAGGTATTTCCAATTCATGTTCAGACGATCCCTTTATTAGCGTCTGCAAATAAATTAATTAAGAATGCATTGATCAAACAGTGTATTAAACAAGAGGCGATAATATGTTTAATTATACGGACATTAATCACAAAGGTTTTGAATGAGTTGCTTTGAAAATATTTTACTATTTTAACCGATTTACATTTTGTAACTACCATCAGATGTTATTGTTGAAATACATTTTCCCCTCGTAAACAGCGTTATAAAGCGTTATAAAGGTCACAATTAGCATTTTCGATATAAAAATATTGGCTCTAGCAAGATCTTGCTTTGATGCTTGTGAAGGATGCTACTGACCACCGTAACAACAGACCGTATGATATAAAACAACCAAGAAACAATGCCAACAACGGTGACGCTGATGTGGCTCTGGTGATTCATGGTGTTAATCCAGAATTCAACCTAGGATTCTCGTCGCGTTCATCAATACTGAAAGATGAAATTAGAAGATTTTCACGTGCAATTCCACTCTCTCACATCTTTGTATTTTGCAGAAATGTCTGAAATGTTATTTCGAAGCCAAGTATATAGTTGTACTTGTAAGAAAGGCTACCGATAATGATTCAAGTTTTGAGAATAATCATGTTGCACGTGCATATCATCATTCGATGACATTTATGGGATGTGATTAAAATGTTGATTCTGGTCTACACATATCACAACTAGATTCTACAACGCTGTATCTAATCTATTACGTTTCGCTGGAACATATGGATTTGTTTAGACAATCTGTCGTTAATATCCACTTGTGAGATCGTGTGGCAAGAGGAGCTATTTCTAATTACAGAGCAATTGATGTTATACTCTCAGACAAAACAATGTTGCTTGAAGGTGTTGGTGGACGAATGGGAGTCATTGATGCCCCGGTGGAAATCACGTGATCCATTGCACGATCAGCAATCACTCATGATATTATAATATCGTATCATCGCGTGAATGTTACTCTGACTCCTGGTCAGATTTAAAGCTACTATCAGCAATAAAAGAGTTCTGAAATAAAAATAAGACTGACATCTGCTGCGTTGCAAGGCCCAAATAAACTATCCCTGACAGAACGTCATCTCAGTCACTTCAATGAAGCCAAACGATCAAAAACCGGTGTTACACTTGATCTTTATGCGGGTGCCATTAAAGACATTGCCAAGACGGGTGCTATATTTAAACTTCTTGCAGTTATACCAACGTTGATAGCCTCTGCAACCCCAGCGGTTATAAAAGCAGCTGCACTTGGTGATGTTGGAACTGCCGCTGGAATGGTATTAAAGAAAACAATAGGTCACGGACCAAAGAATTTTAAAAAAGAGGACATTCCAAAACTGGAAATGGTCTAAGCATGTCAGGAACCCCTCATTAATGGTACGGTCGATGTCTGAGACTGCCCGGGACACTTCGCTAGACATAAAGCGTTCGAGTTTCACATGTCCATTTCTGATTTACTTGCTGATAAGAAACTAAGCATAAAAATACTTCAGAGGTGTTTTTATGCGTGATCCGTTACCAAAATAACAAAACGGTGTTGAAACCGGTATTATTAATTTGGTGGAAGATCTGGTCCAGGTACTCATTAAGTTGCATACGCGGTTGATCCACGTGGAATTGTTTAGTTTGATTGGTATGGGCTTGCACCACCAAAAGAATTTTTAAAATATGTTGTCGGACAGCAAAGCACTCCGAACTGGTATTCAACATTACCAACATAGACAATAGCTGATCCGCCAATATATGGTCGTGAAATACTTGCTATGTTCGATGCTGTGTCACAGACACCTCCTCATAAAGTCGTGCACGAGTATACCACGAGACGTTCTAAATAGGTTAAAGTATAATATATAATGGTAGATATTTACGGAAGACCTACTCAGTCTTACTCAGGGCAAGCCCCCAGGTAACTTTTCCAAATATTCAACCCATAACGAGGCTAACGATGAGCTCGTTAATCTTTTTGGTTTCGCAGATGTGGACTAAAATGAAGTTCTTATTTTTCAGGATCAGCAAGGACGGTTAAACACGAGCAATATTCCGTTGACACTTTATTCTGCGGGTTCTCGATGCGGCCAAAGATAACATAGTGGTATTTACTAAAAACGATAAATTTAAAAACTCGGAGGAATCAATTTTAACATTCACGAGAGAGATTACTAATCGAATCAAAAGAAATGGACATATTATGTATGACGATCTCAGCATAAGCAGAAATGCAATTATTTATGTGAGAAAAACAAAATCAGACGATTTGGCAGCTAAAAATTACGTTGACAGCAATGGTGCCACTATCAGAACTGAGATCAGTAAAACTGATGATGCAATGACAGGCAATCTCAACATGGGAGTAAATAGCATTGCTAATTTGAGAGAACCAGAATCATACGATGACGCTGCGACGAAGAAATACGTCGACTATAGAAACATCCCGACGGTGACTTTGTTAATAACAATCATTGACTGAATTGCCGCATTTAGATCTGAATATGCTAATTATGTAACAACGTTTGCAAATTTTCGTAGGAACACAAATAGAACCATTAACCAATTTCTTGCAAATCCAGAAGTCGTCGACATTAAGCTCCTTGACATCAAAAAGATTACCGCTGGTGTAGTATATAAAATAACATCTAGATCAGCATTATGGACACCACTCAGTAAATCCATCAAACATACCGCTTAGGTTACGGGCATATACACGTTCTCAGTACTCGGCGTTTACAATACATTTACAATATCTAACACAATTTCACAGCGGTATCCAGTAAACGGATCGTCTGGATCTATATTAGTGATAATTAGAGCAAAACGACGAGGAAACAGTCGTGGTGGAACCCGAAGAAAATGGTTTCGGCGGGTTCTACTATTGAATTCGTCACCAAACTACCACCTTTTTTAATATTTAGCAATTTATATAATAAACCAGTTACCGTTAACCTCAACTGTCGTTCAGCGTTTCAGATACGAGTAAGAGTGTTATGTCATGCTCAGCTGAAAAATATCATTAATGTGCATACAGAGAAATAAAAAAATATAGCAGACGTATCGTCGTTACTGTCATAATTGCATATTTTTCATCCGCCGTAGTCGCTGCAAAATACACATACATAATAGCACCAGTAATAGGAATAGGTGTGTGTGTGTGTGTGTGTGTGTGTGTGTGTGTGTGATTTTAACGTAGCTTTAACAATTTTTCAGTCATATCACTACGATGTCTGCAGTGTAGCAGTTTATAGTGATGTCTAGCACTGGGGCATCATGCCGCAGACATATAGCATGATGTCCCACCCAGTCACATTATCCTGACACCAGGCCGACCAGTCCTAACACTAAGCTCTGAATGCTGAGCGTCAAGCGAGGCAGCTGTTAGTACCATTTTTGTAAGTCTTTGGTATGACTCGACCGGGGATCGAACCCACGACCTCCCGCATCCGAGGCGGACTCTCTAACCACTAGGCCACCGGAGCGGTTAATAGGAATAGGTGTTGCAGTACTAACCGGTGTTGCTGGTATTCTAAATATCATCGCAGAAAAGATATCCAAGTGTGCGGCCGATAAATTTAATGAAGACACAACCTTGTTACCAGTAGCAACACAAGCACACGTCATAATTTAATTGCTGATATCATCAGGGCTCAGTGATGGAATAATATCAGATCAGGAATTCGAAGAAATGATTAAGGTTTATTATGAAGCAATTGGAAACCAAACCTACCTTGACAGAGTCAAGGAGATAGTCAAAGATAAAGACAGGTAATTATATCTCTGGCTTAAATAATAATGTCTCAAGATCAATCACTGCGATTTGCTAGAGCAAATCGTCGCTAATTCAATACCACCAACAACCACGATGATATCAATAACGTCGATAAATCCTGAGTTTGACGTTATCTTTTCAACGGCAATTCCAGCCAAGGAGATAGCTCTAGCACAATTGGAAGTATATTACAGCTGGTCAAAGATTAGATCTAGATATTTTGGTGTTTTTCAAACAAATAATTCACTGGTATTTGCGTATAAAAATAAATTTTATGGAATCCCCGATAAGCAAGTTGTTGGTATTCCTATGGGCAGTAATCAAATAGAACTGATCAATAGTGAATTCTAACGTAGGATTAAATCTTTCACAGGAAAAGAATCTAAGATCGCTATCAGGGTTTATGAGCCAACGTTATCTGCCGCGTTAGAAATATTAAGGCCTGAATACAGCGTAGATATATATCTGTCGTCGATTCGAACTTTATTAGGATGGCCAGAAGAGCCACCACACTAGCACCGCCAGCACCACCGTGCCCTCAACGATCTCGTTATATTTCAGATAAGAAAACGTATTGAGAAAGCACTCCAAATTATGAGTTCTCAGGCTGTAAAGAGCAATAGAAGCTAACACCGACAGTGGTAGATTCTTTGTTCCGGACATTGAAGTTACTTCGGGTAAAGCTCTCCCCGTTAAAATGATATGGAAATATGCCTCCCCCGAGATGTCATTTACCAAAAAAATGATATCAAAGTATCATTCGATGACATTAATCGCGAGCATAAATGATATCGCGATAAGATAAGCCAGATACTTACCAGGTCTCTTTTTGATGTTAGCAATTATCACAAGGAAGTCATCAAATAGAAATCCTAAATCAGGTTACACCGGATCTCGAAACTGTACATCAAAATATGCGGGATGTGATTGAAAGGAGCAGCGGATTTATCATTCATATTAGCACTAAATACTCACATAAACAATTATTCCTGAAAAATACACAGCATATATATATATTTTATACTCATTCGCTTTTGAAGTACGACATAGATATTTAATTTTGTCAGTACCTGTTAATCCGGTTTATCTGAGATATTATAATCGCTATTATCACGGATACATTTCAGACTTACTTACTGACCAGCACCGAGGTATCTTTAACTAAATCTTTAACTAACTGTAAGTTTCTATGTAAAATCCTGATAATAGTCAGGGATACAGTCAAGTTCAATGGTCCTTGACAAAGTGAAGAGGAGCAACAAAAAAAATCTCTAACTCGGGTATATCCCGAAATAATAAGGTTTCATTTTTCCCATGGACCGTTACAACGATAAAAAATGAATGTTTATGTGTGGTATTATATAATGTTCAAACAGATGAAAATGTTATTAAAAGAATCTTGACACTTTCTCACACAGAAAAAGTTGTGTTAATATACTTATTGATCATTATGGCAATAAAACATTTTTGTTAACATAAGAACAGTTAAATTAGTTGCAACAAGAACATGTTATTACAGCTGTATGTGATAGGGATAAAATTCTGAATTACGCATATTCTTGCCTTAAACGGTCCAACATACAGTAAATACTTTATTGGTTGTCCGAAAATTAAAACTACCCAAAACCCCAAAAAGATTTTCCGACTAAAAATAACTTTAAAAGTCAAATCACGCGCTATTATTACCCGGTCACATCTCTAACTTTCATATTTGATTGTTTACAATCATACATATTTTTCAACTGTCTTACATGTACACTCACAATCTTTTAGTTTCATATTATTGAAGTAATTCTGATCTAATATTGTCAATCACCATTACGAGTGAAATGAATTGCCGGACAATTGTATCATCGACTTAAGCTAGTGATTGTTTCCTTGTCTGTTAAGGAAGTTTAATAACCTTGTTTTCGGCTGCTAGTGTGTATCTCCCATCAGAATTTCGTTCTTGTAATAAAAATCATTTATTTTTTTTTTCAGGACCAAGTTGATCAGAAAGTTGTACATGCTCATGTAATTTTTGAATTAAAAAAATTGCATTATTATTTTCGTGATTCATTATATAATAAATATATATTTTTAAAAAATAGTACGAGTGATAAAAAGTTGCCGTTCCATGAAGTCCCTTCTCATCTAGCCAGTTTTCTTGCCGTTCCATGGGGTCCCTTCATGACGCACCCTTCATTGAGGCTATTTTCTTTCTGAGTGTCTTTTTATGTGGTACATTCATGAAGCTATTTTCCTTCCTTGACTTGTGGATGTTTATGAAGTGCAATATATTGAAATCTAAAAATAGCTCACCTGGATTACATACAAGGGGAAGCGGGTTTATTTTTTATATTTATTCTTTCCTCTTGTCTTCCAAACAGAATCCTTGTCTAATGACCCTAATAAGTCAAGGGGACAAGGATAACGATTTTTTTTAGAAACAGAGAAAACACAAAAAAGTGATTTTCTCTATAAGTGGAGTTCGTCATAAAATATTAACACTGCCTTGTAACTCGGATGCAAGAGAGGCTATTGTTTAACCACTCTACAAGCGGAGGAAGCTTTGTTTGACAGGGTTATTTCCCTTTACTGAGTTTCAAGAGTGTTTCTTGAGATTTTACTCCTGAGTTTACTCAGGAGTGAATATTATTCTTTGTATTTCTTTGAAAATGATGATCTGATTACATTACCTGCGACACGTTCAACATAAGCTGGGAAAAGACAGAAATATTTGGAAGCTGCATAATTCGATAGAAATTCTATTTCTTCTTCTGTCTCTGTATATACATATTTAACTGGTCTTAGATGTTTGTCGTTTTCTTTTTCTAGTATCTTCCCGTTCACAATTCTAACTTTGTGTAATATCCTGAAGATTATTCAAAGAATTACAAAGTTTTTGGCCGTTAATACGATCAATCACAAAACTCTCCTCAATTATACCATTGTAACAACCATAAATAAATTTGTTTACAGAAATACTTTTTCCCAATCCCAACAGTGAATGAGATAACCAGCATTACAAACAGAACCGACTCACTTTTTAGTCGACAGTTCCTAATCACACCAGCAGGTGACGCGTGATAATTCATCAGCGGTATTTCCTTGTTCCATATATATACTTATTGCTTCATCAGACTGCTTCAACCCACGCTTGCTTATGATCTTAACGATTACCTAATTCTAATTAGAAAAATTAGAAAAAGCATATAAAATGGGTCATACTAAATGTAATAGACCTAGATGTTCGCATTGTTCTTTTATTAATGAAAATACTTCTTTTAATAGTATTAATACGAAACTTTTAATATGCGTTGTGATACTAATTGTGCAACATCAAATGTCATTTATTTGATCACATGCAAAGAGAGTAACATACAATTTATTGGACAAACGAGTCAACAATTATCTAAACGTATGAACCAACATAGATCAGATATAAAAAAAAACTATATCGATCATAATTTTAGTTCTCACGTTGTAAAACACTTTAACAAAAGTTCTCATACTTTGCAAGATTTCATCTTTCAACCTATTGATATAGTTAATTCTGAGATGGAAAGTCTTTTAAAGGAAACCTATTGGATTCACCGTCTTAATACGGTATATCCAAAAGGTATTAATTCCAAAACCTTGTACGATATTCATTAATGAAATATTTTTTTGAATTATGTCTCCTGTTTGCAATTAGTTAATAATACTTCTATATTATTTAATATCATTTTAATTAAGAATTTAATTAAAGTTAGTATTTTTCATATCATAAAAATAAAAAAAAATTAAAAAAAATATATCCAATAAGTTTATAAAACTGACAGAGTATCTCAACTTAATGTTATAACATTATAATTTTTTAATTTTAAATACTTTCGCACACCATATTGTTTTACTATTTATTAATTATATAGTTTAAGTTCTGATCACCTCACTAACTACAAAGAAATCTGGAAGAAAATAAGGGCTATCAAAGTAAAAAATAACAAACAACGACATATTAAGGTGGAAACTGGCGAAAACCAATCAATAGCAGAAACACTATCCAAGCACTTTGCTGAAGCTAGCAGCAACAACAACCACAATCAAAACTTCTTCGCACAAAGAATAACACTAGAAACAAAATACCCCCATCTCTTCACCGACCAAACCGCACATGCATCACAGACCCCCTCAACGGCCTATTTTCCATCTATGAATGGAACATGGTACTAAACCTCAAAAAGCAAACCGCACCAGGAGAAGATTCCCTAGGTTACTCGGTGTACCAAAACCTTTCAACAAATATGAAACACATATCAATTGAACTCGTAAACAAAATTTGGACCACAGAGAAACTGCCCACCAGATGGAAACATGAACTAGTTTTCCCTATTCCAAAAGCTAACAAAAACCCACGCCTACCGACCTCATCGACCAATCTCTCTCACGATCACAATCTGCAAAATAATGGAAACCATGATAGTTAACCGCTTGAAACACCACTTAGAACTCCAACACCTCATAACTGAAAACCAAAGCGGCTTTCGCTGAAGCTGAACCACCCTAGACCAGATACTCAGACTAGAGGCTGATATAAAAATTGCATTCAACACAAAACACAAAAGCAGACGGCACCTAATAGCAATATTCCTAGACTTTGAAATAGCATTTGACCTGGTCTCGAGGACTCATTTCCAAACTAAATCGATTTGGTATTAGAGGTCGGCTTCATAGTTGGGATAAGCAACTTTCTTAGCGAGAGCAGCTTTAGGGTCAAAATAGGGCAGGAAACCTCAAACATACATGAACTAGAAAATGGGACACCCCAAGGTAGCGTAATAATCCCCATCCTGTTTAACCTCATGGTAAATGATCTTGCAAATCATCTAAACACACTAGTAGATCTCTCCCAATTTGCAGATGACAGCTGTATATGGAAAGCTGGAAACCCTAAAAGCAGAAAGTATATCACACAAATACAAACCAGCCTCAACTACATAACCAAAATTTCCACTATCAAAACTGTAGCCATACTGTTTTCTCCCCCACACAAAAGGCTACTAGAACCCCCCTAAACTCTATCTGCAAAATGAACTAATCAAATTCACAAATCACACAAGCTTCTTAGGAGCGGTTCTTGATAAAAATCTTACCTGGAAACAGCATATTCTAAAATTAAAAGACAACTGCAAGCAAGACCTCTCCCTACTCCGACACCTCAAGGGCTTAAACTGGGGGGGGGGGCTGATCAATAAATACTTCTAACCATTTACCGAGCACTAATCAGATTCAAATTAGACTATGCCTGTCAAGCTTACGACTCTGCCAGCCCAAACTTACTCAAAAAACTCGACTCCATACAATGCAAGGCACTCCGCATATGCACTGGAGTTCTACCAAACACTACCCTAGCAGAGCTTCAAATATTAACAGGGGAACTACAACTATGTCGAACCGAACTCCAACTTAAATATGCAACCAGAGTATCCACATTACCCGATAACAACCCAGTATAACAGGCACTTGCTAAATGCAACATCAAATTCCGCCCCAAGTGGGTTAAGTACCCACTAGCCTTCGACAAGGTCCATCAAACCCTATCAAACCAACCCAACTTAATCATACAGGCTGAACAAAAACTACTCCAAGACCCAACACATTGGCGAAACCAAAAACCAATAATTAATTTGGAACTTAAAAGAGATGGGAAATAAACACATAAATCCCTAGAAACTTTTCACACACATCCAGGAAATATTAAACAGTCAATACAAAAAGTACACACACATATACATAGATGAATCCAAATAAATACAAACCAACACAAGAGCAGCAGCAGTAGTTATCCCATCCCAACATCACCAAATTATGGTCAAACTACCAGATGGATGCTCGATTTTCTCTGCGGAGCTGTGGGTCATAAACCAAGCTACCCATTGGATACAGACCCAAACAAATTATCTCTTTCTAATCATCACTGATTCCCTAAGCGCACTTTTCGCGCTAAACTCAACCAAAACCACAGCCCGCACAAATCTCAAAGAAGACACGCTACACTCCATACGTCAAATCCAAGCACAAGGAAAAACAGTGGAATTTCTTTGGGTACCATCCCACATTCAATTACATGGCAATGATGCAGCCGACCAAGCTGCCAAAGAAGCTCTACTCATTGATAACGTGGAAAACATTGGACACTGTACCCGATAAATCTTTTCATTCATACAAAACTACATAAATAATAAATGGCAAATCCAATGGGAAACCAAGTCAGGTCCAACTCAACTACACAACATTTAACCCAAAGTTGATCGCCACCCAAAATGGACATCGTTACCTAGCCGTAACCACAACCACATCATAAACATATTAAGATCAGGGAAAACTCTTCTTCAAAATAGCTTCGGAAAATATATCAATAAAACACAACCACCAAGACCAAATTGCCCACACTGTCCAAAACCAGAAACCCTAAAGCACATCTTTATCCACTGTCCTACCTACTCAGCACAACGTGCCAAACTACAGTATAAACAGCAGCACATAAACTCACCCACCAACTATCCAACAATGCTTAACCCCAACAAAAATCCAAACCTAGAAATTACTCACACAAACATAATTGAATTCCTATTAAATGTTGGCAAACTAAAAAGCATTTTAAAAAACACAAACAATAACAACAATAAAAAAAAAAGTAACAAAACAACACACACCCAAAACCAGATGAGAAAAAAAAACCTTAATTAAATAAAAAAAACCCACAAACAACAACAACACTAACACAACTAACAAAAATAAAAACACTGGCTACACCGCAAAAGACAAGCACTACAAAAATGACAATAAACAAAGCAACCAGGAAAAACTGAAAATTGAGCATTTACAAAGACCATCAAACAAACAGGAACACTGGAAAAATAACAACAGTATTACAGGTGCTAGGAAATTCTATTCACAAACAAAAAGGGGAGGCCACTGGCCGAGCCGCCAGTGGCCCAAAAAGAATCAAAAAAAAAAAGAGAAAAATCCCAAATCCTTAAGCAAAGTGCTACCTCCTCTGAAGAGCCAGGCACCCCCATAAATAAAGAGATTAGCCTAAATCCTCTCAAGCTGGTCCCATAAACCCCTCCGGAAAACGCAACCTACCTCGATGAGGAGGGTACCCCCACAAACAACTAAGGGATCGACTGGAAACCCCATAAGATGAACCCATAAGCCCAACCGGAAAACGCTACCTCCCTCGATGAGGTAAGTACCCCCTTCCCTCAACTAAGGGATTGGCTAGAAGCCCGCTAGCTGATCCCATACGCCTCCCCCCGGAAAATGACACCTCCCTCGATGAAGGTGGTATCCCCTCAATTAAGGGATCGGTTGGAACCCCACCAGCCGATCCAATAATCCCCACCAGAAAACAACACCTCACTCGATGAGGTAGGTACCCCTCCCTAAATTAAGGGATCGGTTGGAACCCCACCAACCGATCACATAAGCCCCCGGAAAACGCCATCTCATTCGATGAGGGAGATACCCCTCTCAATCAAAGGATTGGCTGGAGCACCGCCAGCTGATCACAAAAGCCTTCCCCCCAGGGATATACACCCATCCCCCACAAATCAAGGAATCTTCTGGTGTCCCCCATCAGTGGTTCCACAAAATAAATAAAATAAGGGATTAACTGGCAGCTCAACAAGTGGTTCTCAAAAAATCAAATCAAGGAAATAGCTGGAGCCCCCGCCAGCTGATCCCATTAAGCCCGTCCGGAAAACGCAATCTCCCTCGATGAGGGAAGATATATCCCCCTCAAAATAAGGGACCTACTGGCGCCCCAACCAAGAGAGAGAACCCCATCCCTTTATTCACCTTCACTGCTGCTTACACAACAGTGAAAAAGTGCAAACAACACTAAGCCCAACTTTGGCTATTCTGAGCTCCCCTTGGGAACAAAACCATTTTTTAAAAAAAACGATTGAAAAAAAAATGTCTACCCCAAGAAAATCCAAACTGAGATCTCAAACTCAAAAAGGGTACCTGAAAACCCACCAAATTTGGCAAAACTTTCGGAAACAAAAAGTACGCATAGTACACCAAAACAGCAAAACTAAAAGAAAAAAGATAGGAAATTTCACAACTCAGGTATATTTGAAACGTATGTGGCCTACACATGTTTGGCAATGGATAGGGACCCCCACCCCAATTAGAAAACGGGAAAACACTCGACCACTTAATCACAACTGCCTTTGTTTGCGGCTTGTTGAGGTGTACACGGCGTTCATTGCTCCACGGAACACTAGGGCCACAAAGAAAAAGAAGGACCAACATCAGGAGAGAAAGACGTCAACACAAGGGAGAGCGTCCCGGGCCACTCAGCACCACACAAAGAGTTACGTTCAATATTGCCACAGAAAAGATTATAACTCTTCAGACGCCTACTGGTGTGGATGTGGTCCTGGGGTAAATCTACAGCCCTACGGACCTTGGCTGGCGGTGGTGGTGAACAGGGGCATTGCCCTTTCCTTTCCATTTCCTTTTGCCTTTCCCTGCAGCTGGCGTGGCGGCGTTCTGGGTTGTGTCAATGTTAAATGGCAAATAAAGTTCAAAGGTCTTAAGGTCTCGAAAAAGGCCAAGCACAATGGCCAAAAGCCCAGCACAAGGGCTAAGAGCCTCCCTGAATAGCAATGCCACTGAAAAGTGACATCCGGCTATGGCGGTGAGCCATGGGGGGGGGGTATTAAGGCCCATGTGCCGGGGCAAAAATGTGTCCAGCACTGCTGGGACATTGGAGAGCTCTGCCTCGAAGGGAGGGGAACTCTAGTCCTTTTCAGGGCTTTAACCAGTCATAAAACATGAGAGTGTATACATGACTATAATAATATATCTGATATAAATGTTGAACATACATTATTAAATGTCTATTTCATATTATTTTTTAATATTTAGGATTTCATTTAACGTGTTTGTACATAAGAATAAAAATATGACTAAAACTGTTTATCTCTATTTATCCATAAAAAGCTTATATATATAATTATATATATATATATATATATATATATATATATATATATATATATATATATATATATATATATATATATATATATAATTTGTCTAATGTAATTTTTTATTACTAGAAAAAATATGTAGGATACTGCTAGCGTGAAAATCTAGGGAGATAATCTGCAACGGGTTTTATAGAAGATTCATCGCTATTATTTTTTTTGTCATAATACGGTTTCAAAGCTCTATATTTTTTGTCGCCACATTCTACTCACAGCTGCGTTCACCCCCATTCTCTTGTTACATTTCATGCACATTTACATTTTATACACAGTTTTGGTCCTACACTTTGCAGTTGATAGCCACAAAATAGCTTTACATAAGTTTTATTAGAAGAAATTGGAGATCCAATCATCAACTACTTCCAAATATTATTTGCTTGAATCATTGTATATTATAAATTAGTTTAATTTAAATATATATTTATCTAGTATCAAGAATTCTTAGGCTAGATTTGATCTTGACAGAATAAATCGAGGAGAGCTCTAGTTGATGTTGATTTGACGAATACGTTTTTAATCAATCGTATATGTAAAGCGAAGAGGGAGTTTCCCAAATATGGTGCTTCATTGTGTGTGGCCAACATTCAGAATTAGGCAAGACGATAACCCCCAGATTGATGCTACAATGAATGGTCAGCAAGCAAGGACAATCATTAAATATTCAACGTTCTACGAACTCTCAAACAAGCATATCTTTTTAGAATAAAATTGATCGAAGTGGTAGACGCCGACGACATAACCTGGATTATCCGTGATAAACGTGACCCTGTTCGAGAATCAAAACCGCGCTGGGGATGTTGTCACGTTAAATAAAACTTCCAAACGAGAAATACTGACGGGTATGAATAGACCATCATATGAGCATACCCTGTGGCGACAGTTGTTCATGCAATACTTCCGCTGAATTGTGTTGCTGAAAGAGTTATAGAACATTTCACAACCGCAATACATGGAAATGGTTTAACAGATCTAAGAAGCAAAGCAATAAATGAATGGAGCTACGATCAAAGACGTTGCTCAGTTAGAGAAAAAATATTAAAATGTCCCAGCTAGATTTTGTACGAATCGAAATATAGATAGAGGTTGTTGATCATAACGCTCATGCGTGGACGTCGGGTGTAATATTATTTGGATGATCTAGAACTTTTAAATGTTATGACGGCGATATGTTCGATTTGATCAGAAATATAAGCAAGTGATATCCTGTATCTGTGTAGTCTTTTCAAAGTTCCAAATGTAGAAATTATGATCAGTTTGCACTGCCTCATGGCGATAATTATCGTACAAAATGTCTTCATGGCGAGGTGATTTAAATTGCTTTGAAAATACACGAACAATATTGATGTTACTGAATGATTACTGAGGAATTGCATTACAGTTTCGTCAGTTGATGCTCACTTTGCTCAGAATGAAATTTAAGGAGGCCTACACGATTGAAATTTCTTGAAGATATACAACGCAGTTGTGTCGAATACGGATATAGCGGGTTATGGAATACTAAGTACGAACGGGAGAGTGTTCTGGGTATTTTAAAGATTTGACATCCAACAAACGAGGTGACTCGAGATGCGATAAATGGACTCTTGTCAGATTTTTACTTAACTGAATTTGCATGTACTGAATAATTCGAGTTTGCACCGGAAGCCTTCATCAGAACGTCGCTGTTTGGTTTTGTTATTATTTTAATAAACGTGGTTGGACTCCAATAGTTTTCTTACGATATATGCCTGAGGAAAAATATAAATATCGTTAACCGTGAGTGAAGCAATAGCATCGCAAGGTCCACAAAAACAAATCTGGCTACCAAAACCCCTTAACATCGTCAGGGGCGACGAGGGCGACGAAAATGTCAATTACGATATTAAAGACTATGAAATTAAACTTGCAAAAGATCTTCCAGAAAAATAATCGGAAAATGTACACAAGTAGGATCATATTGTACAAGATTAATTACCGACGATGGTGAGCTCGATTTCATAATTGCCGATACAATAAAGAAAAATATATTTTAAAAATTAGCGTATCGGACAGAGCCAAATTAGGAACAATTGTGAGTTACATTGATGGCGACTCATCACAGTTTACTCATTTACGGTCTTCTTTGTTAGCATATGTTTCAAGAAACTTATTATCGATGATAGACAGATTTCTTGATACCACCGTTAAAGTTGCTACATATTTATTTTTAATGAGCAAAAAAATGCAGGATTGTTGAATTAATTACAGATCGGTGTTGATGTTTCATGGAGAGAATGGAGAATAAAAAGAGAAAAAAGTACTCAGTTATTCTGAATTCACCGATTATAGATCTGAGAAGATATGTTATGAAAATAGTCAGATGTCACTACAATCATCAGCATCATCGGTATATTATCATGTGGCCAGACATAAAACCGTTTATCTCAACGGACCTGGCGGTTCTGGTAAAACAACATGTGCGATTGAATTATTTCGGAATCTTGACATGATTGTACTAACTCCGACTTACCAACTCGCCAGAGAGATGAAAGATAGAGGGGCTAAGTCTCATACTTATCACAGTTCATTTCGATGAAAGGGATATGTGTAGACACCTGAACTAATGGGTGAGAAATATATTCCTAAGATCATTATCTGGGACAAGATATGCACGGTATCCGTTGACATATTAAAAATGTTTCTTGATCGGTTTATTGACTCGGAATGCTATTTTTATCATGTGTGGCGATGATGGTCAAACAACACATTTATCTGCTCATCTCCGCATTATTGGTTAAAAGAATTCATATATTATTATGAATAAATACTTGACGATCACAGAGCTATTGTTGAATCGTTGAAAGAGTTCAAGAAGCTAATCAGACTGCAGCCAGATAAGATTCAATGTGAAATAATGCGTGAAGTAATTTCAGAAACAAGAAACGACGATTTTTGGAATCTGCGAAGCCCTGCTGATTTTATAGTTGCATGTCGGATGATAATCCGTGATTCACTTCAGCAATAATTATTTTTGTTACATAAAGAAATGTTTAAAAAATCTATGTGTTATCGCCCAACAGATACACTTAAACAAAATATTGATATTGAAATTCCTGGATCGGCAGAGAAACAAAAGGTCGTTCTTAATGATATTGATGTTGTTCATGTGGATGTTATTGAGAGCGCGTTAACGATGGATAAATCTCCATGGACTTTAGGATATGCTATAACTATTCATTCATCACAAGGATTAACTATATCGGATACTAATATTTGGATTGCCTATATTCGTATCGATAGGTCAAATTTAGTTTGTCTAGAAGTGTCGAGAGTCAGACGAATGTCTCAGCTACGGAAGGGTTATCATAGACTGCGCAACGAATAATAAAATAAGGAAATCAACGCATTGTCTTAAACGATATAGTAAGGGGAAAAATAGCTGGTTATCAGCACTGTGACTTTAATGTTGATATTGAATTCATGATGATGCTGAAATAACAACAAAACTATCACTATGTTTGCTGTAATATACTAATGTTATGGCAGTATTCTCTTAATGACCAACGACAATTTACTGTGGATATAATTGATAGTAATCTCGGCCACACACGCGAAAATGTGATGCTGACCTATCTTGAGTGTAATCAACGTCGGGGTGCAAGGTATCTAGTCGGGTTCCAGGACCACAATCATTATATCCATAAAGATACTTCTCACCAGGATACTTAGCCTATGGAAACATTGTAATTTTCACGGTGAAGCAGCAATATTTCCGCCTGTTGTATGAACGATAAATTTGTATTTTTTCGGTACATTTCACACACATGCCTGTAAGTGCACGCTTTTTATTCCTCGTCGTTATTGTTTTTAATACACAAATGGGGTTGGGTGCACTGCATCGAACATAATGTAAATTCATATAATTATTATATATTTCTACAGCATGGATATCATTAATTTCTCAGCCACACTAAAGCAAGAACCAATCAAGCATCATCCAACACTACCAAATTCTATCTGAGCAATTATCATCGGTCCATCTGGATCTGGTAAGACCCAGTTGTTGCTTAACCTGATAATGAAATGGCTCGATTGGATAAGTTGTATTTAGTGGGAGGCCCGGATCTAGGATGTGAGAGGCCAAAGGCAGCATGCGAGGCCCAAGGCAGCAAGCGATGAGCGCGAGGCTCCATGAAAAAAATTGCATTGAGGAGAAGCGCGGGACCCAAGGCAGTTGCCTCGTTCACCTTACCCTATGGCCGAGCCTGTTTAGTGGCACCATCTACATGATCAGAGATGCTACGTTGTGCTTGAAGATTTTAATAAAGATGCCAAATTGCTGTACGAGGACGGTAATGACGTTATTGACTTTATTACCGATATTAATGATGGGCCGGATATGATCTCGACAGATGTATTAATAATTTCGTAGTATACGACGATGTGGTGCTAGACAAATAATCAAATCCAGCTCAGATATATTCTCGAGAAAGGCATAAAAACACTGATATTATTTATATTACTCAGCAATATCAACAAATACATAAAACAATCAGAGGTAACTGTAATCTTTTGGTTGTTTTTAATGGTAATGGTACCCACACATTAAGAAACATCCACCAGCCATGGTGCTTAGGAGACATGGGTATAGGTCTCAATACAATTTTTGGTTGAGAGACCTGTCACCTGACCGTTATTGGTCAAGGGAACAACCAATAGATGGTTTCCACCAGGGGTCGATTGAATACATATGTCACGGAAGAAACAAAAAGTAACAAAAATGCACTAACCCTGTACAAGCATCGGTTTAGCTTTATTAACGATTGTATTTTCATTTTCATTTCCGTAGGAAGCATTATTTTCAAGAAAAAAAATAATAAACCCTCCTATTCGCATCTCTAAGAACTGTTGAAACTGTCAAAATAATTCTCAATAAGGCAACGATAGATGGAAAAGATCCATATTTATCGATATTGGAGTATCGAAAAACACCAATTGATGATATAGGATCTCCGGCACAAATACTGATGAGTCGAAGACTTCGTTCGACTTTACCTACTACCAACAAACAGCTACACCCGCAAATTATAAAAGAAAGAAACCTAGAGTGGCAACTGGCTGAAAAGAAAAATCAATTGTATTCTAGCCATTAAAGTACTTAGACCAAACCATGTTTTGTGCTAGTTAGCAAACATAACATTTAAAGTAGATGAACCAACAGAATGGGTCAGTTCATTAGTAGTTGTTGAAAAACTCTAGTCAAGAAAACTACAAATTTGTCTAGATTCGATAAATTTGAATCAAACTATCAAGCGAGAGAATTATCAACTTCCTAAAATTGAAGATATAACCGCAAGGATGGCTGGAGCTAAGGTTTCCTCCAAACAAGATGTCAATCATGGTTACTGGCAAATAACCCTGGACGAGGAAAGCCAGTTATTAACTACATTAAACACACCATTTGGCAGATATTGCTACCTAAGAATGCCTTTTGGTATTAAATCTGCTCAAGATGTGTTCCAGAAACTCATGGCACAGTGTTTTGAGGACCTGCCTATGATGGAAACTGATATAGATGACATAATTGTTTGGGGAACATCAAAAGAAGATCATGATGGAAAACTGAAAAATGTTTTAAAGAGATGCCAGGAAATGAATCTGACACTGAATCTGGAAAAATGTCAATTTGGACTTAGAGAATTGTGCTACGTGTGACACATGTTGACATCATCGGGTATTACACCTGACACAGAAAAAGTAATAGCACTCATAGAAATGCCCGCTTCGACGGACAAAAAAGGATTTGAAAGATTACTTGGTGCTGTTACAAGCCAGGGGTCTTTTGCATGACCGAGCGGTGTCAGAACCCTGGCTCGAACCCCGCTAGAAGTCATAAGTTTACCCCATATTTCCAAAGACTTCTATACAACTTCAATTGTAAGTTGGAAAACCCGACGTGTCCATTCTATACATAAATTTTACAATAATCAATACAAGACCACATTATTTACAACTTGCCAATTAGCAATCAACCACACATCCCCACAGATTATCTACATTAACTTTCCGTTCCGCTAGTAATTGACACCATAGAAACTATACAACTATCCCTAACACGGGGGACTATTTTAACTGCACACATGAGTCCAGTCGATCTACCGTTTCAAGGCACATCACACCAGTAAACCTACATCACATTTGCCACTAAGGCAACATAAACGGTATCTTCCGAGTTCTTTCTCATTTATCCCATTGTGTAATTTACCGGTTTCCTACCATAAATACTGCCGCTGCAGTCACAACACCGATGTACACAATTAGTTTTTATAAAGTGCTATATCAATTCAGTCATGCGGACTGGGTATGAGTTCGCTATTCATTGGGCATGGCATCTTAGAAACTCACTAAGGAAGTGACGTTTGCTCCTAATAATTGGCTAATTATTTCGTGCTAAGGAATATTTCCCATTGCGCCGAATTCCAATAATCAAACGTGTAATCACACAAACCTACAAATTGCTTAAACTAAATGCGCATCTCCTTAATTTTATTGCAGTACATTCAACCACCTTGTGAAATATATCCCAAATATGTCACAGAGCCGATCAAAACACTTTTGAAAAGTGACACTGAATTTGTTTGGGAAACTGCACAGCAACGTGCATTGAAGAGATCAAACAGATATTAAGCAGAAAATCTGCGTTGAAATACTTTAATGTTAAGAAGCCTGTCGTTGTTGGATGTGATGCATCAAAATCAGGAATTGGAGCAGTTTTAATGCAGTCAGGCAAACCCATAGCATATGCATCAAGGTCTGTGACAGTTGCAGGAACAAGGTATGCACAGATCAAACAAAATTCTTGCTGTGTTGTTTGGTCTTGAAAGATTTAATCAATATACTTATGGTCGTCATGTACAAGTTGAATCAGATCATAAACCTCTGGAAACCAATCCTTAAGAAATCTCTATCTGCCGCACTGCCTAGACTTCAGTGTTTGAATTTGTCAATGTTTCTACAAAAGATGTTTATTCTTCTTCACTTGATAATTCCTGCATACCATGCACCCGTTTTGTCTTGCAGCATTTCAGGAAATGATGCTGTTTGCGACACCTGTAATACGTTTTACCATAGGCTGGATACCTACCTTTTGCATGTAATTTGCCACATTTACCACAGTTGAATAATCTGGAGTCTGATTTTGTGTTTGTCATTTCCGCTTTCTTTGGTTTTGCCATTTTCTTTTTTTTATTCTGTATTTTTTTTATTTTCACACCATGACTTTTTGATGCAGCTGCTTCGTTTTGCTGACTTTAAATCTGCTTTTTGAATTCTTCGTCTGCTCTGCCTAGAGCCATTGTTTTTTGTAATGTCAGTTTATCTTCTCGTAAAAGTCTTTACTTTTTCAGAAGTAGTCCCACAGACAATTCTATCTGTGATCATATTATCCTGAAGATTTTCAAATGTTCAGTTCTTTGCAATCAATTTAAGTTCAGTTACATATTGGTCAACGGTTTCATTCTTCTGTTGGATTCTTATTTTGATTATGTGCCTTTATGCTGTGATATTCTGCTTCGGATTGCAATAATCCTCAAACTTTTTGATCAGTGGATGAATTGTTTTAAGCTTCATTGGCCTCAAATGTAAATGTGTTGTAAATGTCTACCATACTGACCAATAATATATAGGCAAGCACTTATTTCTTTTTGTCTTCTTTATCTGCAAGCGCAACATCTAAGTAAAACTGCAGCTCCTCCAAGTTTCTGCTAGATGATGGGAATTAAAGTCCACTTCAGGTGGCTGATTTAATTTTTCCATGATGCCAAAATTAACGCATTATCTTGTGCATCCAAATTTTAGTATTATTATGGAGATATACTTCTTAATAGTATAAATCCAACCTATTCTAACATTTTTAATTCTGACACCAAAGCTATTGAGCAAACATAAGATATTATTGCTGAAATAAATAAATAAATAAATAAATAAATAAATAAATAAATAAATAAATAAATTAAAACAAAAACGTGTATAATATGTAGCACACGTGGCCACATAGAAGTGTAGAAGTGCCCTCTGAAATCAAGATAAATGGGCTTGAATCCATGTCAAAATTGTTTTACTTTATGCATTTTCTTCATTTCTTTATTGGTTTTCGTAGTAGTTTTCTTTATTATTTTCAACCGAATCACAAAGAGCGAACATCAAGAATGACTAGTAAAAACCCATGTTCAAGGATCCACTAGAAGAAAAAGAAGTAAGGAGGGGGAATAATCAAAATAATCGATAGTATTTATCAAGAAATTTCTAGCAATTTTATTCGAGAAAAATATTACAAAATAAAAAATATATACATAATGTCGTAAAAAGTAAAAAAACTTGCAAACGTAAATTTTTGTGTTATCTACTTAGAAATTTAATTTGCAAACCAAATTTCAATTAACAGTCTTAGAGGCCTTCTATTTAATTATTGTACTCGGGTCTCAGACTCTTATGGAACTAAACAGTCGACCCTCAAAGAGCCTTAAAATAAGTTTTGCTCTAGTTTATAGAAAAAAATACAACCTGTTATATTCACTATATTTGTTGGGAAAAGCAATTTTTTGGGGGTAAAAAAAATGATCTTGTTCGAACGAAAAACCCATGTTTTTTCCTCGAAATGGCCTGTCTCTTACCAGTGGACAAAAACAAACACTCGTATCAAAGTCCCGAATTCATTTAATTATTGTCAATTAAATGTAGCGCTATTGTTTCTTTATGTATATATTTTTTTAAATTTTACTGTTATTCTCACTTGATCGGCACATTCACTTACTTAATTCCAACAGAAACCAGCACTCTTTTTATATGTTCTTCTGAAACATTGTAATTGTGTGTGTGTGTGTGTGTGTGTGTGTGTGTGTACACGCGCGCGCGAGTGCGTTTGTATTTGGCGTAAACCGAGGACATCCACGAGATTACACACCAACGTACCGAGGACACACCTCCAACCGACGACGTCCTCGGTTCGAAAAATGGTAAAATATTGCTTCTACCAACTATTTTAGCCTAGCATAACGTAAAATCATAATTTGAAGGAAGGTCCCCGTTTACACGATTGGTGCTTGTTCGCGATTTTGGAGTATATCTTTCTTCCAAAGCTGGAGATACACAAGCTCGAAACCATGTCCTCGATTGCACGGTGCAAAACTTGTATAGAGATCTCCGATGTCAAATTACATAGTGCAAAAGCGAATTATCTCCCTTTAGATCCAAGCATCAAAAACCAACTACTAAGCTAAACTATAATAATAAAAGCTGGTCCACATAACAGTCCCTGGTTGTTTTTTTTTATTTTTTTTTTATATTTTTTTATTTATTTTTTATTAATATTTCATGCATGTGAGACAATACTGTTGGGAGACTGACGATACATTCGTATCATACACGTCCAATACATGCAAAAAAACCTACATGTACAAAAGAAGTACATCAAAACGCTATTGGAAATACGCATTAATTCGTTGTAGAGTTGTAATGAAATTTCCTAATTATCCGACCCATCAGTAAAGTTAAAATGTCTTGTTTGCGGTGAGATTTTACAAACGTAAGGATATTAAAGAGACATCCTTGATATGCAAAATTTATTTTATTATTAATAAATGAGCTATATCTATCCCTATTTCATCATTTGCCTGCTTAGGATCCAAACAGGAGAGAACGGATATGAATCAAGTGAAAATTCCAGCTAAGTTGAGATAGAATTATCACTAACCTAATTCGTGAAGTTACACGCACAGAACATTATTAAATATACACAAAGGTAAATATATTTATAGACATCAAACATTTATCATCAAGATGATCAGTCCCAAAATGAAACATTTAATTACAGCAATATATTTTTCATTATCGCACTCTTAAGACCTGCAACTTCACGTGCAAGAAATCATAATCTGTTGAATGTATTAAATGTTCATTTAAATGTATATGCTTCCTTCAACTGGTGATTTTATAATTTTGCTTAACATATGAATTTATGTTTGTATCGATAGTTCTGTTGTAAACAAAGTCTTATTAAAACAACACACAACATGTAAACGCTAGGCGTGAATCTATAATGTTTTCCCAAATTAAAAGAGGTTTTAGGAATAGCCAAAATGTTAAGGATGTTCTTCTGGATCAATTTGTATTTATAACTTAAAAGAGCGGTTGTTTATAGTTGCAGTAGCCTGTAATGTTCTTACTCATTTAGTCTTTTTGCAGTATATTTTACACAGAAGGCGACACGGGAAAAACAAACCTGTTCAAAACTTCCAATCAGCAAAGCAAAACACCTTTATGAGGTACCATGAATTAGTAAATGAATAAACTAGGTGATTTGGAAAGTGAACCGTGAGAATGCCCCAGAGAGAGTCCTGGTGCGATTCCGTTAGAAGTCATAAGTTTACCCCCAATTTTCCAAAGACTTCTATACAACTTCATTTGTAAATTAGAGAGCCCAACGTTTCCATTTTATACATACATTTTTCTTTAATCAATGCAAGACTACAGATCTCACAACCTGCCAAATATATATCAACCACACATCTGCATGGTTTCTCTTCATTAACTCCCGTGTCGTCACCAGTTCACGTGGTAGAAACTATACAACTATCCCATAACACAGAGAATTTTTTTTACTTCGTCACATTAGGCCTAGTGAATGTATGGTTTCAAAGCAGATTTAGCCAGTATAACTACATCCCATTTGCCACCATGGTGATATAAAGGGTATCTGCCGAGTACATTTTTATTTATTCGTTTGTGTCATTTAACGGTCTCCGTCTGTAAATACTGCCACTGCAGCCACACCACAAAAGTACACCACTAGATTTATAAGGGGCTATGATACGACAGGGACACTGGCGCTTTTGATTTGAATTCACTAGAAGTCAATCATGGCATCATGGAAACTCACTAACGCTTCACTCCGTGACGTTTACTCCTAGAAATAGGCTAATTTGTTTGGGCCAAGAAATATTTCCGTTGCAACGAGTTCTTGCTAAAACACAGATATAAATAGAATATATTAACATTTACTAAACAGCATTTACTAAACTAATCGAAGCGACAGAAATGCGAAATTAAACATGATAATACAATAAATATAACTTACAATGCATATAAACGAATAAATTACACACTTCTACAGCTTAAGATATGCAGATCTCAAAATTTGTTGGTGTGGTATCTCTCAGATTAACATCACATGAGGTACAACCTAGTGTCAAAATTTTGTTGTGTTTTTGTATCTCTATTGTGTGTATTTTTTGTGTTAATGTTTTACTGAATTTCGATTTTATTAATTTTGAATTAGGGTATGTACACCATTCAAACCCATTATAACTCTAATATAGTAGTTAGTAAAGAAAGGATACATTTTTTTTCAGTATTTTTAGTCCTGTTTAAAAATTAATATATATATATATATATATATATATATATATATATATATATATATATATATATATATATATATATATATATATATATATATATATATATATATATAGTTTTTGTTGAGTTTGTTTAAATTTGTTTTATGAAATTTTGATTTAGGGTTTATACACCGCCCTATACTAGTGTTCAATATACTCCTCAACCCTGGCTGGTTTTGTTGTTTAATATTAGTGATCCTTGCCATGGATAATGATTGTCCAATGTATTGGATGCTCACCCTGGTTGATATTTGCAGACCATTTAGGGATGCCCTCCTGCCCTACATGTATTAGTTTTTCTATTATGGTAATTTTGCCTAAGGTATATTATAAAGTTAACATTAAAGTTTTCAGTGCTGTATGTGTAAAATTTGATTTCATTTTTATAATAGGATTTTTTTTTTTATTTAAAATTCATCACATAAGTATTCTCAGTTTTCACTAAGTCCATGTGCTATTTAATGTTTCGTCTCTTTAGATTTTACCTCTCTGTTCTGCTTTGTTCTTCTATTTGTTTATTCTTTCTTCTTTTTGCCTTTCTTCGTTCTCTCTTATTCTCTTTTTCTCACTCAAAACCTGTATCAGTCTCATCTGTTGTTGTCCCTGCTATTTGTGCGCCTATTGATGTCAAATTTAATGCAAACTGCAAAGTAGGGTTCTTTAATACTGGCGTTTCTGTTGAGGTTGTTTGGACTCTAAATTGCTGAAGTTTTGTAGCTGTTGTTGTTTTGGAAGCTGTTATTGATTCGGGTTAGACATCTGTTGTTGTTGTTGTCGAATTTGATTTGATGTGGAGTTTTGGATGTTCTTTGGTTTAGATTGCTGTAGATGTTGTGGAATCTGTTCTTGACTCGGGTTAACTTGTACTTGTTGTTTTAACTGTCGTTGTTCTTCTTGTACTTGTTTAATCTGCTGTTGTTCTCGAATTTGCTTTGATGGGAAGTTTTGGATGCTTTTTGGTTTGTATTTCTGTAACTTTTGTTGTGTTAGGATCTGTTCTTGACTCGGGTTAATTTGAAACTTGTTTTAACTGTCGTTGTTCTTCTTATACTTGTTTAATATGTTGTTGTTGATCTCGAGTTTGTTTTAATGTGGAGTTCTGGATGCTTTTTGGTTTGGATTGTTGTAACTGTTCTTGTTTTGGAAACTCATCTTGATTCGGTTTAATGATCTATCGTTGTTTTTCTTGTGTTTCTTGTGCTTGTTGCTTAGGCAGTTGTTGTTGTTGTTGTTGATCTGTATTTTTTTATGTTCCTTGATATTTGTGTGAAGTGTGTCCGGTTTCTTCATATCTACTACACTTTCTGTGAAATATGCAGCCTTTGTACCATGATTTAACAAAAATTTAAAGTAAATAGAAATCTTTCTTTACTCTTTTAATATTGTTTTTTTTTTCTATCTCGAAGACCATGTTCCCATTGCATATGGATGTACCCGGGATTTTATCAATTCTTGCAGTTATTACCGGATTTTGAACCTTTTTTTCTCAGATATTGTTTTAACTATTTATATAAGTATCTCTAGTGGGATATCATTTTGGTATAAATTTCCAGTTTATTTTTGATCTTTTTCAGAATTGGATTTGGTTCTTTCACTGCGACCAGGAGGTTTTTAATTCTCATTTCGCCAGTTGGTAATATTGGTGTTTTACCCCTTGGTCTTATGGTGTATCCTTTGTGGTTAATTGCAAAAGTCCTCTCTATTGAGTCTGGATATTGTACTTTCATAGCAACCATTACATCAGTTGTTTTTGGTAAATTCTCTCTCGAAATGTTTGTCATTTCCAAAAATTGTGCCCCTCTTGGTAAAAACATTCGAGAACATAGCCATCTTCTCTATCGATTCTTTTCACGTTGAAAAACTTATATATTTCAAATTTCTTCAATATGTTCCTTGTTCCCATGCCATGACCGCGTTATATCCTAATTCGCGTTATAATGGTGCGCAAAAATTCACTGTGAGTAGTAATCACCTTTTTCTCGGTATTGGTTCCATACTCGTGTCATCGATATCCACCAAATACAAGAGTGTGTGTGTGTGTGTGTGTGTGTGTGTGTGTGTGTGTGTGTGTGTGTGTGAGAGAGAGAGAGAGAGATTTTGATTTTTAACGTAGCTTTAACAATTTTGTAGTCATATCGCTACATTGTCCGCAGCGTGGCAGTTTATAGTGATGTCTAGCAATGGGGCATCATGCCGCAGACATGGACTTAATAAAACTAAAAAAAAAAACATACACATACACACACTGCATCTAAATGTGGCAGTTTATATTGATGTTTAGCAATGGTGCATAATGCCGCAGACATGAACTTAATAAAACTAAAATCACACACACACGAGTTAATTAATCATCATTGCTTATGCATCTAAATGCAATTTAAGAAAAACAAGCACGCGACATTCGAATTTTATATAGATATTATTCAGTGATACAAGCTGTGGGTTATAAATACGAAAGTGTTATGTTTACACCCCAAATAAAAATGTCATAGGTCATGATATGACCCAAAAGATACACCTGGATAATCTCCGCCATTTTGATCTGGCGACATGAATGGGCGAGCCCACTTTGGTTTAAAATAAAATTTTCTAACAAATTAGTGCACTGTATTTCGCATATAAATAATATGTAAATATTATCTATATATCATCAGAAATCACTATTTTGCATTTCATTATTCGTGCATCGCTAGGTTAGGATATATGAGCTGCCACCCCTATAACAGAATGTGCACATCCCTGCATAGTAAATATATATTTGGACTATTTGGACGTATACAACTATGTTTCCAGCATGGCGGGAGCTAAACCAGCTGTACATGTCTGTCAATTGAAACCTATTAGTGTTCCGGAATCTTTAATTAAGGGAAATAAATTCATAAAGTGGGATGACGTAAGTAAAAAATAAATTTCTCTCCCTATCTCTTCATCCACAGCCTGTACTTCCTTTCTGTGAAACCATGCACAGTATACGAACGCATATCTTTCCGGCTGCTTGAACCCACAATGTTTACTCATTTTTAGAAAGACGATGGACAACATTTACCAAATAAAATTCTCTTTTCAGGCACGAAAAGAGAAAGGGAAGTAGTTCATTGCTTCTATTTGCTGGTGATTCCGTCAAGAATAAAGGGCCCCGCCCTCACGTATTTTATAAGCCCCATCAATGTTATTTGAATTTCCAATACAGAAATGGTGAAAGCATTACTGATACAGTCTGGTTTGACATGTAGGGAACGATATGGATGTACTACTATAAGAAACCCTCCACATATGTGTATATTTGTATGCGACATCTTTTCACTCTGAAAGTTGTAGGGAACAACATGGACCAATATACGATAATTTGCATCAGTTTTTTTTTTTTGGTCCTCAGATATGCGGAAAGAGGTTAACCTACTTAATACATGTCATAGAACTTAAGTAGATTACAAAGTTACTACTATTAAGGTCTTCCACATCGTAAGATCTTTTTTTTGGGACATAAAATTCACGTTTTATGGAAAATAAAGAAAAAAAAAATTGCAATTGCATTTTGTTCCCATTTACCTTTTCAGCACGAATCTGATTTGGATGGTTTTGTTACAGTAACACTTAATTTTAATATTGAATTATATCTTAGTTTACAGCAAAGATTGAAAAAAAAATCCAGAAACATTTTTCATTTTCTAGTTTTAACACTCAAGTGTTTACTGTTGACCTCCATTGTGATTCTAATTTCTTCCTCCCATATACTCTTAAAATCTACTTTGCATGAAACAATACAAACTCTTTGCATGAAACACAATAAAAATTCAGTACCTTTGCATGAAACGCACAATACAAACTCAGTACCTTGCATACAAACTCAGTACCTAGTTTCTTGCCAGCACCAGCTTAAATTAAATTCTAGACATTATTATACTGGAAATGTTTGATTTTTTTTTTTAATATTCTGAGAAAGCACACAATTCACCATTTTGACACAAATAGACCAAAAAATGATTCCCATAAATATTTATCCTAAAACACCTTGCAAGCGCAATAATAATTATACAAGACCACATAAATGGTATATGCAAGTATTTGTGCAAAAATTTTGTTTGGTCTCTTTGCCAATAGTCAGCTGATTTTTAATTAAAGACTATCATTTATAACAAGTCTTAAATATCCCACATTTGTCATAAAATTCTTTAAATCACAACAGTAAGGGAGTCAATTGTATACACATCACTCACTGAAAAACCATTGTTAATGTGGGACCCTGGTTGGCCAAGTAGTCTAAGGTGCTTGCCTTTACAGATTGCTGACATCTCACCTGTCTGCATCATGCTTAGAGTCCAGGGGGTGTGAGAGAGCTTTTTCTGTGTCAGTGGTTTTTTCTGGGGTTCTACCTCCATCAGATATACTGCCATTTGTAGGCTTTAATGCAAAATTGCATTAGGCCTACATCCTGTTAATGGGATTAGTAATCATCTACATACATCACTGCACCCTTCATTGTCTTTTTATGGAACAGCTTATGCCTCCCATTAGACTAGATAAGTGTAAAAAAATTGTTGAATCTTTTAAAAGCAATAGGTTTGTACTCAAGATGGTTTTCAGTATTTTTGCCCCACTGGCAGTAGAATCACATGTGTTCAGTGTTGATGCAGTGATTAACCAGAAAAATATAGTGTAGCTTTTCACTGCAAATCAGTTTGCAATGGGATCAGTTATTAACATTGGCCTTATGTGGCTACAGATTTGCATTTCTTATGTAGTTTTGTAACCAATGGTGCCTTAAGTTTCTTTTCATATAGTTTCTGACATAGGTCAGTTTAACCTATTATCCAGTTCTGTGACTGGCTGTAGACTGAACATGGGTTAGTTGGCTCATCAGCACATAGAGAATGACACTTGTGTAAAGAATCATAATGTTGGTATAGAGTAGGCAAAATTAAAACACTGTTTTACAGTGTATATTTTTCAGATGTATTCAGTTTTTGAAAAAAATAAGATGATAAAGAAACATTAAACTCTGCAAGTACAGTGTGACCAACAAATTTGCAGGGTAATAGGATTGGTGGCTGTGTGTATGTGTGTGTAATAAAATCTGGTGCTTCATTGCACAGTTACCATTTAAAATCAATGTATATTAAATGAGAAAAATGCATTGATAACAGATTGCATATATATTAGAGAACCAAGCATTAGTCTATACATATGTATAGTTGATATATATATGTATAATCTATAGCATGTATAGAGTATCAACACCAGTACTCACCTAGTACACCATGAATCTCTCCTCATATTGAATCCACAGTACAAATATTTCCATCGAAAATATTTGCACAAATTTAAAATATTCAGTAATTTTGTCACAGATCTGTATACGACTGAATAAAATGGGAGGAAAAAATAAATAGAAAATAGTAAGAATGATGAAACAGTATGACCAAAGGTTAAATAAGTGTCTGTATAAATTTCACCTAAATTTTCTCATCAGTGATTTGTAATACTTTATTATTGTTGGAAAAACTGTAATTTTCAGCTGCTTTCTGACTAAATCAATAAACAAGGGGTTATATTTATAGGGAATGGACATTATACACTGGTCAACTGATTGCAAAAGACACTGCCAAGCCACTGTATGTTGGTGGCTTGCATTTGTTTGTTTTATAAATCTTGACCCATAATTTGAACAAGTTTAGCCCAGCAATTGACTTTGCAATTGACTTTGATGATGAGCAAGTACTTAAATTAATAAATTCAGGTGAGAATCTTTTATTTTATCAACTGTTACATTGTTTATTGCTTATGCAGCTTATAGAACATGTTTGAGCAATGATTGTATAGGGAATGCATTGTAGATTTGTAGACTTGATGGCTTCATTGCTCATGAATCAGAAATAAGAACATTAACTCTTATGAGCTGTCATCTTTCAACAATAAACAAAGACCAAAGTTTTCAAAAGGCCCAGACATTGGTTGAGATACTCATATTTCCGATGTTTGTTTTAGCACAAAACTAAGAAATTTGTTACAAGAAATGAAATTTTTAGGAGATACGCCACAATAGTTTTATATTAGAATCCATAGCGATTCCCCACCCTATAAAGATAATAAACTTTCTACACATTATTTTTTGCACTTTTAAGAAGAAATGTTTTGTGTATGAGAATAATACATGTATGTGATATTTCAGGAGCAACGCCACAAGCATCTTACATTCAAATTTAGAAGCAATATCTTTTCCCAAATAAAATGTTAATTTACTTTTCGTACTTAAATTTTTTTTGTTAACTAGAAAAAAACTGGTAATAAGGTAAATGAAATTTCGGGAGCCAGGCCACGCCACTCTACGATAGTTTTATATTAGAATCTAAGATTTCCTCCACAAAATTATATTAAACTTTATACATGTTAGTTTTTGCACCATTAAGAAGAAATGTGTACAGAATAATACATGTATGTACATGCATATGATATTCAATTTTCCAACATGTTAATAAAACTTGATGTATTTAACTTTCTGTACTTAAATTGTTACGAGAATAATATCTGTAATAAGGTGATTGAAATTTCAGTAGCCATGCCATGACTGCATTGTATCCAATTTCGCATTATAATGGTGCACATTATAGCAGAGTCATACTGTATACTTTTGTCTTCAAAGGATGGTGCTAATTTGATCTGGGATATTAATGAGATTTTCAGTCCTATTATCAGCATTTACCTTGCTGTCACAGCTTGTAAATTTTGGTCTTTGCACTAAAAACTGTATTATGAACAGACCTTCCTACAACTGGGCATTGGTCTGTTGCATTTCCATAGACTTTAGAAGGCATATACTTGTCAATTAAATTTAATACTTGTAGAGAAAAATTCCAAGATATGATCTTAAATACATATGATTAGTATAAAAAGCAAAGTTCTATTTTTTTTACATTTTTACATTTATACATTTACATTTTTACATTTATACAATTATACATTCATGTTCATCAGATGGCATGTTTTTATACATTTTGAGGGACAACTGTATATATAGGGATCTCTGTTGTATTATAATTTAAAGTGCTCATCATTACTGATTACTACCATCTCACCTGTGGGTTTGAGTCTCAGGCTTGGCCAGTAGGGGTATGTAACAAATTCTTACTGCCTTTTTCTGAGTTCTTTCTTCCCCAGTTATACTGGCCACCATGTATCATCTGCTGACTAATGGCATTTAACCCATAGCAACAACTATACATGTTGTAAAATATAAACACTGACTTAAGTCACTGATTCTCTGATGAATGGGAATAATGTAGAACAAGAAGTTTAGCACCAACTGTCACCAAAGAGTACCACTTTGGAAAGATAGTCCCCTTAATCATATTTAATGTCTATTGGCATGCACAACAGTCCAGTGAGTGGACATGCTTTCAGGCTGGTTGAAATAAACAAATACCACTTTTATACATAATCACATACTAACACCTTAACCCTGGAGATTTTTTTCATTTTTGCCTGAATGTGAGTAGAAACCCATTTTTGGGGCTATTTCTGAATACATCCTAATATTTTCAGTTGTTAAAAAAAAAAAATTGTATTGTAAAGGCCCATCTTATCTTACCTTTTGCAAAGGTTCACCTGTGTGCAGTTCAGACTGTCTGAGGTCAAAAAGTCTAAAATCCAATCCAAAAAGTTAGTTTTTTCCTCTGTATTTTATAGTGCAATTAGAACATCCATATTATTTGGTATCATTGCAAAGCATCATAGGTCTACCTTTCTATAACACCACATGACCTTGACACTGCAGAGCTCAGAAGTAGGCTATCACCTCCTGCCCTGTAAACTTGTCACCAGGGGTTAAGGAGTTAATTCACTTTAGCCACACAGATATATTAGCACTTAAGATGATTATATTGAGTATTGAGTAAATAAGTGACTTGTGAGAGGAAAAAGACAATTCAAGTTGGAAAGATATTTTCTTTCATCATATCTACACATTGACATGTCAGAACTGTTAATGGAGTGATACTGCTGTGCACAGTTGTAAAAAAAAAACAAACAAAACTTCTGCTGCTTACAAGCATAGTTATTTTTTTCTTTCATAGACCATTTTGACAGTTTATAGTAATGTTTAGAACTGGGGTATCATGCCACAAGCATATGGCTTGATGTCCCACCCAGTCACATTATCCTGACACCAGACCAACCAGTCCTTACACTAACCTCTTAATGCTGAGCACCAAGCGAGGCAGCTGTTAGTACCATTTTTAAAAAGTCTTTGGTATGACTCTGCCAGAGTTCGAACCTGCAACTTCCTGCATCAGAGGAGGATGCTCTAACCACTAGGTCACTGTTGACATTTGTTGAAATTGGCCTCTTCAATCAATCTTACTATCAAATGTACTCTAATAAAATGTAATTCATGTCACAAGCTGAGCAAATCCCAAGCCTGACCATGACAGAATGTACCACAAAACTATTTCTAATTAATTAATTAATCTCCCATTTACCATACATGCAAAGTCCTCAGAATTGTTTAGGAGTCTTTTATACCCATCTTTTGATCTGCTGATTTGCTGACAAGATCTCCCAGAAATAAAAAAGCTGTCAAGCAATAGGTATTTCCAGCTAAAACATCAATACACTGTTCACACTACCATAATCCATCAAGTTATGAGTCTGGTTTCCTTATTTCTCTACTCTTTTACTCTTTGTTACAAAGAGTAACTGAGGGGAGAAGTCAGGGAACCAGACTGTAAAGTTAATACAATTAGAATGTTTCTTGCATTTTCATAATCAGAATATAATTGGTCTTTGCTGTTGTACAATATGTAGTGCACTTAGATGGAGGCGAATCAATTAACACTAAAAATTTATGCCTATTCCTACAACTATGTATGCTGCTATTCATTTTACTTGGTTGTGGTACGATGTGCACTTTCCCAAGAAAAATAGTTGTTACACTAATCTCCCAGACTTGTTATGATGGTTTTATTTTATAAATGGTATGGTTTGTTTTCTCTGAAAACAAGATTTTTCAGTTTTCACTGAAAAAAAGTAGTTTTAAGTAGAGGATAAGACCTGGTCACCAAACATTTAGGTGGTGGGAAATAATTCTTTAAATATACGGCATTAAATGAAACGAAAGTGTTGCAAAAAGAATGCACAATTTTTTTTGTATGTGGTTGAATTGTTGATATGATTTTATGGGATTAGCCACTGTTAATGGTACATTTCTCACACTACCATAAATGATTTTTATGTAGAACGATTTAAAGGCTGCAGTGTTATCCTTTACCCACACTTGCGATTCAGAGACCCACACCAGAGTATTAATTTGATCCCCAGTTTTGATACAAAAGTTTGTTTTTAATCGGTCTGACCCCTAGTTTTGACACCAAGGATATTTTGACTCTGCTTGCACCCGAAGGGGATACATTGAAACTTGCATTGGTCTCACTCTTGCTTTTTACAAACTTCTCCAGCAGTTGCCTGCTTATAAAGAAGCAATACATACACATAATGGAAGTAGCAAGTGTGTTTTGGGTCCTCAGATGTTTTCTACCAATTTGCTAGTTAGGTTTGAGGTTCCTTAAATCAAACAAATTTGCAAATAATTTTCCACAAATGAATTAAATAATGCAGGAAGCGTGTTCTGCTCCTGTTTGCAAGACTCTGTCTTTCATTGATATTTTTCTAAAGAATTGTTTGAAAATTTCAATGACATTAATCAGAAAGATTGACTGTAGTAGTTAGAAATCAATTAGGTAGGTAAATATATAAATTTGGGTGAACTTTTCTCAACCACTACCTCATGGTTGTATTATGCCTGTAGACAGAGTAAACAACTGTTGGGTATTGTTTAATCTGTATAAAGCAGTGATTGAACTTTGGATAAATTGAAGAAAAGCACAATGAAATGTTAATGACCTTGTTGATTGTTCATTAATACTTAGATTATCAGTTGCTATCTGAGATCAAAATGCAGTTATTTAAACTGTCACAATTAGAAAATTGACATCTTGAATCATATAAAGAAGCACAATAACTTTTTTTCAAAGAATACTGCATATCTTGCCAAATTGCTAAAGCAGATATATTTTGGCCATGAAACTTTGTAATTCTTCAAAAAATTGAAATTATTGTAAAATTTGTTTCAATGCCAGGCTTTTTACTGTTTGAATAGATTTATTTAATCGAGTTGATAATCTGAAGAATATCTTTTATGCTCACTTATAAGTCTATTCCATTTGTAACTGGGAGACTGATCTGCAGTCATAATGTACCATCAGATCTGGTCTGTATAGTTAGCTAGGAATAATCAGTAGAATGAACATATACCCAGATCTGCATGCACATAATGCAATGTTGTTTGCTGCTCACTTTTAGATGAGTATATACAGTACCTTCAATATTAGTACACACACACACACACACACACACACACACACACACACACACACACACACACACACACACACCTTCAATGTTAATTGTTTTTATCAAATTTGAGATGTTGGTGTTTCTCAAGAATATCAATGATGTCGTTAATACTCAGCAGTTACATAGACAAAATGGACATATTTAGGATTCACTGAAGTTTTTTCAGCCAGTTGAGTGTTGTCTATTCTGTCAGAATGTACACTTTATGTACACTTTATGAACTCTCAGTGAGGCCATCAGGGTGAAGCAATGCACAGAATACATGTATTTGTAATTTTTTACAACCATGAGCATCTTTCCATGTATTGTTTATTTTTGTTTTCTACCCATCATGGGTATTGGCGGTTGTATACTTTTCTAAATAGCTTTATATTTAATAATCTGTCTTTTGCTTTTCTCAAATATCTTTGCATTGGTAAGTTAAATTTTCCATGGCTGCACATGACACTAAATCATTTGCGAAGTACACAATATTTTCATTTTAGGAATGAATATATGGCATTTACAAATATTGAAGATTACAAACTATGTTGACAAATAATACCTCTATATTGGACCTTGGATACCATAATATAGTCAACAACTGATGAAAGTACAATGAGGAAAGAATTGGCTGTTATATTATATGCCTTTGCCACTAACAAATAAAGATAATTATAGGTACATGTAATTGTGAAAAATCCAACCAGCTGACAATATTTGTTGGTTATGGGAAATTGATTTTGATATTCATTTCTTGTGTTTTTAATTTTATGTTGCACTATATAGCCTTGCAGTGTTGATGCACCCTAAAATTCAGTATCATATTTATTGATCAGACAAAAATTATTTGTAAAAAAATTAATTTTCATATTTAACTAAAATAGTCATGCCTGGTACATGCTAATAAGTGAGATGGTGTTTATCTTTTAAGATCATTGCATCAAATTACTTGTACTTATTTTTCAGAATGCACTTTTAGGTATAAATGCTTTACAATTTTTGGATGATGTGTTATTCTCAGAATGCACTTTTAGGTAAAATGCTTTACAATTTTTGGATGTTTTTTTCAGAATGCACTTTTAGATCTAAATGCTTTGCAGCTTTTGGTTGATGATGTGATCCACACCAGATAAAGTTGTGCTTGTTTGAGTTTCATGAATGAAAGAGTGTTTGTTGATAATTAAAGCTGGGGAGGGGATTTAAGCAAAGTAAGGTACACATATCTTTTTTTAATCCATGTGGTGAAATCAGCCCACTGCAGTACTAAGATCACAAAGTTCCAGCTGCAAAGAGCTATTCAAGATTAGTAACTAGCTAATGTCAAGGAATAAATGTACACCACTTCCAACTACCTTCTAACCAGTTGACCTTTCAGACCTGTTTGCAAATTTCTGTGACAAGCCATCAGAGAAAAGCTTGATTTGTCACCATACAGTTGAATTACAAACTTTCAACAGCAACCATTAGCAACATTTGAACCTGTGTCTATGGATGTAGTATATACAATCCTGATGAAGAGTACACCAAAGTCATGTGACATCACTGCTACTGAGTTCTTAGATCCAATATTGACTTCGCTGACCTTATTAATCTCTCATCTGGAGAATTCCCATCATTTTTCAAAACTGCCATTGTAAAGCCTCTACTGAAGAAACCAAAACTTGACCATAACAATTTAAAGAACTAAATCCCATTTTCTAATCTCCCATTCATGTTAAAAAATCTTAGAAAATGTTATTCTATCCCAACTTGTAACTCATCTGAATTCAGTCTTTTTAGCAATGTACAGACTGCTCTGGATAGAAGAGTGATTAGTCCTCACTCTCCTTGACTTGTCTGCAGCATTTGACACAATAGACCATGATATATTACTTAATACAATGTCTCCAGCATGCATTTTGCATTCACATACAGCCTTACTTTGGTTCAAGTCCTACTTGGTCAACAGGACATAAATTGTGAATGCAAACACTCCAGACCAGATGATCTATGTTGTGGTGTTCCACAGGAGTCCTTCTTAGACCAGTTCTCTTCATTCCATATACTCAGCCACTAAGTGTCATAGATCATCATCCAGTCTCACCAATTGTGTGCTGATGACACCCACATATACAAATCTAGCCATCCACCTGAAGTTGAAGCTACCACCCATGGTAATGAGAGGTGCATTTCTGATTTGAAATCATGGATGACATTTAATGGGCTGTAGATGGATGATAAAACTGAAACAAGACTTTTCATTCACGACCTTTGCCTCAGACAATATCAGCAACACCAACATTGAATTCAGTCAATATGAAACTTCATCGTTGCTCTTGATAGTACTCTTACTGCAACATGTCATGAACATATGCAAGGCTGCATATCTTGAGCTGAGACATTCAGCTCCATTTGCAAGTGTTTCTTGGTGCTTTGAAGACTGTTTAGTTCTGTTTGGTTGGTCTCTGTATCTAATACAGAAGCTTCAAGGGGTTCAAAATGCTATCTATGATCAGAGCATGTCTCCCAATGCTCTGTACCCTGCACTGGCTATCCATTTGATCCAGAATTAAACATTGGGTTTATTCTCTTCTGTGTTTTGCTGGCTGGGTCTGATCCAGCATACCTATCCGACCTCACCCATGTGTACACACCAGTAAGATACTTATCTTCAGACACTCATATTCTCATTATTCCCACTATAAAAATGAAATCATATGGACAAGTTCTTTTGCATGTCAGGCCCCAGCAACATGGTGCAAATTGTCCACTGTGATCTCATCTCATTCAAGAACACTCATAAGGCTTGCCTATTTCAACTGCAAGAACGGACCTAATATTTCCTTCCTTGAACTATCTACAGCATGTTTTCTATTTTCTAATTTTCATGGTTGTTTTTATTTTTGTAATCATATCATTGTTGCAAAGCGCTTAGAGCTTTTAAAGATTAGGTGCTATTCATAATCCTTGTTGCATATTATTTACAAAAGAATCAGCTGGTATATCACTGCATAAAGCTATTGCAGGACACATGTCCTTTTCTTTTTAATATTTACTTCTTGCATTCTTAAACATTTGATAAGATTCACAAATGATTTTTTTCATAGTTGACTAAAATAGTCATATCTGGTACATGTCAATATGTGAGAAGGTGTCTGAAGTACATATCTTGTTTTCTCAGAATGCACTTTTAGGTATAAAATGCTTGAGTTTTTGGTTGATTGATGTGATCCACTTGAGATAAAATTGTGCTTTCTTGTATGTACTACTTAATTGAAGATATTTAGGTCAAATTTAGGTGCATGTTTGTAATTAAAACTAGGGAGGGGATTTAAGTTACATGTATGTCTTTTATTTAGAGGTAGAGTAAAATAAATCTTTATTATTAAGTGTACAAATGTAAATAATATTAAGGTGGAACAAATACATGTATACCAAAAAAAGTCCTGCAGCTAAAAAACTCTTATGCTAAACTACATTGGGATGAGATTTTCTGCCTGTAGCAAGTGTTGCTTTTTTATATTTGACTGCCATTTTAGAGATCGGTGGAGAAAATGGGGTGGATGGAAAATACTATTAACACAAGCATTCATTTCTTTGATTGATTTACTGTGATTGGTGGTTTGGCATATTAAAGAACAGAAAAACAATTTAAATTGCAGCTAGCACAGGCAATGCTATTCAAACCAATCAACATGGATTTAACTATTCAGTTCAAACCATTGGCAGACATATCCATTCTCCCACTTGCAGTGATCTCAAATTTTTGGCAGCATATGGGTAGGTGTGTTGGTGTCATATTTTTAAAAATGCTCATTTTAATTTAATTGAAATAAAATACCAGTAAAATATAACCAAAGTACATATATTTACATTGTATTCTTGATTGCCCTAAGTTATAAAATTTATAAAATGATTCAATATCAGAATAATTTGTTTCAATTTACATAAATTAATTTCTGTTTTCTCCATATATTGTTTTGATTACCACAGTAAAATGAAAGTGTTTTAGGCAAAGTCTTTCTGTACTAGTTGTCATAAGGTAAATCAGCACTTTCTGTGCTAACCTCTTCCTTACCTCACTCTTATTCTGTTCATTGTAAAAATGATATAAACCACAAAAAGATGGAACATATAATTTATTAATGGATGTCAACAAAAAAATCATAACAGTTGTAATTTTAATAAATAACAAGTTAGGATATGGTTAAAATATTAGATACATTTATTCCAGATGTAGTTTTTGTGGAAATTATGAATGTTTTGCAAAATAGCTCACTAAAATTATTTGGTTTTATGGGCAATTCAAAGAAATAGATGGATACATTAATCACAATTAATTGTGCCATATATTCTAATTTTTTTTAATTGTTGGAGAAATGATTAAAATATAAATGAAGAAATAATCCAACAATTTTGTTTCTAACTGGAACAGTGTATCAAAATTATAATTACCAATCAAACTGACTAGTTGCAAGATCAATCATGAGGAATTCAACCTCAAAAATTTACTTTACCATTTTTACTCGGAAAGCTGTTTATGGATCATGTGGACCAGAAACCTTAGAAGAGCATTGCATTTTAAAACTAGATGTTGAAAAAGTACATTTTAAAACCCCCTACCCCTGGCCCCATACCAAGGTACTGTTTTGAGATGGAAATTATGACTGTCTTGAAGTAATAGAAAAGAGCAAAGCCAACAAGTTTTGCAAAAATTTTACAAATTTATTTCCCTAGAATACAAGAAAAAGTTTTAAAGAGTAATGCAAATAATCCAAAAGTTAAATCACTGGTCCTAATGAATAAAGTTCTAATTAAATTCCAGTGGTGCTTAAAATTAGATCCATTGCTGAAGTTGTTTGTGTATTGAATGTACCAGTGGCCTAAAGTGTGATGATGTACTAAGTCTTCCAGATAATCAGTAATATAATCCAAGATGTCCTTGTTTTGAGTTCACCATAATTTCAAAATTAATGTTTCTTTTTTAGAATATTATTGAAGAGCACTTTGTTTTTCTAGTGAAAAACAATTTGAACAGTTTCACCTAAATCAAATAGTGAGCACAATGATACAAATAATTCTAGAATTATGTTGAATGCAAGAATAATTTTAAAGTAAAGAAGATAATATTTATAAAAAAATATGGTACAAAAGAAGAGCCAGGATGTAGGTCCCAAGTTCATTTCTTGAAATACTGGAAATATACCAGTGTCCTTTACTCATACCCAAATGTTTCTCTCAGTGATCCTAATATTTAACAACAATAGTAACTATTTATTATTTCTTTAACAAGGTTAAGGCCAAATACAAATAAACATACCATATAACCATGGAAGAAAAAATAACAAATACAAATTAAATATACATAACAAGACCCAGCTAGCTCATTCTGTCTTTAATCTCTACCATTCTCATTCCACTATTTTCAGAGAAAATATTCCAATTCACTGATATTGAACCACCTTTAATTAAAGCCCAGATTTACATGTTTATTAAGCAGGTCTGACAGGCAGTGCTACTGTGCATTTTCATGCAGTGTTCTTTCCAGAAATGGAAAAATGGTGCCCATAATAATTCAAAACTGGTAAGTTTTGAACAAATCAAGGTTGCAAATACCCATACTTTCTTGTTGTTCAAGAAATTCACAGGTTATCTATCATGGATTTAATTATTTCTATATTAATGTTCACTTTTCCAGTATCAAAAGCTTTAAGTCTATAATTGCTGATTTAGCCTCAGCTTGGCTGTCCACAATGTGGGTCATCCTATTTCAGTTGACATAAAAATACATGTAATAAAATCTGCTTTAGTCTAGACTCCACAACTACTGGTCTAAAGTATAGAAAATGGTTGATAAGTGAATAATTTTATTCTAGACCTTTTGATCTTTTGACTAGTTAGCCTCTATCATGAGCTATTCATACTGGGATTTGGATTTCATATTCTGTAACCATTCCTGTATAAAGAAGTTATTTTACATTTTTTTTTCCTCAAAAAAATGTAGCATTAAATTTTTCTCAGTGTCATCAATAATCATGGATCATGTAGTCTGGATCACTGCCCATACTAATCAAAATCAGTAAGACATTTTTGTCAGCTGATGAAATTGATCATCTTGCACTTCTTTGGCAATGGATGCACTCTAATAGTAAACAGTGTTAAATATACTATAACAATCTTTTTTATAATAAAAAACCAATACCAATACCGTAAGTAAAAAATTATAATAAATTATAATTATAATTAAAAAAACAATAAAAAAATTCTTCTTGGTTAATTTTGTGTATGCATGGTTCTCATGTCTTGTACCAAAGATGCTGTACACTGGTAATGCTCTTGTGTACATGAGTGGACAAGGACAAATGTTTTCTTAGGGAGATGTGAGAAATGTGATTTTAAAGATGTTTTCACTTTCATTCATCTTATTTTTGGTTTGGTGCTTTACAGCATAACATGGTAGATTTAGTGCCAGGCATTCAAGTAAAGGTTCCTTGTTTAAGGGACACACCATTGGTGCTGATCCAGGCTGATTGATGGTAGTTCTGGAACCCACTTCCTTTTGGTTATGAGTCATCAACAATACAATCTCTTACACATCTATATTTTCAGTCATTATCACTTGTTAAATATCTGTATTTGGAAGAGATGCTTTGATTAACTCATTCAGCTTGAAATATGTTGTGTTGGTGAGAATATTTATCTTGCTCTTGCAGTGATTGGCTAAGCAGGTTTATGCAGTGATTGGCTAAGCAGGTTTATGCAGTGATTGGCTAAGCAGGTTTATGCAGTGATTGGCTAAGCAGGTTTATGCAGTGATTGGCTAAGCAGGTTTATGCAGTGATTGGCTAAGCAGGTTTATGCAGTGATTGGCTAAGCAGGTTTATGCAGTGATTGGCTAAGCAGGTTTATGCAGTGATTGGCTAAGCAGGTTTATGCAGTGATTGGCTAAGCAGGTTTATGCAGTGATTGGCTAAGCAGGTTTATGCAGTGATTGGCTAAGCAGGTTTATGCAGTGATTGGCTAAGCAGGTTTATGCAGTGATTGGCTAAGCAGTTTTATGCATATCTGATTGAAATCTCAGAATAGGCAGTCCTGGATGATAGTGGTTTGTTTCGTGACATTCATCAATGCATTAGAAGTAATTCAGAAGTTGTCAATCTAGACCAAGCTACCTTGGCAGATGAATGTCAGGCCTTGTGTTCCAGATAAGCAATTCAAAGCACAAAATGTCCATATTAATCATTGTTGTTATGTTCTGTAAACCATCCAAACAGTGGAAGGAATACAAATATCTCATCATGAAAATGATTAGCTGTCATTTTTCAGCTATTTCAAAATGACTTGTGCTCCACGAATCCCAATAGCTGTACTTGCAGGTTCCACCTAAGAACCACTGACCTGAGGGCAAATACTGACAAACTTTCTCAAAAACACCCACTTGGGCTCTTTTCAAGTATTACTTTACCCCAAAATGAAGAGTTCCAAATTTTAATTCAATTTTTTGGTAGCTTAAAATTACATAATTGTTTCCATCTTTAAAACTGAGCCTAGGTAACAGCATGCAACAATTGAAACATGTGTTGAATACAAAACTTGTTGGGGCCATCTCACCTGAGTGGGTTAGAGTCTTAAGATTTGTTGAATGTGGATATGTGAGAAAGCTTGCCAGTAGCTTCTCTTGGATGTGGTTCTTTCTGTGGATTTCCTGGTTTCTTCCTCCACTACTAATACTGGCCACCATGTATAGCCTATCATGTGCTGAAAAATGGTGCTAAGCATCACAAAAACAACAAGACATGTTAACTTGTAATTGATGTCTCTTTTGATGTGTTTATGCTACATGTCTGCCATGATTCCTCAGTGCTAGACATCACTATAAGCAGCCACACTGCAGACATTAGCGATATGACTGAAATTTTTTTGTTAAAAATCAAAATCACACACACATCATGTATGGTATACATCATCAGTTTTTTGGGCTTCTTTATTTCTTTATTTCTTTTCTACAAAGAGAAAGGTGTCTTTACTATTTAAATTTTGCTTCTTTAAAATGCTGACCAGAGTGGCAACACAGATTATGCAAAAGGTCCTTTATAAAAAAAAATAATTTACAGAAAATGTCTTAAAAAGATACAAGTAGGCAGAACTTGTACAAAAATCAAAATATATTTTTTTTTGGAACTTTTTCTAAATGCTTCCATATACTTTAAATAAAAATTGGGTGGTGCATATATATGGTGGAATTGAAAGAAAGAGTTTAACTATGCAGAAAGAAAATCTGCTTATGTCAAGTGTGGCATTTTATAATGAAATCTAGCACTGTGGCTTCATGCTGCAGACATTTATCATGTCCCACCCAGTCACATTATCCTGACACCAGGACCTGTCCTAACACTAACCTCTTAATGCTAAGCCCTAGTTGGGCATTTGTTAGTACCATTTTTATAAGTCTTTGGTATGACTCAGCTGGGTTTCGAACCCACAACCTCCTGCATTGAGGCAAAAGTTCTAACCACTAGACCACTGCAGCTGTCAACTGCTTCTGATAGCAAGCCTTATTGGTTTGGGGGGTTTCAGATTTTTTTCTGATGTCTAGTTGGTCCCAAATGAAAAGTATGCTACCCAGACAGACAGCATGCCCACCACAGTGGTGATCTTGAAAATATTGTTACTGCCACTTCATCTAAATGGATAGTGACATCAGCATGGAGTTTTCACTGAAGACTGAAAGATGTTTTGTTGGTACTGAATGAATATTGTGCCAATCTGACAATCCATTGTGGCCACCATGGCAGCTTTTGAAAATATTGTTTCTAATTTTCCAAAATGGACAGTTGTAACTTAATTGTCCTGTTGTTCCATAATTAAAATGGTGTTAATTTGACTTCTAATATGGATGCCACAATGAACATGTTGAAAATATAACTAACTCTCCTGAAAGGATGGTTATATCAACATAAGATTTCAAAAGAAGTCTCCAGTTATGTCTTAAGTCTTAAGTCATATTGATCCTACCGAGTGTACATCCAGTAGTGACTGATCTGTCATACCAAACCAAACTGCATAACATGAGAGATGATGGTTTCAACACGATGAAGTTAAGAAGAAATGGCCTTAGAATTTCTTGAAAATTTTCTTTGGACAATAGTCAGTTCATCTGAGCAATTCCTATTTAGACATGTGTTAGTATGTTTTATACTTTGGATAAAGTATGTTTAAGATCATTGAGACATTGTCATACTGCTGGGTATTTAGAAAGGATTAAAAAAATAATGCAGATGGATGCATGCCTGATCATGTATATACAAATGGGATGTTTTGTGGATGTACCCTGCCTGTTCAATACTAAAGGGATGTTTTTCTAATGTACTGTCTGATCATGTATATACAAATGGGATGTTTTGTGGATGTACCCTGCCTGTACAAATGGGATGTTTTGTGGATGTACTCTGCCTGTTCATGTATATACAAATGGGATGTTTTGTGGATGTATTGCCTGAACATGTACATATATATACAAATGGGATGTTTTGCAGACCTATATATATATATATATATATATATATATATATATATATATATATATATATATATATATATATATATATATACACACAAATGGGATATTTGGTGGATGTACTACCTGATCATGTATATACAAATGTTTTGTGGATGTACTTTCTTTTCATGTATATGCAAATTGGATGTTTTATGGATGTACTACTTACTGCCTGTTCATGTATTATAGATGGTACAGATGGGATGTTTTGTGGATGTACTGCCTTTTCAATACAAATGGGATGTTTTGTGGATGTACTGCCTAATCATGTATATACAAATGGGATGTTTTGTGGATGTACTGCCTAATCATGTATATACAAATGGGATGTTTTGTGGATGTACTGCCTAATCATGTATATACAAATGGGATGTTTTGTGGATGTACTGCCTAATCATGTATATACAAATGGGATGTTTTGTGGATATGCTACCTGTTCATGTATATACAAATGGGATGTTTTGTGGATGTACTGCCTAATCATGTATATACAAATGTGATGTTTTGTGGATGTACTGCCTAATCATGTATATACAAATGGGATGTTTTGTGGATGTACTGCCTAATCATGTATATACAAATGGGATGTTTTGTGGATGTACTGCCTAATCATGTATATACAAATGGGATGTTTTGTGGATATGCTGCCTGTTCATGTATATACAAATGGGATGTTTTGTGGATGTACTGCCTGTTCATGTATATACAAATGGGATGTTTTGTGGATGTACTGCCTAATCATGTATATACAAATGGGATGTTTTGTAGGACCTACAGTGATTATAAAAGACCAATGTATGATAAAACTGACCAGAATCTTTACATTTGAAAGCAGGTACATCAGGGCTAACATATTCCATGATGCTGCTTGTATTAATGCATAGTGGCTGAGGAAGGGCAAGTTACAAGTTGCTTGTCTGATTAGTTATGTGGTAGTAGATTTAATATTATGTGAAGTATAGAATGAGTAAAAATAATGCATGGCAAGTGTCCAGCATAACAAATTACCAACTGCACTTTTTCAAGCTCTGTAATGCTAAGTTGGAACTGATAGGATATCAGGAATCAGGATATTGGGGCTGAGCAAAATTTTTTTAACCACTAGTCCAGGACAAGTGGTTTCAGAAAATTAACTAGTCCCATATTTCTCTTCACTAGTCCCACCTTACTTTTTCTCTGGTCCCAAAATGGTAATCACTGAATGAGATTTGATGAAATGTATGTACTTAATCCATAGAAACATAATTATTTCTTAAAAGAAATTTTTCAAAAACCTTGGTTTTATACATTTAGTTTATTCAGTTTCAAATATGTTTTAGCTGATGAATTTGAAAATGTCCATGTATAATGTTTGCCACTTGCACCAGCACTAAGCCAGCAGTTGATAGCTGTGTCTGGGTTAAAGTTTTCATTCTCTGGTCCATTTGCAGAAATGTTCATCTGGGTGAATTTCCTACCTGTGCCAGTTTTGGATATTGTTTGCAGTAATTGCAAAACATCTTTCCTTCTGAGTCAATATATTCAAGCCAGGGATAATTTCTGTATCTTAGTGTCATATTTGACAGTTTTTGCCATCAGATTGTTGCTTATGTCTCTTTGGAGAAATAGCTACCACACACTCAGTGCCTGTCCATTTTCAAACAAAAAATTTACCTTTTCCAAATTGCTGTTATTACCCTCCTTACAAAAATAGTTCAGCAAACTTATTTTATCCAGAGTATCTATAGCTTGCTTGATAACTATTATAAATTTCCTCTTAAATAGGTACTAAAACCGATCATTAATTAGCATACTTGTTTCACCGCTTCACTGCAAACACAATTCCACACACAATATTGTATGTGGAATAATCAATCATAAACTAAATTAATAAATAATTAATAAATAAATAAAATAAATGAAAGAATCATTACAGTCATTTAATCAGTTCCTAAAGGAAACCAACACTGATGTGGGTAAAATACCTATCATTAATTTAATTGCATTGACTCACTAGAATAAAATCAATTAGTGCTTGTTAAGATCTAGTCAGTTTCCTCTGACTCTTGCTACCTTATTTTTTATATTTGGACATTTATGTTGGGGTGTATGGTCAAATATGTCCATTCCCAATTGAAAAGTTGGAATTAGCCAGCACACAAGGGTAGCCGATTAGTAACTGAATTGTACAACAGGTCTAGATCTATTTACAGTAGTGTTGGGTGACACAAAAAATTTTGTATGGCAGTATTTCTGAACATTCCATACTATATATACAATGTATAGTTAGTGCAGTTGTTTTAAGGACCAACCCATTTCAGATATCCTAGGAGTTTTTTAAAATTTAAAAATATTCTTGTTTCGATGCATAGACTTTAAAATATAATTTATCTTTAGGCAAAGAAAATAATCAGGCTGTAAAGAAATAAGCCCCCCCATGCCAATTTAATGGTCAGTACCTATAGAAGTTAAATTTGTTAGGTGTATGTTGCACAAGTTTTCATCTAAACATTGTAACTTGAGTGATTCTGCTTACACAATATATGACCCCTGTAAAAATGATAGTGCTGATATTAGAAAACTTGTTGATAAACATGGAAAGTGTTGATACTGATGTCTAGTCTACTGCTTACACTATTGTTATAGTGGGCAAGGAAACTTGGAGTGGCATGCCAACCCTGAGCAAGAGCTCAATGAGAACAGGTATACTTAATCAACAAACCTGAAAATATTTAGTGGACTAGAGAAATTAAATTTACTCTTCCGAAAATTCTGTTTCATTTACTTTACACTTTAACATACACATATAAAAAACTAAATTATTTTTTTTTCTACATCAAAACCCAGAATTATTTCACAAGTTGGATTTTGGCCTAGACATCATTCACAACTTTCCATTATGCTGCCATATCAAACATGTGATTCAAGGTACATAAATAAAATTTTGTAATATTAAAAAACTCATTTCCAATTTTGTCCTAAAAATGAAACCCTCTTAATTTTCAAATTCATAACCAAATTATGGGGTGAGATGTGGAATTTTGATACATTACATAAAACTTTGAAAGTACCATGCTTTGTAGGACTAAAAAATTAAGTTGCTATTTATTTTAGGTATGTAGTTGGTGTAGATTTTGTGGCCCAATTTAGGGGACATTTGAGGAAATTTTGGATATGCATGGTAATTTAGCTCATCGTCGCTGCTTCTACATCAATTAGAGAATTTTATTGAAATTTTGTAGACTATATGTGGTTGGTTTGAATGCGCATTAAAATTCTTTTTCCATCTGGTCAATTTTTGGTTGCATTTCTACAAAAATGGTCCAGGGGCCCGACAAGTGGATGAGAAAGCCTGCCAGTAGCTTCTAGTGGGTCAATGGTTCTTCCCTGGGTTTTCCAGGGTTCTTTCTCCACCATTAATACTGGCTGCCATGTGTAGCCTATCTTGTGCTGAAAAAAAAACCTACAACAGCAACAACAAAAAAGGTCCAAACAAAGATAACTTTGGGGATTCAGTTTATCAGTTTCTTATCCCATATCAGAATATTTTATTAAAAATTTGTAGGCTGTATTTGGGGATGGTGTAGTTGTGTAACGAGATTTCATTTTTTCCTCTGGCTCATTATTTTTAAGAGAATTTACTGAAAAATGATTAAAATGAAATGGTTATTTTTTAGTGTTGCATCAAGGATCACAAATGCCATAAACTTCCATCCTACATATTTTGGGGATATGCATTTTAAAGGGACAAAGGGAAATGGATGATAGTGCTTAATACACTAGCATTGCTAAAAAAAATCTTATTTGCTTTGGCAATTTTTCCCACCTTAACTTTAGTCTGTACTGTGCTATCTTTTCCTTGGATTTTGTCAGGCTTTATATTGTAGATATACACCATATAGTTGGCACTGATGTACAGTAATGGGTGGTTTTTTCCCCTCAGGCCCATACCAGTATTTGGGGAAATTTCTTGAAAGTTGTTAGAAGAGACAGCAGGGATATCATCAGATGGAGTCAGTTGTCCTTGCTAACTGACCATCTACACCACTTAAGAATATTTATATCAGTTGGTGATAAACTTTACATTTGTTTGGTGTAGTTTATGGACACAATTCTTGAACATTTGTGAAGAAAAGGTTTCAAGACATTTTGGCTTGTCATTGTCCTTGTTTTGCCTTTCATTTTTTACATTTAATGAAAAAATGTCCCAAAAAAGGGTATTTTGAGAATGTAGCTTATTTCTTTTCCTCCCACCCTGCTTAGAAGAATGTATGGAAAATTTTTAACTTGTATATATGGTTTGTGTGGATGGATAGTGCAGTCAGACTTGCCACTTGTTCATTTTTAGAAATGTCTTGAAAAATTTTAAAAAAGGGAATTAAGCTTGTTTAGTATTTATGCAACCATACAATATTATTACAGGACATTTAGAGATGTATGTAAACAATATTTGGATCTTTTAGAGGTATATTAAAAATCCATATCCACACACATTACTTCAAAGGTTTAGAGAAAGTATGTTGTTTGCCATACAAGACAAACTTGTTCAAAAGACTTGGGAGGTAGGATATGAGTGTCCCTGACTACTGCACATTTCTACATGTAGTTGAGAAATTGACTGTTGTGATGGTCCAGTATGCAGAATTATAACAAGTGCAAATGTTATACAATGTCCTCTGCACTTTTCATTTTTGTGTAAGCTGTTCACTTTTACTGACATGCTAGCCTAGGGGCCAAAGTTGTGGGACAGAAAGTTGGAATAGCTGCTACCATCTGTACTCGATTGTAAGTCCAACTGCAATCATCTTAGATCAGGATTGATGTGGTCTGATTAATCCTGATTTACTTGTGCATTATGGGTCTGTGCAGTTTGTAGTCTGACTTAGGTGACTATATATATGGTATTCACAGCTCAACTTGTTGCATCATTGATTGATATGCACTTTAGTTGCTCATGCATAATAAACATCCCGTCTGTGAGCAGCATTGACTCAATTCATAATCTGGTAGATATGGGTTATACTGTTATTTTGCTAACTCCTGGAGGTTTTTGTCATTTTTGCCTGAAATGAAGTAGGAAACATCATTTTGGGGCCTATTTGTGAATACATCATAATATATCGACCTCCAACAGATTTCATGTTAACCTAATGCCTATGCTTTACACCCATCATTTTTGTATCAGACCATTTATTCCAAATGCTCATCTTATCCTACTGTTTGCAACGTTTGGACTGTCTGTGTGCAGTTCAGACTGGTCTGCCTTAGATCAGAGGCCCAAAAATCTGGACACAAAAGATCAATTCCAACCTCAGTCGAATTTTGGGTGGAAATATATTTTCCCTTTGTATTTTGTAACACAACGTCCAGATTATTTGGTATCATTGTACAGGACCAGATTATTTGGTATCATTGTACAGGACGTTGATGCTACAGAGCTTGTAAAAGGCTACTAACTCCTGCTGCATAGACGTGGTACCAGGGGTTAATGTGTTAATTAAGCTAAACTTAAGAAGTATGGATCATATTCCACCAGTGCTGGTAGATATCAATCTGTATTGTTTTGTGCATGTGGATGCAGCATACCTTCTCAATGTGTCATAACATGAAATAATGGCATGAACAAAATTCTTTTTTTTTCTTTTTGAAGAATAACAAACATTATACTGCTGGGTCAAGATAAAAGGAAAATCTGGGATGCCATGAGGTAATGTTTCAAATAAGTGATTTCTCCATTTGGTTTCCATAATCATCAGGTAGAAAAAAAACCCCACTTAAGGCATCAACCATTTGTGTGAGAGGTGGTTGTGGCCAAGTTGTTTTTTTTTTAACAATAATTTTTATATATAATACCAGGATTTTTTTTAAAATAAAAGAATTTATTCTTTGTGTATAATGGGTATAATTATTTCTCTTTATACCTTTCAGAACAAGAATATTTTTTCAAAGCTATTTGGGGATCAAAATTTTAAAATAAAATTCTGGCCCCACCCAAGTAAAGTAAAATTGTTAGTCCCTAAATAAAGTTCCTGTCCTTATGCATAAACAAATGTTGTTAGAAAAGCATGCAGCTGAGCCTACCTTTGGCATCTAAAACCAAGCACTGTGCACTGCTTTTATTGCTCAAATGTCTTTATAAGCTTTTTTTGTATGTGTGTTTGACTAAATTTAAAGTAGAAGAATCATGTTTTATAATATATATATATATATATATATATATATATATATATATATATATATATATATATATATATATATATATATATATATATATATATATATATAAGAATCGCTCAAACATAGTGTTTGCTTAGAAACTGGGGGAGAGAGTCTTGTTTTTTAATCCTACATGTCACTAAGAGTGTTAGAACTGGTCAGCCTGGTGTGAGGATAATGTGACTAGGTGGGACATCATGCTTCATGTCTGCAGCATGATCCCACAGTGCTAGACATCACTATAAACTGCCACAATGCAGACATCATTAGTGATATGACTGAAAAATTGTTAAAGCTACATTAAAAATCATAATCACATGACATCACCAAACAATTTATACTTGATAAATGGACAGGCTGGGTGGATTCTGGTGGTAACTCATACAATAACTCTTAATTTTTGTTGTTGTTGTGGGGCTTAATACCATTTTCAGCACAGGATAGGCTATACATGGTGGCCAGTATTAATGGTGGAGGAAAAAATCTGGAAATCATGGAAAGAACCACTGACTCAAGAGAAGCTACTGGCAAGTTTTTTCACATATCCACATTCGAAGAATTTTAGACTTGAACTCACGAAGAAATTGAGAGCACTTTAGACCACAGGCCACTCAGGGGGGCCTGGTAAGAGTTATGTTAGATAGCTAAGTGTGTATGTGAGTGTGTTTGTGTGTGATTTGGATTTTTAACATACCTTTAACAATTTTCAGTCATATCGGTTTTTGACTGATTCTACAGGGGTTTGAACCCACAGCCTCCTGTATCCAAGGTTGGCGCTAAGCCACTGGAATGGTCCAAGTGTTATGAAGAGCAAACTCACCATACATATTTAATTAAAATTGGTAATAAATTCAGCTTTAACATATGGATAGAGGGCTCCAGGTGGTCAATTAGTCCTACTACTTGCCTTTACAAATCACTGCCACCTCTGTCAGCTGGGTTGAGTCATGGACTTGGCCAATGGGGTTATGTGAGAAAGATTGCCAATAGCTTCACTTTGGTCCTTTAAGGATAATTCTTTTGGGGATTTTTCTGAGTTCTTCCCTCACAAATTATACTGGTGTCCTTTTATGGCTTATCTTGCACAGAGAAATGGTGTTAAATTCCAAAACAACAGATTGATAAGTATGGTAGTAATGGTGCAAAGTAATGGATGGGTCCATGTTGTAATTAAAACTTAGAACTGCTGTAAGCAGCATCTAGTCATAAAGTGACCTGAAGGTTCTAATTTTCAATTTCAATACTGTAATTGAATCATGGACCCCCTGGCTGTCACAAAAAGCTACTAAATTACAACGAAAATCCTACCCTTCTGTGTATGTTACAAGGTGTTATTGTTCTTCATTGGATATGACCAACAAATATCAAAAATTGTATCTATCACACATGTACAGAATGAGAATGGGATATATCAGCAGTTATGACTGATGTATGGATTTATTAATGTCATCAATGCATTAATTCATTAACAGATGCCATCAGTCAATGAATTTATAAGCAGATTAGTGTAATGTTCAAATCTGCCTTGCATTTTTGTTGAATAATAACAATTCAAATTTTCAAATCCATGGCCAGGAAGTGGAAGGATGCTACAGGAAGTGTACAGATGGCTATTTAAAACATTCACCCTAAACCCCCCATGCAGCTTGTACCTACCTACCAAATTTAAAAATAAAAATGATCAAGAATATAAATGTGCAGTACTCATTTTGTTTACTGTTTAAGTTAATTTACTGTTGTTGCCAAGTGGTCCCTCACTTGTCAACTTCTTCACATTTCAAATTCTTCATATTTCAAAACTATTAACAAGGAGTCTTGCTTGCTGTCATTTTGGAAAGCTGGAAGAGTCCATTTTCAGTAAAGGGTGGATGCAGTGCCTACACATACACAGAAAGTAAACACTGTCTTCTGCACCCAATGTATGCAATGTCTGGTTCCCAAAAAATGTGAAAAACAAAGAGGGGGAAAGGTATACGATGCAGAGGGAGAGTGTAGGAAGAAACTTAAAAATAATATATACCATAAGTAAAGTAGTGTTTGGCATAGCTTTTGTTCATACACTATATAAAGGTAATTTTCGTGCACACAATTTTGTGAAAGATATATGTTAATGTTGTCAAGACAATGGCAAGATCCAGCATTACTGAAATTATCTTCCATATGATTGTCTGAACTTGTTACCATTCTGTATTTTTAACCTGATTTTGATCAAACTTGGCATGTATACTTACATGTATAGGAGGATCTTGTATAAGTTCAGTAATGAGCAAGATGCTCTCATTAATGTTCCATCTTTGACATAACATGTTGTTACATGGAAAGCCATATTACCGTCCAATTTTGATCAGACTTAAAATAGGCGCTTATTTCATTCATGTCTATTACTTGGGTATTCTTGCATCAGATTAGCTGAATTTATTGCTACTGTAAGCCATAATTCTGATCCAGTTTTAATCAGAATGGAATAGGTACTTGGGCAGTTTCGAAAGTAATTAGGATGAACACAAGCTGACATATTAATGCTGTGATCTTATGTGATTGATTCTGAGCTTGTTACCACAATAGAAGTCATGCTTTTGCTTTGTTGGGTTGATTATATTTAGGGTATATCTGTTTATTGTTGATGACTTAAGTTAAAAAAAGAAATTGTGTATTAAATATGCTAAAATCTTTAGAAAGAATTATGATATTGTAAATAGGCTGAATAAGCATGAAAGAATGAAATGGTCAACTGAAGTTATGTAATTCAAGTGAGTGATATGAGGCCCACTTGAAACTCTTGCTATCTGTGGTTTTAGTTTTTGGCACAGATTTAGAAAGACCACAGTAAAAGATCATCTGTACATAAACCATTTGCCATGGTTTCACTAAATAGTTCAGTTTACCTCAACTTAATAATAATAAAAAAAAAACCATGCTTTAATTTTTCTCAAAAACAAAAGATTCTTTTAATAAGAATTCAAACTATTTTATGGTATTTTAATCCCTGATGCATGTTGTATATTTATTAAAAAGTTAATTCTTTGTTGCCATACAAGCAAGATGGGGAAGCTTTGCCAACCTATGCATGTATTGAACAGAACAAATTTAAGAGGCTTAGTAAAACTGGGCTTGGTCTAAGAAGTCTCACAATTGAGTTTCTTACAGAGAATAATAATTTCATTATAATGTAAAAGATCTCAAATTTGATCTATGGTTAAATGTAATGTGTAATCTTATTGTATATTTACAGTGAATAATAACTTCTTTGTGAACATTTGATATCAGAATGCTGCAGGTATATTTACTCAGTGTTCATTATGTGCAGAAGTGAATTAACTCTTGACATTTACAGAAGGAAAAAGATACTTCTCCAGTACAGGATAGTGAAACAAATACCATGTCATTTTATAGTTCACATAGGGGATTCTTTCAGGTTGTCAGATATTTGTGTCAGATATTTGTGATTCCTTTTACCTATTTATTTCAGCCAGTAAATGGATATAGTAAAACCAGGGTTTGTGCCCATGACTACAAAATTCTGAGATTCATTGATCTGTCTTTTATTTTGTACATTGCTTCCACTGACAGTTCCATGGTAGATACATTTATATAAGGAACTGCAGTAGTTCAGCTGGTAGTGTCCAACTAGTGATTCAGGGGTCATGGGTTTGATATCCATTTAGATCAGTGGGATCCTGTGTGTCCTTGGGAAGATACTGGTCTCATTCAATCATCCATTCAATCAGCAACAAGCAAAAATGTTACTTGAGTGGTTTGGTTTGGTGTTTTTTGTACATTATTTTTTAGTGCTAAGGCAATTTACCTTTCTAAAAGATAAACCATGGTAGTCCACCTGGGTTCATCCAATGTCAAAATTAAAATCAGCATGTGTCTGTAATTATAAGGTAATTTATTTTAATTCGGTCTAAGTAAACAAGTATGCATAGGGTATAATAGCATATAGTGAAATCTATTTTATATAGTAATAAGTTTGTTTTAGCATCCCATGAAGCAGTTTGGATGGTTAATAAAGACAAAAAATGGTGAAAGTCCTTACAATACAGATTTGATTTAATCCAAACTTTTTTTAAAAGCTGATGACCTCAGCATGAAACATCAAGGAATGTATCTCTTAGCAATATCTTGCCTCAGTTAGTCTTCACTTACATGAAGGAGGGTACAGTACATAAGGCCTATTCAACATCCTAATTTGTAGGTGGACCAAAGAGAATAAAGAAAATATAAAAGTGCAGATTAAATATATTGACAACTTTTGAGGGACATTAAAATGAAACTGCATCATTATCATCTGGTTTCCAGTGAGTGGAATCCCCAAAAAGTCTTGCAGAGATTAACATTTGTAGGTTCTTCATCCATGACCCTTTTCACATAATTCATTTGCCACTAACAAATCAGACAGTGGTCCTCGGGGAACATGGGTCATCCTACATGAATTTAAAATTATGAAACTGTCAAAAGTTGTAGGATACAACCATAAACTGTGCAAGTAGGATTTTGACAAAAAAGTACACATGTCCTGACTTTGAAGAATGTTTGGTCAAAATGTACACCATATCATGTTTTGAAGAATGTTTGGTCCAAAAGTACACATGTCCAGACTTTGAAGTATGTTTGGTCAAAATGTACACCATATCATATGTCCAGACTTTGAAGAATGTTTGGTCAAAAAGTACTAATGTCCAGACTTTGAAGTATGTTTGGTCAAAATGTACACCATATAATATGTCCAGACTTTGAAGAATGTTTGGTCAAAATGTACACCATATGTCCAGACTTTGAAGTATGTTTGGTCAAAATGTACACCATATGTCTAGACTTTGAAGTATGTTTGGTCAAAATGTGCAACATATGTCCAGATTTTGAAGTATGTTTGGTCAAAATGTGCAACATATGTACAGACTTTGAAGTATGTTTCGTCAAAATGTGCACCTTATGCCCAGACTTTGAATCATGTTTGGTTCATAGCTGAGCAGCAGAATTTCTTTCCCCCTTGTGACATTTTTACACCACTGTCTTTTACCTATATTGTCACATGCATACAGCATACTGCAGCTGTTGATCATTTTTAAGAATGCCAAATTTAAGAATGTTAAATTTATTGATGGGTAAAGGAACAAAAATGTTGCAACAAAATATTCCGAAATTTTCAAAGACCCATCATTACTGAAACATTAATTTGATTGTTAGAATCACTGTTAGAATCAAAGGATACATACCCCTTGTGTAGTCCTCATGATGGGGGTTTGAACAGCATTTTCACCATTTATTTTCAGATTTCGAACAAAATTTGGTTTCTGCCTTTATGTTGATCATACCTTGAAAAAGCTAGGTTGACAACTAGCATTCCTAATTATCATGTTCAAGAGTTATGCCCCCTTATTGTCAATCTTGTATACATTGGTTTCTGAAGCATTACTTTACCAATAATTGTTAGGTTCAGTCAGATTTGGCTTAGTAAATTCATGAGATCTTGAAAGAGATGCATTCAAGTGTGTACAACAGCATCATATAGTGATGGATTCAAGTGTACAATAGTGCCATACAGAGTGATGGATTCAAGTGTGTACAACAGCATCATAGTGATGGATTCAAGTGTGTACAATAGTGTCATAAAGAGTGATGGATTCAAGTGTGTAGAAGTGTCATATAGTGATGGATTCAAGTGTGTGCAGTAGTGTCATATAGTGATGGATTCAAGTGTGTATAATAGTGTCATATAGTGATGGATTTAAGTATGTACAACAGCATCATATAGTGATGGATTCAAGTGTGTACAATAGTGTATATAGTGATGGATTCAAGTGTGTACAATAGTGTCATACAGAGTGATGGATTCAAGTGTGTGCAGTAGTGTCATACAGTGATGGATTCAAGTGTGTACAACAGTATCATAGTGATGGATTCAAGTGTACAACAGCATCATATAGTGATGGATTCAATTGTGTACAATAGTGTTATGCAGTGATGGATTCAAGTGTGTGCAGTAGTGTCATACAGTGATGGATTCAAGTGTACAATAGTGTCTATAGTGATGGATTCAAATGTGTACAATATTGTCATACAGAGTGATGGATTCAAGTGTGCAGTAGTGTCATAAATAGTGATGGATTCAAGTGTGTACAACAGTGTCATAAATAGTGATGGATTCAAGTGTGTACAATAGTGTCATATAGTGATGGATTCAAGTGTGTACAATAGTGTCATATAGTGATGGATTCAAGTGTGTGCAGTAGTGTCAGAGTGATGGATTCAAGTGTGTGCAGTAGTGTCATACAGAGTGATGGATTCAAGTGTGTGCAGTAGTATCATACAGAGTAATGGATTCAAGTGTGTGCAGTAGTATCATACAGAGTGATGGATTCAAGTGTATGCAGTAGTGTCATACACTGATGGATTCAAGTGTGTACAATAGTGTCATATAGAGTGATGGATTCAAGTGTGTACAATAGTGTCATAGAGAGTGATGAATTCAAGTGTGTGCAGTAGTATCATACAGAGTGATGGATTCAAGTGTGTACAATAGTGTCATACAGAGTGATGGATTCAAGTGTGTACAATAGTGTCATAGAGAGTGATGGATTCAAGTGTGTACAATAGTGTCATACAGAGTGATGGATTCAAGTGTGAACAATAGTGTCATACAGAGTGATGGATTCAAGTGTGTACAATAGTGTCATAGAGAGTGATGGATTCAAGTGTGTACAATAGTGTCATAGAGAGTGATGGATTCAAGTGTGTACAATTGTGTCATATAGAGTGATGGATTCAAGTGTGTACAACAGTGTCATATAGTGATGGATTCAAGTGTACAACATCATATATAGTTGTTGTTATAGGGTTTAATGCCATTTTTCAGCACAAGATAGGCTTTACATGACAGCCAGTATTAATGGTGGAGGAAGAACTGTGGAAAACCTCTTTCCACTGACCCACAAGATGCTATTGGCAGGCTTTCTCTTTCCCACATTAGCAGTCTGGACACAACTCACACAGGTGAGATGGCAGTAATCCATTAGTCATGCTTTAGATTGGATACTAGAATCTAGTTGTGATGTGTCATATAGTGATGGATTCAAGTGTGTAAAACAGCATCATATAGTGATGGACTCAAGTGTACAACAGCCTCATATAGAGGTGTTATGATCCCTGATTTTCTATACTTTTGACTGCTAATATTTGGATTTCAGCCAAATTATCCCTTTTTTATTTTTGAGACCATAAGGTAGTTTGATTTTTGTAGCATTTTTAGACATCATTTATAGGCTTTCAGATTGTGAAGGATGCCCCAACTGTGGGAATTGGTTGTGGGGGTTTGGGTTGGGTGCTCCCAATATTTTGTTTAAATTATTGTAGAAGTACCACCCAGGCTTGAGTTTTGGTTGGAAGTTAAATGTACAGTTTCAAGCCCCATCAGCAATGCCAACATTTAAATAGTTTAATATAAAAATATAAAAAGGGTGAAGTTTAATGAATAGCAATTTAATAACAATAGTCAAATAATTCAAATTTCCTAATTACACTTCTTCCAATTGACCCTTTAATAGTCTATTGCATCACTTGATTTGTAGTGACATTTCCACCTGTCCTTGTGTTCTACTTGTTTGTGTATTCTTCTCTCCTATCTCCCAATTCCCAGTTCCTTCTCCTCCTCCTAGACTTCTATACACTCCTCCAGTTTCCTCCCCCAGGCTACTTTTCCTCCTCCACCTTCTATCCCTCTTTATTCAGACTTCACTTTTGTCTACTCTGACTGCTATGCCAGTCTCACTTAAGTCTCCCCTCATAGAGACTCAGGACTATTGAACTTGAACCAGAATTTCTGTCCACGAAAAACCTTTATTTTTAAGTTTTTCTTTTTTTAGAATTTGGTAATTAGTTTTACTGCCAAGTGGCTCCTCAGAGGAATTCTTTTTTTTTATAAATCTGTCTACTAAATATTTTACTGCAAATTTGAGCTATAATCCAGATCTCGGAACCAATATTTAACATCTGGGTGTGAATCCTAGCCTAGCTGGTACTAGCTATAGCCTGGCTGGTGGTCATGGCATCCTTGCATAAGGGATTAACATTAACCTTCAGCAATGTTTGCACATCAAACACTATAATAACCTGGTGTATACACTTCCTGATAGCTGGCTAAGCACACTTGACATTGTCCTTTCATGTCAGTTTCTAGAGCAAAACTTGACCATGGTTTGTTGGGTTTCAACCAGATTTGGCAGGTTCATATTAATTAGTCTTTTGGACTTTGGTTTCAGTGGCATTGCTCATATGTTGTGGGATTTCACATAATTTTTCAGTACATAATAGGCCATTAACTGACCCAGGGGAAGCTACTAGCTTGCTTTTCATGTACAGTGTACCCACATTAGTTAAGACTAGATTTGAATTTATGATGTGTGAAGCAAATGGCATAGTTGTTGAAGCCACCTGTGGCCCCTGGCATTACTCAGATTTATTTTTGAATTTCATCAAGTATGACATGAAGCTCATTTTTAAATGAGATATTGAATGAATTCCATTTCAGGCACATGGGGGGGGAGTGGCAAAGTGGTCTAAAGTGCTCACTGTAACAGATCACTGCCATTTCAGCTGTGTGCTTGAGTTTGAGTCTCAGATTCGGCCAATGTGAGTATGTGAGAAAGCTTTGCCAGTAGCTTCTCGTGGGCCACTGGTTCTTTCTGGACTTTTCCCCCAGATTCTTTGTTCACCATTTATATTGTTCTATGTCTAGCCCATTAAAAAATATCATTAAACCCTTCAACAAGATCCTGCATGATCATTTTGATGATTTTTGTTTCCAAATACAAGTTCCTCAATTTATGGGCAATCTAAGCAAATTTTGTTGTTGTAGTTGGGCTTAATGCCATTTTTCAGCACACAATAGGCTATTCATGGCAGACAGTATTAATGGAGGAAGAAACTGGGGAAATCACCGGAAAGAATAACCACCGACCCACAAGAAGCTACTGGCAAGCTTTCTCACATATCCACATTCACCAAATCCTAGATTCAACCCAATCAGACAGAGGTAGGATGGAAATGATCAGTAACAGTGTTTTAGACCACTCTATAGACCACTTGGCCCCAAATTTTTGTAAGCTGGGCAATCTGCAATGCATCAAATGCTGATACCATAGATGTTTTATTGCTTGGTAAAATAAGTCCCTTTTAGGCTTGGAGTCCTTGAAACATTGCCATGAAATAACCTGTGTTGCTGTGCCATAAAACAAATCAAATCAGATCATATCAAAGATGTGTAACTTCATGGCTTTATAAAACTTGCATGTCATTATGTGATAAAGATTGCAATTTTTTTTTTTTTTTTGATCTTGTGATTTGGCCTTGTTCATCAAGAAATTCTCAGGGTTTTTTCCTTTGTGTATTTATATATGTGGTAGTTCTTCACTTTGTGTCTCTGTTCTGTACATTTTATTAATTTGCTTTCATTTATTTGCAGTCGATTCATCAGTATGTTTAATGATTCTTTCATTCATTCACATTATTGGGTTTGAATTGATTCTTAAGTGAGTGATGGTAAATTAGTTGGTAGAGCATTGAGATCAAAATTAAAGGGTCATGGGTTTGATAACTGCTCAGGCCAGCCTGGATTGGTTGCCTCAGTGTTCCTCAAATTTCTTTTGCATGATATAACCAATATTGTTAGAAGGCTGTTAAACCAGTCAACAATTTGATTCTTATTCTAACCCTTGATTTTTTAATACTTTGAATTGAAAGCAAACTGACAGGCAAAGTTATTTTTTATAAATGTAATTACACAAATTTAGAATTTGTTATGAATTTACAGAATATTTTTTCTGTCATTTTTAGATAAATTGGCAAAAAGTGCATCCTGCTTTTCCTACAGCAACCAAATCTGATCTCTTAGACATGTATTGTTATTTATGAACCATTCATTTGGTACTGGCCTGTTATGAAATAGCCACCAAAGTTGTAAACTGTTTTTGCAGAACAGGTAGTCAAGGATTGTCAAATCAGAAATATTTGATTGGCCAAATGATTTTATTTCTTTCATATGTTCTATAGTATTTTTACCTTTTAAACACACAAATGGCATAACCCAGAAATAGGGTTATAATGGATTATGCTGATGGTTTGTATTTTGGTCTTGTAATTTTTTTTCATTTCCTTTTGTTTACGTTTGCAAGTGGCCATAGAACACAATTAATTTGACTATATTGTCTCTACATTTGTTTCTCAGTACTGAACTTTTCCACTGTGTGACAATCAATACAAATCATATGTTAATCTAAAATACCTTCAAAGATGACTTTATGGTTTAGTTCTTGTCAAGGGTTGACCTGCATTTTTTTGAGAGGCTGAATTGTCAACAAAACACCAGGCAACGGAACAGATTTCACTTCAGATTTCACTTCCGGATCATCACCATGACCATCATCACCATTACTCAATGTGCACTGTCGCTGAAATACACAGAGACAACCACACCATAAGCTCACATTCTAAAGAATAAACAATTGCCTTTAAATCCTTACCAAGAATGCCAAAATATAACTCTAGTATCACCACCAAACTTAGACAGGAAAAAGTGATCTAAAAATAGACCGGGACTACATTCATGGGTACTGAACCTGACTTCATGGCATTAGACTGCTTCTCCATTATACTGCCTCAGTCTTTTGTACTGCCATTGGCCTACTTCCCAAGAATGCTTATTTATGTCACATGCAATTTTACTATCTGTTGTTAGGAGAGAATTGACTTGTCACCATGTGAAGATTTTGACAAAGTTTTAGCATTATATTGGTTATAATGGAAAAAACTTACTGGTTATGATTGAAGCGACTTATTGGTTATAATGAAAATAACTTTCTACTAACATGCAGGCAATAGATAGTTGCCATATCTTGAAGCTGAGGAACCAATGTTCGAATCCCGACATGGAACATATATTTCTTTATCTATTTCCAAATGACATAAAACCTCATTATGGAACAAATATTTATTTATATAATAATTCAAAATTAAATGAACCTCATCATATATTGTCTTGAGTAATTCTCCTTAGACCAGTGCTTTGAGTGATTGATTATACATTACTCTTAATTATAAATAAGTGGTCTAAAGCTCATGAAGGTTGAGTCTGTATAGGCTGAGTCTCAGGCTTGGCCAATGTGGGTGTGTGGTAAAGTTGCCAGTAGCTTCTGAGTCAGTGTTTCCTGGGTTGTTCTTCCTCCAGTTAAGTTGACCATGTATAGCCTATAATATGCTGAAGGTCATTAAACTTAAAACAGGTGAGAGCTCTTGGAAGGCAGAAGGGGGACTAGAGGGGGAACACCCCTTAATATGACAAGCTCAAGCACATAATTAGATATAAAATTTGATCTTAATTACATTTTAGTTTATTGTGGATAGTATTGTAAATATTAAATTCTATTCTGATCTCTTAAAAAAAATGGTCATGATTATATGTTAAATACTAATGCTTTCTGTAGGCATTATGGTGTACTGGGATCTTATTCTACAGAACTGTATCAAAGGATGGGAAACTTTGTAAAAAAAATTTTTGTGCTTTGTTTTGGTGTAAGAATGTTTCCATGTGATGTTGATCTAAACTGGTTATGGTAAGGCCTGAATCAATCCAGATACTCTGATGCAGCTCCATGTAAACATTTAAATACAATTACTGCGGTGTGAAAATCAATCCTTATATGCATTGTAAGCCATTTAGTTCTCTAAAAGCATGATGAATAATCAATAAATCCTCTAAAATAATACTGTTATCATTTTCTGAAGTTTATAAATCCTGTCTAGCAGACATTTGGTACAGTTTACCAACTGAGTTGAACAATAATCCATTCCTTACAGTATACCTTCTTTTATATAAATGTTTCTCGATTCAACCACATATAGGATCTTAAATGGGTAATGATTTAATATTGAATTTATGAAACAAGTTGAATAATAAGCCTTGGCTTGCAAAAGCTGGACATTATTCAGTGAGTTTAATTTAATAGTTACCAATTAAAATTTTTTTTATCAGTTTTTATTTCAGTGGAAATTATTTAAATAGAACTAATAATTTTGTTCTGACAGAACTTTCATTTGTTGTGCATAAAATAGTCCCAAACAAAGCCAAAGGTAAAAGTAGTACTGTTTTACAAACTATAAATCAAAGATAAAGCTTTCATCCTAATAAACTAATTTTATAACCACAATCATTTTTCAAAACAGATTGATTAAAGTGATGGTGCCACATTGTTTGATATGGTACTCTACAGCATACCGACAGTAGAGTACACCTGCACCCTAAAATGTGTTTAAGAACTAAACTTACATTGTTTCCATTTTCATGTAAAATAGGATTAGCCATACAAAAATTCTCAAAATTACTGCAATGCATTTGTTACCTGATATTTGTAGTGTTTGATTTGAAAAGTAGACTGTACAGATGTCAACAAATTTTCCTGTCGGATTTAAATTCCATATATGCTAAGTAAAGCTGTTTTGTTTGGATAAAGATCTCATTTGGCTGACCCATTCATGTACAGATTATTCTGTGAAAAGAAATGAGCTTGGTTAATATTTAAATTGATATTTAAACCATGCTTCTATATACAGTAGATTCTATGTTACTGTTATTCTCATCGAACCACACCCCACACTCATGCCAGCCACTATCCCTTAGTTTTATTCTTCTTGTCTGTTGTTTTATGCCATTTTTCTTATGATGATATTGTTAAACATGACATAATGAACCCCTGTGGGAGTAGCATATCCATATTGAGACAGCTGATATATTTCCTAAATTTTCAAGTTAAAAATTGGCTGCAAAAAATGTTCATTCAAATCAAAACATTCCAGAAGGTGGAGTTAAAAACAATTTTCCATGATCCCGGCCAATCAGTAAAGAATATATATATTTTTTTGGGTTTCCTAATTTGCTTTTTTATGGTCACAAAATCATACATTTCCTTTTACCTTACTGGATATTTCCATCTTGGATTGGTGTGCCCAACTTTGAACTCGGGTAGTCTAATCTACTTGGATAGTCTCAGCATTAGATTGAGATAATAGATAATAGAAGTTACATAATCTACAAACATTTTTTTTTGTTTGTGCATTAATTAATCTTTACAGGAACACTGACTACAACAGAACCTTGAAAGACCTCTGAATGAATAGGATAAAGTTTGTTGGATAATATTGCCTATATACACTGAGACATTTGATTTAGGTATGATATAAATTGATATAGAGAAGAATGATTAAATTTGTAACATTTAAAATTTTGCAGCAGAATTTCAGGATCAGCTTGGTTTTATGAAATAAACATCACCACATAATACATCATCATACTAATTGTCATCATTTCATTAACCACATGATAAATGGTGATAACAAATGATAAATATTAAATAATTTTTCATTTTATACTCATTAGATGTGAATGAAGCAAACAGTTCATACTCTGTACAATCACAAGAATGTGTGCTTCTTTTGACAAGTGACCAATTTTGAGGTTATGGTTAGCATGCCAGACTTATCTGGTTTTTAGGTACAGAATACATATGCAGGGTAATTTAGTGTTTGTAGGTATAGGTATTAGGTCAAAATTTCTATTTGTAGAAAACTAAAATCAAACTTTTTTGAAAACTAAGATAAAACTTCCAAGTTAATTGGTGGAAAATAAAAAAAACTTGGCTAGACAAGTACATTGATAGCAGATAAGTTTTGAAAGTTTGCTAAAGCAGACAGAATTTTAATTGAGCATGAAGAAAACCTATGTATCATAGGAATCAGATGGACTGTATTGGGTAAATAAGTTTGTACATTTATAGAAAGACTGAATGGTAAATTTGCATTTACATTTTGTAATCATTAACTCTCATTACTGTAAAGCTTGGTGGGCTTATAGTATGGGTCTTCATCAGTCATGCATCATCTGTTAGTCCAGTCAAAATTGCTAAAAAAAAAACCCTGCTTAACACTGATCAAATTTGAGAAAGTATTCTGGCTTGAAGACCTTTAAAATTTGTTCAAATGGTGCCATCAAATATGAATTCCACTACTAGAAATAGTCTTTTAAATAACTTTTCATCAATGATTTGACAAAAAGTGTATTTGACTAAATTTGTCAGAAAACAGTTGGTATCACCAATCTGCCATCAAATATGGCCACTGCTACTAAAAATAGAAAAACATAAATGATTACTTTTCAAACTGCTCAACAGAATGGGACCAAAGCATCCTGGTTTGAAGTCCTTTCACAAATGCTGTTGTAAACTAGATTTTGGTGACCATTACTAAAAATACTAGCCAGAACCAGTCTATGTGGGACCACAACTGTTCCACTAGTGCAAGGACTGTTGCAGCAAAGCATGCCAAGTAATTGGATCAAGCAACAACCCTTTTCACTGTACACAACAAGCTGTAAATTGATGACCCTACTGATGTAATTCTGGACAGTTTAAAACCAGAAGTAGAATGTTTTGCAGTGCCATATATAATAAAAGTACCATAGGCCCTCCATAATGGATATCCAGTCTTTCATTATAATGCAACAACCCAAAAATGACTTAGGCAGAAACACTATAGTAAAATTTTATTTGCCTTGTTTTATTGGTCTTGTGTTTTTTAAGCTGTTTTGTTAGGTTAAGTTAAAATGAATATCCAGATCTGCTGTAAGGTAAGATTCTGAAGATCAGGGCCTATGCTTGTTCTACTGGTTACTCCTAACAAACTCTATATTATGTCTGGTTAGCACTAAATGAAATGATACTAACCACACTGTCATGGAGGCCATCTTTTAAATCTTGCTACTTTACCAGAATTAGCAACATTGGGTTTTCGATGAAAGACTTTTTCAGATATGTTTTTTCCAAATCAAAATGGTGGAATTAGGACCTACATGGATGGGTTTAGTCTTGTTTACAGTAGTTATGGCCCACTCATCCAGACTTGGATTTGTGCAAAGTAACTGCATCAAATTTTGTTAGATTTGAAAGATTTGATCTGTGCTTGCAGACTGATGCAACATGGAGTTTGATTTTATTTCAAACACCATCTCAAACCAATTAGATAAAGCTTCCATTTTTAGCCTTACTGTTCATAGACCAAAAATGGCCTTAAGCCCCAGAACAACATAGACCAAGAGTGTTTATGGGATGGCTTGTTGTCAGCAATTACATCTGTCCATTAGTGCTTGTGCTTTTTGTCATCACTTTTCCTAAATTACTGGGAAAATTGATATGAAACTACACACATGTATCCCAGTGTAATTTTGCCTTGAAGGCAAATGGTGCCATTATTGAATATAACTGCCATATTGGCCATTTTGAAAATCCTACTCCCACTGAATTGATGATTAATCCTATATGAAAAGATACTGGTCAGATATTCAGTAATCCAACAGTGAAAATTCTTATCACCATTCCTCCATCATTTGGATCAGTTGTCAAATCAACATTGAGTATTCACCAGAAGTCTTATGATGTTGGTCCGATATGATAATGCCTCTAATCTGACATTCATTAATTAATAAGTCCAATTGCTGTTCCTCCTAAATGTAGTCTTATTGATATAGTGTTTTCATTGATGATTTCAAGATTTTCATAAATGAAAATTGTGACAGTCTGGCCTACATTATGGCCACTATGATGGCCATAGTGGCCATCTTGAAAATTTTAGGGCTGCTTCAGAAATGAAGCCAAGGCATGCAGGTATGCAAATCATGCAAAGTTTGTATTAGTTTTTACACTTGGAAAGCACTGATGTGTTTGATCTCCTATAAATTTGTTTCAAGTGGTGTGTATAATATGGGCAATATTTATCTGTTAGAACATGTGTTTGTGGTAGAGGTAACTGTTTACACATCTAGGTACTTCAGCTTGAAATGTATGGCTTTTAAACTGAATTTAATTGGTACATTGGGCCCTGGAACAAGCATTCTGATCTAGTATTAACCTTGTATTCATAAGAAGCTTTAAAATGCTGGTTTGGAGTAATGACTGCTTAGAAAACCAAATAGGTGACTCCCAGCATGGTTCATCTTGAGATGAAGACTATATACTGGCTGTTGATAGCAATGGTTTGAAGCATATCAGATTATTTGAGCCAGAGAATTATTACTGGAAATAAGTGATTTTGAGCCCAAAACTAATGGTATGCCAGTCCAAAATTTCAGTAGATATTTGAAAATTAAATTAGAAATGGAAAATATTAAAACTAGTTAAAATACAGGCATTTTAAAGTAGGGTGCAATTTTCATTTCTTTTCTGAAACAGTCCAGCAGTGAGGGATCTTGTGGTATAAACTAAAAAGTAATTTGTGAAGATAAACAGAATAAGAAAGAATCTAAATTACAAAGGAAATTTATTAAATGATTAAAATGCCCCTGTCAGAATAAGAATATGGCCAGTGCCAGAAATGTCAATGCAAGTGTTATCTTTGTTTGATTATGTGGGAGCACTGAGACATCTTTTTGAAAACAAAACTGAAGGTTTAAAATGCCGAATAGCGCATGCAAAAACTGAACAGCGTATAGATGCCATATGAAGAAGCTGAACCATTGTCACATGGACTGCTTGAGGAAAATGTGGATAAGATAGCAGGCTAAGATTCCAGACATTTTGGCATGCATTCCAAACATCCACATTTTGCTAATATATTTACAGTTGAGATGAGCAGGTGACATTACCAGGATGTCAGCAGAGTGACTGTCAAACATTTGTTTTGGTATGCAGAAAGAGGGTCAGAAATCTAAAAAAAAAGTACTTCAAAGACTTCTTCCACCACAAGTCTTGAAGCTTGCACCCAAGATTGTTCCAACTAGTGCATTTTCATCCATACTGGAACAACAGACTGAGCTCAGGAGTATTGCCTAGGCAAGCAGCATGAATCTCAGAACTGCATCATGTCTTTCATTGATCAAGCAACTTAAAAGTGATGTTTAGACAGTAAAGAGAACAAATTGGCCTAATCACATACTAGTTAATGATGTCATAATCACCTTTGAACTTGAAAAGTGAAGAGCATTTACTCCAAAATATAGATTGTTTCAAAAGTCGGCAGTTTTAAGTGGTCTTGGTCCAGAAAATTTGTGTCCAGTAGAGTATCTGTCCATTGAAGGACCTTTATTACTCAGTTATTAAAAACTGCACTACAATGAAACCTTCTAGGAAACTAATTTTATCATTTTTTCAGATTTCCTTGCCACATTAAAAGCAGTGTTTCCATTTACTCACATTTGCAATTCAGAGACCTCGCATATTTTTTTAACCCCCAGTTTTGATACCAGTTTTGAATCTGCACTCCTAGGGGATACACTGGCAAAGTCTTTCAAAACCTTACATATGACAACTGCAAACAATATTGCGCATAAAAAGTCTGCAGAAAGAAGTTTTTACTGCCTGATGACAGCTGTATTCAGGGTGAAGAAAGAGTAGAGCAGCCACAGCTGCTCTCTAGTCTCCTTTTCTGAATGAAATTTCAAATGCATCATTTGAGAGTGGCATACCTCATTTGAATACATTGCTGATAGGAGATATTATGGTGCCACTTGCTTGTAGGACATGTACTTAAACTGGAGCACAAGCATATCAGCTATGGCCTTGACAGTCTTTTTTATTATGTGAATTGATTTCAGATGCTTTTCAATGATTACTCTGTACCACCAAAGAATATGAAAGTAGTTATGCAAAGCAAAGTTTGTCACTGTATTATAAATTTTATTACTTTTATCTTTACTTTTTTTTCCTGAAGACTTTTATAAATTTTTACATTTCATCTTGTAGGACTATATTTTGAAGGGTCAGTTTCCCTAATGTTTGCATTTTTTAAATTTACAATTGATAACTTAATTTCTGGTTGGCACTATATATTTAGGATACTGCTGACATGCCATTAAAACTATATACATGGTATATACATGTACTTAGATAAAATACACATACATAGCCACACACATGCACATGCACACCATCTGGCATCTTGACCAAGGTTTGTTGGCTTTGGACTAAATTTGTCCAGCAGCTTTATTTTGATGAGGGTTTAATTTCAGGTATTCAATATTATCATTTAGAAGAATTGTGGCCCCTGATTCTTATCCTGACTTTGCACAGCATATCTTGACTGAGTATTACTGCATTTTAGTCATAGCAGTTATGTCCCTTTATATGTGACCTTTGAGCTTTCCAGTATTCCTCATCATCATTTAGAAACATTTTGGTACCTGAATGCCTATTTTTAAAGTTTGATTTTCCAATGCAAGTTCTTTTGTATGCTGTGCAAAATAAATCCTGGTAGACTGGCCTATTGTGATGTCAAGTGTACAGTCTATATGGCCAGTGGTCTAAAGTGGTCTAAGCACTGATCATTATGGATCACTGCCATCTCCCTTGTCTGGGTGAGTTCAGTCCAGACTCTGTTAATGTGGGTAAGTGAGAAAGCCTGCCAGTAGCTTCTCTGGGTAGGTGGTTCTTCTGGGATTTTCCAGGGTTCTTCCTCCACCATTAATACTGGCTGCCATGTATAGCCTATCTTGTGCTGAAAAATGGCGTTATATCCTACAACAACAACTGTATTTTTGTCATATAACAATTATGGAATAAAAATTGTCAAAGATTGTTTGTATTATTATCCAAGATTTCAGGGAAATTGAACCATGAAAGATTCATATAAGCCACAACTCAGAAATGAGGTGATGGGATATGTCTAATAAACACTCAACATAATTTTGCTCTTTAACACAATTCTCCAGTTTCCCATGAATTCCATTAATCATTGACATTAATTGGATTTACTTTCAGTTACCAGGGAAATATAAACATTCTGGAATGTGTTTTTAAAATATTATCAATTCCACTGAGAAAGTATAATTGTTGACATTTAATTTTTTGTTATGTTGTCATAAAATGTGATAGTTCTGTAAATGTCATGTAGGTAAACAGTTCTCCTGGTGCTGAGGAAATAGCTCTTATATTGCCAGACATTTCATTATGTCTGTTTTTTTTTTATTTTACCCTGGGATCCTTTGAGATTTGATCTGATATCTGGATATGACTAAACAGAGAATACTGTTGCAGAAGATCATTCACCATTTTTAAATGTTTTTGAAGTGAAACTTTCATAATACTGTTCAGTGTGAAGTGACATACACAGCTAATGTCAATATTGTGTCATTAAATTCTTTGTGATATAGAAATTAATATAGATTACCATGGTACTTGTTGTGCTTCTATTTTTGGCCAATTAGTCTGTAAGATGTACATCAGGTTTCAACCTAATGGTGTGGTGTTGGATTATAATTTGATGGATATAGATATGACAGTAATAATTTTTGGTGATACATGTACTGTGATCATTAAGTCAGATCCAAAACAGGGATACAGGTCTCTAGGCTGTTGATAAAGCTTTATAATTTTTACCTACATAATCTTGGCACATGGCTTGTGCAAATTGTTAATCCCCTTCATGCTGAAATAGTGTCCTATGGTATAAAGCAGTGGTCCCCAACCATTTAGTCGCCCCATACCGATAATTTTACTGAACCCTCTGGGGGGGGGACATTGATTGTTATATTTTAGATTGTTCTGATTTAATAATTTTAATTTAATTGAATTTAAACATGCCTTCAAAATAAAGTATATTTGCACCAAAAATGAATATAAATAAATATAAATGAATATAAACCCAAGAGAAATACACAACAGTAAATAAAATGGAAATAATTTAATGTACCTTGGGGCAGCCTGGTACCATTTGATCCACGGACCAGTACCGGTCCGTGGCCCAGGGGGGGTTGGGGACCTGGTATAAAGGACCTCAGTATAGCACTGTGTGATGTGTCGAATTTTGAAAACTCTTAGAAGCTTTGTTTAAAGGAATTGTATCAAAGTCAACTTAATTAAAGTAGAAAGGGCTAGAGATAGATGATTATTTTTCATTTCATCTCTGAAGGTCAAAAGGGAATTCGTAACATGACCAAGTCAGATGCTATGGTACAAGAGAATGACATAAGACCTTTCCCCAAAATCAACTGGTTAAAGGCAGCAGCTGGCTATAGATGATAGTTCAAAGTAATTATTAATTATGGCATGATTAGTTTTTAGTTTTCTTGTCAATCCAAAAATTCTACGAACAGGTTTAGGAAACAGTCTATTCCGATTGGTTAATATGTATTTATGGGTGTAACTCTGTAAGAAATTAAAGGTTTTACTTTAGGAAAATTCAGGAGTTCTGAATCTTTCTCGAGGAAAGCTAGTCGAGACTCTGGGAGATCGTGTGAGTAAAGTGAGAGTTTCGTCTCAGCAAGTAGGCAAACTCTACATTTTGAATTCGTAAAAAGTACGTCTTCATTATTGAGTAAGGGGCCAGATAGTTGTCTCAGTTAGGAGACAGACTATACGTGAGATTTGTGGAAACGAATAAAGAAACAGCAAAAGGTATGCAATCTTAGTTTCCCAATTTTAATATGTTATTTCATTTGTTGATCTATTTTGCAAATGTATTCTTGATATGATGTAGGTATGTATTATTTCATTTTGCAGGATTTTAGTGAAATGCTAGTCATGACATTTTATTCTTTGATTTCCTAATTATCAGTTCATTTGGAGGATTGGCAAGATTGAATGTAATTAAAATTTCATTAGATTAGTTGAAAAGATTGCATGTAATTGAATCTTGAATACATAGGAGTGATTAGGAATTTAAATGAATTAAGCTTAAGGAATGATGGGTAATATTTCATAGTTTTATGGATTAACTGTCTAAAATGAGTATGACCTAACATTACATGTATATTCATATACTAGTTTGTAATATTTAATTGATCACTTAAGTCTATATCTATATGCTAGTTTGTAATATCTAATTGGTGGAGTAAACTATTTTAGAATAGTAAAATCTGAGGGTCTAAGCATATGTAACTTAAGACTGCTAGATTGGTAGAGTCAGCAGTCTAGTGGGGGTTACATACGGTTTCATGGTTTCATACCGATGAGTTGAATTTAATTGGCCATCCGAATTAAGGTCAGGACCGTTTATGTAAACATAACAGTTAGCTAACAGAAGTTACTGAATTTATGCAGAATTTATGCCTTTTGTTCTGAGCCGAATTAATGTAAAAATACAGATATACTTGGGAATGTGACCTATTGTCTATTTCCAGACATTTTTATTTATTGAAGGAAACCGATTTCCTGGATTCACATGAGAAATCCCTGAACAAAACATAGGACCAGAACAAATTTTACGCAGAAATCTAAGTCGAGAGACGATTGTTAAGTCAGAGTTCGAAGGACAAGAGTCCAAGACAAAAAAGCTAGACAAAGATCTACAGAGCAGGGACGAACGGAAGTCTTGATGTCTGCATAAATTAGGTGATAAAGTCTCTCATCGTTACACTCAAAGGTCACATCTCATTGGCAATGAGGATAGCAATTTAACGTTGAAAGTAATTTTACATTTAAAGAAATTTGTATTGTCTTTTTTATTTGAGTACATGTTAGTACCATTTTTTCCTTCTTTTGTAACTAAGTCATTGATTTTTTTTTCATTTTAAATTCTGTTGATAAACTGATTAAATTTTATATTTGTTCATTGAAAGGGGGCTCGTCGTGTTCATTTCTTCAATATACTTGTTCAGTGATCTGCATTCTTCTATCTATCCACACTGGGTAAATCACACCGCGGAGGTCATTCCCTAGCAATGAACCGTAGTGAAAGAGGTTGGTGTGTTTTATTTGCACGACGCCAATTTGTTACACACTGTCTCTTTGTATAAAGTACATCATTATAGCACTCTCCCATGGTATAAAGTATCTCATTAATGCACTATCCCTTGGTATAAAAGACCTCAGCATAACACTCTCTTGGTATAAAGTACATCATTATAGCACTTTCCCATGGCTTTAATCATTAAAGCACTATCCCTTTTATAAAGGATTCCAGTATATCACTCTTGGTATAAAGTACATCATTATAGCACTTTACTTTATTATAAAGAACCTCAGTATAGTACTGTCATACAACACAGCTATGGTCATGTTTCCTATTTTTTGGATTTTAAAATTGTGAACTATTTGTATTGCTGCCAAATAGCTTGAAATTAAGTCTTGCAGTCATGTCTAAAAGAAACAATTGTCAGTTGTTATAATTGCAATATTACAAAATCTTGAGGCAAAAGAAAAAAATATCCTCCCACAAAAAAATCCAACCCCCAAATTAAATGGTTGTTGGTCTCTCATCCTTGTGGACATGCTGGACTGTTCTGATTTTGAGAAAAATCATTGATATAGTTTCTGAGAAACTTGGCTATATATTTTTTTTTTGTAGAGGGTGCTCTCTCTGTTTGATTTCTTAGACCATTTAGGGAGGCCCTATTGATTTATGTAATATTGTGCTATAATTCTTTATTTTTTTTTAAGCAATAGTTATGAATTACATCATTTTTTAAAAGTAATTTTCATTTTGTAGTAACTCATTTGGAATCAATTATTCGATTATTTCTTTATGTAGTAACTCTGCTTGTTCATCTTCACTAGAAATCCATGGGTCAGAATCTATTGTCTCTTCACTAAATAGAACCATACTCTTTGGTTCTTTTTTTCCCTTGAATTTTCCTTCTCTTGGCTTTTCTTTTTTCTCATTTTCTTTTCTCTCTTCTACTTTTGGCATTATTTCTTGTTTAGATTGGTTCCATTGTTTTGGTGGCTGTTTGTTCTGATTTAACTGTTTTTGTTTTGGTAATTGTTGTCATTTGCTCTGTTAATGTTTTCTTGAACTTTGTTCTTGCTCTGTTGTTTTTTCTGTTGTTACTGTGATTGTTTTTGTCTTTCAGCATAGTGTCTGTTTCCATTTGTCTCTGTTTTTGCTGTCTAAGTAGTTGTTGATCTGTTTCATTATCTGGACATCTCTTTAGCATATGGCCTGTTTTCCCACATTTTTTACATTTTCTGTGCAGCCTTTATACCATGTTCTAACTAGGAATCCAAAGATTTTTAATCTCTCTATATGGTAGTATTTCTTTTCTATCTCTGGTTCTTGTGATATAACCCTCTAGTCCTTCTGTTTATGGAATATATCTTCTCCATTGCATTTGGATATTGGACTTGAATTGCCACCATAACTTCTGTTAGTGTTGAATGGGTCTCTTTTGGAATTTCAGACCTGTCAATAAATTGGGTTATTTCTAGATAACTACATTCTAGGAAGGCTCCTCTGGTTATTCTTCTCGATTTGAAATACTTGATTTCAAATTTCTTCAGGATATTTCTGGCTTCCATCATGTAATCCTGTGAGTAAAATTCACTTCTTTTTTTCATGTGAGTAAAATTCACTTATTTTATAAGTTATTTCATAGTCAAAGTCAATCCAAAGTAAAGCTGCTGGCTTAGACTGCATTCTTTCCTATGGGAAGTAATGAATTGTCTGCTTTGTCCTGGCCATTTTTAGACTGGACTTAAAATCTTAGGACTTTACAGTCATAAAGGACTTTGCACAGGAGTTAAAACAATAAATACAACCAGCTTGTATAGACTTGCTGCTATATATTTCTTGCCACATATTTCCTATATTTTTGTTTCACCTGTTGACCACACAGTACCTAACATGTACAACTAATAACACCAAACCCAGGCTAGCCTATCACCTGACCCTAGATAATTAGGTGATAAGCAAAGTTCCTGGAGGAGGGGGTCAAGTTAACCCATCTACCAAAAGCTATCAATTAGTCCATATTTTTTCTAAATTTCAGAGGGATGGTTAGCCAGTCATGAACTATTACATAATGATCAGATAACTTGAACACCTAATTGCACAGAAAACATGTACACTAACTGCAGATGACCTGTAGACCTAATTGTACATATGATGTACATGTAATCATACAAATGACATGTTGATGTAATTTTACAGATATATATATATATATATATATATATATATATATATATATATATATATATATATATATATATATATATATATATATATACCCAATCATATAGATCAGTGATCCCCAACCTTTTAGTCCCACAGACATCAACATTTGATAATTTAACCCTGGCCCGCTGGGGGGGGGGAAGGACGTTGATTGTTTATATTTTAGATTGTTCTGATTTAATAATTTTAATTTAATTGTATTTAAACATGCATTCAAAATAAAATAGTTACACCAAAAATGAATATAAATATAAATATAAAGTGAATATAAACCCAAGAGAAATACACAATAGTAAATAAAATGAAAAAAATTTAATGTACCTTGGGCGGCCCGGTACCATTTGATCCACGGATTGGTACCTGTCCATGGCCAGGGGGTTAGGGACCACTGATATAGATGACATGAAAATAATTGTACTTTTAATATGGTCTGAATGCAGAGGCTTGCTGCATCCAATGAAGTTCATAGACCCTAAACAAGCACTGAAATACTAGATTAATCCACCAAGGTGTATATATTTAACATACAGCTAAAGGTGGAGGTGCACTCTGGTTACATTATACTATGAAATACTTAAAGGGAATATGGTTTGCAAGGTATATTTATACAGCAGTAAAGGAACTAAAGGAGTCCAACTTGCAAATTTATGTAAAGAGAATTTCCAAATTTTGGTGCCAGTAAAATTCATGCAGGTGTAAAACAAATTTATTAGGCATGTGTGCAATAAAATTGTGTATAAACTGCATGCATCAATAGAACTAAGTTTGTCCATTTTGATCCAATCACAAAAGTTCCCCATATTTTCTGTAAAGACTCATCAGGCCTTGTTTTGTGAAAATTGATTATAATTTTATCCAATTCATTTTGAAAAGACATGCCCGAAGCCTTTGATTATGGGTTCTCCTGACATCATTTTCCATTCAGTGACAACATGCAATCTTTATTTTGAGCACTGGCTGGTTAATAAAGTATGCACGTTTATTTACAATTCATTAGGGAGGCAGTTGGGGAAATTAAAAATTTCCTATTTTCTGTGTGGGTGGGTGGGTGAGTATTGCTGTAAATCATTTTGAAGATGCATTTAGCTATTTTCATTGCTTCTATTATCCAAAAAATACTAGTGAAAATATTGGCTTCATAATACATCAATAACATTAGAAACCATATATTGAAAATGGTACTGATTTTATATCTGGTATAGCTTCCATGCAAGCCATCTTGAAAAGATTGTTATAACCAATTCACCTAAACAGAAAGCCGTATTGACGTGGGATTTCACCTGAAGTCTACTTTTAATGGTTGGTTATAAATAAAAATGATATCTTTTGGCAGTATCCATCTTTTGGCGATATCCATCTTAAAAATCTTTATCAATACTACTGAGAGGTTTGTCAAGTTTTTCACTGAAGTACTTTGTATGATGATGTCCCTACATCTAGATGGTCCAAAATTGATATGGTGCTAATCTCATGTCCAATATGGGCATCACAGCAGCTGTATTAAATTTATTTTATTGCTATTTCTCTGGAACAAAGTCAAATTGACATGTTGTTTTCACCAGAAGACTTGATATGTCTGCCTTGTGCTAAATGAAACTGTTGCTGCTCACACAATCACTACGGTTGCCACAGCTATATATTGAGAATGGACGCAGATGTCATTGCATATGGTGCCAGCAGATTGTTATGCATACAAGGTAGAAAAAACACAGACCCTGATTTGAAGATGAATTTTGCTATGGCAGATCAGGATCGATGTTGATTGCAGTTGGACTTATAAGTGAATGTTTAGGGGGGGATAAACAAACATTTCCATAACAATATACATGTATTACAGTATAACTTGAGAAAAACCATCCATTACTGGTACAAGGAATTTGCCTGATGGAATCATGAAAATAAGTTGGGCAGCCAACAAGACTTCTTGTATATAACAAGATTATAACAAGCTCACTCACTAAATTATGTTATTGATTGATTTTGTTTTGTCATTTTAATGCTGAGTAGTACAAGTAGGTTATTTTGTGCCATTAAGCAGATGGAGGGACCTTGCACCATGGTAGTCACCTTGAACCATTTCATTGTAGGATTTGAACCTACATTCTTTTTTGCTCACTAGTCCAGCACAGTAAACCAGTTCTCTACTGTGGCTCCTGGTTCCTTTATTTGCTTTTTACAACATATAGGATGCATCTGACCTTTTCTATATCCCAGAGCCCACAGGGATTATATATTACTGATGCCATTTCATTGCATTTAGCAACTATGAACCTGCATGTCTTTTATTCTTGGATTTTGAGACGGGGTAATGGAAAGAGATGTATGAAAGTAATGAGAGAGAGAGAGGACTTTTCTTTAATTTTCTTTAATGTATCTAGTGTTTAGAGATGGAGAACTGTTTATTTGAAAGTGTCTAGTATCTAAGTGCATAGTGAGGAAGTACTGTTTACTTGAAAGTGTCTAGTATGGAAGTGCCTAGAGGAAGGACTGTTTTTACTGGAATGTGTCAAGTATGGAAGTATTGTGGGGGTAGACTGTATTTACTAGAATGTCTAGTATAGAAGTGCTGAGAGGGTTGACTGTATTTACTAGAATGTGTCTAGTATCAAGTGCTGAGAGGGTTGACTGTATTTACTATGTGTCTAGTATAGTGCCAAGAGAGGGTTGACTGTACTTACTAGAATGTATCAAGTTTTGAAGTTTTACAAGTGTGCTCATTATTTGTATTTAAGTATTTGATGAAGGTATTGCACAAGATTTTGCATATAACATGGTCACTTATGGTACCATGGCCAATGAATTTGTATCTTTAAAATAGATCATTAGTTGGGTTATTAAAAAATCAAGCTTGAGAATTTTTTTCTGTACCCAAAATTGAAACTTCAATCTAAGAAAATCCTGATTTTGTCAATCTTTTCTTTATATAAAAGTGAGTAAGATAATAGAATACTGGTATATACATGTACATGCCTTGCTGTATTGGATGTAATACAGGGGTGCACAATACATTGATGTGATTGAACAAATATTCCTGCTATTTTGTGGGTAAATATATAACTGCCAGCCTGTTATTGAAACAAAAATGTATGAATAAAATCGTTTGTCCATATTGTCTGTTGACAGAGAAGAAAAAGGCATTTAAAGGGAAAATCAGTTGCAAGGCACAAAAAGCAGCAAGCACCATAAAAAAAAAAACAAGCAGGTTGTGCACTTTGATGCCAATTAAAATGCTAGCTACCAACATGTATCCAAATATATTTAAGGCACATCATAAAGTGTCTTCTGGTTTCGGGGATGTGGTTGGTTAAAAGGGCTGTTTGTCACTATGCATATTTTTAATGTTTTATACTATGATCGTGTTTTGCCCATAGTATTGACCGATTATAGCTGTACATTTAAACCAAACCTTATGAGAAACAAAATTCATGCTTTAAATAGTTTCTTTTCTCTATCATTAACTTGTATTTTTTTGTGCTCTAGAGAAAAAAGATAAGACGTAAATCAACTTTCATTTTAGAGAAGGAATTATCAAGTAAATTTTCATTATAATATATACAGTGGTAATTCTTACACAAAAGGAAACAAATCTCTATAAAATACATTAATCCATTACAGCTGTGATCAATAATATATATTCTCTAGCATAAGGAACTTACATAGTATATTATATGCCTTGCTTAGCCTCGTTTACGTTAAACATTAATATTCATGAAGATCTCATTAAGAATGGTCTTTAGTACTTCACTCACCCATTTTAAATTGGTTATGTGAGAACTGATAAATTCCAATGTCTTATGATTTTCTTTCATCAAAACCAAAATGTTTTCCAAATGGCTTTCACCAATTCTAGCTTTCTCCAAGTGTTTAATTTAATTTTTGTTTTAATTGGAAAATAAATACCAACTGATATTAGCAAGTGTGTTACCACAAAATGTCAAGGTGAAATATTAAGAAAATAATGGAGATCTGAGAAAAATATCAGTATAATACTAAAGCTCAGTTGGAAAATTATTTTTCTTTTAAAAATGTAAGGCTTCTCCCATCGTAATTATTTTACTTGAATGCAATTTTAGTTTCAATTTTGTGAGTATAATCAATTTAAAATAAGGATTTTTTCAGTTTTACTAGATTTTGATTTACTGTGGTATGCTACAATATACAATGGTACATTATATAGTTTGTTATTTAATACAATTTACAATGGTATGTCAGTTTAGTATATGATAGAATGTAGTATATGATAGGATGTACTATGTATAAGATACAATTTACCTTGGTATATGATAGTTTACTATGGTGTACCATGCAGTATACTATGGTAAATAGTTTCTATGGTATAAAATACAATTTACTTCAGTTTAGGGATATTGTCTTTGATTAATAAAAGACTTCCATCAAAGGCTTGCTGAATCTGCCTCAAAGATTGACCATTGATTTTTATTTGGCATTTCAAAGAAGATGCTCACTCAAACTTTATGCAGCAATTATAGTATAGTGCCTTGCCCAAAGACACTTGGTGAAGATACTGATAAATTTGGAAATAACAGAAGTATTAAAATATCTATAACAGTATATTAAGTTGACAAGTGGATATATCTGTATTTTGTATTTTGGTATGTAGACTAGTGTTAGATCAGGGGTTGGCAACCTGTTTTACTTAGTGTGCCACTTTTTTCTCTAGATTAATTACAAAATGAACAAGCAAGAGCCACCAATAAGTGATTTTTGATTGTCCTTGTGGCATGCATGCTGTAGGTTGCCAACCCCTGGGTTAAATAAAGGGTCTCCAGTTAACACAATTAGACTTGAGTTTAGTTTTAGAAAAGGTCTTCATGGAATGCTTTCTCTGAAGTAAAAAAATACAAGGAGTCTCCTTGTAGAATTAGAAGCATTAGGGTTTATTAAAATGTTGAAAAGAAAAACCATCTCTTGTGACTAATTCCCTTCACTGTAATCACATCAGATTAGGTGGTACTATATCAGAACGGGTTTCAAATTTACATAAATGATGCTGATGCACATCCAGTTATGGCCTGAATTAGGAACCTGCCTTTTAATGGATGGTTGGGTGGGGTGGGCAGTGGTGGTGGCAATATTTAAAGAAAAAATGTCTGACCCTTACATATCTTGAAAACTATTGTATCCACTGTACAAGGTAAAAAATTTCTTGATATAAAAGTTCGCAAATTACCCTGGTTAAAAGAACATCCAGGGCTCCACTTCACCACCAACCCTGAAAATTAAATGGTCCATCCTATACTAAAGAGAACATTTAAACAACTTTGTCTATTTAAAAAAACCGAAAACACAGAATTTGGAACAAAGACCATGAAGACCATTAAATATTGGACAAATGGTACAGAATGAGAAACATTCAAATATTTGTTTTTATAACATCTACAACTAAAATTTATTCAGAAAGCATTCATTTTCTTGGTCAACTTTTTGCATTTTAGCAATTATAGTTCGTTCCACATAGCATCATACATTTTTCCTACCAGTAACTTTTCATTGTAAAAGGATCTAAAATTACCTATTTTATTTTAAATTATGTGAAATTGGATAGGCAGCTGTTGAGCAATTGTGAGCCACTTGGGTCCTCTTGTTTTTGAGTTTTAAAAAAGAGTAAAATAACAAATTTACAAGGTGTAGGCCATATGGCTTTTCTTAGGAATAAATAATACATATTTTTTCATATTTATTCAATGTATTGTGAGACATTAAGACAAGCTGGAGCATAAACATCTCAAAGATGTCAGCATTTTGAACTAGTGTGTGACAAACATAGATCTGTTAATCAGGGTCATAAACAAGAAATAGAGCATGCCATTTCTGTATTGAGCTTGGCTATTACAAAAATGTCCTTAGGCCAGACTTCTATACTTCATTAATCAATAACCTTTGTATGGGACCTTAAATTAGTGATTTAAATGGAGTGTGGAATTATGGGAAGAACTGAAGAGTGAGGAAATGTATGGATATTAAGAACCTTAAAGCTTATAATAAGCCTACTGGAAATTGTGTATAGAAGCTGCACTACCCCCACCCCCCCAAAAGCCAATAGATTTATATTTAAGCATGACAGATGACAAAGTTCATAACATTTGACAAATATTTTGAAACTGCCCCATAAAAATTGTACATGGTAGAACATGGATAAATGTCATTAAACCTTAGAGGTCATGGAATTCAAACTCTAGTCTCAGATGCATCCAGTTGAAAAAGAAACCTTTGTAATTTGCTGCCATTGAGAATGATATTGGAAATTATTTCTCTCTACATAGTATGGCAGCAGCAGAGCATTGTTGGGTTTTTGTTATTACAGAGGTACACAATTTCACTGGATCAACAATCTAATAAAATTCTTATGATTAAGCAAGAGGTTATTTCTGGATTGTTTGTTTGTTCCTATTTATTATGGTTGAATAACCTAGTCATCACAAGGACATGTTGAAGGGAGTATTTATTAATGTGAATCTTTTTCAATTTCTTGATTTGGGAAGAAGATTTTGCAAGGTAAAAGAAAATTCCTGTTCTAGTGACATTTGATTATTTTGACCTATTTGTAATCATAGTAATGTGTTGTGTGTAGAATAAGTATAATATAGTGTCCATAATAGAGGTATTTTTAAATCAGGTGTCCATATTAGAGGGTGTAATGATCACAAGATGCAAATAAACCTTAAGCCATCATGAAAATCTTATTACTACTATTCCGAATGGAATGTCATATCACCTTGGGGATTTCAAAAGGAGACTTATTGTGTTTTGTGGGTCTGAAATTCCTGATATCTAATATGGCTACCACTGTGAATTGGTACTCCTTCTAAATGTAGATTAAATTTCACATAAACAGTGGGATTTTTCTTTTACCAGAAGACATCTTTTATTGTTGTTGTTGTTGTTGTTGTTGTTGTTGTTGGGCTTAACGCCATTTTTCAGCACATGATAGGCTATTCATGGCGGCCAGTAATAATGGTGGAGGAAGAAACCGGGTAATCACCAGAAAGAACCGACCCACGAGAAGCTACTGGCAAGCTTTCTCACATATCCACATTCGACGAATCCTAGACTCGAACTCACACGGACAGAGGTGAGATGGAAGTGATCTGTAACATCTTTTATTGTCCTGTTAATACTAAATAAAAATGTCTGACATGTGGTGTCCCCACAATGAGTTATTTTACAACATGCTACTCCTTCTAAATTCACTGTTTTACCAGAAGACTAATGATTATATTTACTGGTCCTGAATGTAAATGATTCTGATAAGACCTCATGTGTCTTTGCAACAATGAAGATATTGAAAAAATCTGATCTTTTTTTTTTGAATTGTTTATTGTGAACATTGTTTTTGTCAAAAGTAACCTAATGGTGTCAACTTTGTACTAAATTAAAATGGTACCAATCTGATTTGAAAATCGTGTCACTCAAGAACATCAGTGATTGTTGCAACACTCTTCAGTTAAAATGAAGAAATAGTCTATCAAACTATTTTTTAAAAAGTCAAACATCAGTCACATTACTGCAGAGACTAGCCAGTTCAGTATGGCCCCATTGATTGGGAAACTTTTAATACTTTACCAATGTTCACATTTTTATCTATTTACCTTTAACTGTTTGGACCCCAATCGCTGGTCGATAAAATTATTTTACCAGTTTTAAATGTAAAAGGATATAACCTAATGTTTGGCACTAAATAGCCACATAGTGCTGGTGCACTGTAAAAATATAAACCAATCAATCAATCAGTTCAGTATGGATTGCAAGCAGATAAGATTCATTAATTTTTTACTTTAAGGTGCCACAATGTAATGCAGAACTTTTTTTATAAGGTAGGTTTGGTCATGGATACCATTTAATTATTTAACAGTAACATTGTGTATGAAATAACTCATGGGGCCAAGGGTATATTGTAGTTTGAAGTGCTCCCCATCTGCATGGGTTTGAGTCTCTGGTATGGCTAATTGTGGTGGTGGTGGTTACACAATATTCAGCTTTGTTGGGGTGGGTGTTATCAGTTTGGTTATCCTTGCCTAGTGGTGATTGCAGACTGTGTAATTTGCACAGACAGTAAATATCAAGGTTAGAATAGATAAGGAACTGAGTAGGTATATATAGAATGAGCCCATGTTACAAATTTACAAAATTTAATCAATTTCTAACCAGTTTTAACCCAATAGTCTTGTTTTGGTTCAAATTCCACTGAGCCCATGTTACAAATTTACAAAATTGAATTGATTTCTAACCAGTGTTCCTAACCCCATAGTCATGTTTTGGTTCGAATTCCACCATGACTGTTCCTTTTGACTCTTGCATTGGTATGTCCAGGCCTCCTTCACTTTGGCTTTTTCTTCTCTCCAAATTTGCAGGTGCCCCGTCCTTTCACTCCTTTCAACTTTGTTTTCCATTTTGGATTTGTAAGATGAAATAGTGTAAATCATAGAGCATAGAACTTAAAGCTATCCCAGGCCTTCCAAAACAACAAAATAAATAACCTAAATTATCCTAATTTTAAACAGATCCTTTGGCTATCTAGCCTAACTGACCCTGACAGAGTAAACAATCTTGTTTTACAAAATTAATGGTCAATTAAATGGCTGTTCTTACACCCCTACTGAGACATTAGCTCCAGGGTAGTCTTCATTACAGGAATGAAATTCCTTGCTACTGTGTTTTTTATTATTATAATTATTCATTATCATGAACTCCTATACAGGTCAGAGAATGGGAAATAAATAATTTCCACTAAGAAAAATAACATTGTAGGGACTCTTGATAAAAGTATTCAACATAGGTATACCATACCAAGAAATTAAATCTACGAACTTAACAAATTCATACAGATACATTAAAATAAATCCTACAACTATATTTCATAGTGATATCAATGAATTACATAAAATTGTTGCAAATGCCTTGTTTTCCCAAGCTCTTAACTCCGAGAAAGTGTCTGTCCATTTTCCCAGACAATTCTTTTCCCTGGATTTTCTTCAGTGAATTTCTTCTAGCTCAGAGCTTTTTTTTTTTCTTTGTAAATTTGTTCTTGTATGGAATAGTGTAGACCAATTTTATTTTCTATTTGCACATTTAAAGGAAGAGTTTTCCGAATGAAACCACACACTCATCACAGCATAACCAATTAGAATGAAATACACTTCCTGCCTGACAATATTGAAACAATGAAGTTTGTATGGCAAACCTTGATTATCTAACTGATTTCTGGTAAGTTTCAGACATGAGTTGCCCATACCATCAGAACTTGACCCCTTCCTGGTCATTTTAAACAAAGTACTTAATTATACATTAATAACTATTATATATCAATAACTCCTAACCTTGGCTGAACCAATCTATACATTATGGCTCTCTAAGTGTGGCCATAAATCTGGTTAATCTTACTAATGTGTTCTAGGACATTAACAATACAAAGATCACCTAAAAATTGTCCTTTACACCAAATGTGAGAAAGCATGCATGTAATTTCCTGTGGGTCAGTGGTTTTTTACCAAGGTTTTGATGGGCTCATCCTACACCAGTTACATTGGCCAGTATCTTGTGCTGAGAAGTGGCATTAAACCTGAAAAGCAAAAACAAATACTAAGGTAGCCTACTTGCTATAAAGATAATCCACTTTTGTAGCTAGTATGAACTGAATTATAATAAAGTACAGTATTATGCAGAATTTTTTTTGCAAGAAAATGTTTTGATAAAATTTTTTGTCTCTATCTCAGTAATCACATCTCTTGAACTGTTGAGTAGATATGTTGTATTGTTGAACATAGGTTGCACATCTGGTGACCATTTACAAGTAAGTGTATGGTTTTTAAGCCTCAAGTCTCCTGGGGGGTGAAGTTAGGTCAAAAGTTAAAATGCATTCAGATCTTGGAATATTTTTTTTACCAAACAATTTTGCATAGGACACCTAATAGATTTTGGGTTATGTCCGTGTGGCCAGAGGGTGTTGGGATAGATTTTTTTTGACCCATGTGTGTCTCAGGGTTGTGTGTTGGAAACAACAAAAAAAAATGAGATGCCATGTTTAGCCAAATGAAGTAGTTTTTTTTTTTTTACATTTCTGCCATTTCCTATGTGGATGTTTGCATCAAATGCATAATGGATGGAATTCATGTCTTCAGTAGTTGGCTGTGCAAAATAGTCTAGTATCATAGATTCAGACACAGACTGGTGCTTAAATTAGAAGGATTGTTTTGTAAAATGACACTGAAAAGGTGTGAAAAAATTGATAGCAGACCTGATGGGGCAGTGAACCTAATGAACCTCCCTCCACTGATTTGCTCTCTTTGACTTGTGATAGTTGGAAAAAATATACTGATTTCTAGCAAAACTTTGCCTGTGTGTCTGATAAGTCAGTTGATAAAACCTTTAAGCAATATTTTTAGAAACCAATACTTTGTTATTAACCTTAACTACTTTCTGTCTTGTTTTCCAGAGCTCCACAATTGGTGTCCCAGTCACACTCAAGGTGGACCAAAGGGGATATATCCTGTACTGGCGTGATCAGAATAAGGTAAAGTCTAGACATGCAGTGCATGTCAGATTGTCTATATGTGCCAAAAGGGGAAGTGAATATAGAAAATAGTACAAAGGCATTTTCATTTGGAAAGACCTGAATTCTTTTTGAGCACAAGGAAGTGAGTTCAGTTTAAGGTGCATGATGCGCATTTGCATACAGATGAATAGATCAATATTTCACACTGATTAAGTGTCTCATTATTTTTAACTGTATCAGCTTAATAAGAAACTTTAAAATGGAATAATGGAATAAATCAATAAAACAGCTGTTTTACAAATGAATTTATGAATTGCAAACTACAGGAGGTAAACAAATTCACCTATGTGCAGCTTCATGTCTTAGTTTCTCATGTTTGCGTAAATAATGATGCAGCTAGTGAGTGTATTATTTCCTGCTAAGTTTAACATTTCAGTGTAATGATATAAGGTTTATATTACCTTGAAGGTCATTACACCATGTCTGTATGCACGCAAGGTAGACACTAATTAATTCTAACTATTGTCAGTACTGAAAATAGCATTATTGTAGTTGCAAATAGGAAAATAAATATTTAGTCATTAAGTCACTTGAATGAACAAATTGTTTTTTTTTTAAACTGAAAATTGACAAAGTAAAATTTCCATCAAAGTTTTGCACTGCTGATCATTAGACCAGAACAGCTTATGATAGTCTTTTCTCCATCTGTCATCCCAATATCTGGTTGGTCCTAAATGAATATGGTGCTAATCTGAAATCCCTCATGGTTGCCAGCTTGAAAATTTGTTGCTGCTACTCCTTCTTGAGAAGGAAGTCATATCAAAATGGGTGTTTCACCAGAACACTTGTTACAATGTCTAGTTGGTCCTAAATGAAAATAGTTCCTTTTGGATAACCAATATGGCTGCCACATTAGCCATCTTTAAAATTGTTTCTGCTACTCCTCCTGAATAGATGGTCATGGGGTTTTTAATAAGACTTTTTTGATATCAGAGAAGGGTCTAAAAGAATGGCAGCAATTTGCTGTCCAGTAAGTACATTTAGAGGGGTGGTTTCAGAATTTTGGTCCTTTCCTAGCCATAAGGACAAGACAGATTATGGTATGGTCCGGTATCCAGTCATCTGTAACCATTTATTTCCACTGTTCAGACATGTTTTTGGTCTGCTTTTGTATCTGAATAATTGAGTTGTCAACTTTATAAAGATTATAAACTGTATGGACAGTGTGTGCTTGGAGTAAGGAACAAACCAATCAGTTTAGGAGGGAAAATCTCCAAGGTTAAAGTAACTGATAGAAGGCTAAAGTAACTGTGACAGAAGTTAGAAAACATTTGCACAATGACTCAAGTTCCACCATCTACAGCTACCAAACTTTGCTGCATATTTTTTGTGCTTGGTATAAGGAAGAACCCTATAAATACAATGATAAAAAAATAAATGGTTTAGGTCACTGATTTTGAAGAATAAAAATTGTTTCTTCACAATAATATAAGTTCTTCATTGTCTCTGGTTAGGAACATAGATGGCATGCACATGGGGCATGGAAGATGCATGTTGATTTGGGGTTCTCATTGAAAGAAGAAAAATGGTTTCTGTACATTAACATTAGTTCATCATCAAAGATCTGGACACAAACTTTGTGAATAACTTATTGAATGGGTTTGAAAGAAGCCTATTGATGATGGGGTCAAAGGTCCATGTCACCATCTAAAGGAAGGAAATCAGTTTTTGCTAAACAAAATAGAGGACTTCAAAAAATGGGGTAGGCATATAATGTGCCATTTATTGTATTTGTGTATTTATGACCTGTATGTCATAATTATTAAATTTAATCTTCCTTCTTCCTTCTTCTAATGTAACATTAAACTGCTATTCAATGAATGTAATGCTTTTAATTAATGATGCCAGTCTTGTGTATGGAACTGTATTACTGTATGTGCACTGTAGTGCAGGGGGTGTACAAAATAGAGCCTGCAGCCCATTTGTGGCTCATGACTTGGTTTTATTGGATAGTGTGTGGCTTTAAAAATTATTTTCCAGCCTTGCCTGTACTAGCTTGGTACTGTTCTGTGAAATTTTTTAACATTATGGAAAAGCACTTTCCTTGATCTTCTCTTCCAAGTGTTCAAATAAATTATTCTTTTTTGAATCTTCATAAAATGGTGTTGTACTGATATAATTGAGTTTTACATGCGTATTGATGTATATATGCAGTCAACATTTGGTGAAATTCATAATATGTACATCATTATGCATTGATAATATTAACTTCTGGTGTAACGGCCTGAAACTTTGCCAAGCATATTGATGGCTAGTAAATTTGGGAAATGATTTTTCACTCGAGCTTCATACTATTTAGGATGATGGCTATTTTTCCTTCCATTTGAATGAAAAGGGAAAATCTTAATACATTTAAAAGCAATTTAATTATGTAATTAATAAATGTAGTGCTGGAAGGTATAATAAATGATATTTATACATTAGCTTTAATTTGTAATGTTTTAGAAATTGGCATAAAATCCTGAAATTATACCAACACTATTGCTTACTACAAACAAATAGCACATAATGGATTTACCTCCATAACTTGGGCATCATACAACCACTAAAACTTGCAACCATTCACGAGCCATACATTTAAAAAATTGTTTTCTGAATTTAATGCCATTTTATAACACCAGTTATTCCACCATGAGTTAATCTTCATCATCTGTCTCATCAAAAAAGAAAAAGCAAAATGGTATTAAGTTTGATTTTGATACAGAATGCAGGCAAATTTTAGTTAGTGAACAGACATGTAATTCAAATTATATATAATTGATCTAATTATAGACCTACACCAATATATAATTTATAATTTATATGCATTTCCTCTCAGGTTAATGGACTCTCACCTTGAAATAGTTGTTTGAATTAGTGTAATAATTTTGCAAACTTGAATGTTTACATTTGTTTGGTTTTTATATTCTTTACATATATTTTATCTGTTTTTATCTATCTTTCTGTCAGATTGCACTGGTGGCCTAGTGGTTAGAGCATCTGCCAAGTCATACCAAAGACTTAAAAAAATGGTACTAACAGCTTCCTAGCTTGGTTTCTCAGCATTAAGAGGTTAGTGTTAGGACTGGTTGGCCTGGTGTCAGGATAATGTGACTGGATGGGACATCATGCTACATGTCTTCGGCATGATGCCCCAGTGCTAGACATCACAATTAAGCTGCATTAAAAATCCAAATCACATGTACTCTCAGATCTTTTTACCTCTCTTACCATGTTTCTTATGAACTAAGAGAACTCCTTACACTGCCATCTTCATTATACTGCAAGTTTTGTCTTTAGAGTAGTGAGTTTAAGACCTTTAAAATGTTTCCCTGGTACCCTGCATTTGCAAGATTTACATGTATAATAATATAGCATGCAGCAGTGTACAGCACTGACTCAACTTTTGTTGCATAATGAAATAGTGTGTATCACTAATCCATCTCCATTTCTGCATAATGAGGTAGTGTACATCACAGATCCATCTTTTGTTACATAATGAAGCAGTGTACATCACTGTTCAATCTCTTGTTACATGGCTGCTCTGGTGGCCTAGTGGTTAGTGTCCACCTCAGATATGGTAGGTCATGGGTTCGATCCCCAGCTAAGTCATACCAAAGGCATAGAAAAATGGTACTAATAGCTGCCTGCAGCCCAGTTTGGCGCTCAGCATTAAGAGGTTAGTGTTAGGACTGGTTGGTTTGGTGTCAGGATAATGTGACATCATGCTATGTCTGCATGCCAGTGCTAGAGTGCCGGTGCTAGACATTGCAGACATATGACTGAAAAATCATTAAAGCTACATTAAAAATTCAAATCACACAAACACTCTTACATAATGAAGCAGTGTATAGCAAATTCATCTCCATGGTTGAATAATAAATGGAGTGTACAGTACTGATCCATCCCCATGGTTGAATAATAAATGGTATACAGTACTGATCCATCTCCATAGTTGAATACTAAATGGAGTGTACAGTACTGATCCATCCCCATGGTTGAATAATAAATGGAGTGTACAGTACTGATCCATCCCCATAGTTGAATACTAAATGGAGTGTACAGTACTGATCCATCCCCATGGTTGAATAATAAATGGAGTGTACAGTACTGATCCATCCCCATAGTTGAATACTAAATGGAGTGTACAGTACTGATCCATCCCCATGGTTGAATAATAAATGGAGTGTATAGTACTTATCCATCCCCATGGTTGAATAATAAATGGAGTGTACAGTACTGATCCATCCCCATGGTTGAATAATAAATGGAGTGTACAGTACTGATCCATCCCCATGGTTGACTAATAAATGGAGTGTACAGTACTGATCCATCCGTTGGTTGAATAATAAATGGAGTGTACAGTACTGATCCATCTCCATAGTTGAGTGTACAGTACTGATCCATCTTTAAATTTGAATATTAATGGAATGTACAGTACTGATCCATCTTTATTATTGCATAATGAAGTGTGATTTTTGCACTCCTAAATGATTTCTGGTCAACAGTGTAGACCCTTACCAACTAGTGACTTGATGCATACATGATAACAAATTGTGATCTTTGTTGTTCATGATTGATGTTTTGAGCTACATCAGCAAGTATAGCAGAATTAAAAACTATAGTCATGCCAAATATACTGGCTGCCATGTATCTTGTGCTGAAAAATGGCGTTGAACCCTACAACAACAACAAAAAACATTTTTTTCTTTAATCTTGATATTTCTACCAATACTTTTCCAAGTAAACAGAGAATTTAAATTTGTGATTTCATATAATTTGGAGCTTGACCAGAATGTTGTTCTTAATCTTTGTTTTTATATGAACCTTTGGTAAGCTTGCTAATAATGAATTTATTTCAATTGACCTCTGCATCGAGATAAGTACATGTATAATCCTTGTACTGGTCCATGGCATCAAATCTTTTTGAAAACTCTTTTCTTTTTAATTTTAATATCTTTAAGAACAGATGCCTCAAAGGAAATTCATGTCCATAGTATGTGGTTTTCGTTAGAAGTTTGTCTTTTGGTCCAAATTATTAAATGGTTCTGCTTGGACATTCAGTATGACTTTGACAGCATTAATCTATTCCTGAATGACTGGATGTCAATTATGGATGGACAATTGGTAGCCTTCTTGATAATCATTCCATATTAATGGAAAATCATACTTAAGGAACTACTTGTGATCTTTACATGGTTGTAAGAAAATGGTGCTGTGCTGAATTGATAATTCCAATAGCAGAAATCATCTTGAAAAACTATCACTATTTCTTTAGAACAGAAAATCATATCAAAATGAAATTTCTATCAAAAGACTCCATATAGTTCTAGCTGGTTCTGAATTAAAATCATTCCTATCTGATGTCCAGTATGGTCTAGATAGCAGGCCACCTTGAAAATCTTGTTTTAGGTACTTCTGATTGGATAGTCAGATTCTCATAGGGTTTCACCAAAAGACTGTCTTGTTGGTTATGCAGTCTCTGTGGATTAGTCACTTGGGAAGAAATCAGCCATATTAAAATACTTTCATCATGGTAAAAACAGACATTTATCCATGAGGAGATTTTACATACTGCATGACCTTCTGTACCCGGAAAATATGACCAGCGCATCATCTTGTTCTTTAAAATGAATTCGACTTTTGGAGGTGCTATGGTGACTGGTTAGCATGCTAGAATTGTTACTGCATGGGTGCAGGTTTGAATCCTGTTGGATCCTGGTTGGCTAAATGGTGTCTGTCAGCAAGGCACTTACTCCATTTATCATTATATATGCAGCTTATATTGATGTGCTGTAAAACATTAAAGGAAGCCAAACCAAAACTTGTTTTTGATTACTTGTCAAAACAATATTCTGTACCTTTTAAGTGATGCAATTCATGCATGTAATTGTACTGGGACATGTTAACATTTCAGATGCAGCACATAATTCAGTTCAAATTATTATTAACATACAAGATATTCCCAGTTGACAGTTTGGTTTCTACACAATAATTATAGTTGTCCATATGTACTGGCACTAATCTTTGTGAATGGCTTACACTTGGGGCAAGGAAGAACCCTAACATTTTTGGCTCAAAAATTCAAATTTAAGATTACAATGACTGAAATTTAGATGATTTCTGCACAATGACATTTCTCCACCATTTGCAGTTGCTAGATATTTTGAGTAGCTTGCATAATGGGTAAAGTACCTTTTCATTTTGGGTTCAATTGGTCAAAGGTCATTGTCAGAGTTCTCCTTCATCTATGGTTACCAAACTTTGTGGATATCTTGCACATGGTGTAAGGCATCTTTGCAAGCTAAGATTCTGATAACCCTATCTAAACCTTGGTGGATTGAACAGCTATATAGGTACTTTGTCCTAGTAACATCTATTGGATTTGTTACCTCCCTTAGAATGTAATGCCAACTAACCACTAGCATGGTATATTGTACATCAGCCAAAAACAGTAGTGGCAATTAACCCAAAAGGATACTTTTGTGTATGTCTGTGTACAAAAGCGAAGCCATTACAGGTGTATTTAGGTGAAAGGTATTTGTCCAGACATGATCAGTACTGGAAAGCTGCTTATTTATCAATCCATTCAAGTTCTATGCTCCCCTTGTCTCATCTCATAGAAACAGTGTTAAAATTTGAATAACTTAATTTGGATTGGATGCAGTGGCTTGTTGCCACAACCAATGAAATTCACTGACCTAAAGCAGAGAAGAAGCTTGTGAAGATATGTAAGGAAACACCTTACTAATTTTGTAATCAACAGGTCAAAGGTCAATGTCACTGATTGAAAGAATGAAAAAAAAGTTTCAGCACAATAACATCTAAGTTCTTCATGACCTACCTTAACCAGACTTTGTGGATGACTTGCAATTTTGGTAGGTGGAAAGCTGTTGATGTTGTTTTCGATGGTCAATGTTGCTTAATAAAATTAGAAAAATGGTTCCCACACAGTAATGTTACTTCTACATTACATACCTGGCCCTGACTTCGTTGATGGATTGCACTAGTGTAAGGAAGAAGCCTAGTTTAGAAAGACAAAGTTCAAGGCCTAGTTTAGAAAGACAAAGTTCAAGGTCAGTTCAGCAAATGAAGATAGGTTTGTTGTAAATAAAATTTGTTATATACACAGATGATTATTAAACAGGGAATACTTTTGTTTATTGATGTACATTTTACTCTTACTTTTACTTTTAATGAAGAACATTAGCTAATTAATTAGCTGGTATGGCTACCATGGCAGCTATCTTGCTAATCTTTTGATTGCTAATTAATTAGCTAATATGTTGTCTTAAATGCTAATTGAATTAAAAACTTAAAACTCCCGAGGATACCATCAACCTTTGATAGTTCTAACAGACAATTTTGGAACTAGGGATCAAACATGTTGGGTGTAAAGCAAGCTCATTGTCACTTTGCCATCCAATCCCACTTGCCCATGCAGACCTGATGCATGGATGTACAATATTTACAATGCAAATAAAAATACTTACTGAGAAACCAGTTGGGCATATTGATACTTTTAAAGTTACTATCAAGCCATTGTAAGTAGGGTCTTCCTGTAGGAAATATGGTCATGTCATCTTTACTTAAAATATATATAATATAGAGTATGTGCAACTTGAGGCATTGCCTTTATTAATGTAATGTAGAAACATTGCTATTAAATGTTCTTTGTTTTAAAAGCCAGCTTCAGATGCATGACTTGTACATTTTTTTGGCTGTTTCTGCAACAAATAGGGATCATTTAAATAGCATAATTGAACATGCTTTACAAAAGCTGTTATACATGCTGTCATTAATCAAATTATCTGGACTCTTTCATCGTAATTTCATGATTTGTAATGATTTTCATACAACTTCTAGGCACATGATACAGTTCTTAAGCCAATGGAAAACAAATTCAGAACTTAAACTAAAGGATGTTATACCAGAACTCAAAAGATAGAGGATTGAATAGATGGTTTTTGGTTTTAGCTCTTCTGGTTTTGAGCTTATGGGATGGTCTGTTGTCTTTTGTCAATCTATCTGTTAGCAAAAGTTTATTATTGCTGCTATTCCTAAATAACTTGAAGGATTGACATGAAATTACACACACATTTAAAAGCATAAGTCTAATTTGTCCAGAATGAAGCTATATCCCTCCCCCCCTTGCAGCAAAATTGAAAATCTTATCACCACTCTTCCTCAGTGGGTGATGATATCATGATTTGATATTCTATGAAAAATGTGATGTGATTGTTAATGTAGCTTTAGAAATTTTTCAGTCATATCGCTGTCTGCAGTGTTGCAGCTAATAGTGATGTCTTGCTATTGGGGTATCCCACCCAGTCACATTATCCTTACACCAGGCCAACCAGTCCTAACACTAACGTCTTAATGCTGAGCAGCTGTTAGCACAATTTTTGTAAGTCTTTGGTATGACTCGACTGGGGATCGAACCCATGACCTCCAACATCAGAGGTGGATGATTTAGCCATAAGGCAACTGAGGCGGTTATTTCTATGAAATAACTTGTCTAGTTGGTCCTTTGTAAAACTGGTGCTGATCTTATGTCTGGTATGGCTACCATGGCATCTATCTTGACAAGTTTTTTATTGCTATTCCTCTTGAACGGAAATCAGCATTGGATTTTCACCAGAAGATCTCTTATATCTAGTTGATCCTGAAAGAAAATGGTGCTGATGTAATGTCTTGAAGATCTTGTTATTACTTTTTCTTAAAGTATGAGCATATGAAAAATACATCCTAAATGGCTGCTATGGCATTTGTCTATGAAAGATTATTGATATTTGATATTTTATCAGTCATGAGTTATTTTGATGACTAGTTGAATGAAAATTTTATACCTACAGTATGGGTGCAAGAGTGTTGTTTTTGAAAAGCCTGTTACTGCTACTTTTAATGAATTGATATTTTTTAAAGACTTCTTCAGATGTCTAGTTGGTGCTAAGTAGAAACTGTTCCGTTCAGGCGTCCATCATGAGCACCACATTAGAGATCCCAAAAATCTTATTGCTACCAGCATGGGTTTTTTTTAAAATTCTTCAGATGTCTAGTTGGTGCTAAGTAGAAACTGTGCCGTTCAGGCGTCCATCATGACCACCACATTAGAGATCCCAAAAATTTGCCAGCCTGGGGTTTTCACTGAAAGGCTTCTTATGATGTGCAGTTGGTTTAGATGAAGATTGTGCTGATCTGATGTCCAATGTAGCCACCATATTGAAAAACTTTTCATTTGAATAGATCATCATATGAGCATGGAGTTTTCATTGTAATGCTTCTAATCAGTACCAAAATGAGGTCCATTATGCCTGCCACAACAGCCATCTTGAAAATCTTGCTATTACAACACCTTCTGTAGAGTGAGTTGTATTGATTTATTTTCACTGAATGACTTAAGATGTCCAGTTGAACTTAATGAACATTGTGTTGAGATGGCTTCCAATATGGTCACTATTGAGTGACCATCTTGAAAATCTTGTTATCATTACTCCACCAAAATGGATGGGTATACAACTGTATCAACATGTTTTCACCAAATACTTCTTATACTGTCTTCATGTTATTAAACGAAAATGGTGCTGATCTGATATCCATTATGACTACCACAACAGCCAGGTTTAAAATTGTTTTATTGGAACTCCTGAACAGTCATATTGATATGTTGTTTTCAGCCAATTCCTTAGGATGTATAATTTGTTCTAAGTGAAAATAGTGCCATTCTGTTGTTCACTATGGCTACAGTGGCATTTCTCTTGAAAATCTTGTTATTGGTACCACTCCTGAATGGATTTACTATGTCTAGTTGCTATCCTGAAGCTCTTTATTATTGCCACTCCTAAATGGATGGTCATATTAACATGTGCAGGGTTTTTATACAAAGGACTTGTAATGATGTCTTGTTGCTCTCGAAAAGGTTCTGCTCTGAAGAATCTTGTCATGGCTGCTCCATAGAAATGATAATCATAACGGAAAAGGGATTTTGCTTAAAGACTTATCATATTTAGTTGATCCGAAAGAAAATGTACCAATATGACCCGACATGTGTGCCACAATGAACATAATGAAATTCTTGTCACAAATTCTTGTAAATGTATGGTCATATTTGCAAAAGTTTTCTAATGGTGTCAAGTTTAAATGAAATTGTGCTGATCCTAGATTGACAATGGTTTATTGAAAATTTTACTGTTAGATCGTTTCAATGATTGGCAGTTAAAAGAAGAAATGGTCATATCTTGAATTCCAAGGAAGTTATTTTTATGAAGTAGAGCATTAGTCCATTCTTGGGACTATTGTTCTGTTGAGTAGGAGAATTTATGATCTTTTTGAGACATATTTATTATTTAGTAGGAAAAATGTATGCTGACTTTAATTAGAAAATTTATCAATTTCTCTTCTTTTTATCCTTTGAATCCACTTAATTTTTATCAAAATGCAAACTTTTTCCAAAAGTACAGTTTATTCTTATCAGGCATGGAAGAGTTATGCATGCCTGGTGACTCCTTACACCATATTTTTCAGAGTTAAATAAACCTCAGAAACAGATTGGGTTTTTTATTCAGTCAGAACATATTCAGGTTAAAAATGAAATACTGCAATAACCAGTCAGATAAGTAGGTAACTTTCACCAGATTATATAATGTGCAGATCACATTCCATCATGATGCTCATAACATGGACTCAACTGAGATTACTTTTTCTTGGCTAGAACATTCCCAGGTTTATTTGAATCATGAACTTGCAGGACAAGGAATTTTACTGAACTATCCAAATAATTCCATATAAGTATGATGAGGCTTCACAGGATTCTAGAATACTTGTACAAGAGTATCTGGTTGTGTTCTCCTCACCATTTCCATTTGTTTTCCTTTCTACATGACTAGACCAGATTTTTTTCTGACAGAATTTTGTTGAAATGACACAAGGTAATCTGATTGATTGGTGTTTTATTCAGCACAACTAAAGTTTTTGAAATGGGAGGGGTGGACAAGGGAGCAAACTCTTTCATATATATGTGATGGCAACATCTTTAAAATTCATTTTATGTGCAGTGAGTTTAATACACTTATTACATTGAATTTGGTAAGTTTTAAAAAAAATAGTGTATTAAAAAAAACAACACAAAACGTACTGAGAACTAGCTGAATTTACCAATAATTGTATTCAGATGGAAATGGCCAGAAATAATGTTGTGAAAATGTTCATCTTACCTGTAACTGTTTCCAAGGTGAAATTTTTCAAAAGCCAAACAAGACCAGAAGTTGATATTTTCCATGCATTACCAGCTGCTGATTGAAATCCAGCTCATTTCTTGAAATGCATATTTATACATTTATTTTGTAGAAAATTTATTTTAGCATTTATTATTAAAATGTATATTTGAATATTCACCAGAAGTTGACAGCCATAAAAATGGTATAAACTGCTAATAAATTTATGCCCATGAAAGATGCAAATATAAAGCGTTTTGTATTGAACAATGGGTGTGTATTTTAAAATTTAATTGGAAAAATGAAATGTAAATGCAGAGGCCTCATAATTGAGCAAAGTTTCATGCACCTTTCTTGATGCTGAGAAACTTCCTCCTTATTGTGGCTTAGATTTTGAATGCAACTTGACACTAGACACCTGATTGGCTTCAGATGTATGCTAAACGATTCAATGCACAGTATGATTGACCTAATGGTATTTTCTTATTACACCATCTTTGATATGGTCAGTACACCAACTCTGATGTGGTCAGATACCAACCCTAATTCACAAGCAGCATTTGTTATATACAGCTTACTGGCAACTGGTTGAATTTGGATGTTGGCCTTTATTTTGGAATAATTTTTGTTGGTTGCATTATGTATGATGAATTATTTATAGATGTATCATGCAACAAATATGAAGCAAAAAAATCACTTTGAATTAAAAATTGTGCATTGGTAACTGTCAGATCTCCAGTGTTGGAGATTTTAACTACTTTGCATGACAATAGCACAAACTTATTTAAAATGGGTAGGTCTCTTGGTTTTACAATTACTGTAGATTTGGCTTTCATTTCTGAAAGTTCTGTTTAAACTCGTGAAAAAATAACCCTCATGGAACACTGAAATTTGCATTATAAATATGAAAGAATCTTATACAGAACTCTTGGCACTTTTGCTTATGCTTTCGTCTCTAATCATTTGTTTGGTTTATACCAATCATGGTACCACAACAGTTTTTGAAATTCTGATGACTAGAACACTTTAGAAAATTCTTGCCAAATTTATGTAATGTGACAGAATGATTCCAAGAAATTTAATAATGGGCCTGTCCTTCAGCCATTTGTTTCAATAAAGATGCCATCTAATGAATGAGGAACTGTCACTTTAATGAAAAGTTGATGAAATGACGCCCAAGTAAGCCCAAGTAAATGCAGTGTACAAGTGGTATCCAATGCATGCCTATTTAAGAGAAATTGAAGACTGAAAAAAGAATTTACAAATTGTTTGGGGCTTTCAGGAGAGTAAACATGAAGGCTCGGTAAGTATGCAAAGTTCAGTGCAAGCAGTTTTGCATGATATGTATAGTGAATACACCCAGTCAACAATGTCACAGAAATACTATTTAAAAAAGTGCTGAGGACATCTTATGCTTATAGATTGTTGTAGGGGCCAACATTGTTCCTTGTAAAATTGCTGCCTGTATACATCAAGAGGAGCTGCTGTGACTATGCTGGTTTTGTAACCAAAGTGGTGCAATTCTGTCATCTCATTAGACTGAATAGGCTACTTTGTGTCCATTGGCTTTACTTCAGTTGCCTCTGCACTAGCCTACCTTGTGGTGCTGTGACAGAAACCATAGAGTTGGTCGACCATGCTTCAGTAGAATTGCAATTTCAAAATTGGTAGTTTTGTTTTGTGAATGTAAATAGTAACTATGAAGTTAAGGTGTGAAGTGGTAATTTGGTAAAAGATTTTTGTAGTTGTCATAGACCAGAAGACCTTTAGGGATTTAGGGATGGTCTGTTTCCATCATACTGTCCATTACAATTTTCTTATCACTACTCCCTCTAAATAACTTGAAAAATTGCCTTGAAACCTCACCCACAGAACCATCCTACCTCAAAATAATTGGTGTTTGGACAGATCAGTGGGTCATCAATTTGTAATGACTCAAATGTTATTTATTGCACTAATCAAGGTTGATTGTCTTTAATGAGTATTTGAGCTGTATCTTTACATCAAAGACTCCAGACATTTCATTTGAAAATGCGCCACTCTTTTATTTGAAAATTGATTTTAATCCAGCAAGCATCCTTGTTGACTGAAATTTCAGTTGGGCAGTAAGGACAGATGCAACTGGCCTTGCAGAAAATGGCTCTTCTTAGTGAAATAAAAATATCAACTTTGCAATATTATCGGTCGCTGTTCACATTTAGCTCTCAATATTCCTTTATCTCTCAATATTAACTTGGTCATGGGTTGGCAGGCCAGCAGCAAAATTGTCTTCTGGGATAGAGAATTGGGTCATAAAAGGATCTGTATCCTTTTTGGTTTTTTGAGATTGAGATTTTCAGTACTTGCTCTAACAACTCTATAATAAAACAAAAAAATCAAAATCTGACATGGTACCGTAAAAAGGGCATTTGGCTACAAAATAACCAGACTCTGTGACATGGTTCTTTGAAAATGGCTTTGGCTACCCTAAATTTTTTTCATCAAAGAAAATGAGATAACATTGAAAAAATTAAATTAAAAATTCAGACAGTAAAGTTTCGAAGCTAGTGGGTTGAATATGAACTGGCACAATTTTGTCAAACGTGAGATGTAGTGAGATGTAGTATCCGTGTAACTTGCTTAGAATTTTGGCCATTATTCGCATATATATATATATATATATATATATATATATATATATATATATATATATATAATGATAATGCCTTTAGCATAGATACATTTTAGTAGGTGAATAAAGAATTTGCATTTTGCTTCACATTTTCTACAGTTAGAAGTGATATACTGTACTCCTGATGGGAGCAGTGTTATAGTGTATTGATTGGAGCTGTATTTATAGTTTTAATGATAGGAGCAGTGTTATAGTGTATTGATTGGAGCAGTATAGTTTTAATGATAGGAGCAGTGTTATAGTGTATTGATTGGAGCAGTATTTAGTTTTAATGATCGGAGCAGTGTTATAGTGTATTGATTGGAGCAGTATAGTTTTAATGATAGGAGCAGTGTTATAGTGTATTGATTGGAGCAGTATAGTTTTAATGATAGGAGCAGTGTTATAGTGTATTGATTGGAGCAGTATAGTTTTAATGATAGGAGCAGTGTTATAGTGTATTGATTGGAGCAGTATTTAGTTTTAATGATAGGAGCAGTGTTATAGTGTATTGATTGGAGCAGTATTTAGTTTTAATGATAGGAGCAGTGTTATAGTGTATTGATTGGAGCAGTATAGTTTTAATGATAGGAGCAGTGTTATAGTGTATTGATTGGAGCAGTATTTAGTTTTAATGATAGGAGCTGTGTTATAGTGTATTGATTGGAGCAGTATTTAGTTTTAATGATAGGAGTAGTGTTATTTTGTATTGGTTGGAGCAGTATTTAGTTTTAATGATAGGAGCAGTGTTATAGTGTATTGATTGGAGCAGTATAGTTTTAATGATAGGAGCAGTGTTATAGTGTATTAGGAGCAGTATAGTTTTAATGATAGGAGCAGTGTTATAGTGTATTAGGAGCAGTATAGTTTTAATGATTAGAACAGTGTTAATGTATTACTGAATGGTAATAACAATAGGAGATTCACTTGAAATCTTAACTGATATGACTTAAAAAATAAAACGTATTTAGACTTTGAAAATCCAACTTGATTCAGTCTTACAATTCTAGATTTTGTTTAAATTCAGGTTTGATTAAGATTTATTCTAAATGCAAAAGTTTTGTTGTGCTGTGTTCACAAAATATCCCATTGAATATAAAGAAAATGTAATTAGTTCCAAGCCAGTAGTAAATAATAAAAAGGCACGCAATGGGACTGATATGAAGTGTCTTCTGGATAGAAACAAAATTGACTTTAAAGTTGTCATGGAAATTGGTGTATACTGTAACTTGGGAGTAGTAATTATAGCTGTGGCATTGTTATCATTCATAGAATCTGCTGTCAGGGAGGAGGGGCTCTGTTTAATACTCCTTCACTGAACACTGATGTAGATAATGAGTTTTTATGTCCATTAGTGTTGCCTTAAACCAGTAGCAGTGATGAATTTCTCGCATAAGGTGCTGCAAACTAGTTTTCCCCCATGGAAACACATCAGTTTATTGGATAACTGAAATTTATCAATAAAATCATGATCTGTTGAAAGTCCCTACATTAAGGTTTTATGGATTTTCTGTACAAATTGATATGTATAATTAGGTCAATTTTTTGGTCATTGACAGAAGAATGAGATTCATAAACGTCCAGAAACCATTGTATTTTTCTTATTAATGGACCTTCTTTAATGTTTTAAACAACATTGGTGACAAAACAATGTATTTCCAGGGAAAAGAGGAAAAGAATCATTTGAATAAAATAAAAATTCAACTAAAACTGGTCACAACATATTGTAATTTGACATCTCTTCTATCAAGAGTGATTATGCTAATGAAAGATGCAAAAGAGATTCTTGGATGAGTGTCCATGTCTAGAAAAATTACAAGTTTGTAACAATAAACATGTTTCATATCACATACTCCAGGCATGGCCTTGACTTAATGATTCTTATTCTGAGAAAGAATTAAAAAAAATAAAATTGTTTACCAAAACTGTCACTGGTTCTGAATCAAAGTCAGAAACTAGATACACTGTTTCTATTATTAGGTGTTTATCAATAATAAAAAATTCAATCTGGTCAAAAAGAACTAAACTCAATTTCAGGAAAATGTCAAATTCAGTTAACAAAGTTACATTACATTAGCATGCAATGGAATAAAAAAAAACAACTAAGAAACAATTAAATTGTATATACATAACAGTGTGTATATATATATATATATATATATATATATATATATATATATATATATATATATATATATATATATATATATATATATATATATATATATATATATATGTTTGGCCCAGCAAATCATTATATACGACATTTTTATATGAAAGATTTAAATGTTATATTACTGGCATAAAGCATAAATTAAGCAAGCTAGTATATTCTAGGTGATGTCATTTGATGTAGGGATATTTCTTCTGACACTTAATATTACATTTTTATCTCTGAGGTGATCTTTCAGTTCCCCAAGTTCCATGAAAAGAACAATTTTTTTTATATTTGCTAGATCTTTTTCAGGTATAAACAAATCAACTTGTACCTAAAATTCATATTGCGGCAAACAAGGGTTTGAGGTAAAGAGATATTACCAGCCCCAATTATAGCATCACTGCCGCTGTGCAAAGGTGATAAAATAGTCTCATTAAGTTTATGGCATGAGTCAAATTGAAAGCCTGCAAACAAGAGAATTAGTAGTTGCCAGTTTGTGTTGACTAGTTGTTATTGTTTTCAATTTCTTTGTTTTTTAAAAACGTGTTCCTGTAGCATATGTTTGGATATGGCATATTGTTGTATGAAAGAAATGTTTTACTTTGTTTGGTAATTTACCTAATCAAAAAAATGTTTGCATGAACTGGTTTATAAAAAGAGGTTTATAACACAAGGTGGTTTACAGATTTTATTTTATTCTTGAAATTATCGGACATTTACTAGTGTACTATAGTGAGCTTGATACGGTAGATTTTTTTTATCATTATATAATGAGACCAACAGCACATATAAGTCAGTTTACATATCAATCCTTTCCAGATTTTCTACCCAAATGGCCATAGGCCAAGTGAGTTAGTGCATGACATTTTGTTCATCATTTGTTGTGTCTGTTTATTGTTTGGCATCCATCTGTCAACACTTGCTTATTATGAGAGTAGTAACTTTAAGTGTAACCTAGGTATGTCAGGAAAGAAAATGATAAATTTGGAGACAGGGTATCCACCAGCAAACTTGAATCTAACTCAAGTTATTTACAGCTAAAATATGTGGATGGCAGCAAGCTTGACAAAAACATGCAATAGTTGCATGTAATATAAATGTAGATTGAAAATATTGGATTGGAAACTGTATCTGCCAGCAATTTCTGATAATACACAAGCTGTAAGTTAAGTGCAACTAAAATCTTAATATAAGGCCAGTGACATGACAGATGACCTGATAGTGAACAATTGAAAAGTACCTGGATTACCGATAACCTTTCCTCAATGATACTGATACTGATGCTACTAGTTAAGCTCAGGTAAAAGAATTCATTCCATTTTTAAATCCAGCCTTCAAACATGAGAAACAACAAAATGACTACATATGTTCCAGTTAATCCTAATGATCCAGTATATAAAGTGTATGTTGATAGTATATCTAGTGGTTCAAAACAAAATAAGAACAATGTTGGGTATATTCCAACACAACTACAACTACAATGACCATAGACCAAGTGAGTTAGTACATGACCTTTTGTTTATTTGTCATGTGTCTGTTGTCCATTGTTTGGCATTAATCTGTCAACACTTATTATAAATACTCTGAAGACTGTTGTTGATCAATTTTGTTAAAGTCGGGTCATCAGGAGATTTGAAGTTCTTATAGTGATTCCATTTTTTTTATGTGAAAGTGGTTGCACAAAGAAATCAAATGACACTAAACAAAGCAACTATATCATTGTTTATTTTGCCTTACATGATGTATATACTCATAAGACTACAAGAATTCAGATCTGCCATTGCATAATGTGCCATCAAATCCAGGTTTGTGCAGTTTGTAAGGAGAACAAATAAGATGGACCTTGATCTGCAGGTGCATTATACTACAAAAGATCTGGATCTTTGTTTGTTTGGAGTTTGACCTTATAAGCATGTGTATACAATATATAAATTGCCCAGATTCACTATATTAGGCCTGCATGGGCCTTTTGTAAGTGCAATACCATATTTTCCATTTTTAGTGTATTCTGCTATTTGTTTTCAAATGAGCTTACAGTATGGACCTGTGTTCATTATTCATCCAATAAATACAATGCCATGTTTTTCATTTAGTTATGATTAGACTGGGAAAACAGGTTTATTCATTATGAGCAAAACCTTGGACAAGTTTGAATGAGAGTAAGATTTATGAATATTAATGAGGTGACCTTGCATCTGATTGGCTGATCTTGTTACCACCAAGGAGACCATACTTCTGATCCAGCTTTGATCAGTCATGCAATAGTTTCTATTTCAGGAATATCTAGGACAGGATGGATATGAGGTGGGATTTGCACATATTAAGTCATCTTTTATCCAATTGGCTGATCTTGTCACTGCTGGTGTCCTTGTTTCTGGTTTATTTTTAATTTGATTTGGAATTTTCTGTATATATCAAGATTAAGATCTCAGACAACTTCAGTAATGAGATAATGCCTAATATTGAGTGATCTCATCAAATGTACTGAGATTGTTTCTAAACCGGAAGCCATATTTTAAAAATCTTTTTTTTTTCATGGATATTAATGAGTTGATAGTGCATCAGATTGGCAAAAATTGCTACCATGTGGGAGGACACATTTCTTAATCAGATTTTGATCAGACTTTAAATAAAGGAATGTATGATCCAGATCTCTCAAGAGTTGATAATGAAAGATTCAGGAATGTAAATAGGTGATCTTGCATCTGATTGGCTGAGCTCATTATCACCCAGAGTACATGACATTTTGGTGCCACCATTTTTGTGCCATAGTTTTGGAACAGAGCTGTTTTGGCATGCAGATTACCTACATGGTTTAAATACTGGGTAAGTATAGACATGTGCTAACATACAACTGGATTGGGGGCCCCAAGTGGCCACTGGTCTAAAGCAGTCTCAATTACAGATTAACTGCCATCTCTGTCTTTGTGGGTTCAAGATTCCAAGATTCAGTGAATGTGGATATGTGAGAAAGCTTGCCATTAGCTTCTTGTGGGTCAGTTCTTTCCTCCCATTAATGCTGACTGCCATGTATAGTCTATTGTGTGCTGAAAAATGGCATTAAGCCCCAGAACAACTGAATTGGACAAGATTCGAAGACCCACATTCATTGTATGCACAGAAACTGATTAATTACTGGCAGAGAAAACTGTCACTTTCCTTTTAATTACAAAAAGGTTTCCTTGCCAACTATTTACTACTTTTATTGAGAAATGCTTTGAACATTTCTTGAATAAAGTGACAGATAAACTGTTTATGAATGTTTTAAAAAAGTTTTTCTTGCCAACTTTGTGCTATTTATATTGAGAAATATGTTCATGTTAATAGGCACCAAAAATGGCTTTTCAAAATGGCGGTGCCAAAATGTCCTGCTTCACCAGGATAAAAATTTTTGATCTGATTTTGATCAAAAATAAATATTTTTTTACCACGTAAATTTGTTAAAGAAAATGAACTTTGGTGCAGTTGGATACAGTTCTGAAATAATGCAATGTCCACAATGAACGTGATACATAGTCATTAAAATACCATTCTGGTAATTTAATCATTTGTTTTTCTATTGAGACTAAGTGCTATTGCAATATCTATCAAAGATATTCCATTTTAAAAGTAAGTCAAAACTCTAAATTGGAGAAACAAAAATGCAGCTGAAGGTTTGTGTTGAAAACTAAGAGCATGAGAGCAAATCATACAAGATGATGACGAAGTCTTATTTCTGCTGGCTAAATGGACTGTTAAACATTTTCCCCATTAACTATTTTGTTAAAATTGTTTGACTACTGATAGAAGCCATACAGGTTATAGTTATGGTCTATTCAACAAAGAACATGCAAACAGGGCATAAACATAAACTGTACTTATTGAGTTCTGCAAATCTAATAACATGACCCATGTAATGAATTCCAGAACTTGATGCACACAGTGAAATTGACATTTCCAACAGAAATCACATTTTCCCTGACAGCACTCTAAATGAAATTAATGTGATATTCCATTGTCATTTTGATAATTTCAATTAAAAGAATTCTTAATTTCCCCACAATGATTCCAAACACTAATATAACAGATGTACAACCTGTCAGGTGCAGTTGATTCAGCTACTCAAATCACATCTTATGTATTTGACCCAATATATCCTGTACTTCTCATGCAGAAAAGCAGAATTCATTCCAGACCAACTGGAAAAGTTTTTTCAGTAGGCATTCATTCACAAGATGACATTAAATTTCAGTCTTATTATTACTGTTCATTGATCTTAGTATTTATTTTGGAATAAAGCGTAAATTTAGTTACTATGTTCTTGTAATGTATTTTTATTGTTAAGCCTTATGTAGAAAAAACAAAATGAGTATATAATAAAAAGGCTACAGCATTTATAAGGGACAAGATAAACTAATTTTATTTTAGTAATACTGCACTCAAATGTTATATAATATTGATCAGAAAAAAACCTCCTTGATATTTTTCCAAACAAATGCAGTAACCTATAATTACATGTACAAGTAAATTTGACCTATGAAGTTTGGGAGATAGTTTATGCAGTTTGTCTTTTTCCACTACAACATAAACCTACTGTTGAAATGCATATCTTTTAAGCTATGTAAATCTATCAACCCACCTGTTTTGTTTTAGTATATAGGGACTGAAATAATATTACTCCACTTAATTGGTGTTTACTTAGGGAGGATTCAGTACACATAATGTAGGAAGGGTGTGACAAAGATTTATCATCCTGCAAAGGATAAGTTTTATGAATCAAACCAGTAGCACAAGTAGTACTTGGATTTATGAGGTCATTGGATTAATATGAGGTCATGTAATTCCTGTCAAATGATCACCACTTTATCTTAGTGAAAGGTCAGAAATGGCAGCATAGTGTATTGATCTGAGAAGTTCACAAGGAATATCTTTGATAGATATTGCAATAGCACTTAGTCTCAATAGAAAAACAAATCAGTTGGACAAATCAAATTTTCTTTGTCTTGTAAACAGATTAACAGCATTTTCTGTTACTACAGAAATGAGATTTGTGAATGTACAGTGGTCTTTAATGTTATGATGAGTCATATAAATGAGTGAGACCTGTGCTACATGTCTTTAGTATGATGTCCCAGTGCTGGACATCACTTTAAACTGCCACACTGCAGACATTGTAGGGATATGACTGAAAAATTCAAACTACATCAGATGTTCTAGGACATGTCCTAGGTTTCCTAGGACACTCCTGGCAAAAAAATACATCAGATCAACCATTTATAATGAAGCAAATGATTATTACATTAATATATTTCAAATTTGTTTATCTCAAATGAAATTTTCAAAAATATCCAGAATACCAAGCGTGTTCATTTAGTGCCAAATTTTACATTTCAGTTTGAAATATTCATTCTTTTCCATACATGCTAACCCCGGAGCTATAAGTATTTGACATGTTTTTAAGTTTGAAAAGATCCATCTACTCTAATCCGTCATATAACAGCCACAGCTCAAACCTTAAAAAAGTGTTTCACTTGACATCTCTCTTAAAAATTATAGACTGGTTTACAAACTAACAAGCTCATTAAAAAAATTAATCAATGCTAAAGGCACAGTTCACTTTGAATTAACCCATATTTTCTTGGGAATTGGTTAACATTTGCTTAGCTAATAAGAATGGTATTCTTGCATTATTACATAGTAGTCAACTTTTGAAGAATATTTTGAAGTGAAATTCATGAGATATTAAAAATGTCAAAACAACTTTTCATTGCTTTACTTTACTTTTTAATTTTGCAAAAAATGTGTAATCTGTATGCAGTCTTTAATGAGCCCTAAATTTTAGTTTTACTATTAATTATGAAAGGTCTATGGCACATATCAAATGACACCCGAGAGTTTTGAAAAACAAAAATCCAATGAAACTGATTAAATATAACAACTTCTGAACAATTGTTGATTTGATATGTGAAATGATAAAATACCCTAAGAATAACAGAAATGAGATTCTCAAGTGTGCATTTAACTTTATGACCTCGTAACCCTATTGTCATAACTGATAGCAATGCATCAGTATGGCAAGTGTAGCAGTAAATAATAATCTGCAGCAATGCCATCTCAATCATTGGGTGAAGCAAATTTTGAAACAGAAAGCTACAGCAAAACTAAAGTTACAAAAACTGGCAAAATATGAAACATTCTTGAATTCACTCATCAATATTATAACTCCATGATTTCAGATTATCTCGGATTATAGGATCAGTTACTGCACATATATTGGTTCAGGGGGCAATGAAATTTATGAAATTAATGAGGTAAATTGTGAGAGTTCAACATTGATAATTGTCTCATGTTTGAACGCGATGCTACAATGGTTGTATTTTTCTCTAGACTCAAATGTTATGTCTACATTTACAGTTTGTAAACCAGTCTGCTAACCCATGAACAGGGGATGTAATCGATTTTATTGACTCTATACCGAATTGGGGCCCCGAGTGGCCAAGTGGTCTAAATCGCTGTCCGTTACGGATCACTGCCATCTCACCTCTATCTTCGTGGGTTCCAGTCTAAGATTCAGCGAATGTGGATATGTGAGAAAGCTTGCCAGTAGCTTCTCATGGGTTGGTGGTTCTTTCCGGTGATTTCCCGGTTTCTTCCTCCACCATTAATACTGGCCGCCATGTATAGCCTATCGTGTGCTGAAAAATGGCGTTAAACCCCATAACAACAACAACTATACCAAATTAAATCTCAAAAAGATGCACTTCACCTTGCATCCTTATATTTTTTTTTCAAACAAGCAAAATTCAAAGCTAAATTATTTATAGAATGATGGCAGAATGGGATGCATCTCTCTCTCTCTCTCTCTCTCTCTCTCTCTCTCCTCTCTCTCTCTCTCTCTCTCTCTCTCTCTCTCTCTCTCTCTCTCTCTCTCTCTCTCTCTCTCTCTCTCTCTCTCTCTCTCTCTCTCTCGAAAAACATTTTATTTAGGAATTAAATGACAATTATTTTTTTTCTCCTGGCAGCAGATTGTCATTGAAACAAATATTACAGTTCTTTCATAAACTTAATACCAAAAGTTAATATTAAAAGATTTCCTGAGACTATATTTGATGGTGCATACATTATTGGTAAATAGATTTACAAGTACTTGCCATCAAATGTCTTGCTCTATTAAGTTAGTCTGTAATTAACTTTGCAATTAACCCTTACTGTTTTTACAGGATTTTACTAAATGGAATCTTTACCCATTAACTGACAAAATTACTGCATAGCTGTTCAATCACTTGATCTTTTCTGCATAAAGGACCTGTATAATATTTGTAAATTTAAAAATGAAAGCCATTTGTACAAAAAGTAATATTTCATATCTTGCCTTGCACAAGAAATAATTAGTTTATTTTGACATATAGTACTAATGTTCATAGTTAATTTAAACAGAGCAAAGCTGGCATAATATATTTTATTTATTTACCATCTAATCCACCAATGTCACAAATTCCAATTTTGTTTTCCTTATTAATGACAAAATATACAATAATTTTGGCCAAGGAAAACTTAGTATTGAGTGTGGAGTGACAGGAAACCACAAACTTGGATTTAAAAATGCACAGGAATCTATTGTTATATAAATACATCCTTGTTTCATGTTGACAAACACCAACAGTGCACTGTTGTATCATAATCAGCTTAATGTAATGGCAATGTATGCTGTAATATAATAAAAATAGCCATACCACTGACTATAGCTACAATGGACAATTCCGAGGGTGTGAACGTGAAATGACTAGTGTGGACCAGACAACCTCAATTACCCCCCCCCCATAGAAAAATAGTTTTGCAGCAACTTCAATGAACACTGATTACCTCCTAAGCAACACTATATACTATGTTGCAGCAATAACAAAAAGGTATTTGTTTGGTGGTTCAAAGGGAGCCTTTATTGGTGCCTTCAATGACACCTGCACCTTCATTAAAGCAAGCCATGGATCTTTGATCAAAGACATCTGCAACAAACTTGCTTCAGTTTTCATAGTGATTAGAACCTATTTATTCTGCCACCACACTTTGCAAAAGAAGCATGTATACCGACGACTGACGACTCTTGTGTCCCAAATCAAACATTTGTGTGTAATTAATCGTTTGGAGATCCCTGGTGTGAGTTTGAGAGCTAATATTGCCAATGCTTACTTATTGAGACCTTTGGTTCAGATATGATGTAAACCAGTTTAAAGATGGATTGTCAAACCTGTAACTTTTGCAGCAGAATTTTATGATCATAAATGCTTTCTTGAAGTCAAAAATATCGGCTTCACCAACATTAGCTTTTTAAAGATAACTGTTGTCAGGAATTTTAGCTCTTATAAATGATAGAAGAGCATCAAGTTCAGTTGGGATGTTAGCATGAAAAATCAATTGATGACCTGATTAGATTGTCCGACAATTATGCAGTTATACATTGTTTACACATTTTATAGAACTTTTTGTTGTTGTTGTTGTTGTTGGGCATAACACCATTTTTCAGCACACGATAGGCTATTCATGGCGGCCAATATTAATGGTGGAGGAAGAAACTGGGAAATCGCCTGAAAGAACCACGACCCACGAGAAGCTACTGGCAAGAACTTTTTGTAGTTTGGTGTTTTGACATTCTTTTTTAGTGGGATAAAGCAAAAGCAAAAGCCTATTGGGTAGACAAAGGAAATTAGGTTGGAATATTTGTATGTAGATGACTGAAATAGATTTTCAGGCAGTAATAGCAATTTTATTTTAAAAAAACCCAACAAACTTTTTAAAACTTATCTTATAGCATAGTCAGGGTCCATTAGTGGTGACCTTTTTATGTACTGAACCATGTTATAGTAGAAAAGATATATACCTAACCATGATATATTGAGAATAACACTATAATCTTCAGTATAGTATTAAATAAGTTTTGAAAAGCTTTTATCTTTTCTGATCAAAACCTAACCAAAGGACCCAATTCTAGTGAGCAATTGGATGCCATTCTTTTAGATTTATCCAAAAACCGTGCTTTTGACAAGCTCCCATAGTAATGGCTTCTACTAAAAGCCCAAGAGAGAATATTGTATAGATGTTTCTATCATACAGAAAATAAGTAGTGATTAATGACAAGATGGTATGTTTTGTGTCCCATAATTCCATACTTGAACTATTTCTTGTATTTATCTGTGCCTTTTAAAACTGTGTCCAGTTTTAGGCTCACCTCTTTGTTAACTTTTTCATTTTCCAGAAAGATTGCATATCTGCCTAGAAGGATATTGTCAGCCTTCAACTTCTGAAAGGACATGGCAGTTGAATTTCAGTAAAGACTCATTTGACATGCTTACCCTTACAAAACACAGGAACTCCTTATAATATGTATCTTCCATCCATGACCATACTGTATTTAAGGATGCCAAGTATCTGGCCGTCACCAAAATAACCAAAAAAACCAGATTTGGACTTACCAATAATATTAAATATTAAATATTAATAAATAATATTAAACTCATTAAGTCTTTTTTCCCGTCCTAATTTTGAATTACATGTGAAGAATCTGGGACCCTTATACATAGCATAATGTTGAGACTACAGACTACAGAGAAGCACTGTCAGATTTGTCACCACTAACTTTTGCCAAACCAAGAGTGTGACATCTGCTAGAGATTGACAATGGAAGAGCTGAATATCTGTTGGGTCAGTAGTCATGTAGTCTTCTAATTCTGCCAGTAGTGGGGTATACCTGCCAGTCAGTACTTGGTTTTATCTGGATGCCACATCCATGTGTCAGAATCCAATATGACCAATATGACCAGTACTTATTTATACCTAATGCATTAGATTGTGTGGAGTATGGTGCCCCAAACCTTTGCACAGATCCATACCCTAGATGTGTTCTACAGAGGATTTGTCCCAATTGTAGAGTATGCTACCCCAATCCTTTTACACATCGAGCCTTAGGGGTGTTCAATCAAGGCTTCATTATCTAAAAAAGATACTAAGCCATTTTTAAAATTCAAATGGTACAAAATCAGTATCATAAACTATAATATGAGCTGTCCTTGCCACACATCTTGCATCGTTTGCTGCAGTGTGAACATATTTATGAAGTGGCCATTCATTGAGCAAAACCATATTACAGAATACCTTTGTATAATTTGCAGCCAAGTGGACTGTTGGTATGAATCTGCATCAGTTGTGTGAACTCTTCTGAAGGACTTTCAAGTTTGTAAAGAATCATGATGCTGTGTTCAAATATGGTTACCCTTAAAAAAATTGGAAATGTCTGCTCTGGTGGTCTACTGGTTAGAGCGTCTGCCTTAAGATGCAAGAGGTCGTGGGTTTGAACCATGCTCAAGTCATACCAACAACTTATAAAAATGGTACTAACAGCTGCTAGACACTCAGCGAAAAGAGGTTAATGTTAGGACTTGGCGATGTGGTTAGGATAATGTGAGTGGGTGGGACATCATGCTATGTCTGCGGAATGATGCCCTAGTGCTAGACATTACTATAAACTGCAGACAGCATAATGATATGACTGAAAATTTAAGCCTATGTTAAAAATCAAACACACAAAAATAGTAAATGACTTTCTGCCAAAAACTGTTGAACAGAATTTGACCAAATTTGATAGCACCATACTGACTAGAAAGGTTTTCAAATTTGTACAAGTGATGATGGTCTGCCATTAGCTTTGGTTGCCATTACTATAAATAGAAAAATCTTGAAACTATTAAAAAGGGCTCACATACCCAGTTTCCAGAAAGCATTCTGGCATGAAGAGCTTTAGGTTTATGCCAATAATGTAAATATGCCATCATATATGACTGCCATTACTAAATATAGAAAAACCTTTAACCCTTTCATCACTAAGTAACTTCATAGGAATAGAGTCTTCAACACTAAGTATCTTTGGAGTTGAAAGGAAAATGGCTTGTGGACTTTGAAACAACATAACTTTGCCAATGTTAAAGATATCTGGCTGGATTAAGTTTCAAAATCAAGGTTAAAAATCATATTTTATGACTAATTCAATAACGTGCATATCTATTATAATTGTTAAAATGCAGGTGCAAACAGGTAACACAACAGGTAAAATACAAGTAATTATTTTATTACCTCTTAGAAAACATAGAAAGTTCTCAAAACTTGTTCAATTGACTCTAGATGTACTAGTGAATAATCACAGTAGCAGCACAAGTCTTTCTTTCATGGTGTCCATAATATATAAGATTCTATAAAATGAACCAAAATGATCTCCAAGGTGAGATCTGTCCACACACCTATATCGCTCTGCCACGTTTGATCGTCGCATTGAAGTTCATTATACAGACAATTTTCCCAAAATTTTCATCTGAATAGAATATTTGAAAATATTCTGAAGCTTTCCTGGAGCCATCTAACAATCGGGTGTGCCATATTCTCTCAGAAAACTGAAATAAATCTCTTTGGTTTTCCAGCTTTGTCCAAACAAAATCACGTGGAGCATACAATTCCTCTGGTTCAAAACCTTCAAAGTCCTCTTCATCTAATCACTGTCACCCACAAGTGCATTCCATAGTCTCTCCATACGTCTTCTCTCATTTTCATCCAAATTTACCAGGTCAAAAATATTAAAATCCTCCGATAACTGTTCTCTTAAATATCTTCAAACACCGCCATTTTGGATACAAATTTCAGCATTCGGAAAACATGTTAAAAGTTACTACTTTGTTCCATATTTCAAGTTGTATACAAGCTAAACTCATGAGATCATCCAAAAATAACATCTACGTTACAAGATGGAAGTTATTAGAGGTACCCTGAAAGTTATTTAGTCAGGTACTATAACATTAAAGAAGAGCTCTGCCCCAGACCGAAAAGTCGGTCCATAGTGTTTACAGTCCACCATGAAGGGTTAAATGACCTCTATATGACTGCCATTACTAAATATATAAAAACCTTTAAATGACCTCTATATGACTGCCATTACTTAACATAGAAAAACCTTTAAATGACTGCTATATGACTGCCATTACTAAATATTGAAAAACCTTTAAATGACTGCTATATGACTACCATTACTTAATATAGAAAAACCAATAAATGACCTTTATATGACAGCCATTACTATGACCTATAAAAACTGCTTAGCATTGACAGAAAGCATCCTGGCATAGTCTTTCAACCTTTAGCTAAACTGGTTATGGACCAGAATCAGCTGTGTTGTACATTCTCTATCTGTCCTTGAGGACAAAACTTGTCCTTCTGAACTACTTTATGAATGGCCATGTAATTTGATAGACATTCATCTCATGGTCTTGGCAGGTGCCACTTGCCAGTATGGCTTCTACAGCAGGTCAAAAATCTTTTCACCAGAAGACTTCTTATAGTTGGTCCTGCCATATAGAAAATGATGCCAATTGGAAACCATTACCACTAAAGTAGTCATTTTGAAAATCTCTTTATTTCTGCTCCTCAGACTGCTTCGGTGGCCTAGTGGTTATAGCATCTGCCTCAGATGCAGTAGGTCAGGAGTTTGATCTCCGGCTGAGTCATTCCAATGACTTACAAAAATGGTACTAACAGCTGCCTCACTTGGTGCTCAGCACTAAGAGGTTAGTGGTAGGACTAGTCAGCCTGGTGTCAGGATAATGTGACTGGGTGGGACATCATGCTACATGTCTGCACATGCTATCAACACAGCTTCATAGCTGTAATCTCAGGCTATGTTAATTGAAGAAAATTTTATCATGGGAGTATAGGATAGATCTTATATCAGATATTCAGTGTTTAATAAAGCAACAAGTCCTAGTCATATCAAGTGAATATCCAGTGTCTCAAATTAAATAGGCAGCCAAGAACCCCTTGAGGTTGTGATTTGTTTCAATTTTTTTCTTCATATGACTATTGGGACATTGTGGAAAAAAAAATTTCTTGTACAAATTGTTGATGAAGGAAACGATTTACTCCCATTTTTGGTGGAACTTTATATATATATATATATATATATATATATATATATATATATATATATATATATATATATATATATGCAGTACACAATTTTGAATGTCCATATCTATCAGGGTCTGCACGGTTCAATTGAAATCAGACTAAATATTATAAATAAACATCTTTATAATAATAATTTTCAGCAACAGATCGAAGTCTTCAGTGTTTGCTACTGGGGTGATGTAATGCTTCAGGTCCCACCACAGAAATCTTAAACTCAAGAGACTTGTTCATATTGTTTTCCCTGTGACATTTATTGATCCTATCCATTTTTGTTGCTTGTTTTGAAGAACACTTGCCATTGTGAAGATCTATCAAAATATTGATCAGTTCCCATGGTTTTGCAGGCTGTATTAACTTGATCACAAATCTGGGATATTGGGCCACCAACTTCATGCCAATTAAGTCATCATAGACTTTAAAAGAAAGTACATATGTGCATAAATTGCATAAAATTACATTAATGCCTCTGGTCATTTGATGTAGTCATTTGATAGCCTGTGCCTTTTGAAGGCTGTCTTTAGGAAAATCCTTATGATTTTTTTTGATGACTTTTGCATGAGCCAGTAATTTAGCCTCTATTAAATTCTGGGAGATTTGTCTCTTCAGAATTGCCAAAATCATGAAGACTAAGCCCCTAGAATTCTAATCCACAAAAATTACCCTATATACATATATGTGGTAATATTGTGAGACCAGAGACTGGGTAGATGACAAACCAGTGAATAAAGATAGTTCAGAATGCTTGTAGCCATATGAATTGAATACTACTTGTGAAGTTAAATAAACCCCTTATCCTAAAATGAGCAACAAGATCTATAAAAATTGACTCTGGCAAAAGTAATTGTGCAAGATAGTGAGGTAGACTTATTTTGGTTTTTGGGGAGTGATATATACAGTGGAACCTGTCCTGAAAGACCACCCCTTTTGCCAAAACATAATGGTCTCTCATAACAGGTCATAATACTATATAATCAATAAATCTGTACATGAAGAACCTGGTCTCTCCGGACAGGTTGTCTCTCAAAGCAGTGGTCTCTCAAGACATGTTTTACTGTACTAGCATCGAGCATTAGAATGCAAGAAATGTAATTTCTGTTGTTCTACACAAGTATTATTTTAATGGATTTTCAATATTTATAAACATTTAATTATAATTCAGTTTAAGTAAAGAGATACCAAGCTGACATGCACTACTCAAAAGGTTGTACATCAATAAAATTGGAGTGGCCTTTCTTTTTAGCAGAACATGTGTATCATTCATAAACAAAAAACAAGTGGGTCAAAGCTTAAAGCTACTATCATAAGGGACCAGATCTGAAGATTACACTGGCTAATTCATCAGGAATCTTAAGTATCAGAATAAACTACTTCTTTGAAAACAAATATCCATGTATAACTCCGCTTGCTTTTTGAATGAATATTGTTGGCATATGGCAGTTGCATGATTGTGCAGCAGCATCATAAAAAAGTTTAATAGAAAAAATTTGCAAGTATTTTTTTTAAGGTAGGATGAAAAATCTGCAGTGTGTAATTATAACTCTGATTCAGGTTGACCTTGGATATTGCTCTAATAAATAATTTCATGTATTGTAAATGGCTGGAGAGTTTACTGTCTGCTGATTAGTTTGTGTTGTCATGTCATACAACCATTAGGTCAACAGATTTCAAAGTAAAGACAGCTGAGTAAGTATGGTTTATTACAAGTGCTTATTTCATTGTTACCCAATTAATCTTGCAGTTTCACCTAATCAGTCAGCTTGAGACAAGCAGCCTAGTTTCATTATACATTTTTAGATGCTGATGGATCAATTTTTCTGTAGTCTGCCTTTATACCACAAATATACCACATTCAATATGATTTTTGTGCAAAAGTCTTAACATTTATTGTTATGTATTTCTCAAGGATAATCTTCCAAGGAGTATTGATCACTGAGGATTGAAATAAATTGAATAATTACAAGTCATCAAATTCTTAAACACACCAATAGCTGAAATAGTAGGTACAGAACACATGAATGATGTAACTTTTACTTACAAGCTTAGGGTTGTCAGTTTCATAAAATATTTCTATATTTATTGCTGAAATAAAAAATTTGCTTGCCCAAGATTCTTATGGGTGAAGTGATATAAGTGGTCCAAAATAGCTGAATCTTCAGTTAAGAAAAGTAAGGATCATTGTTAAGTGAAATTTCTGTCAAATAGATGAAATTTCTGCAGACTGGTCTTCTTTTGGTTATCAATTCATATTACTAGGAGGTCACATTTAGTTTGAACCTAAGTTTTTACTTAAGATTTATTTAGATCATTGGTCAGAAGGTAATGAGAATATTTAGTGCTCAAAATCAGACTTACCAGAACTGTAAGGAATGATTGGTACAAGATTTAAAATAGGCCAATCAGACCTGAGAATGTTGAATCAAGTTTATAATCTTATTTGGGACCTAGTTTATTTAGGCTGTGCTCAATGTCATTGGTCATGCTTCTGTCTACAATCATTTTTAAAGTATGGAGGGCATTTTTTTTCTGATCCGATTTTGATTACAGTATCAAGAAGAACAAATGAAAAAATGAGATACATAAAAATAAGATGTCATCTTGCATTTGATTGTCTGAGCTTGTTACCAATTTGGATACAATGTTTCTGATCAAACTTGGAATGAGGTGATCTTGTATCTGATTGGTTAAAATTGAACTTTTTTTCCTCACTTTGGCTTGTTTGATTCTTTTGTGTCCCTTTTGTTCTGATTTGGCACCCCTTTAAAAACAGTATCCTGTGCAAGCGCATGCTTGCACATAAGTTGATTCTTTTATGTCTCTTTTTGTTCTGATTTGGCACCCCTTTAAAAACAGTATCCTGTGCAAGCGCATGCTTGCACATAAGTTGATTCTTTTATGTCCCTTTTTGTTCTGATTTGGCACCCCTTTAAAAACAGTATCCTGTGCAAGCGCATGCTTGCACATAAGTTGATTCTTTTATGTCCCTTTTTGTTCTGATTTGGCACCCCTTTAAAAACAGTATCCTGTGCAAGCGCATGCTTGCACATAAGTTGATTCTTTTATGTCCCTTTTTGTTCTGATTTGGCACCCCTTTAAAAACAGTATCCTGTGCAAGCGCATGCTTGCACATAAGTTGATTCTTTTATGTCCCTTTTTGTTCTGATTTGGCACCCCTTTAAAAACAGTATCCTGTGCAAGCGCATGCTTGCACATAAGTTGATTCTTTTATGTCCCTTTTTGTTCTGATTTGGCACCCCTTTAAAAACAGTATCCTGTGCAAGCGCATGCTTGCACATAAGTTGATTCTTTTATGTCCCTTTTTGTTCTGATTTGGCACCCCTTTAAAAACAGTATCCTGTGCAAGCGCATGCTTGCACATAAGTTGATTCTTTTATGTCCCTTTTTGTTCTGATTTGGCACCCCTTTAAAAACAGTATCCTGTGCAAGCGCATGCTTGCACATAAGTTGATTCTTTTGTGTCCTTTTTGTTCTGATTTGGCACCCCTTTAAAAACAGTATCCTGTGCAAGCGCATGCTTGCACATAAGTTGATTCTTTTGTGTCCTTTTTGTTCTGATTTGGCACCCCTTTAAAAACAGTATCCTGTGCAAGCGCATGCTTGCACATAAGTTGATTCTTTTGTGTCCCTTTTGTTCTGATTTGGCACCCCTTTGAAAACAGTATCCTGTGCAAGCGCATGCTTGCACATAAGTTGATTCTTTTGTGTCCCTTTTGTTCTGATTTGGCACCCCTTTAAAAACAGTATCCTGTGCAAGCGCATGCTTGCACATAAGTTGATTCTTTTGTGTCCTTTTTGTTCTGATTTGGCACCCCTTTAAAAACAGTATCCTGTCCTGTGCAAGCGCATGCTTGCACATAAGTTGATTCTTTTGTGTCCTTTTTGTTCTGATTTGGCACCCCGTTAAAAAAAGTATCCTGTGCTAGCGCATGCTGCACATAAGTTGATTCTTTTGCTTATATGTGCCATACGTGTTGTTAGTTCCGACTTTGCCCTTGAAAATTCGACTATGCTATAAGAGTCAAATAGGAAATATCAACATGTATTGTGTTAAATTTATATTATAAGGTGACCAGTATTTGAATTTATTGTGGCATTTGAAATAATATACTTGCAAGCGTATTTTTAGCTGACATTTTTGAAGTGTGATTCAGATCATTAGTGTCACTTATGTTATAGATTTTGGACCAAATCGTTTTCATGAGTTCTGATATTCTAGGCATATCGTCATCATTTAATGCTTTTTGTGTTAATTTTGTAATATTTGATGATTCACCATAATTAAAAAATTCTGAAATGAATGGCATGCATTTTGACATTAATTTGCATTTAATTTTGCATGCCTAGTAGTGGATGGATGTTCTGATTTGACACATTTGATTATCAAAGTAACCTGTGCAAGGTCACTTTGTTATATGTGTTTGCTCTCATTTTTTGCATGATTTGATAGACCACAATTTGAAAATTCTTCACAGGTGCGTGTGAATAGGTGTTTTTTTAGTGTCAGAACTGTACCGGTGGTGAGAAACTTTAATGAAAAACAGACCCTGTAGCAAGCACAATGCTTGATGCATTAACTCTGTTTACTTGCCTAGGAGTTCGGACTTATTGTGAATTGCACACCCATTTCAATAACGTTCCTGTGCAGATCGATTCTTGCAATAAGTATAGATTCTTTTGTGCCTTTTGTTCATGATTTGGCACCTTATAAACAGTATCCTGTGCAAGCGCATGCTTGCACATAAGTTGATTCTTTTCTGTCCTTTTTGTTCTGATTTGGCACCCCTTTAAAAAACAGTATCCTGTGCAAGCGCATGCTTGCACATAAGTTGATTCTTTTCTGTCCTTTTTGTTCTGATTTGGCACCCCTTTAAAAACAGTATCCTGTGCAAGCGCATGCTTGCACATAAGTTGATTCTTTTGTGTCCTTTTTGTTCTGATTTGGCACCCCTTTAAAAACAGTATCCTGTGCAAGCGCATGCTTGCACATAAGTTGATTCTTTTGTGTCCCTTTTGTTCTGATTTGGCACCCCTTTAAAAACAGTATCCTGTGCAAGCGCATGCTTGCACATAAGTTGATTCTTTTCTGTCCTTTTTGTTCTGATTTGGCACCCCTTTAAAAACAGTATCCTGTGCAAGCGCATGCTTGCACATAAGTTGATTCTTTTCTGTCCTTTTTGTTCTGATTTGGCACCCCTTTAAAAACAGTATCCTGTGCAAGCGCATGCTTGCACATAAGTTGATTCTTTTGTGTCCTTTTTGTTCTGATTTGGCACCCCTTTAAAAACAGTATCCTGTGCAAGCGCATGCTTGCACATAAGTTGATTCTTTTGTGTCCTTTTTGTTCTGATTTGGCACCCCTTTAAAAACAGTATCCTGTGCAAGCGCATGCTTGCACATAAGTTGCACCAGCCCTAGTTCTTATAATACTGCATAAGCCTTATTTGTGAAATAATAAGCAAGTTATGCTTGCGAGGTGAATGATCTTTGGCACTTTTGTCTTATGTTATTTTAACTAAGCAATGATGTATATGGCAAGCCATCAGGATTTTAACAAGGAAATGCTTCATAATATCAAAGGACAATTAAGCAATCTTAGATACTTTTCAGTTGCATGATCTAACTCCTATAATCAAACTTTCCAATAAGTTTACCACACAACTTGATTTTGTAAATTTCAGAAGGTAATGTGATTAAAAAGTATCTTCTGATTGGCTGTCTCTAGTTTGCACAGTCAAGTCTCAAGAATGAAGTGTCTCTACAATATGGCTTGCCATACAGTGTTGTTTAAGTTCCAGACTTTGCCTAGAACATTCATGACTATAGCATAATAAGATACAAATAGGAAAATATACAACATGTATTGTGTTAAATTTAATATTATAAGGTGGACAGTAATTTGAATTATTACTGCTGGTCATTTGAAATAGATTATTACTACAGGTAATTTTTATACTAGACATTTTTTTGAGATGTAGATTCAGGAATCAGTAGTTGGTTCACTACTGTATAAGATTTTGGTCCAAATCGGTTTTCATGAGGTTTCTGATATTTTAGGTCATATCGTCATCATTTTAATGCTTTTTGTTTAATTTTGTAATATTTAGATGATTCACATAGACTTAAGATAATTGGTGAAAATGAAATGGCATGCATTATTGACATTTAATTTTGCATTTAATTATTTGCATGCCTAGAGTAAGATGGATGGATGTTCTGTGTATGACATCATTTGATTTTATTCAATAGTACAAAGTGCAAGGTACACTTTGATACCATATGTGTTTGCTCATACATTTATCTTGCAATGATCTTGATAGATCCAACAATTGTTGAATATTCTTATCCACAGGTGGTGTGAGATGGGTGTTTTTTTTAAGTGACAGAAAACAGAACCCCAGGTGGTGAGATAGAAATTTAAATGACAAAAAACAGAACCCTGAGTAAGCCACCAATGGTTGATGGCATTAACTCCTGTATATACTTGCCTAGGAGTTGAGAACTAATTGTGAATTGCACAGACCCAGATCTGCTGCCACATAACGTGCTGTCAGATCTGATTCTGTGCAGTATAGGAGTTAATAGAACAGATTCTGATCCGCAGATGCATTATGCTATGGCAGGTCAGGGGTTTGCCCTGACTTAGAAGTGAGTATATGTAACTATTGAACATGTCATCTCAGGGTTCAGATCTGGGAGTATAATTCAAGTGCAATATTCTGGAACTTTGCAAAAACCTTGCTAGCACTAATTAGTAAAAATCACTTCCAAGTAGACAAAAGAAATTTGTATTCATATTATGATTGTGGAAAGAATAAAGTGCATGTTAGCATTATCAAATAAAAACCACATGAAGTAAATACATAACATATTGTCTCTTTTTATAAATGACATGATTATATTCTCAGTCTTGTATACAAATGTTCTTATTTTTCCAAATTTGAGCTTTTCTTGCAGAGTTTTAGCTCACCTTGCTCTTGTATTTCTAATGAGTCGAAGTCTGTCATTTCTGTTTTAAAGATTTATTTAATGCCATGTTAATTTTAATTGTTATGCAGACATGATAATATGAATATTTAGCATTTTAAACATGTTTTGACATATATATATATATATATCAGTAACATTTTCATCATAATATTTACTAAGTATTTGTGATTTGCCTGTTTTAAAGGTTGCCAGTAGCTTCCCCGTTGGTTGGTGCTTCTTTTTTGGTTTCTTTTTCCACCATATATGCTCTCAGCTATAGCCCATCTTGTTCTGAAAAATGGCATTAAAACCATATCAACCAACCATATGTTAAAACCAAACAATGTTAAAGTCACTACCCAGCCATTGTCAGTTTGTGGTAATGCTTATAACTTCTTTTTGCTAACTTTAATGGATGTTATATTTAGTAAAAGATTGATGTAAATCTGAGATCCCAGTCAGCAGTGCCCATGGTTAGATGGTTAAATATACAAAGGTTGAAATTCAAAAAATTAAATTAAATTAAATTAAATTAATAATTTAATAACAATTCAATAATTTACTCAAATTCCCAATTACCCCTTTTGCTTGACCCATTGTTAAGTCTATTGCCACATTTGATTGGTTTCCACATGTCCTTGTATTTCTACTCATCTGTTGTATCTTTCTCTCTCTCTCTCTAATTCTCCCAATTCCTTCTACCATTCCTCCTCGACTTTCCTCCAGATTCCTTCTCAACCTTCTCTAGAGTACTCTTCCTCCACTTCACCACTATAACTAATCTTAGGTCAACTTGACTGTCTTGACTACAGCCTCAGTTCAGTCTCCAGCTTTTAAAGTTCTGTGTCCCCTTAAATACTCTGGACACAATGTAACCTAAAGTTATGTCCCCTTAAAAGTTTTCTGTGAAAAGGACGGTACAATATTTTTCTGAGCCCTGTCATCTCACACAGCCTATCATCAGAAAACTGCTATTAAATTTTGGCACACACGTTTACATCGAGATACCCATATTTTCTTGTATGGTAAAAGAAACCTAATAATTCTGTCGCATCAGTACATATTCCTAAACAATATCACAATAATCAGTCACATTTCTTTACCTTACAACTTGTACAAAGTACACAAATATTCAAATAATCATGCTCTGATATACACATACGTCTATGGTAACTAATTTTACTTCAGCCATGTTTCACAGTTCAAGCATGTGTAAATTCTAACATAATGCATTAATAAGTGCACTAGATTACTACAAAGTAACCTAACGCTGAAATACAAAATTAATTCTGACCACAAACTAACAATTTACATATTTCTGACTCGCATCTAATCTCAAAGTAAGCTCAAGCCCATTTCTCAAATATGCATGTAAATGAAAAACTACAAAGGTAATTCTACATACTAACCAATCCTAGTAATCAAGTATATATACTACAGATTAGTACAGTTATGATGCCATAATATTCTTCAAAAAATTTAGCAAATAACTTATTGACCTTTTCAAAACTTTATCTTTTCCTTAGAATCTACATCTAAGTTTTGCCACCAAATTAAGAGTTGCTTCATTCCCATAGTAACCCTATTGACCTGCAATCCCTCTAGGCCAATACTAAATTCTTATGAGTTCTGAAAGTTATCATTCAGCCTGCATTTAAATCACACCCTCTATCTCAATTCCAATTGGATATTGCTGTGAAACGCCCCAATCAAACTTAGCAGGCAATGTCCCTCTCCTAGAATATGCCTCAATCACCAAGTGGACTTCTTTTGATTTTTGGAGTAAGCTTTAACACCTAGGTGTGATAACTGCAGGCCTTTTAGATGGTGCCACTATCACCTGTGCTGATTCAAGGTTCCTGTCTGCTGCTGTCATGTAACATTGCATAAGAGTTTTGGACTAGCCTGCCAATCTTTAGACATTAAACACATAACCCTGGTAATATTCCCAAGACAGGTAGATTATATCTTATACATGATTTTATAGCTGGGGTAGCTTATACATGACTTTATAGCTGGGGCTTAGCATTTACATTATACCAAAGTTGCTCCTGAATTGAAGTTTAGTACAACATTCACCCATCCCATTTCATAAATTCACAATCTCATAGCTTAGTGATATAAATATACACGACTTTGGATCTCTCAAGAGCAAGTTTAAAATTTCCTGGAGCAAGTGGGCTTGTATAAAATTTAGTTATGGACTTTGATACCAAATCTTGCTGGTGATGTAAAAAATACATCAAAATTTAACCAAAATTTTAAAACAAATGGATCTCACAAGGTTAAATCATTGAAACATGGTTTAATCATTGAAACATGTAATAATATAATAAGCTATTATAATTTACAACATATTTCATTCTTAAATGTATGCCATTATGTCTATATTTAGCCATCTATGATATGTACTTGTACAAAATTATGATTTGTGATCATTTACCTGATTGGTCTCCTGTCATGCTTGTTCATGTAGCCAGTCATCCTTTCAAAAAATTAATGTAGACAAGCTGGATTCATTAAAATTCTTTTTAATAAACACTTGCAAGTAGATGATTGTTGATTTTCGAACTTGCATAAAAAGCCACAAATGGCTTATACAACATGCATTTTGAGAACCATGATGAGAAAGGTTGTATGCCCTGTAAATTTGTTTTTGAAAGTAGAGATTATCCATTAACCATCTATGATATGTACTTGTACATGATGTACCAGCATCATTTATGTAAAATTTCAGGATTATGTATACTGTATATATTTGCTTATAAGTCTAGTAAAACTGAAAACAAGATCCTGATCAGCTGTAGCATATTGCATCTGCAGATTGGGGTCTATGTTTGTTCTACAGATTACTTAAATTGTACCAACTCTTCCAGCTCATTATGCAACTGTAGTTTGCATGTTGACTGATACAAGAGAGTATATTCAGTATGTATATATTCAGTATTCAGAAGTTGACTGATACAAGAGAGTATATTCAGTATGTATATATTCAGTATTCAGAAGTTGACTGATACAAGAGAATATATTAAGTATGTATATATTCAGTATTCAGAAGTTGACTGATACAAGAGAGTATATTCAGTATGTATATATTCAGTATTCAGAAGTTGACTGATACAAGAGAGTATATTCAGTATGAATATACTTCAGTATTCAGAAGTTGACTGATACAAGAGAGTATATTCAGTATGTATATATTCAGTATTCAGAAGTTGACTGATACAAGAGAGTATATTCAGTATGTATATATTCAGTATTCAGAAGTTGACTGATACAAGAGAGTATATTCAGTATGTATATATTCAGTATTCAGAAGTTGACTGATACAAGAGAGTATATTCAGTATGTATATATTCAGTATTCAGAAGTTGACTGATACAAGAGAGTATATTCAGTATGTATATATTCAGTATTCAGAAGTTGACTGATACAAGAGAGTATATGCAATTAAAGATTCAGAAGTTTGTAATGTATTTTTCAGCAGCAAGAACACAAGATATTGGTGCTATTGTTGAATATATGTACATATAGAAAAATGTAAACTTGTTTGCTTAATTATTTTAGTGGAAGATGATTCTCATAATAGATGTAGTTAGTACTGTCTATAACTCATTTTAGGTCAGATTGAGCAGCATATATCCAAGTCTACAGCCACATATCATAATGACAGATTCTGGTTACAGCCACATATCATAATGACAGATTCTGTGACATATATCCAAGTCTACAGCCACATATCATAATGACAGATTCTGTGGCATATATCCAAGTCTACAGCCACATATCATAATGACAGATTCTGTGGCATATATCCAAGTCTACAGCCACATATCATAATGACAGATTGTGTGGCATATATCCAAGTCTACAGCCACATGTCTAATGACAGATTCTGTGGCATATATCCAAGTCTACAGCCACATGTCTAATGACAGATTCTGTGGCATATATCCAAGTCTACAGCCACATATCATAATGACAGATTGTGTGGCATATATCCAAGTCTACAGCCACATGTCTAATGACAGATTCTGTGGCATATATCCAAGTCTACAGCCACATGTCTAATGACAGATTCTGTGGCATATATCCAAGTCTACAGCCACATATCATAATGACAGATTCTGTGGCATATATCCAAGTCTACAGCCACATATCATAATGACAGATTCTGTGGCATATATCCAAGTCTACAGCCACATATCATGACAGATTCTGTGGCATATAACCTGATTACAGCCACATATCAGTAATGACAGATTGTGTGGCATATATCCAGGTGTACTGCCACATATCATAACAGATTTTTTGTCTGTCAGGAGTAATTAGTAGAAAAAAACCCATAGATCCAGATCCGACTATAAATTATATAACAGCAGCTTAGAATCTGTTAATAGAACCAGACTTAAGTATTTTTTTTAACTCTTTCATTTACTATACTTTTTCAGCTAGAATAAGCCAATTCTATCATTCATTGTATTTAGTTTGTTTGCTATTCTAACATTTCTATACCCAGAATACTTTATAAGTGTTAATTACTTTTGTACAAAACTTAATTCTGTGTGTATCAACTGATCAGTGTAATGATTCTTCATGTCTGTAAATTAAATGCCTTGAATTAAAATGTTTATAGCTTTAGTTTTATTCTTAAGCCTTATATTTTAAGTATTCAGAGTCACAAGATATCAGATATCAAAGATTGGCTAATATTCTTTTTGTCTTTCTTTTTACAGGATATGGATTACCTGGACATATCCCTCATCAGAGATACCCGGACAGGAAGATATGCAAAAATTCCAAAAGTGAGGTTTAAAAAAGTTTTAATACCAGTAATATCATACCTATTGCCAATACATAACTGGGAAACCTGCTGATTTTTTTTAGCTTTTTTAGTTAAGTGTACCCTTTCTTTCTTTAAGCCTGGTTGACTTGTTTTTCTGAGCTAGTATTGCTTCCTTTTTTAATCTTGTTAACACCCAAATAATGTGACTTTTTAATGAAATTATTTTATTAGCATAGACTTTGCCTATGCATTACCTTGTGTATAAAAGTTCTTCAGATTTTCAGGAATTAAGGTGTGGATAAGTCGCAGGGAATAACTCTTGGTTCCAACCATCTTTTGCTTACCTTGCACACATTGAGAAGACACAATAATCTCCTGTAGCCTAGGTGATCTGGGCAGATGCAAATATAGCAGTGAAAATGGAATCCTCATCATCTTTCAGGGTTGTTCAGTGTCTCTCCAATCCCAGAACTCTACAGACTGTTAGGGTTATGAGTTCCCTACCAAGGGAGATAATAAATGCGTTGCAACCTCCAATTAATGAGGCTCAGCATATGTCCCATTCTGTGAGGTCAGGGAATGAGCCGTACCCTCTCAAGATGGAGGAGCAGAACAAAGTTGCACCTTCCCTTTAGGGAGCAGCAGCTTTTGTCCAGAAGGGAAAAGTTAGATTTTTCCCTGTAAGGGGGAGCAGCAGCCTTTACTCTTCCCACAGCTCAGTATGGGCTGAAAGTTGGTAGCAGACCCTCCCCAGAGGTGGGAGCAGTACCCTTTCAGTCCCAGGGTTACATTATTCGCAACATAATCAAGGCCCCCAGTTAAAGGGGAGAACTCCTTTCTAGATCTGTCGGGTCTCAGGAAGGCTCTTTCTTCATCTCAAGACTATGACCAGATTGAGTTCCCCAGCTCTCTCCAGACTGCCATGTCATCCTGCATGGAACCATGAATTGGCTTAGGGACGGGGATTGGATCAGCATCCTCTCTTCCAGATTATCCTTTTCAATTCTATAGGGTGTGGACCCAATCTGGGAAGCAAATGGCTCTATGTGTAGCCACGGTCTTCTGACTCTTGGATACATTGATGTCATGTCATTGCTGCAGGTCATGGACCTACATTGTCTTGGGTCAAAGAGAGGGAGGGGAATGGACTTTTTCCCCCAAATGCTTCAGACAGGTGGCGCTCACCAGTTATTATGTACTTTTGAGAGAGTGATGTATGTAAGGTGAAGTTGTTTGCATTTTAAACATGCACAGTGGAGAGAATGTTGGCATACCTATATACTACTTTCATGTAATGTGGATGAAATTTCTTTGGATATTGTACTTTTGGAAATTTTAAATGATCTTAGGACACTGCTAACTAAAATGACTGCTCCCTTGTGCTCCAAAAATCAATCTAAATTTGTCTAAAGTACACTATTCTTGGCAGCTATTAAAATATGGAAAATGAATTTTGCCAAACTAGATAATACCAGCTTCTAAAAGTGCAATGACTGAATTACCAAATACATAAAATGTAAAAAAAGTTATCTGCTCTTTTTTTTACAATTTACCTCTGAAGTTTGAGAAGTGAAAATGAGCAAGTAGAGCTAGCACTTTTTTGAAAGGTGCACATCTGGAGTAAGGCCAAGCTGTGTACTCTCTAACCCATATTACACCCATCTATCATACATCAAAATAAAGGGAATTAAAGGTTCTTTGAACAATACCTAAGATATACAAAGTCTCTTTTAAATAACCAGTATAACTAGTTAGGAAACTCGGGGAAACTCTTTTTCTTTAAAATTTAAACCCTATGCTAAATACAAAACTGTAGAGTGCCACCACAGGTGGAGTGTTGCACACAGCTAAGGACAGTCCATTAACTCCATGGGAGAAGTTACCAGTTCAAGTTCCTCTTTCCCTGTTGCATGGTCCTGCTTTAGAGAGAGTGGGACAAATACAATTCCTTCTGGCCTTGTAGATGCGTGCAAGTTTGATACAGAACAAGCAGATAAGATATCCCCTTTCTTTGGGTCTCCTGCCCCTCATCTCTCAAGGCAGTAGAGGAGGAAGAGATTTTGGACTTTTGATGGGGCAGTAAATGAGGTTTACCAGCTTTTGTCAAGTGACTAGTGTCTCAAACTTTCAGGTCTAGTGACTATTCTTTCCAGTCTGGCTTTCTGCAGCAAACTCTCAACCAGGCTGCTTGCTAACTTGGTTACATTTTAGCAGTTTCAAAGGTTTAACAAGGGTCAAGCCTTTCCTGGCAGCTTCTAATAAGTTAGCCTGCTTCCTTAAAAAGCAGCAATACACATGAGCAATTGTGTTGGTTGTCAGGGGCGCTTCACTATTCTGGAATCTTCTGGTTCATCGTAATTGGAGGACAAATTTCTTTCATATGGGTAGGGTAATTTTTCTCCTGGTTAAGTACCAAGCTATGCAGTAGCAACAGTAAGTATTAACATACATCATTAAAATTAGTATCCAACTTTTCAAAATCTAAATTTTAATGACTTTCTGAGCTCCACCAAAAGTAAGACAATCTAGTTTTATTTTCATGAGAATTGTTTCTTTAAACTTTCATTTTCAGGCAGAACATATTAAAGTTCTGGCAGGTGTTATTTAATTCAAGGTTACTTTTACCTTATATACTGATGTGTATGACCAGCTGTGTACATAGTACATATGGAAACATACACATCATGGTATATATGATAAATATCTAAATATGGCAGCCTTATTTGAATAAATAAACCTTAAGAATCTCATGTTATCTGTTGTTAGTATAAATATACCTTGTACAAATTTAATAATCCTACATCCTAAAAATACAATTCCACTTAGGTTGCAGGTTTTGCTGGATTCTTCCTCTAGACTTTTACTATAATTTTACTTGCTACATTGCAATCCATAGAATCACTTTGTATCTCAATGTACAGCTATGTTCCCTTGTAAAATGTTGGCCTTTTTATGATCTTGACTATTGACTTGAAATCTAGGGGGAAAAAAAGTGGCCAACTCTGATCTGTGCATTTTGTGATGGTAGATCAGAGTCCGAACTTTCCATAGTTCATTTCATGTGTAAGAAAATAGTGATTCTTTTCAGTTTTATTGCATTGCTTTTTATTATTAGACAGCTATTTTGAGCACACAGATATACTGAATTCATATTTAGTGATCTTCAAGAAATACAGTAATAGCATTTTCTCCAGGTACAATTATTTTTAAAAATTTTATGTTAGAAAACCTTATCTTGGGTAAACAGCAGTGCATCTGCATTTTTTTCAGTATGGTTTTATACTGCATTGCATTGTGTGAGATTGGTCTACTGTTTTTACTGATAACCCTTGATGTGCAGCTTGCAACCCTATCTGTATAGTTCATGTAAATAGTGTATGCATCTGCTGTATGCAGCTGTAAGCAGGATGTGATTTTTTAATAATAGAAATAATAGATGTTTCTAGTCTACTGTAAATATGAGGATTATCACGTTGTTGCACACATTGCATCATATATTGCATGGCTTCCTATTTCAGACTTAATTTAATAATAAAATAAAGGCCTTCACATGTTTTTGTTTAGTCCAGAGTAAGATCATATTCATTCACAAAGCATACAAATTCATTTTCATTGTAAAGCATTTATATGAGAAGACTTTTGGACTACCTTCTGTGGCAATCTAAAACATGGGTAATGAAGTACTTCACTTATTGTGGACATCCATTTGTCCATTGGATTTTGATTTTCTGTATGGCAACTTCAAGGCAATGTACCATGACCAGACTTTTTGAGAGTAATTAAGAAACTGATAAATTTGGTGTTCACGGTCATGGTCACTGTCATCAAATAAATCTTGCTTCTGTTTAATACCTCTATTTGCAGACAATGTACCTTCACCTTTTTTTGCATTGGTCAATAAAGATAAAATAAGGTGTGTAAACAGTGAGTTTTGCTGTAAACTTAACAGAGGAATACCATTGAAAAGGAGTCCTCTTATAGAGTACACTAAATTTAAACAGCAAAAACATCTCTACATTAAGCATTTGTATCATAGATTTATTATGGAGAAATTAAAGCAAATATCGAGTAGAACATTGCAAAATATGTTAGGAGACAAGATTTATTATGGAGAAATTAAAGCAAATATCGAGTAGAACATTGCAAAATATGTTAGGAGACAAGATTTATTATGGAGAAATTAAAGCAAATATCGAGTAGAACATTGCAAAATATGTTAGGAGACAAGATTTATTTTGGAGAAATTAAAGCAAATATCGAGTAGAACATTGCAAAATATGTTAGGAGACAAGATTTATTATGGAGAAATTAAAGCATATATTGAGTAGAACATTGCAAAATATGTTAGGAGACAAGATTTATTATGGAGAAATTAAGCAAATATCGAGTAGAACATTGCAAAATATGTTAGGAGACAAGATTTATTATGGAGAAATTAAAGCAAATATCGAGTAGAACATTGCAAAATATGTTAGGAGACAAGATTTATTTTGGAGAAATTAAAGCAAATATCGAGTAGAACATTGCAAAATATGTTAGGAGACAAGATTTATTATGGAGAAATTAAAGCATATATTGAGTAGAACATTGCAAAATATGTTAGGAGACAAGATTTATTATGGAGAAATTAAGCAAATATCAAGTAGAACATTGCAAAATATATTAGGAGACAAGATTTATTATGGAGAAATTAAGCAAATATCAAATAGAACATTGCAAAATATGTTAGGAGACAAGATTTATATTTGAAGTAGGTGGACTCTCCTGCACACCATTTGAAATAACTGCTGAGTTATTGTTGACAATATAGACTAAAGCTAAGCATCTGATGTTTTTTTTGTCAATGTGGCTTTTATAATATGAGAATTGGAAAATGTACACTAACCAAAATTATGTTTTAAATAATCTTTTTTAGTAATTCTTGCCAATAATTGTCATGATGCTCTCTCTCTCTCTCTCTCTCTCTCTCTCTCTCTCTCTCTCTCTCTCTCTCTCTCTCTCTCTCTCTCTCTCTTTCTCTTTCTCTCTCTCTCTCTTTCTTTTTCTTTCTCTCTCTTCCCCCTCCCTCCCTCTCCCCTCCCTCCCTCCCCATCCATCCATCCATCCAAAGTCACTACAAGTAGGTTTATTTTATCATTGGTATGTAGATTCTAACTTTCGCAGAATTTTTTTAACCTGGGGATGGGTTAATAAATGCAGAATTGCGGATGGGGATGGGGAATAAATGCAGAATTGTGGATATTTAGCTCACTTGGCCATTCAACCTATGGTATAGCCATGCATCTATTGTCTCTCCATACACGTTACCACTCTGAAGGCCATGTTTTTTATTTTGATCAGATTTGGAATATGTTTTCCTCCGTATTTTGGATGAGTTTGAATTTGAAATAGATCTATGCATATTAATTAGCAGATTTTGCATCCTGTTGGCTGAATTTGTTTTGATTCTGGAGATCATATTTCTTGTCTGCTTTTGATTAAATAATGAGTGAGATCCACACAAATTCATCCATTAGAGGCAGCATTTCTGTACCAATATAGATTGTGAAATATATGCTTCTATTTAATTCCTGATAAATTTGATAATAAGAGAAAAGCCGCATTTCTAGGTGACCTCTGATTTGATTGGCTAAACATGTTGCTAATCTGGAAGCCATGTTTTTGATATGATTTTCTGAACATAGACATATATGATCAAGATCTCACACAGTTTGATAATGTGCTCATTCCAATTAATATTAATCATGTGTATGATCATGCATGTGATTGGCTTAAGACTTTACTTCTGATTTGATGAAAGCTGGCAGTTATAAGCATGCAAATCAATGAGGTTATTTTGCATCTTGCATCTTATTGTCAACATTGTTTTCATTTTCATATTACATTTTATTTGTGTTAATGGCACTTAAAGCACTATGGCGGTAATAAACAAGGAAAGGGGAGGAACCTGCAACCCTTAGATAGCAACTCTACACACTTCCAGCTGAGCAATTGCAGGTCCCCAGGTCTTTTTTTTTTAAAACAATACTACATAAGCTCTTGAGTTGTGTGAGCTTTTAAAAATATTACCAGTAAATAAGCCTTTGTTTTCTGTATGATTTTGCTGTATATCTCCAATTACAATGCAGATGTTTAGTTTCCGTTAAATTACAAAATAAAAGAAACTTTATTCAGATTGGGTTATTTCTAAATGTTTGAACAAGGACAAAAGAATTATTGATTAGAATTTTATCTTTAAGAATGAAAACATTTTAAGAAAATATTTTAGTGGTCATTTTAAGATGCATCAATAAGTTTCTTCTTTGTTACAGAAAAATTGCTTGCTAAAAGCATAAAAATATATCAGAAAAAGATTGTTATGGCATATTGAATAGAATACTTATTTGCCAAAGAAGCATTTAATGATCAATTTCATTGACTGACAGAAGCAAGGACAATTAATTTCATTGACTGATAGAAGTGAATAGGATCAATCATTGACTGATAGATGCAAAGAGGAACAATTTTATTGACTAACAAAAGTGAGGATCAATTTCATTGACAAAAGCTATTGTGATCAATTTCATTGACTGATAGAAGTAAGGAGGATCAGTTTCAATGACAGAAACTATTGTGATCAATTTCATTGACTGAGGAGAATAAATTTCATTGACAGAAGCTATTGTGATCAATTTCATTGACTGATAGAAGTAAGGAGGATCAGTTTCAATGACAGAAACTATTGTGATCAATTTCATTGACTGAGGAGAATAAATTTCATTGACAGAAGCTATTGTGATCAATTTCATTGACTGAAGTGAGGATAAATTTCATTGACTGATGAAAGCAAGGATGATCAATTCCATTGACAAAAGCTATTGTGATAAATTTCATTGACTGTTAGAAGGGAGGAGGATCAGTTTCATTGACTGTTAGAAGGGAGGATGATCAATTCCATTGACTCTCAGAAGGGAGGAGGATCAATTCCATTGACTGTCAGAAGGAAGGATGATCAATTTCATTGACTGACACAATAATCTTTTGATTAGCTAGGGCATCAGTTATTAGCCACATGGGTCATGGTCATGAATAGAAAACCTGAAGATAAGATGAAATCTTTAGTAAAAATTGTTGCAATAATTTCCACAGTAAACAAACAGGTATATCAAATAAAGACTGAAGTGGCAAAAATAAATTATATAGCTAAATGGATACCTGAGTATGAGATAAGGAATTAAAATCCTGTTATGGAAGACTTTGGGTTGATAATGACATGTATTTGAATTTTCTTGAATAACACAAAACCAGTTAGGATATAGGCAACCTGTTATTCCAAAAATGACCTATATTTTGACATGCTAGGGCCCCTTGGGAGCCAAACATTTTTCTATTTATGGATTTGAACTTTTGCCTCCAACTTATGATGACATTAATAAAAATTGATAACATAATTAAGTTGCAAGATAATGGTTTCATCAGAACAACTATAAATCTGTACTACCATATATACTTGCTTAAAAGATGAACTGCAAACTGCGCAGACCCAGATATGTCATTGCATAATGCACCAACAGATAGGGGTATGTGCAGTGTGTTAGGAGCCATCAGTAGCATAATGTAGACCCAAATCTGCTGGCACATTATGCAATGAGAAATCTGAGTCTGTGTTGTTTGCAGTTGGTCTGACTTAACATGCAAGTGAAATAAGTTTTCTAGACTATTATTTGTACATAAAATGCCAAGGCTGTTCCAGTTGCTATATATAGCTTTGTACTTAAGTGGATTGTTTAAAACTGTTACCTCTGATAACATTTATGCACAGTGTATAAGAATAGTGTATGCATCAATTTCATGCAACTGCAGACAAGATGGAATGTTTGCAGACAATGTTTAAGTGCTTCAGCAATTGTTTCCCCCTTGTCTGCCCTATTAAATAAGTGGATTATTGGTTTGACCATGCTCAATGCATCCGTTATTGCTACTTTCATTATAATCTAATTAGGATAGGTGGACTACTTTTCAAAATCTGTTTTGCATAATAAGTTACAATATGCTAACATAGCTTAGTAGGTGTTCATTAAAAAAAAAATTTGCCCATGTGAGTGCTGTTCAAGGCCAGCATTGTGTACCATAACTACACACATCACTTTTTCCAGTTTTATTAGGGAGTCACATTAGTTGCTAGTCTCAGATTTGTAATCCAAATGATGTGGGTTTGATACATGTTGAGGTCATCCAGGTCAGATTTGTAATCCAAAAAGGATGTGGGTTTGATACATGCCAAGGTCATCCAGTCAGTTGCCTTTGTGTGTCCTTGGGAAAGAGATAGCCTCTTATCCCTGGCATGATACAGCCAGGAATGTCCCCCCCATCTTCTCTTATTCAACACAGTATCTTTTATTTTGGGCTTGCAGGTCATGGTAGTCTTTTTGTCTTTGTGGATCATACTGCCTTCATGGTATGGCACTGCATCCATTGTCCTTCATTCATCTTCCATCTGTCCATCAACATTTGCTTGTTATCACTCTAGAGGCCATATTTTTGATCAAACTTCAGATATAATTCTTTCATCATTAAGATCTCTGACCAGTTTGATGCATGAGACCTATCCATATTAATAAAGTGATCTTTTATCTGATTGGTCAAACTTGTTGCCAAGGTAGTCATACTTCCAGTCTGATTGGATGAGTGTAATAATGAGCAATTTCTATGCATATTAATCATCTTGCATCTGACTGACTGAGCTTGTTTAACACTATCAAGGAAATATTTCTGATTAGATCAGACTTTGATCAAACTTCGATAATCAGGATCATTAATGAAGGACTATCATACATATTAATGAGCTCATCTTTATTTGATTGGATTAACTTATCACTCTGGAGACTATTTTTTAAAAATATTTTGGGTTAGCTTGGTAAATAGGCTTATATGAAGATGAAGATATTATTATGAAGAAATAGATCTCAGATTGCATTCAGTTTAATAATATAATTAAATTCAATTTAATAATCTAATTTTCTTTAAAATACCTGTCTTTACTTTCACAGAATCAAAGGATATATGAACTGTGATACCGGTATATATGAACTTTCATATTCTTGCTAAAAACACTAATCAAACAAAAACGATTCTAATGTGCCTGCAGATTAGGGTCTATGATTGTTCTTGCGATTACTCCTAACAAACTGCATAGTCTCAGATCTGCCAGCACTTTATGCAACTGTAGATCTGGTCTGTGTAGTTTGCATTTGGACTTGTAAGCATGTATATATGGTACCAGTAATTGAAAATAACAGGTTTGGGTTATTTTTTTCTCTTGCAAAAAATAATATAAACTAGATGAAAAGATAATTTAGAATACATGTTACAGAAATTCCATTTAAACAATTTTGTAAAATTTAGTAAAATAATACACCTAAGGTATTAAAATAATTTGCAATCTATAACTGAAAAAGTATTAAGTTGAAATATTGTTAGAGAAAATATTCAGTTATATAGGATACAAGCAATTTTGTCCATAAAGATTCAAATCTAAAGTCTATATAGTTTATACATTTTTTTCATATAATTTTAAAATATTTTGCTACTTTTCAAATTTTTTAATGTTTGAAAGCAAGTTTAATATTTGGTAAAACAAAGTATGACCATCACTGGTACTGCCAGTTGTCTAACACAATTTGTATCAAAGTATTGTGAAATATTTTATTGCATTCATAAATTCAGTGTCATTACTCCAAATTTTCTTATATAAAAATGTATATTTTATTTTGTCAGTTAAACTGCTAATAAACAAATAAAATCCAATATATTTTTCTCCTGAATACCAAAGGTAAAGAAACCATGTCCTTAAAAAAATGCCTAATGAATTGTAACTTCAATATGTGTCAAAACTGTGACTGTGTAGACCATAGATTGAATGTTCATATGCAAACTTATCTATTACAAGCTTTGGATAACTTGATATTTGGGCAAGAGACTACAATTTTTCTTTTATATTTTGAAAGCAGTTTATCAGACAATGGTAAAATTGATAAAACTGACAGAACATAGGAAATAATAGGTTGTGTTCTTACCATGCTGCATAATGCTATGAAATGGTCAGCTGTTACATAAGCTAGGTGTGGGGCCCACTTAGGCCTCTTCTATTGTTGGCCTTTGCAGTGATTAAGTTAGCAAGTTAAGATGGCAATTAGATCTCCTCCAGGAATTTATGTAATTCTGGATGTATGATAGGATGTCAGTAAGTCCATTTTGATTTCATACCTTTATTAAACATGGCTTTCACCTGAGGTAAGGAAGGAACCATTAATTTTGGGAGTCCAAAAGTAAAATGATTCCCCCACAATAACTTTGGACTTGAGCACATACATTGATCCTTCAATAACTCAAAAAGCTTGCTTATAATATGGTAGCAGGCATAGATCCCATTTTATTCCTGGAAAACGTTAAAAATGTTGAACCTGAAGAAATCGTGTTAAAAATTGCTAAATAAAATTCTGATACATTGCTTGTTTTATTGTTGAAAATGGTGATTGGTGTCCAGAAATTTGTATTAACATCATGAAATTCTCAACCTATAAATATTAAGTCCTATATTTTGCTGCATTCTTTACTACAAAATTTCTTGGCACACTGTACATATCAATATTTGAAATTTTGAAAAGGTCACTAATGCCTAATAATAAAATAGCAAATGAAATGTCTTTTGTCAAATAAAATTTGTTTTAGTTGTAAATTTTAATTTGTTTCAGTGTAATCATTGTAAATGCAGTAAGCCCTTATGTATTCAGAACGTGAAAACTTGTCATCACAGCTACATCCACATGTTTCTGTGAGAACTTAATTAACTGCAAATTCAGTTTTGATCACTGATTTCTGGGCTTATTTGTTGTATTACACTCAAATAAAAGCAGACCTACTTTTGTATTATCACCTTATGTCTTTTGTAGCAAAGAATAGAATAAAACCAATTTTTGAAAGAATCATATATTTATATACAAATCAAACTATCAATTCCAGATGTCACTGTTCTAATCAATGTACATATACCATATGTACATATACCATGACCAAACTTGTATAATGGCTTGTAAGTAAGAAAGAAACAGATTTGGAAGTATAAGAATAATACCCAATACCTTTACCAAACTTTGTATAGATTGGTGGGATTATAAAAGAATTCTATAGACTTTGATATTGAATGGTCAAAGGTCATGGTCACATTGAGACATCAGGTTTATTTACAGAACACATACCTTGACCAAACTTTGTGAATGGTTTGCATATGGGGCTAGAAAGAAATATTTTCTTTTTAGGGTCAAAGATCAGATATCAAGGTCATTTTGATACAAAGGAGTTTGTTTTTTACATCTCATGGTGGTACCAAACTTTGAACTTTACTTGCTACCATGTGAAAAAAGCTAATATTGTGAGTTGAAGATTCAGTTTAATGAAAAGTTAAGTCAACTGGTTTTATGGCTAATGCTTTCCAGAGAGTACCATGCTCAGCTGTCTTGTACACTTGTGCAACTTTGCTTTAAACCCTGTTTCCATAGGAGCACTGAACTAAATTTTTCAAAGGTGGGTCAGACTGATACTTTATATATATATATATGTGGCCTACAGTAGTCATAAAACTTAATACATGTTGATACATACTTTCATCAATAAGTCAATCTTTATGGCTCAGAGGTTAGCATACTAGATTTGTGACCAGAATGAATGGGTATTCAGATCATTAAAATTGCCTTAGCCAGCAACTGTGGTGTGACCTTGGACAAGTCACTTTTCTCCTATAGCATCACCACTTAATGACCTACTTGTCTAGCTATGCCATAAAACCAAACCAAAGCGCAATTTATGAAGTCAAGTCTTTGCTGTTATGGGCTACATTCTGTAGTTTTTATGCATCTGGCCTTGCACAGCAGCAAAACTTAATGTTTGATAGGTTTTGACTTCATGTAATAATCTGATGTAACCTAATTTCACTTGAAAGTGATTTTAGTTATTTTGTTTCTCTTCACAGGAAGGAAAACTACGAGACTCCTGTACCATTGGTCCATCTGATATTCCGCTAGAAGACAAGACAGTTTCCATCTGCTATGGGACAGACATGGTCAATATAGACTGGATCAACTTTGTGTGTGCCACTAGAGAAATTGCAATGGTAAGAGTGGTCATTATTCTTGAAATGTATTGTAAACTAGGCATACACTTTCCGGGGTAAAGTTCCAGTAGGGACTCTGCAAGTAAAGTAGTGGAAGTCTTTAATTGTTTGGAACAGAAGTGGAAAATGAACAGTAGCTTCTTGTGGGTCGGTGGTTCTTCCCAGGTTTTCCAGGGTTCTTCCTCCACCATTAATACTGGACACCATGTATAGCCTATTTTGTGCCGAAACCCTACAATAACAACTATACATACCTTCATCCCAAGGTCTAATTGGTCCTGGATGCAGATGATGCCACTCAGACTTCCATTTTGGCTGCCACAGTGACCATCTTGTAAATATTGTTAATGGTATTCCTCCTGAATGAATGGTCAATTTAACATGGGATTTTCACTTATGGTATCTAGTCGTGCCTAAATGAAAATTATTCAACTCTTGACAACCAGTATGACAATTTGAAAATCTCCTGAATGGATATTTTTAATGACATTGGGTTTTCAAAAAAGGCTTCTAATGGTATTTAGTGGAACCCTAATGAAATTAATATACAATATGGCTATAATGGTACATCTTAAAAATTTGTTTTTACTTTTATTAAAAGCCTAGTATGTCTGCCATTGTAAACAAGTTTGTTACAAATGCTTCTCCTAAGCAGAAGTCCATATTAACATGGGGATATCACAAAAAGACTTTTTGTGATCTTAAGTAACTCTGAAATGAAAATTGTATTGATCTATGTCCACCACAGCAACCATTTTGAAAATCATGTTATTGCTGCTCCTCCTGAACAAAAAGTTGTATTGAAATCAAGTTTTGACCAAAAAACTTCTTACGATATTTGCTTGGTCATAAATCAGAAGAGCAGGAGTCTGTTCAAGGGACTTGTGTTTAGATTTAGTGGGGGCAAAAACATTTGCAAAAATCTAGATGCATTGTCTATCATAGCGTGACAGCTTAGTTGGATTTATTATGAAGATTAGTATTCCCACGAACATTTCAAGATAGGAATTATTCTGTCTTTTGTTTTCCCATCTTAAAAATAAACACCAACTGATTATTCCACAAATGGTCAAAATTGAGAATATTTTCATATTACTAGATGTAAAGTCAGAAAATGATGCATGTGCCTGATACAGATTTTGATTTTTTTAATTGCTTTCAGTTTAGATGTTGCTAGTTGCTATGGATTTAAATAAACATCTGGAACTGTACAAGACGGTGTTTGTCCTTCGATACCTATAGCATAGTTTGCATTCTGTAATAGAAAATATAGTCTGTATTACTAAAAACAATAGAAACTTTAGTCTTGCTAAATTTTCATTAGCTAAAATGTATAGCTCTGTCTTTCAGGTCTGTTTTGTTTCAAGGGAGATAACTTTGTTGCTAGATTGGCTGAGATGATTTGTCTCCCTTGGAGAATGTTTCCCATATTTATACTTTAAACAAGTTTTAAAATTGTTGATGAAAATGAAATCAAAATTTTAAAATGGTTCAAATGTTAATCAAAATTTTCTTGTGACATAAAGAAAATAAAAGAACAAGGTTTGATAATGACCTATTTTTGTTCCATTAAAAGAATTATGCTTATGTTTGTTTATATATATATATATATATATATAATATTAGATTTAATGTTGTTCACTCATTTTCTCCCAAACTATTTATTTATAAATTCTAGCAGACTTAACTGTCTTGAAAATACAAGACATTCAGTTAACACAGAGACTTCTGTCCAAGTCCAATGGTCAAGTTTTATTTAAGTCTTGATGAGGTGCAATATGGTCACAACAGCTGTCACTTCTCCACTTGAATGGATAATCATGATGCCAGAAGGCATCTGATGGTTTGTTTTAATGAAAATGAGCCAAAGATCCAAGATAGTTTCAACACTCAGCAGGTAATAGAAAGTAATAGCCTTATCTTAAATTTCTTTTTTCCCAGTTCAGTACTTCTGTTCTTTGGATGGGAGTTGGGGTGAAAGCAGGAACTTATAAAAGCTTAGATCTATTTGAGAATAAATTTTAGGTATTATATTAAGCTTTTTTGGTGTGGAAATTTTACACATTGAAGGTTATGTTATGCTGAGGTAAGTAAAGTTCCTTTGCCCAAGGATACACCTGAACGCTGATCTGAGTTTAGGACTGATACCCCCCCCCATGAATCATGCCAAATTTGTACTAATTTACACACTTGGAGAGATGGTAACAGGAACTTTTTTGGCTATTTTGGGTAGATAGAGCTTTAATTTTTGTCTCAAATTTAACCCTGTGGAATAGTATTCTACAAAACTAAGTCCTATAAGGTTTAATGTAATAAATTAACAAAAATTCAGAATATATCCATCTTATAAGGGCTTTTCAGCATTGATAAACTTGTTTCTGAAAAAATAAGTAACAGTATCCAAATTTAGTGGATGGTTTGCCCTTGGGGTAAGGAAGATTATCAGTTAGGGGTCAAAGGTCAAGATCACTTTGGCAGAAAGGTCAAGTTTATTGAAATACTTTGGTCCATATTCTCCCATGTCAATCTTGCTCAACTGGTAAATATAAGGACTATATTAAATTTGCTGTGTTCATATAAAGCTATGTACACAGTACAACTGATGCAGATTCATTTCAGGCAGTGTTCACATTATGAATTGCATGTTCATAATCTGTTCATTTCAGGCAGTGTTCACATTATGAATTGCATGTTCATAATATGTGTTCATTTCAGACAGTGTTCACATTATGAATTGCATGTTCATAAGCTGTTGATTTCAAGCACTGTTCATAGTATGACTTGCATGTTCATAAGCTGTGTTCATTTCAAGCACTGTTCACAGTATGACTGTTACATGTGTATATATACATATAGTCTGTATTAACTCATTAAACCCTAGCACCAACGTTTACGGGGCAGGAGGTGGTAGCTTACTTCTGAGCTCTGTAGTGTTAAGGCTGTGTAACGACACAATAAAGTGGGTGGTATTATAGAAAGGTAGACAGATGTAGCTTTGCGATGATACCAAATAATATGGATGTTCTAGTTGTACTACAAAATAGAGGGAAAAATGTCACTTTTTGGACCAGAGTTTTTTCCAGCCAAAATTCTCTTGAGCTCGTGATCCGGTTTTGTGTCCAGATTTTAGACCTTTTGGCTTCAGATCGAAGACAGACCAGTCTGAATTGCACCCAGACATGTGAACCTTTGCAAAAATTCGGATAAAATGGGCATTTAGAATGTAGATTGGTCTCAACGCAAAAATGATGGGCCAGTTTAGCAAAAAAAGTCCAGTTTTTACCCTTCTGCTCATGCTCAGGCGAAAGAGCCAATGAAAATAGACATTTCTAACACAAATAGGCATCAAGTAAGCCGGAAATATCTTCCAATTCGATCTATTATAATGTATATAAACAAATCTCCCAAAATAGATTCCCTACTCACATTTCAGGCAAAAATGACAGGGGTTAATGTTCTTGCTTAATTGTAAGTTACTTTTATGTTTTTATTTGTATGAGTGTATACGTTATTTATACATTTAAATTGTTTGCATTTTTATTGCCAGGGTACTGTCAAGGTATAGTTTGGTTGCTAGGATTCTGCTTGTATTACTAATTTTCCTCAGTCCAGTATAGAAGATAACCTGAACAAAAAAAAAGAGACATGTATTTGCGTTCTTGCACATAATGAGGGTTTAATTGATGTTCTTGGACATAACCAACAACATTCACTTGCACTGAGATATGAAAACTTAATATCTAACTAAAATTAATGTTCTGGCCTTGTATTTCCCCAACAGAATATAAGTCTGCAATTAAACATAAGCCTATATCTAGCAGTCTGATTGCTGAAACTTAATTCTGACTGGAAGTTAACCAATAAAATGTACTGAGAATAGACTTAGCTTTAAGATTTGTGTTAGTGAAATTTGGTTCTGACCTAATTTATGATAACTCATTGTGAAACTTCAAAATCCCAAAAGAGATACAGTACTATACTTAGAATACATCTACCTTTTTATGATTAATGTGAACCAAAGATATAAAAGTCTTAGTTTTTTGTGAGTGACTCAATTCTAATCAGTAGCATTAAAATTTACAGACTTTGCACCAGAGTGTCAGTTCGATTTTTATACTTGAAAACATTTTAGAATATAGGGCCTATTACATTTTAAACCTCAAGAGTTTAAAAATTGTGTACATAATGCTAGTGTGAAAAATTGACTTGTCTCTTTTTTTATGACTGGTTTGACCAAGTAAAAGTAAATGTTTTTCCTGTAATCTGATTGACCCTTCTAACATCCAACAGACTCCATTTTTTGTGTGTGTGTCATATTTAGATCAAAAATTATTTCTGGAAATTTCTCTCATCCGGTTTTGGTACTTAGTAGTGACCACACCCACTACTAAGTTGAATATTCAGGACTACTGTATATACTCTGTAAGTCAAACTCCAAACAAGAAAGACAACCAAATTTTCATAGCATAATCCTACAAAGAAAGTGCACAGACCCAGATCTGCCAGTGCATTATGTGATGGTAGATCCAAGTCTGCGCAGTTTGCAGTTGGACATGTCTTAAATGCAAGTATATACGGTAAAATATTTTACAAAAATGTTAGAAGCCTATCAAACTTTGTTCAAGCTGATTACAGGAAACATGTTTTAAATGGCTTGATAATTCCTGATCACTCTTGTTTGTTTTTCTTTTTGCTTAAAGGCTAGCATACTTGATCAAAATTTGAAGTATGGTATATTTCAATCTCATCTGTATTCTTCCCAGGAATTTTTTTGAGATGAAAGTTAGTACAAGGCATAGCATTGTCAACAAATCAAGAAAATAGTTTACTTAGTTTTATTTCTGTGATTTACTATATGTAGTAAAGCCAAAATTTATACATTCCTTGATTTTAACATGCAGAAAGTATTTTCTTCAGAATTGCCTTTATACTTGACCATATGTATGTCAAACCATATGGAAAGCTTCCTGCAAATTTCCTGTAGATTTTTTAAATTTGTATTCAAAATGCAAGCAAATTGCTTGCTGTTAGAAACATTATTTGTAACGTAAATGAAGTCAATTCCACAATATTTTAAATGTTGTAAAGAGGCATAATTGAAAAAATCTTACTTGAAGTTAAGATTTATTGATCAAACAATGCCTTAGGGAAGGGGGTGGGAGGCTTAGAATCTGCAGTAAAAAATATAAAACCAAATATGTTTTTCAACACATGAATGTTCCAGAAGAAAAAAATGACAGCAATAACAGCAACAACGAAGAAACATAGCATGAAAAATAAGATTTTAAAATCTTCAAATTTGCAATCCCTCCACTGTTCCATCAATAGGGCTCTCAAAAACCACAGAAAACTTCACCCAGGTACCCGTTGCGCCGTTTAATGGGTAACCAGGTACTTGTTAGAACATAAGACTTGTACAACTCTACTTACCCCACTAGCCCAGCGTGCAGCAGCCATTTAGTATTGGGCTGTAGATGCATAACGTGTGGTCATACTCCTAAATATAGACTGGAGCTGCAACTCAGACCTGTGTACTGCTGATAATGATATTTTGATAGTTGACAAATTTTTTTTGTGAAGGGGTACTTGTCATTAATTTTCAATGCCCGGGTTTTCCACTATGTTCTTCCACTATGGTCGGGTACTTAGTTACCAGGGTACTTGTTGACAGCCCTAGTACTGGCAGTTGGGTCAGGCAAGGTACAGTAGATAAGGACTGCATGACCTGTAATTATAGGGTTATTCTAATTACAGGGCACACAAATATTAAGAAAAGATCTCATTTGAGAATATCATCAAAAGTCTTGGGATATTTATTAGATAGAATAAATATGAAAGGATAACATGAAATGTGCATAGGTTATTGGTGGATTCCAAAGCATCCATTTTTGAATGTGTGTTAGGACCATAGTGGTAAATTGCCCTGGGGAGAACTCTTTATGAACTTTTTAAAATCGTTTTAGTCTAAGAAAAGATTTGGAGTTTCACGTAAAACAAATGACAATTCTATGCTGTAGAATTCATTATATGCAATTTTCAAGTATGCCAGACATGTGATGAGGCACACAAGTTAGAATAAGTAAATAAAAACAGCCATGACTACTTGCAACTGCCTCTGTCTGTCTGTCTCTCTCTATCTCTCTCTCTCATGCACTGCAAAATGCTATGAGAAAACTGAAAAGAATCTTGTTATTTATACAGTGTAGAATACACATTTATACTAGTAAAATTAATATTGACCTCTATTTGTACATGTAAGGTCAAAATAAATTTTTGATTGGTTTTCAAAAGGCGCTTTCAACAAAAGAATTTTTTTGAATAATCGTGTAATCTCAGAAGAAAAAAGCATGAAGCTAAATGTAAATACTTGGTGGCAATAAAGTCATATTTGTACATGATAGTTGGCAAATTAACATATATACTAACTTGGGTGAAACTGCAATGACTCTGATATGCTTTTGCATAATTAACTCGATGATCTTGGTCTGTGCATATCCTTAGCTGTGGGGGAATTCTACATTTCGTGCTGGCAGATCAGTCTGCATCAATTATCCAACCTGCATATTTTGTCCATTATGACGTGACAGAAAACATAATCATCACTTCACTTCATGTTTTGCTCATCTTTTTGTGCGGATAACAAGCAATGAAGTGTGTTTTCAGTATTTTGTTGTGTGAGAGTGGTGCTTGTGACCTATATTTAAAGAGCTTATTTGTACAAAACTTGAGTGTGTGTCTCACATCTTTATTGCCAGTAGATAGAGTTAGCTAGAATTTCTTATTTTACAGCCAATTTATTGCTTTTATAAAGTCTGCTATTCACATAAGAGTTGTAATCTTACAAACAATGGTTCTAAAACGAGCACGGCTCTAGTACCTAAACAAACATTATAGGTCACCCCCACCTTAATCTTATTATTAAAGTGAGATAATTTTGTTTAGGTACAAATTTGAATGATTACTAAAAGTATAGTTTGGTTTGGTGTTTTATGGTACACAAATCAGGTAGGTTATTTGATGATAAATTGCAGTAAACTCATTTGTCCAGAGATACACCAGGTTGATCCAATGGATTCAAACCTGTACCCTTTTGGTTGCGAGTTCAATGTTCATAACATTTAATGAGAAATTCACTTGATGGATTCATACCTGCATCCTTTTGGTTGCAAGTTCACTATACTAGTTAATGAGATATTCACTTGATCACAGTTGATGAATGTCACTTTTCTTCTGGTCGCCAATTACAAGAAAGAAAAACAAAAATTTATTGCATTAAAAATTGTTGAATGTTACTTTTGAGCTCTGATTTGTTTTTTTTTTTCTTCTGAAAAGTGTAGGGTCATTGTAATAGCAGTTGTTAGTCTGTCTATTCATGACCACAACTGTTAAATAGCTGGAGGGAATTTCATATAACTTTGTGGTTATTTTCAACTATGTAAACCATCAGAAGGAGTGTTGTCCTTAGTTCTTACCCTAGTGTATGTTTGAGCTAAAATGCACAAAAATTTAATTCACTCTGAGAAATATCTTTTTGATCAAGGGACAAATATGCATTAATAACAAAGACAGATGATATGTGATGGATTTTGCACTAGGACTAGTGTTACTGTTTCAAAGACTGGGGGAGGGGGGTAGAATACCAAGTTAACGATGTGGGATTTTGGAATATGCAGTAAAGGGCATGGGTACTTGAGATTGCAAGTCATTAAAGATGCTTTGGTTTAATGTTTAGTGTGTGATAGTGGAATATGCAGTAAAAGGCATGGGATTTGAGATTGCAAGTCATTAAAGATGCTTTGGTTTAATGTTTAGTGTGTGATAGTGGGATATCCAGTAAAAGGCATGGGGATTTGAGATTACAAGTCACTGAAGATGCTCTGGTTTAATGTTTATGTGTGATAGTGGAATATACAGTTAAAGGCATGGGGATTTGAGATTACAAGTTCTTCAAAATGCTTTGGTTTAATGTTTAGTGTGTGATAGTGGGTTATGATATACAGGCTAAATCAATTCCAGATTAGGGATTTACAGATCCATTACACAGTGAATAATTAAAGTGATATTTAAACCATATCGACATTGCATGGTTTTTACAGATCTACTGATGAACTGTTTAATCAGTGACATTGATTCCTAACTTTGGTTTCTAAACTTTAAATTTAGATTTTCTTTGCCCAGAACTAATATTTTGCATATAGATGGTTCTGAAATATCTGCAATTTCATTTGGTTTTTTCTTTGTTGTTGTGTGCAAATAATTTTAGATAAAAATATAAAAATTTTTTCAAGTACCTACAATTTGCATATTTTTATTGAGGAACAAGTTCTCAGTACCAAATATTGGACAGAAATGATATTTTATATGGGTTGATGTTTTTTTTAAAAAATTCGGCGAATTTCAGAATAATTCATTGCAAAAATTTTTATTGTCCGATGCTACATCCCCGTTTGTTTGTACCCCCATACCGATTTCAACGTTTAATGTGATAAAAAGTGCACAGAACCAAGTCAAGTGAATTGATTTATAATTTCTGACCTGACTGAGACCAGAATGACACTAATACTGGCATCCCCTTTCGTCTTTCATGCTTAATAGACTTTTCATACTAACAATGCGCCATATTCTGTACACTATGGGGAAGTTTATTTACATCCAACAACATAATGACGTAATTCATCCTATTCGGTAACTGCCGAATAATTCCATAAATTACCATAATGTTGAGTTTGGAATTATATTCCTTTGCACATATGAAAATATTAATGAATTCTTTTCCATTGCTTGATTCAACATTTTAAATTTCGGAAGCAGACTACATCTTTATGCATGAATTCACCTTTTCTGAAAATGAACTGGTTCAGGAACTGGAAATGAGGTCTATTACATTGAAAACTTCCCTTTAGTATGAAATGCGCAGGCGATGATGGTGTTATGGCAATTCTTCTCAGTTGGGTTAGAAAATAAAATTCGATGAATGAATTGACTAAGTCATTTGCAATTTTTATCAAATTAAATGTTTCCGTTATTGAAATCTGGTTAATAGGCTTTGACTCTGTAAAGAACGAAGAACTGATCTTGAATTTGGCTTTAGAAGAATTTGAACAAGCAACAGTTAATGTTTAGTATGTGTTCCAATCAAAACTGTTTATGCAAGCAGGACATGTATCAATTGTAATAAAAGGCATTACTAGTACAATATGTGAACTTGCTCAGAAACTTAATTTTTAGTATACATTTTTATTATGAATTGTTTTAAAAATTGTTTTTAAAACAGTGTACTATTTTTTTTTTACATTCATGGATTTTTTGGTCTGTAAAATTTGTATACCCAAATTTTGGTATGTCCTTGACACTTTTATCTGCAATATTATTGTATAGCATAAAACATTAATATCTGCAACATCTATATATACAAATGTTGGCAGACACTTATATCTGTAACATGTGCATATACAAATGCTTGTATAGCATAAATAATTAACATCTGTAACATCTGCATATCCAAATTTTGGAATCTTGGCAAATACATTGATCTGTAACATATGGATATCCAAATGAGGGTATAGTATAAACAGTTTACTCTGTAACATCTGCATATCCAAATGTTAGCAAACACTTCGATCTGAATGTTGGCATATTGTAACACTCAGATCTGTTAGAATATATAATGTGTACATATAAACTCTCTCTCTCTCTCTCTCTCTCTCTCTCTCTCTCTCTCTCTCTCTCTCTCTCTCTCTCTGTCTCTGTCTGTCTGCAGTTTGGGTACATGAATTTGAACTGTACATTGCAGATTTCAGTTTACAGGGTAGTTGTATGGCTTTTTAAATTAGTATCACAAGTTCAATTCTTGTGGTTGTATGGTTTTGGAGACTGCTGTCCAGTCAAAGTTGCACAACAGAGATGATAATATGAACGTCGTACATACCGCTGTTATAAGAAAGATAATCTGAGCATAAATTTAGAAAAAATTAATTTTCGGAGTTTTTAATTTGCTTCATTTTCTTAAATTTTCCACTGTTGATAACTGTTTTTGGTCCATTTTTTTAATTTATGAAATGGATTATTAAATTTAAATTTGCTAAATTTTTTATTTATTTCATTTGCAGTCACACTTGCACCCTGATCACTAGATGATACCAGTCAATTTACTTGTCAAAAACTGTGTATAATGAACTTAGATTATTTATAAGATTTCAGTGTTTCTCTGCTTAATCATCATGAAGTAATAAGACATGCATTCTTTAAGGTCATTGTTTTTAGCTCACATGGCCTTAAGACTCCATGAGCTTATGGTAATGCCCTCATATGTGTCATATTGTACAGTGCATCCCTCAAGAATTTTACAATATTACCACTCTTTAACTTGAAAAATTGGTTTACATTATCAAGATCTTGAATGAGTTTTGATACTGAGCAAAATTCATGCATATTAATGAGATAATCTTGCATCCTATTAGATGACAATGCTACTACTATGAAAGGCAACTAAAGCAGTTTGCCGATGAAAGGAAGGGAAGTAACCTGTGTTCAGGTCTATTGAAATTCATTGGTTTATATTTATTTTGAAGAAAAAAGTTCAGAATAATAGGATACATGAATTTCAATACAATTTTATCAAATTAAGAAATATTACAGGAAAGGGATTAAATGTGTAATTTGAAGATATAGAAATATAATTTGAACATAAGAAAGTCTTGTGTAAACTTGTATTTTGTGTATATTGTGAGGCATGAAAACACTGTTGTTTGTGAGAATCCGATGACACAATTATTCTTGTTGTCCCACATAAACCCTAGTCATAAACGCTATGCATGGGTGATATCAGACATACTTGGTATCTTTAAATTTCGCTTGTAAATTTTCCTTTTATAAATAAAATCTGTATCTGGAAATTTCCTATGCATTTTTTATCTTTTTATTGTGCATCTTGCCAACCAATATTTGCATCATTTGTCTTTAGAATTTAGAACTGTTGGTCTTTTGCAAACATAATGGAATCTGTTGTGGTTGTCTGTCTTTCTCACATTTGAGTGTGTAAGCAAGAGTAAGGTACAGAACAAGCTTTATTGATTTGAACTAAGTACATGTTGTGCCATTTCAGGAACTGTGTGATGAACTTCTGAAGTATGCTTACAACCTGTTGGCCCAGAATGGCAGTGTTCTTACATTCCTTGAGAAGGCTTACACAAGGCTCACATGTGTCCTGGATGTCAATGGAAAAATTCCTGTGAAAAAGTAAGATGTTCATTTATTGCTTAGTTTTGACAATGGTGTGTCAAGATCACTAATCAGGTCATGGTCATTATTGCCTGTCAGGGCATGACACTAGTTGTCAGGACAAGGTGCTGGTTACCTAGTTGTCAGTACAGTGTGCTATTTGCCTAGTTGTCAGTACAGTGTGCTATTTGTCTAGTTGTCAGTACAGTGTGCTATTTGCCTGTGGGCAGGGTGCTGGTTTGCTTTCAAGGCAGGGTGCTGGTTGTTGGTCAGGCATGGTGCTGGTTGCCTGTCAAGGCAGGGTGCTGATTGCAAGTTCGGGGTATTATATTATATGCCCTGCAAGTGAAAAATGGGGGTAATAGATGCAATGTAGATGACCAGATTGCAAATGATCACCGGCAATTTAAGACTTGTCAATCCACAAGGAGTGTAGTGCACATCCCAAGAGACAGAAAGTAGCCTAGAGAAGATATATTTTTGATATTAACATGCTAACATCATTTTGTGGTTCTGATTGGTCCAAAAAAAGCCTGTGAAAATCTTGCATGTTATTCTCTTTATTGATTGGATGTGAGCATGGGAAAAGTTTACCCAGCCCTAACCTAATACTGTAAATATTTTGGCAGCCATTTTTCAAATCTGCAGGCCAAAGGGAACTGCGGGAAAAGGTAATGTCTTTCTGAATATGGCAAATATACACCCTTGTGTGCATTATGCCATTTATGCTTTGAAAAATTCAGTAAAATTCTGAGGAAAGAACAACAGCAACAAGTAAAAGTTTAGTTTAGTTTAGTTAGCATGGGCAGGAGCGAGTTATATACCTGTAACATTTAGACAACCCCAAATACTATTGTGGTTTAAATATTAACTTTGAGAAGAATGTGGACATTCTCCTGACTGACAAAACTTCTTATGACCACATCATATTTATGAGGTAAATGTGATATGTGATGCACTTCTAACTTGAAATGAAATTTGTGTATGTTTTCAGTAGTTTTCAAAGCAAATAATGCAAATATCCAGTTATAAATATATAATGGGAATTTCAGCATCTAGTAATCCCATTCACCTGAACATTCCAACAATGTCAAGTTTGTTTATGAAAGTGACACTTTATGGCAAACATAGATACTCTAAACCAACATGCATTGGACATTTCTGTGTTGAAAAATGTTTTTGTCTGTGTAAAATGTTCTATTTATTTAGGACACCTGTTCTTTGAATTACAATTTGTAAAGTATGATCTAATTTTAAACAATACTTGTTCATATCTGTTTGGAACTATTTTTTAAAGCAGGGTCTCATTCAGAATGAATGACATTACTAATTCTTTCTGAGAAGCTTAAAATGCAATAAGATCTATCATATAATGAATCTCAAATGATTTAATAAAAAATTAATGAAACTTGTTGAAACTTTCCCAGCTTTTGCTTCCCAATGCTCAACTTGTTCCATAAGTTCATTATGAAATTATTACCCATTTGAGATTCTCTATTGGATAGTCTTAAGTTGTATTGTTGTTATAATTAAGGTTGTTTCATGTATAATTTCATCAAATTCCCATCACAAAATTTTTTCATCGTATCAATTGTCAGATAGTTTAAGTGAAATTCTTATTGCTTTAACTTTCATTCACATATTTTTGTTTACTGATAAAATTTTTGTTGAAATTATAATGTAAATAGGTGCATAAGTGAATATATATGTATAAATAACACAGTAATGATTGATATACATGTATAAATAAACACATCTGTGAATAAATTAAAGAAATATAATTGATGACTAAATAAAACTATTAACTACAGATGTGACTGTAAATTTTTTAATGAACTTATTTTATTTAGAAAGATACAACTATTTGCCTACCAAGAATTTGGTTTATTAGCAATATTTTTGGGAGATTGCAAGAAAAACTTTATTATCATATACCCACTTATTATCACTTATTATTTTTACCATATATATAGATATATATATATATATATATATATATATATATATATATATATATATATATATATATATATATATATATATATATATATATATATTACTCATTATTACCATATATACTCACTTATAAATAGTCAAAGAGTATATTGCAGACCCAGATTTGAGTCTGTGCAGTTTGTTAGGAGTAATCGGTAGAACAAACAACATAGACCCTGATCTGCATGTGCATTATGCCATTGCGATCAGGATCTTTGTTGTTCAGTTTGACTGGACTTTCAAGCAAGTATATACGGTACATAAGGATATAAATGCTTTCAGGGTGATGTGTTTATTACAATGACATTCAAATGCAGTGGAAAAAAATTACAGATGATGAAATGACATAAAATCCAGCATTTGTACAATAGCTCCATTTTTTTTTTTGTTTTAAGATTAATAAATTAAGTAAATAGTTGTAAGACTAGGATTTTCTGTGTCATAAACAGCATGAAAGAAAATGTTACATGTCTGGTGAGGTCATACAAGTAAGGCAATATTTTAAAAATGCATTTTTTATTAAATTTTCAAGAACAAGTAGAAGCTAATGTTCCGAAACATTTCATCTGCGATGATATAACAGAACCTGTCTTGAAAGACAACCCCTTCTGCCAAAAAGTAATGGTGGTCCTTTATAACAGGTGAAACACATGATCAAAAAATTTGTATAGAGATCCTGGTCTCTCATAACATGTCTCTCATAAGAGTGGTCTCTCAAGACAGATTTTGGTGAATACCAAGGGTAAAAAATTAACCATTGTTTCTAAAAAGGTGATTTTCTGAAAACATTGCGTTCTTTAGTTTCATTTTTAGCAATTAATTTAAATTTTTAGGTTTCATAGAAATTATTTGGGCATTACACATTTCAGATTTCTACAGAAGTTTATTCATAAAATAAAAGGATCATCTATTGTTTATTCAGTCTTTCATGGGTAAGGCACATACATAATACCTTAATAGATGTTTTTAGTAACACTTAGAGGCCAAAGAAGGTAAATAGAAACTTTGCAATGGAAATGTCTGTTTATATAAGCAAGTAATGCATTAATTAAATGTAATTTTATTTCATATTAAAAAGTACCATATTTTGGAAGACTCGTGGAATGACATAAAGTTGAGTTTAAAAAATCAGCAATGGTTTTCTCCCCACAGTGTCAGGGAAAGGTCCAAGTTCAATGGCTTTCTGACCTAATTCTAATTCTCTCATGGAGCTGCCATGTCAAATATTGCTTTATGCCCTGGCCTTGAAGATAACTTTATATCTTTTATAGCGATGATTATTTCATGCATCCATCTCAAGGATCACATGATACAACATCAAGGATCACTTCATGCTGCCTCTTTGAGGATCACATTATTTACCTCTAGAATTGCTTCATCTCAAGGCTCTCTTCATGCTGCCACCACTTGATGCCATGAACTTGAGGTTCTCTTTACACCACCAGCTCATGAATCACATACCACCACCTCAGATGGCACTTCATGCCACCACCTCAGATGGCACTTCATGCCATTACCTCAAGGATCACTTCATGCCATTACCTCAAGGATCATTTCATGCCATTACCTCAGATGTCACTTCATGCCACCACCTCAGATGGCACTTCATGCCATTACCTCAAGGATCACTTCATGCCATTACTGAGCCATCAGCTTTTTATAAATCAGAACTTGTTACACATTCCAAACAAAGTTTAAATCTTTTATTTTTCTTTCCAGTATTATCAAGGTTGTGACCACCAGCAACAAAGATGACAAAAGTAGAGTGGTAAAGGCTTTGGAATCTGCAGGGTTCAAAGCAACAAAGGTAATAATTTTGTTGTTTTAGTTATAAATATCTTTTAAATATCTTTTGATAAAATATTTGAAAATATAGCAGAATAAGTCCTTTCTCGGAGTGCTTGATCATTTAACCACTTATCCATAATTGATATTTTGTCTAATTTCCAAAATTTCAATCCCTTCTCCAGTGAAGTTGGGAGGGGATATAACATGTTCATTTGTTTGTTCGTTTGTTTGTTTGTTAAACTAACAATATTTCATTATTAAACATCTCACCTACGCTTTTGAAAATTGGTTTGTGGATGAATGTTGGGAAATTAGCCACACCAAAACTAGGTCATTGTAACCCAATTTGTACAAATGAGTGAATTCTGTATTATCAGTTGCATGCCACACCCTCACTATATTGGACTGTTATACAAACACTTGTTAAAATTTGATCTGTAGATACATTTGGATACACATAAAACAGCTATATAAAAACTACTTCATTTTAACTACATTTTCTTGCTTGAGTAAATGTACATTTTTGGCTGTTTGTTACACCTTCAATATCTTGGATCCTATTTCAGTCATTCAGATTGGTATGCAGATAATCTGCATAAAGTAACATACTTAATCCAAAACTAAGTCATTGTCACCTAATTTCTGTTGTTGTTTGTATTTGTATCTCTCCATCATAATAACTTAACAATACCAAAGCTAGGTCAGTGTGACCAAATCTCAAATCTTGTGACTTTTATATTTTCAGTTTTTACCCCCCCCTCTTTGACCCCATTTCTCCTCTACCATTGAAAATTGGTATGAGATTAAAGTAACTTGACCATAATGCAGGTAGGTCAGCTTGGTCAGTTTTCATGGTTGAATGTAGTTTGTTAAACATTTCATATCTTTGACACTATTTCACCCACATTTAATCTTGAAGCCATGGTTATGTGGATATATCCCAATAAAAGTGACTCAGGATTTTAAATTTTTTACAAATGAGCAGCCAATCTGCCATAAGATATGGCTGTTGTTACTAAATATAGAAAAACCCTTAAACCACTTCTATAGCAACTGAACCGATTTTGATCCAATTTGACAGTATTCATGCATGTTACAGAATTTGATCCAAATGTCTGCAAGTTGACAAAAATAGAAAAATGTTATCCATGAATAATTGCTAATTTTGAATTTCTTTACACTTGACAAACAGCAAGCTGGCATAAAGACCTTTAAATTTTATACAGATGATTCTAGTATAGCCATTATAACAATAACTTTTAAATAACTTCTCAAATATGGTAAACAGAATTATATCAAATTTGGCAGAAAACATCCTGGCAAGAAAATCTTTTATAGGAATTAAATAATGGTTGCATTTACAAACAAGTGAATTAAATAATGGTTACATTTACAAACAAGAGAATGAAATAATTGTTTAATTACCAAACAATCACAAAAGCCTTTAAATGACTTTTCTCCCAAAATGCAGAATAGAAATTGACCAAATTTTTGGAATCATTTTCTGGCCTGAAAAACTTTTCAGGTCTTTTATATTCTGGTCTGCTATCAAATATGACCATTGTTACTAAAAATGGAAGATTTTGAGATGATATAGACCCCAAAACTGATTGATAGAATTTGACCAAACTTGATAGTATCATGGCCTGGAGACCATTCCGATAGATATAAAGGAGGCCAATCATTTATGCCTACCAAATACTGAAAATTTAATAAAAACCTCAGCAGAAATGGCATAGAAGAATTTGATAGAAAGCATTAAGGTATTAATGGCCTTCAGAATTTTTTTCAAATGATGTTAATTTGCCCTCTCATGTTGCCACCACCATTACTATTAATGACTTTAAATGACTTCTCAAAAACCATTCAACAGAATTTGAATTTTATTTTTGATTTTACTGCTGCAGAATTAGATTTTTGGCCAATAAGAATTCATGTTACTTTTCATAAGTGTTGGAATTATTTTGAACATAGGATGAACTTAATTTTGCTTTTCATCTCTTTCAGAATGATACCATAGATCCCAATGGGTTCACATTTGATGATTTCTTCAACTTTTATCGCCATTTATGTGGACGTACAGAAGTGGACAAAGTCTTTGAGGAAATGTTAGTCAGATTTATTTGTGAAATAATACAAGCTTGCTGTATAGTTCCTTTTTTTGACCTGCCAGTTGTGAGACATGGGTACAACTTTCCAGGCAGGGGTGCATTGGTAGCATCAACCATGTTTACCTGTCAAATACACAAGTCTGCAGAACTCCTGTATATATAGATGTGATATGTTTACTGGAAATTTCATCACATTAGGTGGTTAATACTTGGTTACAAGTTGAGAATAACTGCAAATCGTAGAGACCCAGGTCTGATATTGTAGAAGATCTGGATCTGTGCACTTTAAAACAAACAACATAGACCCTGATCTGCAAATCAGTCTGTTTAATTTGGTTGCTATGAATTTGAATATAATAGTATTTTGTAATTTTTTTGCTATGAACATGTATAGAATGTTTGTATTGCATAATGTGGTTGCTATGAACTTCAATATATTATGTAACTTGGTTGCTAATATGTTAGTATTTTATAATTTGGTTGCTATGAACATGAATAGAATGTTTGTATTGTTTAGCTTGGTTGCTATGAACTTGAATGTTTATATTTTAATTGTCTCAGAGTTTTAGAGGGAGTCATGGTAGTTCAGTTCGAAAGGGTCACAAATTTGATGCCCAGGACACCTTGGGTCAGCTGCCACCATGACATTGGGAAAAGCACTTAGCTCCTGTTGCCTTGGTAACAATGTAGCTAGCAATGTGTTAAAAGTGGCAGTAAAACCAACATAAACCGAACTCTATAGATTTTTTAAATAAGCCCATGAACTTCAGAAGTTTAGAAAATCTTGTCTGTAAAATTTAGAAATAATGGCACAGCATATGCTTGGTTTGGATGAAATGAAAATTTTATGGGAGAGTCAAGGTTTAGACAATATTCTGTCTTACAATTGTGTTCTGTGTTCTGTGTAGATGCCAGTAACTTCTGCCATCTCTTAAAAATTTTTTGAATGGACCTGGAGCCTACCACATGGTATCCCACCATTATTAGAGTACACCCCTGCTCTTATCCATGTACATTTGGCTGTGGTTAAGTCTGTGTACCACACATGCATGTGCACACACACACATCCATCCATCTATCTTTGGAACCTTGAATGCAACTGGTTTCTTAAAAATATCTCCATATGTGCCCTCTAAGACCAGGTTTTATCACCATTTGGGCTGGTAGAAGAATCTGGACAGATTTCCCGATTGGGTTGCCATGCATGCACCCAACCCTGACTTTTGTTTGCTTGCTGACACATCAGATTCAAGTTTGGTTGCTCATTTATAGCCAGTGGGTATAATTCTCTAGAGATGCAGGACTCTGGATAAATTGTTCCTTCACATCTACAATCTAAAAAAGAAAAACTGCATTTATAGTATGCAAGGGTGCACTGCCAGAGCAAGGGGTCAATGTGACATGGTCTCCTCTGACAAACATCTGTCACAGTATGCATCTGATGTCAAGCTTTTACATGTGCCCCTTTCTTTGCATGGAGGTTCAGAATCTCCTCTTTTGGATCACAGAGTACATCACCCTCAGAGTTTGCCACAGGGAAGAACATATTAGTGGGCAGTCTATCCAGATCAGGCAACATGGTCCTCACGCAATGATTTCTTCACCACTCCAAAAGTTCTTCTTTCTCAGGGAAAAGCCTTTGTTAGAAGGCTGTACAGCAGACATCCCTTTTATGTCTCTCTAATGTCAAACCAGACTGCATTGGCAGTGGACATTTTGTGATCATCTGCCTGCATATGCCTTCCCACCATTCCAGCTGCTACATCAAGGTCTAGGTCACTGTTGCTGTCATCCTCACAGCTCCACTGGCCCCAACAGACATGGTTCTGCCATCTTCTAGACTTGTTGATAGATAAAATCCAGGTCTCTACCACATGGTAGGGATCTTCTGTTGCAACTGGTGCTCCCTCATAAATAATAGCCCAATTTACACATTCAGACTATATCGCCAGCAAACTGACATTGGTTGCATTGCCAGCTGCATTATTCAGACCAGGAAACTTCTGTGTCAGTGATGGCAGGTGGAGAATCTTTTGTGATTCATGCAGTAGGAAACTTGTTGAACCAATCTGTTCCTCAGTAACATCTGTTGCTAATTTCATGTTGTTCCAAAAAGATGTTCAGTATCAACTATCAGTGCTATAGAGCTACCATTTTTAACACAATTATATTCTGTCATGGCATCACAGTCTGTTTGACATTGGTTGCATTGCCAGCTGCATTATTCAGACCAGGAAACTTCTGTGTCAGTGATGGCAGGTGGAGAATCTTTTGTGATTCATGCAGTAGGAAACTCGTTGAACCAATCTGTTCCTCAGTAACATCTGTTGCTAATTTCATGTTGTTCCAAAAAGATGTTCAGTATCAACTATCAGTGCTATAGAGCTACCATTTTTAACACAATTATATTCTGTCATGGCATCACAGTCTGTTTGTATTTGCACCTTGCCAATCTTGAAGTATTTTGAACTGCATATGTCTGTTGTTTTATATTTTGTGAACCATTGAGTGAGGCTTCCTTTCAGGATCTCGCACAGTGCTGTATTTTTATTCACTTTGGCACCTGTGTGAAAACTGAGATTCATGCATTGTCGGTTGACACATGCTGTCTCTAGTTTAATGGAAATTATAAATCCATTTATCTCAATGGTGAACAGGGATTTTTTCCACAAAAATATAAGTTCCCATTATTGCAATCCTGAATCTCCATTGAATCTGTGCTAGGGATGATCAAAACATGCTTTTATGCCCAGTTTGTTCACTACTTTTCTATATTAATGCCTACAAAGGATAAAGGAAGGGTAGGAAATGTCTTTTCTTTCTGCTTAAGGGTTCAATTGATATTTTGGCTTCCACAATCTACAGATCTGATTATTTCCCTTACTAATTTAGACTTGTCTTTTAAGAAAGTAAATGCCCATTGACTCATCAACATATTTTAATCATTTTGCCTTGGAGGACATAATAAAGATAGCACTCAGGTGATCCCATACTACCAAGTTCCCTTTCTTCTACTGCCATTTGATGGCACAACAAAGTGCAGGCATTTTTCTCAGGACCTAAAGTTGAAGCACAGCAGTGGGCCAAGACCAACATTCTGTAATGTGTATCTCTCACTCATTCCTGTTTAACATATCAGCCTACCAACCTAAATGAAAAATTCAGCTAGACAGTAGTGATGGGCAAGATATTGCTATAAAAATGTATTTTGTTCAAGGGGAAAACTAATTTTAGTTATAATTACCCTTGCTATGGCCAAATGCCCTCCTCCCATCCCACTCTGATGTCCTAGATGACAGATGACAGTTTTCAAGACATATAAGTAAAAACTATGCAGTACTACTGGTAAGTATTGCACAACTAAATTTAGTTTAACACACCCACACTCATACACACTTTCCCCTCATAGCTGTTGTATATTGTATATAGCTTAATATACAGGTAAATGAACTATTTATTACATGGATAATTTCATTCCAAACCTTTTCTTCTATTAAAGAAAATGTGGTTAAAAAAAGTTTAATAAAATTCATTGGATAATCTTTTTGGTGATACATGCCTGTCAGATTCAATGACATTTGAGTAATTGAATCTGTCAAGATGAGGCTTAACTATACTTGAAAGGGCATAGAAAATCCATAGACATCAAGGGCAGTATTTGCTGTTGGCAATGGCATAGAAAATCCATAGATATCAGGGGCAGTAATTACTGTTTGCAAGGGCATAGAAAATCCATAGATATCAAGGTCAGTATTTGCTGTTGGCAATGGCATAGAAAATCCATAGATATCAAGGGCAGTATTTGCTGTTTGCAAGGGCATAGAAAATCCATAGATATCAAGGGCAGTATTTGCTGTTGGCAATGGCATAGAAAATCCATAGATATCAAGGGCAGTAATTACTGTTTGCAAGGTGGAAGATCATAACATAGATATGAAACAGATTTCTTTTATTTAGGAACTTAAGTAGTATACTGTTTCAATATTGTCAATGCTTTTTACTGTCAGTGGTGCAAAGAAGAAGCCATACCTGACGGCAGAACAGTTTGTGCAGTTTCTAAACAAGGAACAGCGAGATCCACGCCTAAATGAGATTCTGTACCCATACTATACACTAAAGCAAGCCACTGAGCTCATTGAAACTTACGAGACCAAGTCAGCAATGGCAGCCAAAGGTAATTGGATATCTGAAACTTTTACCAGTCAGAAAAATAACTTTCAGTGAATTCAGAATGTTTGGGAAAGAAGTCTGAAGGGATTAATATAACCTAACCCAAGATCATGTAATTTCTTTGTTCTGTAACGAAGCTTTACCTGTATCATTATCATCTTTATGACTATAGTTAAATCTAGATATGTTTGCACCAATTCATTGTCAGAGAGTACTGCTTATACATGCTTCTAAGTCCAGCTGCAGTCAGCAAAGACCCTGATCTGCCAGTGGATAATGCACTAGCAGTGAAGGGTTTGTCATAACAAATTATAGAGTTAGATCTGCTGGCAGGTGGTTGAAGATATGGACCTGTGCAGTTTGGACTATAGGTGATTATATATGGTATATATAGTTGAAATGTTGCCCAAAAATTTAATTTTACTGTGAATGTCAGTGCATACATCAAGACTTTACAAAATTTAAATTGTTCAGGCAAGGGGTCACATTATTTTAGCTAAACTTGCTAAAAAATTTGGACTGGTAAGGGAAAGAATTTAAATGTTTCCATTATACATTAACATTATTCAAGGATATTTGTGCTCAAAACAGTGCAAACTGATTGACAGTTTTCTTGAAGGTTTTGCAGGTCCTGAAAGTTAATGGTGCTGCTCAGACATTTAGTGTAACCATCTTGAAACATTTTTGATCACTACTTCTAACTATATGGTCATTATCAACATGTCATGTTGGTTCTAAATAAAAATGTTACTAATGTCCAGTTAGGCTGTAACTGAAGCCATCTTAAAAATTGTTTTTGCATCTTGTCCTGAACAGTCTTTTAAACATGGAGTTTTCACCAAAAGACTGTTATTTGGTCCAGTTGATCTTAATGACAAAGATGCTGATCTGAAATCTGAAATGGCCACCACATAGTGGCCATCATTTGAAAATCTTGAAATTGCTACTGATCTGCGTGAGTTAGTCTAGGATAGCCTATCGTGTGCTGAAAAATGGCGATAAGCTCAAAAAAAAATTGCTACTGATCTTGAATGGAAGACTTTATTCATGATGTCAGGTTGGTCCTTTGTTAGAAGTGCTGATCTGATGTCATCATGAAATCTTGTCACTACTAAGACTGTCTGTGATGTCTAATTGGTCCTAAATGAAAATGGTGTGGGTCTGACATCCAATATGGCCACCAAAAGCATCCATCATGATAATCTTGCTATCACTACACCTTCTGAACAGAAGGTCATAGTGTTTTCACCAAAATGACATTCCAAACAAAATGGTGCCAGTATGTTGTTAGTTCTTCTCCAGAATGGAAATTCATAATGATACAATGTTTAAACTAGAAAAACTAGAAAAAAAGTTAGTTCCAATCTGATGTCCAGTATATCTTGTTATCACTATTTCTTCTAAATGAATGGTCACACAGCAAAGACTTTTTGTAAGGTTTTGTTGGTCCTAAATTAAAATTGTGCTGATCTGACTTGATCCTGAAACTCTGTTTCTGATATACATCTTGAATGGAAAGTCATTTAAGAAGACTTCTTACAGTCTCTGGTTGATCCTAAGTTCAAATGACTTGCCCTCAATATGTAACTGTGGTGTATATCAAAAATATCGTTAGATCTTCCCCTCCCAAATGCATTATGCCACTCCATCATCCAGCATGCCCCCTACAGCATCTAATTTGAAAATCTTGTAATCACTGAAGAATATCAGAGATGGTTTCGACACAATGCAGTTAAAAGGAATAAATTGTTTTATCTTGAATTTTAATTGTTTTCTCTCAGTTGAGCATCTGTCCCTTCATGGGACTCTTGTTGTTTAATGTTGTTCCAGGTTTTGATAAGATTACAAAGTGAAGAATTTTATAGATGCAGTGATAATACAGCTGTCTCTCATTTTAATGGCTTGGTTATAATGTAATTTCAGGTATAACTCGGTGCCAGTATGGACCTCTAAAACAAATTTAAACCATTGCATTTTAATTGGCTCATCAGACATATAGTAAGATAAAACAAAAATAAAACCATTCTCTAAGCATGTTATGTAAATACAAAGTCCACTGATAAGGCAATGTGTTTTGACCGAAAATGAGTTTCGACTTTATTCCAAATGCAGACTTAGAAATAGTACTGTACTGTGATATCTAAACTATGTTGTTGTGACCAAGAGTATCATAAAATGGTAGCAAATTTAAAGGTAGATCCAAAGGTGCTTATTGTGATGGGTGATATGGTTCAAAGTGGATCTAGAAAGCAAAATTAACCTGCTTAAATTTTTTTATGCAGTAGAGGGGTTTAATAAAGCATCTCTTTATTTTTATCTACTCTCCTCCTCATCGCATGCTTTGCAGTTCTGTTAGACTGTGAATAGCATAAATCCAGAATTTGGATTTCATATGATGTAAAGGAATGATGTAAAGGATTCATCCATTGCAACTGTGGTTAACAAATCATTACTTGAACCTATGTTAAGTCAGCTTTTTTTATTTATTATATAAAATTTGATTTTTCTCAGGCTTTTGCCTTAATCATAATGAGAAAGAATCTGATTTTTTTAAAATGTAAAAAGCAAAGAAAAAGATGTGCTTTTCTTTTGTAAAATTCCAGTAAAATTTCATTTGATTAATATTATAAATAATAAAAAGTGAACATAAAGAGTTTGCAAGGATTTAAAGAGTCATGAATTTTCATCATTGAAATGAAAAGTCTTTAAATTTTAGTCAGACCAAAAAGCCTTAGAATGGTCCTTGAAAATCTTTTAGTCCTTGAATTTCAATAAAGTGATACTTGCTTTGTCAGTGCTTCCATTTCTTTTGTTTACTTCTCACTCTTAATTGTTTACTTACCTTTGCTCAACTGTGATTGGTACCTGACTGGCAAACAGCTGAGGATATCTTATAAAATGGATGAAATGTGAGACTATTATTTAAAATTGTTGGTTCAAAAAAACTGATGTGGTCTGTCAGAAACTATTATAGTACTGTTTATAGTATTCTAATTATTATAGGTTACTACAGTACAGTAGTGCTTCATTCTGATTATAGGTTACTACAGTACAGTAGTGCCTCATTCTGATTATTGTAGGTTACTATAGTATGGTAATGCCTTTTTCTGATTATTATAGGTTTCTATAGTAACCGTAGTTAATCATTCTGATCATTATAGATTACTACAGTACAGTAGTGCCTCATTCTGATTATTATAGGTTACTATAGTACGGTAGTGCCTCATTCTGATACAAGTGGTCATTCAGATGATAAATTGACTGTACAGGAATTTAGTTAATTGAAAGTCAGTCAAGTATGTCTCCAGGGAAATGTGTGTTTAACTAGTGATATGGTGTAATCAGTAGAGAGGCAAAAGACTGGTCTAAAGCAATATGTTATTGCTGTGGGAAGAAGATTGACACTGGCAAATTAGGAAAGAATGCTCCTAAATCCTTATCAAAAATGATCAGTACAGTAGAAACGTATCAATACCTATGCCTGGAAAAGAGTGAACTGTCCCACAATTGTCATCCATGCAGATAGTTTGACTGTATCCCATTGACCTGTGGGAACACTGATTATACCCACACACCCAGTAGTGGGAGCTTTTTACACAAAACTTGCACCAAATAAGTGTCATTTTTAGTTTCTAAGAACAATGTTCTTATATCTGAAATTGTGTAGAATTTACAACAATAACGACACATTCCTCATATAAATCTAATGAATATGTTGGGGAACTTTTTTGTGTAATGTTTACAGACTGTAAAAGGTAAATTAATCTGTCATTTAGTCTTTGAAAATGACCTTGAAAAATCCTTGAATTTTTGCTCTCCTTCTGTGTGAACAATGGATAATATTTTACTTTTTTCCTACAAATTTTAGTCATCAAATTGTCATTTAAAGTGCAGTTAAGTGAGAGACAAAAGTAGGGAAGGAGTTAGATGGACAGATGGAAAGTATTTTCCATGAAGGTGCTAAAACATTTTTATCAAATAGCAGTTTGCACTTCTAAATACAACAGAATTTGAAGTCATAAAATATGAAAAATTTCCATTAGTTTGTTTTCTCTAATTATAAAAGTATATTAATTATAAACTATATTGAGCTCATACACAATTTGTGAGGAAGAGCTCATACATGGTTTATGTAATAATTACATACATGGTTTATGTAATAAGGTCATACATGGTTTATTTAATAAGGGCATTCATGTTTTATTGTCTGATAAGATTCATGACATGTTGAATTTGTTATAGACTGCATTAGTGTTTTAAGATTTTAAGATTTTTATTTCATTAGATATTCTGTCCTTTTTTCTTATAAAGTACAGTTATATATTTTTCCATGTATAGTCAATTTTCAATGTGTACATGTGTGTATATTATTCTGTGTATATCTGTATATATCTATATTCCTTCTTTTCTCATTCCCAGAGCCAGGTAAGTTAGAGCTCTTAGCATGTTTGACATGCTACAACATTTTTTCCCCGTCAGCATGGTTACAGTTATTATTAGAACCAGTTCATAATCTGGTATTATTTTATTTTGACTAGTTTACCATTATTTGAATTTTCCTTTTGGGTTTAATTATTGTTCATCCATAGGTATCTGCCATAAGAATAGTTTCTTTCATTGTAATCTCACATACCAAGTTCATCTAATTTTTTGTTAGAAATAAACCATTTATAGTGGTATAAAATTTGGTTTGTGTCTAGATTAGCTAGTAATAAAAATCATGTGATCACACATGATATAGTAGTGCTGAAATTTTGTTTTAGTGACAGCTTATGACTTAGATGTATTTTATGTCTAGACAGATTTGTAGCTAGTGGTAGAAATCATGATTGCACATGTAGTGTTGAAACGTTTGTTTTTTAAGTGGCATAATATAACTTAGATGTGTCATGTACACAAATTTGAAATTTATGATCATTAATTAAATCCAGTCACATATGCAAGAAGTGTTATCCTCATTAAGTAACATTATGGTACATTAATTTGTAAAGAATTTTTTTTTTAATTTTTAAATTTGTAAATATTTTCAGTCAGTTTAATAATTCAGTATGGGTAGATGATTTAGTAATTCTGATATATGCCATGCAGGTGACTGTTTGATGGCTCTGAAATAATAAAATTGCTCCTGACTGGCTTTGAATAAAATCACTTCTGACTGGCTCTGAATAAAAACTGATTGGCTTTGAATAAACTTGCTTTAGACTGGTTTAAAGTAAAATGGTTAAAATCACTTCTAACTGGCTTTGACTAAACTCATTTCTGTTTGGCTTTGAATAAAATCTCTTCTGTCAGACATTTACACAAGGTGCAAAACTGGCATTCATAACAGCATTCATAGCCCAATGGTTATTATGAATGTAAAAGAAAATTGGAAATATTGTTATATAATTGTAATAATTTTTTCTCTGAATTATTTGCTATAACTAAGTAAATTGGTACATAATTTAGAGGTCACTGTAATTTTTCTTACTATAATCTGATCCAATGTTATATAATATGTAAAGGTCACTGTTGTTTTCTTTGTACTGTTTACTATATAGTGTTGTATAATTTGTAGAGGTCAGTCATTTTGTTATAACTATAATCTAGTCTAGTGTTTTAGAATTTGTAGAGGTCAGTCATTTTCTTTTTATTGCTATGATCTAGTCTAGTGTTTTAGAATTTGTAGAGATCATTCTCTTTTTTACTTTGTTTTAGAATTTGTAGAGGTCAGTCATTTTGTTGCTATAATCTAGTGTAGAGTTTTAAAATTTGTAGAGGTCAGTCATTTTTTTATTACATTAATCTAGTCTATTTTAGAATTTGTAGAGGTCAGTCATTTTCTTGTTATTGCTATAATCTAGTCTAGTGTTTTAGAATTTGTAGAGGTCAGTCATTTTCTTGTTATTGCTATGATCTAGTCTATTGTTTTAGAATTTGTAGAGGTCATTCTCTTTTTTACTTTGTGTAAGAATTTGTAGAGGTCAGTCATTTTGTTGCTATAATCTAGTGTAGTTTTAGAATTTGTAGAGGTCATTTTCTTTGTTACTGGAGAGTCTTTTTTTAGAATTTGTAGAGGTCTTATTCATTTTCTGTTATTACTATAATCTAGTGTAGTGTTTTAGAATTTGTAGAGGTCAGTCATTTTCTTATTGCTATAATCTAGTGTAGTGTTGTATAAGTTCAGTCATTTTGTATGTACTTTTCATTGTTGTATAATTTGTGGAGTTCATTTTCTGTTAGTATAATCTGGCTATTTGAAGTCCACTTTTAAACAATACAAACTTCTACAAAGTAAACTTCAATATTTATCCCTTATTGACTTCAATCTTCATGCTAAGATAACTCACTAATGATAGATAAATTGGGCAAATATTTGCTATGGATATCTGTCTGATAATAATAAGCCCACCCTCTACTTTTTGACATCTGGTCTTGTCATAGAACAAATACTATTTCCACCAACCTATGTAAAATTATTTTCCATTCACTACACAGAATCAATAACAGCTTTTATTTATATTATTTGTTCTTCTTTCCACAAAGAGCAAAGTAGATCTACAATTTTGAAGTTTTATCAGCAATGTGAACTTAGAAATTTTTATGTGTGTAAACATTTTTTGGGCTCCTCATAATGGTGAGGTATCATTAATAATGTCTCCATCATTTTAATATATTTGGAGCACTTTATACATTCTTTGTTTCTCCAGATATGCTCACACTGAATGAAGAATGTTCAATTTAATTTTGAGACTGATTTGACCTATTATGTAGTAGTGAGTGAATCTTCCATACCTGCCATAAAATGTTACAATAAAAACAATTTTTTCTCTTAGACCCAATGACATAGTTGTGTTTTGAAAAACAATTTTCTCTAATCTTTGAGAAAGAAATCAAACAAAATAAAAACATCACAGCACATGCCTGTAATATGTATTGTGCAAAAATTGTAAACAAAACTGCTTAAAGCTTACATAAAACTATACTTGGGGCAATTTACTGCAACTTTTTGCAAAAGCAATTAAAAGGCAATTGAATAACCAACTGTTCATGTATTGATTGGCTGACAGTAGCTAGGGTGATGTGTTAAGATTGCTGTGGGTGATCCTATTATGCCAATTTGCATAGGTAAGTTCAGAGTAGAACAACCTAATTTGTGTTAAGTTTTTGGTAAATCCAAGAGTTGCTAAATGTATGTTGAAAAACAAGTTATTTCTCTACACACCATTACCTTGAATGAGAATATTTAAGCCATTGTAATAAAGATTATTAGCAAACTTCTGAACAGCAGCAACCTTCTTTTGAGTCCGATTTTAATCTATATGCAAGATGCAAAGAATGTTTATCAGTCATCAGAACAGTGTTAACATGTGATTCATTTTTGAAGGTGATTCAGGCATCATTAAGCTATCAATGAATATCAGAGCCACTAAAAATAATTTCAGAACTCTTGATTGATGGAGTTTTTGTTCTTGAAGTCCAGCAGCAGTGAATAACATTTATTTTTTTTTAGCACACATTGCAAACAACATATTAATGTCATTCTAGACTCTTAACCATCAAAATGAGATGCTACTACAAAATCTTAGGCATCTCAAACATTGACCATGTAACCAACGAAGTCCACAACAGGATCCAATGAGCCATCAGATCCTATGAAGACCTCTTGACCAGTGTAAAAAAAAAAGCACAAACTGAAGTGGTACAGTCATGTCTCAAGATCATCTGGTCTTGAAAGGCACAGTTCGAGAGTGCAGAAGAAGCAGACATAAAAAGAGGTGGGAAGACAACATTAAGGAGTGGACAAGCATGGGATGTGGAGATTCAGAGAACAGGGAAAGATGGGGAGAATTGGTTGTAACGTCAGCTGTGGTGCCCCAACGACCTCTTGGGTTAAGGGATTGACGATGATGACTATGATGATTATGATGAAAAAAATTTTGGAAAAGTCATATCAGGAAAATATCTTTACTCTTCTCCAAATGGGTTACTGTAAGAACATGGGGGTGTTACCAATCGAAAATTGTTGGTTTTAAATGAAAGTAAAGTCAGTTGTACATCCAATATGACTGCCACAGTGACTGGCTTAAATATCACTATGGAATGGATGATCATTATTTCACCCAGTCCTTAGTGAAAATGGTACAATCCTGTATGGCTGCTACCTTGACAGTATTAAAATCTATTCAGATCATCATGATATGGGGTTTCTAATTATATATATATATATATATATATATATATATATATATATATATAAAGAATACAAATCATATGGCGAATAACAACCCTCTCAAGCGTACTGGATCCACCAAGGGATCACGTCTGTCAGGGATTAATTAAAATAGATGCAATAAACTGACGACGAACAGTACGAAACTAGTAACTAACTAGCCTAAGCGCTTTCGACTCTTAATGAGTCTTTTTCAAAGGCAAATACAAAACATAGTTACGACAAACAAATAAACACAAAAACGTTGCGTTTGTAAACCTCTACATTTCTATCTTCACATGTGCTAAAACTATAAATACAACCAGCTTGTATAGACTAGTTGCGGAAACTGAAAACGTTGTATAATTCCCTAAAAGTCTACAAGCCAAAGCGACATCTATTTTTACTTTGTGTACATATGTAACGTAGATTATATCCCGGATATTTGGTTCTATACCGGTTATTCTTATAGTAAAAATTGAAGGATAAGAAGATTTAGAAAATGTTAAATTCTACTAGTGCATAGTTTTCATTTTCTAGTCTTCTTGGTTTAGACCGCTTGGTTTCAATGTTCTAAGGCGGCGTATCCAGTATGATTCCTTTTCCTTCCTGGTTTCGGAACTCCAGCTGTGGTTGTTGGCAATAGCGATAAGTATTATATCACTGAAAGTGTGGCCAGGGGAGGAGAAGTGTTCTGCGACCGGGCTTCTGTACAGCTTTTTTGTCATCCAATCAGATCTATGAAGGTTTATCCTTATGTGTAGCTTTTCAGTTTCTCCCACGTACTGAAGGCCACAGATCTCACATGTGATGAGATAAATCACATTCTCTGTTTTGCACGTTTTGTGTGAACCATGTATGTTTAGTTTTTCTTTAGTCACTGTGCTAGTGAATGTCTTGGTCTCTATCATATGTTGACAGGTTTTGCATCTTTTATCGCCACAGGGTCCAGATTGACTAGGTTGGTTTTGACTAGCGATTGTTGTTAGCTTGGCCCTGACTAGGATGTCCTTTAGGTTTTTTGGTCTCCGGTAAGCTACTACAGGTTTGTTCGGAAGTATTAGGTTTAGTATGTCTGACGATTGCACGGTTGGCCAGTGGTTTGCGATGATTTTACCTACTTTGGGATTGTCTGGGTGATAGGTCAGAATAAATGGTATCCTATCAACCTTTTCTTTCTGTCCATATCTGAGTAGGTCATCACGGTTTGTTTGTTTGGCCCTTTGGATTGCCTCCGCAATCAGGTCTTTGTCGTAGCCTCGGTAAATTAAATGTTTAGCCAGCTCTTCAGACCTTTCTAGGAATCTTTCATCGTCGGAGCAAATTCTGCGTATCCTTAGTGCCTGGCTATATGGAATGTTCTTAATGCAGTGTTTTGGATGACAGCTGGTTGGGAGAAGATACTGGTGTTTGTCGGTTGGTTTCGAGTAGATGTCTGTGTGTAATTTGTTTTCCACCAGTCTGGTTGTTGTGTCCAGGAAAACATGGTTTGAGTTGGAAATTTCTGCCGTGAATTTTATTGAAGGATGGAAGTTGTTTGCCTTTGAAATGAAGTCATCCAGACTTTCTCTTCCATACTGCCACTTCATTTCTATATCATCGATAAAGCGTACCCACTGGTATGGTGTACGCTCAACCGATGCTAAGAGCTTTCCCTCAAGTTTTCCCATGAAAATGTTAGCATACGAAGGGGCCATTTTAGTACCCATTGCAGTTCCATTGATTTGTAGGTAGTTTTCTTCATTAAATTCAAAGTTGTTGAGTTTTAGGACAAGCTCCAGGAGTTGGATTAAGAAGTGTGTGGGTGGATTGTTTACAGTTCTTGTTTCCCATGCTTCGCTGCATGCCTGTAACCCTTCGTTGTGCGGTATGTTGGTGTACAAAGATGTGACGTCTAAGGAAGCAAGTAATGTATCTGGCAGTAATGGTTCACTAGCTTTGCTTTTTATGAGATAATCTGTCGTGTCTTGAAGATATGATGGTAATTTGTGGACATGTGGTCTCATAAAATGATCTAAATATTCTGATATCCTTTCTGTGGGGTGCCCGTTACCTGAGATTATAGGTCTGCCAGGGTTTCCTTGTTTGTGGATTTTGTAAGATCTGTGGCCTTCAGTACGTGGGAGAAACTGAAAAGCTACACATAAGGATAAACCTTCATAGATCTGATTGGATGACAAAAAAGCTGTACAGAAGCCCGGTCGCAGAACACTTCTCCTCCCCTGGCCACACTTTCAGTGATATAATACTTATCGCTATTGCCAACAACCACAGCTGGAGTTCCGAAACCAGGAAGGAAAAGGAATCATACTGGATACGCCGCCTTAGAACATTGAAACCAAGCGGTCTAAACCAAGAAGACTAGAAAATGAAAACTATGCACTAGTAGAATTTAACATTTTCTAAATCTTCTTATCCTTCAATTTTTACTATAAGAATAACCGGTATAGAACCAAATATCCGGGATATAATCTACGTTACATATGTACACAAAGTAAAAATAGATGTCGCTTTGGCTTGTAGACTTTTAGGGAATTATACAACGTTTTCAGTTTCCGCAACTAGTCTATACAAGCTGGTTGTATTTATAGTTTTAGCACATGTGAAGATAGAAATGTAGAGGTTTACAAACGCAACGTTTTTGTGTTTATTTGTTTGTCGTAACTATGTTTTGTATTTGCCTTTGAAAAAGACTCATTAAGAGTCGAAAGCGCTTAGGCTAGTTAGTTACTAGTTTCGTACTGTTCGTCGTCAGTTTATTGCATCTATATATATATATATATATATATATATATATATATGCATACCCTTGTTGGATTTTGCTGCATAATAGTTTCATCAGTTGCAAAATGAAATTCATCAAAACTTTCAGTGTTTTATGTTGTGATATTGTCCAACTGTCCCACCAGCCAATGAGATGTTTTCAATTTCGTTTCTGATCATTAATCCAAGTTTTCCATCATGTACAGTTGCCAATCTTTATGGATGGTTTGCACTTGAGGTAGGGAAGAACCCTATCAATTTCCAGGTCAAAAGCTCAAATCTCTGTATAATGGACATAAAGCATATAACATATAATGGTTACAGCTCAACTTCTTTACCATTTATTCTTTGTGGATGGCTTGACCTTGGGGTAAGAAAAAACCCTTTTGCATCAAAACTAAAAGGTCAAGGCTATAGACTGAAAGAATAAAAATAATTTGTATACAATAACATTATTTCTACATCATGATCCAGGACCAAACTATGTGGATGGCTTGTACTGGGGTAAGAAAGAAGCCTATTCATTTTGAGGTTAAAAATGTCACAGGTTAAAAATGTCAAAGGCTACTGAAAGAAGAAAAATGGTCAATGCATAACATTGGTTTTGGATTACAATATGCAACAAATTTTGTGGATGGCTTACACTTGTGGTGAGGAAGAGGCCAATTGATTAGGGGTCAAAGGTTAAGGCTAAGAAATTCCAAGTTGGTATAAGTATGTATATTGCATTTTTTATTTCATAAAAGGGAATTAAGTTGTCTGTCACATAGTTTTATAATGTTAATGGCAGATACCTATTGATAGCAGCTACTTTTTCCTTTTTCATTACTTAGCTGGTAGATCAAATAAATCAATTCTGGTAGTACATTTTATATATTTAAGTGATTCTTGTTTCCTTTTAGTTCATTTTTTTATAGCAAATTATTGCCAGTGTAAGTGTTAATCCAGTTATACAAGTATGGTTGAATGTTTAATTAGATCTTTATTTTAAGTTTCTTTGCTTGCCTTGTTGGTGGCACAGGTTAGCTGATACTAAAATCTCGAGCAACTGAAATTAGTTTTTGTTTTTGTATTTAATAATTACAAGCATGGATAAGGATATTTTTTTAGCTCTTCTGGCCATTGACAAGAGCTTATGGTATGGTCTCTTATCCATCTGCCTTGAAAACCTTGTTATTGCTACTCCTCTTAAACGGAAGTGAGATTGATATATTACACCATAAGACATTTATGATGCCTAGTTGGTCCAGAATGGAAATGGTATTGATCTGACAGCCAATACAGCTACCCAAGCAGCCATTTTGAAAATTTTTTTGTTGCAGCTTCTTCTGAATGGCAAGTTTACCATCTTAAATACAAGGTCATATTAGAATGGGCTTTGCACTTAAATAATTCTTATGATGTGTGTTATGTTATCAACAAAAATGCTGCTAATCTGTCATTCATTATGGCCAACACAGCAGCCATCTTCAAATCGTTATTGTCACTTCTAGAAGGTGGTAGGTCATATCAGAATTGTGCTTTAGCAAAGAAACTACTTAAGATGTCTTGTTGATACTGGAAATGTATCATGGGGTTTTAACAGGAGACTTAATATGAAGTAGTCTTAAATGAAATGGTTCAGATCTGACATCCAGTATATTTACCACAGCAAGACTATAGTTGTAACACTCAAAAGTTAAATGAATAAAATGGTCTTACCTCATTATACCTTAAATTCCTGGAAATTCTTTTCAGCCATTAGGGTATATCCCATTAAGAGGCTAAGTAGATTACCACTAAAAGCACTGGTTAAGTTGTACTGTATTGACATTTTGTTGAATCTTATTCGCATATATAGCAAAATATGGTTCACATGTTTGTTGGGAATCATTTGACCTTTTCACTAATACTTTTCTGCTTAGTACATGTTATCTTCATTTTCATTTGCAGCATTATCCTGAAGTACTATTAATATTTATTAATAAGCTACTTTTGCAACCTGAAATGACTATGTTGCATTGTTTCTTGTTTCCTGGAGGCCATGTGTCGGTTTTTTATCTTGCCTGCTTGGAACTGCGGAGAACTTGTGTTGTACCATTTGTGTTGATGTTGTCATTGTCCCTGACAATAAACAATGCCAAAGCAGTTTTTAAATAGCCTGTGTACTTTTCTCTCAATTAGGCTTTGTCAAACGTGATAAACAGATTCAAGACAAACAATAAAAATAAAAAGCTTTGAAATTTCAAAAGTATACATGATTATTTGTTAAGAATTAAAGCTTAATGTTCTTTTGTTGGCTTCAGTATGACTGACCTTCAAAAAGAGGGGCTATTGTGCCATCTGTTTTTTCTGTAAAGTCATGTAATTATAAATTTTATCCCAGATATTTTATTGTCTATTTAATGGGAGTAATAAACATAGCAATATGGACACCATGAAGAACTACAGGAAAAAATGGTGTCCTTTTGGAATAGTCTTAGTTCAAGTCACATGGTGTCAGTGTTGTAAGAGATTGTATCCAGTAAGATTTGTTTTCTTTCCTGGCTTTTGAACTCCATTTGGGGTTGTGAGCAATTGCAGTTTAGTGTTCTGCAACAAGACTTCTTTCTAGCTGCTTTGTCATCCAATCAGCTGTGTGAATACTGGATATACAGAACAAAGAAGCCAAGTGGCTTAAACAAAGAAAACTCCAAAAGCATAAAATCTGCTTACTTTTTCCCATCACTCACTCAATTATTATTACTACAGGTACTGTTTTTTTTATTCTGCTGTTGTTGCAATGGTCATTACACATTGCAAAAACAATAAAATATTTATAATAAAATTTACAGTAAAACCACTTTACATTAGTGGCAATTTCATTCCAACCATTTCAGGTCAGTATCAACTGGTTTACCACATCTTAAAGTTTAAGTCATCAATGGAAACATCAGACCTTTTTAAACTTGAATACCATTATAAATTTTCAATAAAGCCAACAATGGAAACATCAGACCTTTTTATAAATTTTAAATTTTATAAATTTCAACCCTTTTGTTCTTTTTGCTCGAGGAGTCAGAAGCACTTAAGTTAGATAAAAATGAGCGTGGCATTGTTTACTGTCTCTTTGTTGCAAATATCTTAATTAGTCCCTGATGCATGTGAGCCCTTAATGAATCCTGTGCTCTTAAAACAATTATTTATTCACCATACTCACTGTATAGAGTATTACACAAATATAAAAGAAAAGACGACAGTGATCAGCATCTTGCACTTGACAGTATCATCAATCAACATTAATATTGTAATTATAAAGGAGATAGCTGTTTCTTGTTTAGGGACGAATATATTTGGCTTATTTTATGATTGTGACTGCTATAATTGATCAGGTTTCCTAATCATTTGACTTGAACAATTTCAGTTTTTATTTTCTTCAAAATTTCGAATTTCTACCATATTGGTTTCAAAATATTCCTAGTATAGAAGGACATTGCTGTTTCAGACTAAATTTAACTGTCAAGGGATCAATTAATTTGAAATTAGGCATTCAGATGTACTTACTATACACATGGACATCACTTTCATGTGTAAGGAAAGATGGTTGCATTGCACACAATATAAAACCCATAAGTTAGCCATGATGGTAAAATTTTGCATATTCTGAATTGATAAATCTGTGATATGTATATTATCTTTTCGCAGTTTTGGTGATAAAATAACAATTTAATACATTGTAAACTTTAGTTGATCCATTTCATGCAGCTATCCACTCTTTCATGCACAATACTTTTGCATGGTGTTGGGAGGGGGGTAATTGTGATGATTGGCATGAAGAAGTCTTTTGCTTCCCTCTGTTCCTGGGTCATATATGTTTTTGGAGTAATGGGGTAAAGAAGTACACACTATTTTCATCACTTATATTTCTATTAGTAAAAATCATCTACCATATGTAATTCTTTACAAGTCTATCTCAGCTACAAACATACACCCTGATTTGTTGCCACATAATTCACTGGTAGATCAGGTGTTGTTTGTTCTACTGATTACTCCTAACAAATAGACCCAGATCTGCCACCAAATTAAGCCATGGCAAATCTGGGTCTATGCAGTTTGCTATTGGATAGATCTTTAAAGTAAATTTATATGGTTTTTCCACTTCTTGTTTGGCATGAAACATAACATTATATTTCAATTTATCCCTGTATCACTCCTTTCACTTTGGTTAAATTTCTGATGTGTTTAGCACATGTGCCCTTCACTTTAGCTGATTACACTCTTGTCACAAATAAAAAGGCATTTTCTGCATATTAAATATCAAGTGTGGAGATTTTAATATTTAATATTTAATAAAAATAATAAGATTGTAATATCTTGTTATCCAGCTATCCAACCATGCCTGTCTGTCCATCCATTACCTCACCTCATCAAACCAGGTAATCATACAGCAGCCATTCTTCAAGATATGGGACTCATCATGAACTACTGTCACTGAGAGGGGGTTAGTTGTCAGATGCAGAAAATGTTCACAGCAATAGCACTTTTTTTTACCCCTCACCAATTTATTTTATGGTTTTCATACAGTACCAAAAATTTGTTTTCAGTTTTCAGATTATTTCCATTTGTCACCTAGTTTGAAAACTGCATTTTTTTGGGTCTCCTTTGTTATGTTAGTAATGATTAGCCTCATTTTCAAGATAATTGAAGGATTGTCTTGGCCAGAAAAAGTGGATTTCCTTCTTAGCATGTAAATCACAATTTGAATATAGCGAACTTTACAATTTTTTTGAATTCCATATTATGGAAAATTAATGAGCAATAAGATCAATTCATTTTTCCACTCTTGACGCCTTTTGCTAACCATAAGCATTCTTAAAATAGAATTTGATACTTTCATCATTAAAAGGTTACAACAAGCCTCCTAACAAACCTTTAGGGTGGTTAAAATTGCATCTCGTGATGCCAAATGCTGAAAGTTATTATATCACAACACCAGAAAGGAACATCTTATGAATTCATGAGTCGTTATTTTATGATTTGCTAATATTTTTATTAAATATTTTAACATCTAGTTCTGTTAATCTTCAGATTTGTCAGAATTCACAGATCTTGAATACAGCCTTTACCTTGCTAGGGCCACTCCTGCAGTGTTGTGTTATTTAATAAATCTTGTAAAATCAGAAGTTCAGTTCTTGTTTTCCATCTTTTCCAAGCAAATAGCTAATCATTGTAATGTTTTTCTGTTGCAGTGAGGTTATTATTCTTTACATTTTAATATCTTAATGAAGTATTGTGATGACTACATTCTTGAAATTGTTACTGTTTTCATACAGATTTTCAGTTATTGCAATTCATAAATTTCCTAATGTAATTTTTAGAATACTGGACTGTGGGATTCATGCTAAAAAAAATTTAAAAAGTGTACCCCCTAAAAATTATGTATCATATCTGCATGTCCTACATTTGTTACTTTATTTAATCTGCACTATATACGTGTATTTTGATCATTTTCCCCTCCTCTTTTCTTATGCTCCTACTATTACAGCAGAAGAGGACAATATGGATTTTTTTGCTGTTTGTTCCTCAGCTGTCCCAAATTGTTTTGGTTCTATAACACTAGAGCTATTTAATTCAGCAAATCCATACAGCTGTTTCATATGTTTTGGTATCGTAGTGCAAAAGTTTTTAAATGTGAAAAAATAAATTTTAAAAAGTTAAATAAATTGTAATGCTGATGTCTTTTACTTCAGGCCATTTTTCTCAGGAGGGGTTCTTGAAGTTTCTGATGTGTGAGGTGAACAACGTGATTCCTCCTGATAAACTAGATCTGAGTCATGACATGATGCATCCGTTGAGTCATTACTTCATCAATTCATCTCATAACACATATCTGACAGGTATAGTTTAATTTAAACTGTATTTTTTTAATGACCAGATGCTGATAATGTATACTAACTTAAGCAGTGGACTCCTCACAGATCAGATGATGGCAGAGTATGTTCTTTAGTCTAAGATTATGTTCCGATGTGATAACAGTCTACACCTTGGTGTATTGAGCAGACATTTGAAGAAATATCCTGTGGTCTTGGGAATGTAAAGTGGACCTGATGGTCATTGAGAGATACAAATATAGATGCAACCTTCTTGCAATGGGATGTGTCCCATGATGATGAGCTGTTGAGAAGAACATCTTGTTAGAGTATGTTGTTTTTGGAATTGTAAATTGTTTTAATTGTAACCATTTTTGGATTTTTCTTGGTTTTGTCTCTTTCTTATACCCAGTCTTTCTCAGCATTGTGGTGACGTCAGTAAACCCTATGCATACTTATACTTAATATATTAACAGAAAAATGTACCAAAATGTCATAAACTAAATTGGAATATGTGATTATTTTGTACATTCTGTGGATTGGTGGTTCTTTCTGGGGTCTTCCCAGGTTCTTCCTCCACCATTTATACTGGCTGCCATGTATAGCCTATCTTGTGCTGAAGATGGCATTAAACTCAACAAGAACAATTTTGTATGTTCATGGCTGATTCATTACTATATTTTGAAATGATTGATACAGCATAGGTGTAGAATATAATTTATTTTACCTTAGAAATCAGGAGAGATGAATGTACAATGACAAAATCAGTTCTTGTATAATTGTGTATGACTTTCTTTTTGGCTTATAGAAACTAGTGCCAAGCTTGCAGACTGCAAAAAAAGATCGTGATTTGTCATAGCATAATGCGTCTGCTAATCCGGGTCTGTGTTGTTCTACTGTGTACTCATCATAAATTGTACAAACCCAAATCTTCTGTTGCATAATGAGCAATCAGATCTGGGTCTGTGCAATTTTCAGATGGACTAGTCTTATAAGCAAGTATATACAATATAATAATTTTCCCCCATCAAATGTTGTACAAACTTTGTTCCTCTTTGAAAGGTCACCAGTTGACCGGAAAGTCGGCTATTGAGATGTACCGTCAGTGCCTCCTGAGTGGCTGTCGATGTATAGAATTGGACTGTTGGGATGGCAAAGGGGCAGATGAAGAGCCAATCATTACTCATGGATATACCATGTGCACAGAAATCTCCTACAAAGTCAGTTCTTGTTACATTCTTTGACAGTTGAAACTATATATTGTGAAATGTTTTCTAAAATTTCCAGTTTTTAATTTGAGGCTTTTATTCATATAAGATAAATTTCAAGGCAGAGCATACAGTGAAATCCCCATAATTTGGACACTTTTGCTTTAGTTGCATTCCCAAGAAATATGATTGATGTGAGAAAGGTTAAAATATTAAACATTTGGGAAGTCTTGATTTCCCATTAATTAATATTTTGGATTCCAAGATATTTAGGTTATATAGAATGTAGATTAACAGTGCTTCACTGTGTATCATGAAATATATCAGTATAGTGTACTTTCTTCAGTCAGGTAATAGTTAAGTATGTAATCTTGCCCAATTCATACATATATTTATTTTCAGAAATTCTAGAACATTATACTAGCATTATGTTTGTTCAAGTATATGTATCCTATAAATTTTGCTCAATTCTAATGGCCTAGTTGTTGTGTTCAGTGTACAATAATTTGAAGAAAGAAATAATGGCAAATGGATTTTTTTAATCAAAATGTCATATGAATGAGGACTGTTGTAATATAAATTTTGCATTTTACTGTGTAATTAGAACCAAATTGTAATTTGTGTAGACTATCAGAAACAATAACATGATATTTTGTTATTGACAGGAGGTGTTAGAAGCAATAGCAGAAAGTGCCTTTAAGACTTCAGACTTTCCTGTGATATTGTCCTTTGAAAATCATTGCTCGTAAGTCTCCTCTTTACAGCTGAATAGTTAATTGTAAAGAATGTTGGGTTGCAATTCAATTCTGAATTATTGGAGAGTGATTGAATAAACCAATTTCCATTTACAAGCTCTATACAAAGTGTTTGCAACATTTACCTCTTTTCAAATAATAAAAAAGAATTTATCTGATCATGTAAAGTTTTGATAATTTAATTAAAAAATAAATGCTTTATTAATAGCCATCTGAGTGATTTTTACCTTTAACCAACTGTCACTAAAATACATCTCAGTATACACATCTTTTGCTACATTGTACAATGTGCTATAAATAGAACAAGCCACAGATTCGTAATTTTCCACTAATGTTGGCTAAAAAAGAACACCTTCTGAAATATGCATATTCAAAGTCAGTAATACAAAATCTGTTATTGTACTTTTCAAGGCCAAAAATACTCTGATCATATGATGAGAAATTATCCTTCCATTAGGCTGAACCAACAGTTGTGTAAATCACACAACATTTGTATGAATTTGCATACTTGGAGACCTGTTACGTACCTAGGCTTGTACAAAGTAACAGAGAAAAGAGTGAAGCCAACAAGCTTTATCAGATTTAACAAAAATGGTTTCCCTAAAAAAGAAGATAAAAATATGAAAAAGGACTTGCAGTTTGTGAATCTAATCCAAATTTATTTCTAAAATTTAAAAATATAATTCCTATCACTAAAAATGTTCTAAATAAATCAAAGTTCGAATTGCAATAAAGTTGCAAGATGGAAGGCAATGATGTCTTCTATATCCTGTTTTGTGCTGTTGTGTCAACAGTTCCTTGTTGAATTTTATGAATCGAGAATAATATTCCAGCTTTAGAATTACAAATATTTCCAACAAATGTTTCTCCAAGGATTCTGATGAAGAGCACATGTATGTTTTACAAAGAAATTAGTTTCTAATTCCAAAAACTAGAAAAACAAAATTCAAACTACAAAATACTATTGAGCTCTGAAGGTATTAATTTGCGACTGAATTTAATCACTAAAAAATGTTAGTTTTAAATGCAATTTTAGATCATGGGATAGGATTATGTGGTCACTTAATTTGAATGGCGCTGTAAGACCATTGGCTGATTGACTCGTACACCATGGACGAATTTGATTCTAACTAACAAATCTTACTGTAAGATTAAATAATAAATTTTTTTTTAAAATGTTGTTTACAGGAGTTGACCTGCAAGTCAAATATGATCTTAATATCAATGATTTTCACTGTTTACCATTTCTGAATCAAGGTCAGGAACTAGGTCAGTTAATAATACAATGTAGCTAAACCAAACTGAATTTTACCAAAACAAATTCAATGAATAAAATTAACATTACAATAACATTTAATAAAATAAAATCAAATAGAATTTAAAATTAACACACAAGTAATTAACAATTAACAAGAAATTATCACAAGCAAATTAGTTGAAAGTCACACATATGAGCACATTATATAATTTTTATTTAACCATTCACCCTTAAAGTGCTTCTTATAATACAAGTCCTGTCCATTGAGGTTTCAGTTTTTTCTCTGGTAAACTGCTTACACATCTTGGTTCATAAGCTTGACATGAATGAATGTTAAAATAAATTTGGTACATTGGACCCCTTTCCCTTTTTTTTTTAAGAAAATGGTGGCAGCCCTATGGATTTGCTCCTGTTCCTCATCCATTGGTTCCTGTAGATGCCAGGCATACTTTTCAGAGGTTTTGTCAGGCATAAGTGGATGAATGGGCCTTTTCTGTTATAAACTTAGATGCTGGCTATGGTTTCGGAATCTCCATTCTCTAGTTATGTTCCACATGTTCTTCAAACAGTCGAATGAAGAGGTGCACTCTCTTCTTAAGAAGGGAGGTTGTTCAGCCCAATTAAGACCACTAAATATCCAAATTCTCCTTTCTTATGATTGGTTGATACACAGTAGTTGGCTACTAGAGTCCCTCTGGTTAGATGTGTCTTGCTTTTGGCCTATAGTGACCAGAATGAGTCTTCTACTTGCATGGTCATGAATTTCCACACAGGATTTGTCCATGTCCCATAGGACAGATTAGTCTAGATCCAGTTATAGTCAGATGTTTGGAGACATGTTGTCATCTTGTTCTTTTCTTCTCAACTCCCTAGTTCCCACATCAGAATGTACTTTCATGCTCTACTTTCTTCTTTTCCTGAAATTGAAAATGCACAGGGATACTCTGAATGCTTAAATTTCTCTAGCTGTGGATTTCCAGCATCATCTGATTTGTAAGATAAATCCGGGGCCAGTGTCCTCAAGCATGCTACTGAACCCCCACTCCTATCAGTTTACAGGCACATCAGATTCAAGGTTGGGTGCCGATCCTGAGATAAAAGGTTTTCAGGGCTTGTTCCAAGAAGAACCTGTCCTCCACATCAGTCAATAAATGAGGGCAGTGTTCTTGGACATTCAGGGGTGCATTACTATAAGAGTTTGCTGCATGATGGTCCCTTTACACAGTACCTTGGTGGTAGCGTAGGCCTTTTCCAACAACACATCAGTGATAGTATACCTCAGGACTTGGGCAATGGTCACTTACAGCCTGATGTGGGATTGTTGCTTATGCTTTTACAGCCTTCAAAATCATCACTCTAGTATTTCACAAGGAACTCCACTGCTCAGTTAATTTTGTTGGCCTCTTTGTGGCTCCAATGATCATGGTTTAACAATCTTTCTTGTCCTACTGGTGGAGTTATTCCAAGACTTTAGCCTAGAGAGGAGGGACCTTCTGTCATGGCACAGGAACTCTCTCCCAGTCTGCAACTCTTACTTTTTTGCTTAGCTCAACTCAAAATCTGTCAAGATCTGTCAAAAATGGTTCTGGACGAAGTTGTCACATTATTCAGTCCATAATTCCAAATGGAGAATCTACGGGATTGTCAGTGTTATTCCTAGCTGTGCTTCTGAAGTACAGTTGCTTATTTTCTTCGCCTACCTTTTGAAGTGAAACAATGCTTGGTTTCTGCTATCAGAAACTATAGGGCAGCCCTATCTAACAGATTTTTTATAGGTCTTATCATGGAGATTCCATCTTAACAGATCTGTTCAAGTATTCTGAACTACTTAGACTGGCATCTCACTAATGCCTAGATGGAATCTGTTGCATCTAACTTAAACCCCACCTGAAACTAAAGTTTATTTTCTTGCTGACAGTAGTATCTGATCTTCAATGGAGTGAGCATCATAGATTATACATAGAGCCATGCTGTAAAATTTCTACATTTATTAAGTTTTTGAAACTTAAGTTGCCTTGGACTTTAATTTTAAAAAAAGTTTGGACAGTTTAAAGATGAACAAATTCTGCACATATTTCTTAGAATTGTGTCCCTTGATAATCTTCCCATTTGTACTGCTAATGTAAACCCTGGCCAAAAGGCCAAGTCAGCTTTCAGAATTTGTTGTGGTTGACTGTCATGAGTCCAATTGCTTGTTGCCACTCCTGGATGCATATTTCTTATTATAGTTTTATTAGCTTACCTGGTATGGTATGGCACTATATCTGGCTTGCATCATTCAATATGGTATTTATCCATATTGCTTTTTTCATTTTCTTTAAAACCACTTGGCCAGTTTTTCTCTGTAGAAATGTTCCTCATGACATGAGCCAAAAATAATTTGGGTTTTTTCCCCTAGTAGCATTGCAGTATCCATAACAAATATGAAAAACATGACCTCTTGTCCAGAATGGCTTAACCAATTTTCATCAAATTTGATTGGAATGTTTCTACAGACATGCATTATGAAATATTTTCTTGTATTATCAAAATAATGCAGACATTGGTGACTTCTTTATCATCCTGTTAAACCTGTTTTTTCAGTTTCTGTTACAGCAGAGCTAATTTCAGTCAGACTTTATAGGATATGATTCATCAAAATTGTCTGGCATGGCTCCACTGGCATTAGCAACCATATGTAAAATCTAATTAAAATTTTTGCTCCAGAATAACTTAAGTCAGTTTCACTTAAACTTTGTAGCAATGTTTGTTAGGACATACTCTATCAAAACTCTGTCCAGGGTGGTTGCCTTTGCAGTGGTTTGGTTTTCATGGAAAACCTATTTTCTGTTTCATTACAACAGCTGAACCAGTTTTGGGCAGACTTGGAAGTATATCTTATGACATGCTCATCATAATTGTGCTTTGGGTCACTCCCCAAGCAATGGTGTATCATCCCTAGCAACCATATGCAAATCTTTTCATTCAGCTTCTTCCAAATGGCTGAGCTAACTGTGATCATACAAATGTTTCTTTGGACATTTTGTTTGAGATTGCTTTACAAACTGTGTGCTGTCTTAGCACCATATAAAAACCTATGTCTATGATGCTCTCCTGGCATTGGTGGCTTTCAAAGCAAATTATTGGAAAAGCTGCGAATGATACACATTTCCATCAGTATGAGCTTGTACCATCAACAAAATCCACCAGTTCACTAATGCATGGAGATTTAATGAATAATAATGAAGCAATCATGCATTTGATTGGATAAGCTTGTTACCATTTTAGAAACCATGATTCAGATTTTGATCAAACTTGTAATGATACCAGTTGTCAGTGCCATGGCATAATTTAATTAAAATAATAAACAATTGTTCAATTTTAAATGTGTTCATGATATGTAAGTTATTAAAAATACAGCAGAGTTGGTCATTAGTACAAAATATGAAGAGATGTTTTTTTCACTACATTGGACATTACAATGTGCATAATTGATAACTTTTTTAAATGTAATGTAAGTTATCATCTGAAAATTTAACAATTACTGAAATAAATAGAAATAAAATGCTGAATATTGATGTTTCCCATCTTGTCATTATTGTTTATTATTGTGAGAAATCGTTAACGTGGTCAGTCTTCACATTAATGTATAATGACAAACTAAGCAAATTTGGTATTTCAGAAAAGTATCAAACTGGTAGCCTTCGTATGACTCAGTACCCATGAAGAAACTCTCAGTATCAAACAGGTAGGTGACCCTTAGTGTACACAATATCTTGAACTCAAATAATATTCATGTGCTACTTTTTTCAGGGCAAAACAGCAGGTCAAGATGGCAGCCTACTGTAGAAATATTTTTGGGGATATGTTGTTGACTGATTCTCTGGATGGTTATCCAGTAAGTAATAGTATTGTGTCAAATTTGTGTTAAATATGAAGAATATAAAATGTTTAGGAAAATCCCAAAACAATTTAATCAGATAATACTTATAGCAATTGTTTCCTTTTTAATTTTCTTAAACATACCATATACTCTTCACTATACAGCTATATAGTTAGGATAGTGTTGTCAGTAGAAGCCATCCTTAGATTCATTCTCTCTCTCTCTCTCTCTCTCTCTCTCTCTCTCTCTCTCTCTCTCTCTCTCTCTCTCTCTCTCTCTCTGCCTCTGCAAATGTTTGATAGTAGAATCAAGAGCAGTAGCCATCTAAGTTGAATCGGAAGAGCATTGTAAGACCTTTCTGTACACACTTTATGTGCTGTACTTTTGTCAGTTTAGAACTATATATTTTATTCATTTTTCTGATCAGTAATTTCAGTCACTGACAGTCATTTGGTGGGAGGAGAATGACCCATTTAAATTCTCACTAACAGATAACTGCTAAAAATAACTCTTCCAATCAGGCATGCAGTTAGTTTCATGTGCAATTTCAAGGACAATGAGTGATTTTTCAGCTCATTTCAATAAAGCTAAATATGAACTGCCCATGTGAACAATGTAGATCTAGTTCAAGGTCCAAGGTCCATGTTGAGAATAGTGTAGAACTTGTTCATTGAACTATCTACTATGAACAATGTAGAACAAGTTCACTATCCATGCTGTGAACAGTGTAGACCTAGTTCACTATCCATGCTGTGAACAGTGTAGACCTAGTTCACTATCCATGCTGTGAACAGTGTAGACCTAGTTCAAGGTCCATACTGTGAACAGTGTAGACCTAGTTCAAGGTCCATGCTGTGAACAGTGTAGACCTAGTTCAAGGTCCATACTGTGAACAGTGTAGACCTAGTTCAAGGTCCATGCTGTGAACAGTGTAGACCTAGTTCAAGGTCCATACTGTGAACAGTTAAGATAGGTCCATATTATGTATTCTAATTACCATCTAATCATAGCATAAGATAGCAGTATGCAGTGTCAGTCTGGCAAGTACACTGTTTACAGTTGGTAGTTCATCAGACATGAGCAGAGAAGAAGTCAAGAGACAATGATGCTGTTTCCTCTCATTTGTAACATTTAATGAAGCTATTCACTTTTTAGTCAACATAACCAGGCAGTTTCTAGGATTTGTGAGTTCATGGTCCAGATGCAGACAGTCTGTGATAACACATAAATTGTACATGAGTACATGGTCCAGATGCAGTCTGTGATAACACATAAATTGTGTATACCAGAAGTTTTAAATTATTCATCACTGTTTTCCTTATCAATTGAAAGGGCCATCAATCTAATGGTATTATTTGTGACTGCATACCATTTTAATGCTGCTCCTGAACTGCACTAATATTTTGACACTGGTACACAACCCACTCAAGTACTAGCATTTGACACTGCTTAAGTATCCATTCAAACTACACTGCACTTTGACACATCTCCATAACCCACTCACTCAAACCACACTCACATTTTGAAACTGTTTGAGAAACCAGTCAAACCACACATTATCTCACTGTTCCAGAATCCACTCAAACTACTCAAATTTAATGCTGCTCTAGAATCAACTCAGAAACTACTCACTTTTTTTACACTGCTTCAAAACCCACTCAACTATCACTTTTTGACAATTCTCCGGAACCCATTCAAACTTTGATGCATCTCCAGAACCTACTCAACCTATTACATGTTGATGCTGTGCAAGAACTCACTGAAACTACACTATTTTGTATTTTGAATTTTCTTTAGATGTCTGGCACTGTTACCAAAAGTTCACTTATTCTTGCACCAGCTTACATCAGTTTCTCAAATCAACCAAATTTACATTCTTTTGTACAATTGTTTCTTAACAAAATCTATAACTTTTAGATTTAAATGATCCATCATAACCAGCCTTTTTCCTTATTGATTTGATAAAACTACTAGCAATTCATGATGCATGGTACCCAAGTGACATATACCTGGTGAAAGGTAGAACACATCCAAAAAATCGGGTCAATATTTATGTGGAGACTGAGCTTGGACTGAGATGATGCTTTGATCTTACAGGATGTAAGATCTATTAAAGGATCAGTGTAACAGAGCAGGTATCTTTTGAGTGGCATGATTAAAGGGAGTTGACATAAGCTTCTACTATAAACTGAATATAGAACTCTTGGACTATCCATGGCACAGTACAAGTATCAAATTATGAATCTATCAAAGGGTTGTCAGCTAAAAACAAAGCAGGTGCTTCCTTTGCAAATTAATGGATAAGGTAAAGTTACACAAAGGGAGTTGTAGGACTATTTGGATTGTCTACTGGGAAAACACAGCAGGTGCTGACTTTGCAAGATAAGGGATTAATTTATCATATTGTTTGTTGCCCTTTTAGGAAGACCCCCTACTCTGCATGAATAAAGTTAAGTATATACATAAGTGTTTTCCTTGTCTGTATGTTCTGGTAAGTTTTGCTTTTAGGTCACTGTGACAGAATGTGACAGGATCATAATGTTTCACTTTTCTATCCATCCAGGTAAGTGATTTTGGTTTTGGTCACAAATTGGATGTTTTGGTTACATATACTTATTACTGTTGCCAATATTTTGCACTTCAGCATACTGTCAAATATTTCACAAAATGGGGATATGTTATACAAGATTGGTAGTGCAGATTTTCCAGCAGGAGTAATCCACTTTCATTGGCAATTCCCTTATTTCGTATTGGAGCCTTAAATGTTTACATTACAGGCTATGTCACTTTATGCCAAGTTGTACCAAGTTATAGTACCGGTAGATGCAAAGCCATTTCATATCATAACAAGCCATTGGTTCTGATCATCTAGAACTTAACAGGGTAACATGATAGAAATAAATTTAGCTTTGCACCCAGGTTTCAAGATCATTTCCCCACTCCCCTATTCTGCCAGCAACTCCTACACATTTAAAAAGTTTAAAGGAGGAAATGTTCATACAATAATATTCCCACATGTATAATGTGTGATAATTTTAATAGAAATAGATGTATGTGTGATAATTTTAATGGAAATAGTTATATTTGCATCAAAATGTATGAGTCTTCTTTCCATTTACTAGTACCATTCAACAGAGTATATTTAGAACAGGTTCTTTAGAAATCATTCAGTGCACATGCACACGTCCTTGTGCCACATGGTGTTGTAATAGGTATAGTAACCTTTCATTGAAGTGGATAATTGATTTTTCTCAGGTCTAGTATTAGAAAAGTTAAAAATGAAGAGACTGATTGGGGAGAGGGGTAGGGGGCCTATCTGAAGCAGATAAACATGGCTGCTGCTACAGAAATTACAATCATGTTAGTGAGGAAAATTGCCCAAGCAAAATGTTTAAAATGGGTTTGCATCAGAATTCTTAGATTATGGAAAAGCAATCAGATGATGGTAAGGTAGTAAAAAAAAGATGGTATTTAACCCAGAAACCCAAATAAATGTCAGCATAGGAAGAACAGTTGCATTTTGATGAATAAGCTAACCAGCACATCAGCACATTGTAGACACTCCCAAATTAGGGTGGGGGGTAATGAGGATCTTCCATTTCCCATAAATTACCAGATGCAAGACTACAATTTAGCTAATTCAATGAAATCTGTAACTGTTTGTTGCCTGTATTACATAGGCTTGTTCAGGGACTGAATCATGTTGCAGGGTCACTGTACCTACATGTACTTGAACACAAATCAAAAATGTACTCTACTGAATTTTTAACAATATCTTTTCAGCTTGAACCAAATTTTCCCCTTCCAAGTCCAGAGCAGTTAAAGAGAAAAATAATTGTGAAAAATAAGAAGAAACATTTCCACAAAGGTAATAACCAGTATTTTGTGTTTTATGTTGCTTACCAAAAATGTTCTGATTGAAGCTTTAATAATGTTTCATGGATAAAAAGTTTTCCAGGGTTTATTTTAAAAGCACTTGTACAGTATTACTTTAAACCCTTGATTAATGAGTCTTGTAGAGAAAGGAAATTGCCTTCCCTGCTTTTCTTTGATGCCCTTGAGTAATGGAACAAATATTGAAATTTCATTCCCTGCTTCTCCTATCCAAAGCCCTTGATTAATCTGGTAAAGAAACTTGGATATATTACTTATTAATCATCAAAAAAAACTGTTAGTGCTCTGAAATTTGGTTAAAAATTATGAAATTCAAAACATTTAATAAAAGTTGCATATTTGTTAAAGTTTCTGTAAACTAAAACATATGAAATATTGATGTAAAGAACACTATGATATATTGATGAAAACACTACTATATCATCAGTACAAATTTTGGTGATGCCAACTGGTGGTAATACTTCCATAATAAATGCTGCTCTATTTGTCTTTCATAAAGTTTGATATCAACCAATGGTAGACCTGTTCGCAGCGGTGGAATAATGAGCTAACCACTTGCTCCATTTTTGCATTCAAACACAATGCTGTTTGCTTTCCTCCATAGGTTCTGATTGCAGGGTTAATCCAGAAAATGATGGGCACAGAATGCAGTTAATCCTGAATCCCCCCACTTCAGTAAGACAAGCCATGGAGCAATGATCTGATTCACTTATTGACAAATATGACTAGGAAAATCCTAGCAACCCCAAAAACTTGTTATACCATGTCAGGTGCCTTCAAGCAAACAGTTGATATTTCCCTCACTTTTTGTTGGATCCATTCTTCAGTATAATTACATGTTCAAACCAAGTACAAGTACCAAGTACAAGCCAAACAGGATTCAATTTGCTATGAACATTGTCTGTTATCTGACATTAGCAATACATCCTACAGTATGGATGCATAAGTTACATTTACAGAGTTCATGTATATATTTTTCTTTAATGATTATGATGAAAAGGGAAAAAAAATGATAACCATACAATGTTAGTTTCTTTAATTTTATTATCAGAAACATTTTGTTTATATATTTTATTACCAGCAAAAGCTGGGAATTCAAATTTTTTTTTTTCTTAAGGCTTGGGACATATGACCTAGATGAAAAGAAGTTTCACTTAAAGTTCTGGGACAGGAAAAATATATCTTTCCGCAATATATATATATATATATATATATTTATATATATATATATATATATATATATATATATATATATATATATATATATAAATATATATAATAAGTTTAATTTGGATTGGTCTTACTTTCTGTATAAATGTTTTTTTTTTACCACTAAATATTTTGCGAGGATGTTTATGAATAATTCTTCTAGTTAAATTATTTTAGAATTGCAAACATTCTTAGCTATAACTGTTGCCAAACAAAGTGGAATGAATTTTTACAATCGGGAGTCCTTGATTACATTGCATGTGTGCTAAATATCCATACAGTACAAATATTCAAACAATTATTACTGTATAGACCAACAAATATATTTCATATTTTGCCTGTTCATAATGTAGACATAAGGCACAGTATTTGATGAGTTTATTTACAATACAGCATGTATTATTGAATTTGTTCATAATATGGACTTTGGGTATCAATAATGTATTCATAATAGAGAGAACATCCTGTGTATTGAATTTATTCATGTTGTTCATTTTTTTCAGAAAAAGAGAAAGTAACAGTAACATCACCAAAATCTTCTAAGATGAAGACAGACAGTGTGGGAGACTTTGAAGAGGGTGTTGGGAGCGAGGAACAGCCTGAAAAGCGTTTAGAGAAACACGAGAGTATTGATGATAAAATGGAACCCGAAGATTCCGATGATTGTGATACAAGTGATGAAGAGGATCTGTCTGGTCTGACAGAGGAAGAAGAAAAACGTCGCCAACGGGAGAAAAGTGAAAAGGTGCATAGAGAAAGATATTGCCATAGAATTTGCACATGGTTATTCCAGACTTAAAAATGGAATAGGGTCGGGGGTCCTGGTGGATCAATTTCATTAAGGAGATGCAGATTTTCTAAGGGTTTTATTTTGTCGGTCTTTAAAAGTAATTATGGTCCTGATGCAAGCACTGTTACCACCCCCATTTTCAACTTGTAAATAATCTATGGTTTAGATGATTATTGTATGTGAAGATAATTTACTGCAGTATGAAAAACACCAGAAATATATCCAGTTCCTCAATGAGATAGTTTTTTTGTCTCATTTCAAAGATCAGGTTTTGTGCTTTTTGAGGACAAAACTTTAAGCTTTGTAATGTTTGAGGAGAAAACTCGAAATGCAAATATCATCTTTGTCTTTTGAGTTTCATTCTCTTAAAGTTTTAAGAATACAGAGCTAAGTCTTCTGGTCATAATTTGTTTGAAAAACAACTGGTTTAGAACTTTAAAATTGAAACCATCTTTTTTTCTGTCAATATCTTTGGAAATTTGGTATCTTCATCTCGCCAGCAAAGCATGGATGAGATGTACATTTCACTTTTCCAACAATGTTGTTGTTGATGATGATATAGGTGTTTTTAGTTTCTTTTATGGTAGTTCCATTTCTGTGACTGTCACATATAGTCATGAAACACATTGGGTATAGTCATCAAAAAAGCACTGCTCTTTGTAGATCATAGGAGATGACAGCTTTCTACCATCATGCTCCAGCTGTAACTGTAGTTGAAAGCCATAACTGCCAACTGCATTTCATACTAAACCACATTATACAAATTGCCAGTCAGATGTGTAGCTGTTATTGGGTTTAATGCCATTTTTCAGCACAAGACTGGCCAAACAGAGTGGTCAGTATAACTGGTGGAGGAAGAATGGGACCCACTGTGGGTATGTGGTACCCACATTTTGCCAAGCTGAAGCCCTGAACCCATGCAGACAGGGGTGAGATGGCAGTGACAAAGTGCTCTAGACCACTTGGTGCCCCTTCAGTATATAGTACCTTTTTTGCTATAAGCGATTAATTATCTGTATAAGAAAATTAAATAGGATCTGTACCTGACATTTAAATGGATGTTTTTGTGTCTGTTTTCAAGCTTGGTTGATATTTTGAACAATGTCGGGGAATATGGAACATTTTGCAAACAATAAGGATCATGTTGCATCCAAATTGTGATTTAATGAAGCACATTAAAATAGGGTTTCCAAGTATATATTGTAATATGCCCTGGGGTTCCCTTGTAATTTGGAATATGTCTTGGTGTTTGTTGTAGTTGGAATAGGCTTTGGGGGTTCCCTTATAATTTTGGAATTTGCTTTTGGGTTCTTTGTAGTTTAGAATATGCCTTGTTGGAGCAGGAAAAATAGAAGAATTTTTCATAGTCTTATTATTTCCTTGATACATTCTGGAACTTTCATAATTCCAGCCTTACTTTGAATCCAGCTATGGCATTCAATTTTTGTTAGCTTTTCAATTTAGTGCACTGAAGTTAGGTAACTTTGGGGATAGGCCATTTGCATCTGAACAGTGGACATTTTATTATTATTGGAAATGTTTGGCTGCATTTATAATAGACACAAACTGTAGTCACCATTTATATAGTTCTGCAGTGTGAATATTCAGACCAACCCAAATAATACCACTTAGAAGAGTTTGGTAATTAACACAGCCAAGTTATCCCATTTTATGACATGCATCATGCATATCTTCTGTTCAGAGTTTAACATACATCATGCATCATATCTTCTGTGCATTAACAGTGTCCCAGATTATGACATGCATCATGCATCATATCTTCTGTGCAGTGTCCCAGATTATGACATGCATCATATCTTCTGTGTAGTAACAGTGTCCCAGATTATGACATCATATAACTTCTGTGCTTGCATGCATTGCATTGCTTCATTTGTGTGGTGCCTTTAAGCTCCTTTCATGTTTGCTTTCTTCGTTAAATGTTGCCTATGCATTTCAGTGACAATTCTCTGTATGCAATTCAGGATGAGGATTTTGTTTGGATTATTGGTATTTCAACTAAATAGTACAGAGCAGAGCACATAGATATTCTAATATTGACAAGTGAGAGAAGATTAATCGATTATACTTTCATTTTAGACATGGACCTTTAAAAAAAAATTTAAATTTTGTTTGTCAAATATTGGTTTGAGAATTCTTTTAAAAATATGTAAACAGATGACAGTATAAAATTCATGGACTATTTGTATTTGACAAGAAATTAATCCGACCTATCCAACTATCCCAGGTTCATTTAAAAGTGAGTTTGATTTATTATTTTAAAAAAAATTTGAATTACATATTTGTAAATATAATCATTTGCAGATGTATAATTGTACTTTCCAGAAAATTTTATTTTTATCAAGAAATACACCACTCCCTCGATAACTCGCACCCAGATAACTTGCAAACCTGCTTATAATGTGATGTCCTGCAATGCTCCTGATTGTTTTCCCCAAAGAGAATGTTTTAAAGTGTGAAACGTGAAAAAGGAATTTGTAAATTGAATCTTGATATTTTGTTTCATGTACGAAAAATTATTAATCATTAATTATTGTAAAAATCAAAATGGGAATATGGTATTTTCGATCTTTTTTGCAAACATGAATCTTAGTGATAATTTAATATGAAAAATAGATACATTTAAATTATTTTGATAACTGGATTCTGTACGAAAAATTAAAGGGTAGGAAAACAAGACATGAATACGGTGGCTCATTTTATCATTCGAAATTGTGATTATTGCCTGTAAAGATAGAATTCATATGTTGAAATTAGCAGTTCTAAGATATAACCTATTACGTTTGGGTTTTTTGAGAGAAATGGTTGTCAGTACACTGTAAAAAAAACGGTAAATGCTAACACGTGGCAAAAAGAATGAAATAAACACCATTAAATAACTTGTGTAAAATTCACATTCTAATCCTTTAATTTTGCAACATATTTTCTTCTATGACAATCGACCTGTGTTTGTCTTTTGTATCAAATCAAGCAAGGAAAGTATAATTTAAAAAAAAATTAAAGGCATGCCAATAGGAGCATAAGTTCTTGTGGTTATTATCGTTCACTAAAGTAAATATCTGTAATGTATTCTAATTATTTGTAAATGTGACCATGGAGAGCAAAGGAATTAAGCGAAAGGTGTATTCAGTGACTGAAAAGCTGTGCATTATAGATAGGGTTCATAATGTTGAAGCGAGAACTAACATTTGCAATGAACAATTACTCCCATTTAGAGGTTGGCTTAAGGATAAGCAGAAACTTGGGGATTATGTACATGATGATTCTGATAATGGGATCAAATAAAAACAAGCACAGACTGCAAGCGATACTTAGATGATGCTGTGTATGCATGGTTCACACAGCAATGTGAACAAGGCATTTCCATCTCTGGAACAATTCTCAAGGCCCAGGCAGAAAATATGGCAAAAAGTATGCAGAATGAATCTCTTTTTAGGGCAAGCCATGAATGGCTTTGGAGATTCCAAAATTCATTGTCTGGAGAATAAGGAAGCTGCAAGTAATTATCCATACCAGCTCTGAGAAATAATCAACTGTGAACAATACAGAAGCGGCAGAGAAATCACAAACTGCCAGTATTCTAATAAACACTATTTTAAATTTGTAGACCCATTAAATTTATATTGGTAATGGTTAACCCATGTAAATTTGTTTTCATTTTACTTCTACTGCAATCAAATCTACCCATTGTTTAATCAACATTCTTCTAAATGAGTGTTGATCTTTTGCATAAAAAGCCTATTTTGGATCAAAAAATAAAACTAGAATTTATCAACACAAAAATTGACTAGTATACAATGTTGTACACATGCTAAGTGAACGGAAACCATGTGGAATAATTTTCTGATCTCAATATATCCTGAAATGTTGCTCTGTAAATAAAAAGGTAACCAAAGTATACCGCTATGTAGAGATATTTATTTACAGTTAGCACAATTATTAGTTAATATTAGCACAATTATAGAGTATTAACGAATAATATGCCAACACCAACCCCCTTTATTGCTTCTACATCAATCCCATTGTTAACGTTTTTTTTTTATAGGTCCCATGATAACATGCACCCTTGCTTATAACGTGGTCGATGTTTTTGGACCCCATTGTGCGCAAGTTATTGAGGGAGTGGTTTATAATAATACTTATTTCTTTTATAACTATATATACCATATATACTTGCTTATAAATCAATTCTAACTACAAACATAAACCCATATCTGCTGTCAGATATTGTTCCAGCATATCAGGGTCTGTGTTGTTTGCTTTACTGATTACTCCTAACAAACTGCATAGACCCAGATCTGCCAGCACTTTATGAAATGGCAGATCGGGGTTTCTGGAATTAGCAGTTGGATTTGACTTGTAGCAAGTAGTAATGGTAGTATTGATTGCTACTTGTACTCTGTTTACACTTAGTAGATTTTGCATAGCCAAAAAAACACATCCTGGACTGCTTTAGATTTTAATGTATATGTTAGCATGCATAGTGTATTCAGTTCTGTCAGCTTTGACCCACAGACATTTAGATGTGTTGATATTTGCCAGCTTTGCTCCAGCCAAATTGGCATTTTCTATATTTGTTTCCAAGATGTGTTACTTAGAGAGTACCAGTTATAGAAATTTTGCATTCTGACATTTGAGTAAAAACTGACTTTTCAAAGGCAAAATGCAAACAGGTAATTATGGTTCACTTGAACCATACATTTAACAAACTGCAGAATGGAAAATTCTTATTGACCGTAAGGATTCTCAAACCATCTAGAAATTAATTCAAACATGCAACTTTTTTTTTAAATGAAAAAGCTCTTGTAGGCCATTTTCTTTTGGTTCACAATGTCACCAGGTGAAATTTTAGACTAAACAATATATTATATAATTGAACTGCAGGAGTGGGAAATTGTCCAAAACATTTTTGAGATTTGTTCTCACTTTTCAAAATGTTATTTTAAAATATTTGGTGTAGGAATTGTGAAACATTTATAATGAACACTGTTGCATGTAACTATCAAATATGCTTTGAACTAATGTATTTTTATTAAAAATTTGATTGGTTAATCTGTGATCAATAAAAATGTTGAATGTAGTTTATCTTTAGATCACATCAATGAAAGTGTGCAGGTTTGAATATTACTTCTTTCTTGATACAAAAAATTGTAAACCTTCGAAACTGACCAAAACAGGAAAAATTTGGAAACCAACCTCAGACAGTCTTAATGTGAATTGGTTAAGAAATTTCATCACAATCCATCCTCCATGAACATGTGGAAAAACAAAAATCCACAGGTGAGTGACAAATACTTAAATCACTGTATCAAGTGAATTGTTTATAATAATTACTTTGTTCAGAGAGAAACTGTTCATTTTTGTTGGGTAATTAAACAGACATTTATTGCTAACAAAATTTTTTAAAGATTTTTTTTAGTGAAATCTACTAAAATTAGCATCCAACAATCAAAAGTGAATTGACATGTTTTTAGGTTAAAGACTCAACCTACTCATAGCTTCAGTGAAACCTGGTTCAACCAAGTCAGGGAAATGTTTGGATAATGGGTATTCACATGCATGTTGTTTATCTGTGCTTTTGTTCCAGTCTGAGGTTGTTAGAAATGAGAAGGTAAATATACTGTGTAAAAAGTCTGTCACCAACTCACTTTCACCCAGACTGACTTTCTTGAAAACATTGCTAACTCTAGCTTATTACAGTAACACTGTTATGTTTTTTTTTCTAATACAAAGATGAACCCAACAGGAGTAGTTTATTTGGTAGACTTGAAATTATTTAATCCAATTTGAAGCTTTTTTTTTAATTAGCAAGTGTATATACACCTGTTCAATTAACATGTGTTCCTTTATCTCCCTAAGGATATGTTTCCTCTTCAAAGGTGATATTGGACAACCTCTTTTCTACAGCACAATACTATGTAGTGTCTAGTTATTCTGTTTGGCAAAAATGAATTTTGTTAAGTTAAAGTTGATGGTGCACTATATGCAATAGAAGAGATTTGAATAACCTTGGCACAACCTTAGCTATGTTCTCTTGGGTTGTGCATCGCTGAGTAACACTTAAATGAATATGCAGAAATTTTTTACAAAATTTAAATTTCTATATTTTACTGTTTTATCAGTCTCTTGTTTCTTACATGTATATATTCAACCAGATTTTATGCATCTGCTTGCATATAATAAGCACAGAACTACACTTCGACCTTGATCTGAATTGGCTTTATTTTTTTAATTCGTACCCTCTCAATTTTTTTGCAACATTAATCCAATAATAAAATGTTGGGACATACAAAGAACTTTGTTCGTATTAATAGTTTTCTAATTTAAGTTCCTAAAGAAAATTATGATTATTATTGTTACTTTTAATGATAAAAATGATTATAAAAGGTGAATGAAAAATTACACATTACAGTGTGCTGATAGTTGCACTCATGAAAAGTATGTCACATGTGCCAGCAGATCTGGGTTTGCACTGTTTTCAGTTAGTGCCATGCCTTATACACACAACTAACAATTTTGCGTCTTTCTTTCTTTTGGGATGCATGCATTATACTGTGTGCAATTGGTGTGGTGTATAATAAACATCTTTTGATTTAATGACTATATTCACTGCTTATAAGTAAATAACATTCAGAGTGGGGTGAGGATATGCAGTCATCATTATGACAAAATAGGAAAATCTGCACCAATAGGATAAACAGTTTCTAATGGGAACTCCATACCTTTAAAAATATCGCCAAATGCAATTTTTCATATAGATTTGAATTTCATGTCATGATTATTCTGTATTTATTAACCATATTATAATGGAACCCAGGAAATCCAAACAAATTTTAAAATTGTATTCTGGAATATCTGCTCCACATTTTTAAAAACTCTGATGTAAAACTGTTTAAGCAAGGTTGAAAAAGTTTTGATCAATCTTTTATCATTTAGTAAAGTATAACAAAAATTTAAAATTGCAGATTCTTAACTTTATATCCATTTTTTGGGGTCTAAAATTAGATGATATTCTTGTATCCATATTATCAGTCCAGATATGTAGGGTTTAAGCTGGAATTTCATGCCCCAAACAATAAAAGAATATTGACACTATGGGTGAAAATTTTAATTCAGGTTTATTTTTTTTAACATTGGCATGAATATTGTAAACTTTTTAGCATAAGTTGAGATTTTGGTCTGAGCCAGTCAAAAACAGTACAAAAGTACAGTAATTTGTGATTTTTCTAATGTATAATTTCAGCTCATTCTCAAGATTAGAAGTGTTTTCAGCACCAATATTCAAGAGACTTTCAAATTGAATGCACTTGAAATTTAAATGGTGGTAGGAAATTAATTAAAATACTGATTGGTTACTGCATTTATATGGGAAATACTGCAATACCTTCAAGAATGAAGTAGTATTCCAAGAAAATAAGTTATTTTCCCATACAAATGTAGTAACATTTTTTTATGTAGAGGATCTCAGATGGGTAATAATTTAATATTTAATTTATGAAATGAGTTGAATGCCTTTTTATCAGTTATTTCAGTGAAAATTATTTAGATAGAAAGAATAATTTTGTTCATTCTGACAAATGGTGCACCTTTCATCATTTGTTGTGCATAAAAGTCCCAAACAAAGTTGAACTAGTAAATGTTGACTCTACTTTTTTACAAAATATAAATCAAAGAAAAAACTTCCATTCGAATAAACAGAATATTTTATAACGACAATCTTTTTTCAAAACAGAATAATTAATACAATGTAATTAATACTATGTTTGACATTGTACATAATAAGCCTAGAGTACATGTCTACCCTAAAATGTCATTTTTGCAGCTAAACATTACATTGTTGTAATTTTCATGTGAAATAGGATTATTGGATGCAGAAATTCCCTTATTTACTGTAATGTATTTGTGACATGGAAATTTGCAGTATTTGCTTTGGAACAATAGAGAAGATGTAAACAAATTTCTTTTTGTGTCTGATTTGCATCACACATTTGCTGAGTCTGCCATGTGGTTGGATTAGGTTCTGTTTGTTGGGAGACCCATTTATGTCCATTCTTCTGTGAACAGAGGTATTTACTTTTGTAACTGTTCTAGTATTTATCTGGTATTTAGCGTGGATGTTACAGATATAGTTCTCACCTCCCCCAATCCCACCACCCTCTATAAAATGAGCCTTAGTTTTACTTTGTGTTTTAGTTGTAGTTTTATACCATTTTTCTTATGATGTTGTTATACATGACATAAACCCTTGTTGGGGTAACTTGTCCAAATTCAGACAGCCAAGATAATTTTCTTTATTTCCTTTCATGAGGCAAGTTAAAATATGGCCACCCAAAATCTTCATTCAAAACTAAACAAAACTAAACATTCCTGAAGGTGGTGTTAAAAAAGCATTCCCATGATTGTTCATGTTATAATAATGTTATCAAAAATATTGAACTGTACACAATATAGGCAAAGTGTACCAACTTGGTCTACTTAAACTGAAATTGTCCGATTTTGAATAAATGTGCATTGCAACAACCTTTTCATTTGAATGAATGTGTATTGCAACAACTTTTCCATTTGTTTTGGAATTGATGGATTTTGTTTTTATGTTGATCCAACTGAATTCTGCATTTCTGATTATGTGGGACTGGATTACTGGGTCAATTCAGTGATATTGGAAATTTTACTCCAGTAGTTTCAGCGTATATCAGGTTTTGCTGGACATTTCATTCGATTTGCAGAACTAAGAATGTACATTTTGAGGAAATTCAGGATGTATAAATATAAGTATATTTGTTACAATTCTTATCACTAGATAAAGAAGATACATGTTTATGCCCTGTCACTTGCATGTCACTGTTGGAGGGACCACAGCAATAAGATGTATCATGAAGTGTCTTCAATTACTAGCTTAACATTGTATCAAAATAGTTACATGGGGAAAATTTCAAAGCAGCGTTTGTGTGACAGTCCATTTAGCAAATGGAAATAATAATGTTTCAGCATGCTGGCTTTTTGACAGATTTGTAAAATTTATGTCTCTAAAAAATAAGCAGTAGCACTTGGCATCCGTTTTCTTTTCAATGCTATATTTTTTATAAACCCTAGTGAGCATTGGTCATAGTCTGTATCATTCTATTTGTGAAAAGAAACAAATTTTTGTCCTAAATTAGTTTTAATGATCTGAATGGCATTTTCAGTTGCTGCGTCCTATGTGTTGACATTACGAATATGACATTCACATGTGTGCTTGTTCTAAGTTTCTGACTCCTGAACTATTTTTAGGCACAATGTTGTGCAATATCAAGGTGTTAAGTATCATAAATTATTGCACATTTCTGACTGTGTACAGTTAAGAGACAAAAATAATAGAAAGAGATTACTAAATAGCCATATACAAATGTCTGCTAAAAATGTAATTTGTTGTTACCATAAATGCAGTTGGGACTAGAATGTGCAATCACATTGATAAACTGTCTATACTTGTGCATAACTGAACTTTTAGCAGTATAGTGTGCTGTCTCCTAGGAGTCTGCTCTGCTTGCTTATAAACTGGGAGATCAAGGTCAATCCTGTTGTTCAGGTGCATGTTAGTTGCTGAATTATGCAGTGAAAGATAAATGTATTAGATTTGAGAAAAGATGAAAACAAAATGTTGATGCATTTTGAAAACTTTCATAAATTGTCAGAATTTACTGAATTCCTGGATGATTTCAAATGGCAGTGATATGAGAAATACCATTACAAGCATGGAGACATCTTTTGAAATGACTTGGGTATGTTGTAGAGTTATTTTCCTGTTATAAACTTGTATCAAAACTTGCACCAATGCACACACCCTCAAGCCCCCCCCATTTGCCAATGCACACCGCCTGTCTAAATTTTAAAATTTCCAGTAAATACTGTTTATAAGGGTAGTGCACATTCTCTTAGGAATTTGTCAGCTTAGCTAGGTATGCAGTTTAAGAAAAGGTACACCCAGATTTTGTTGTATGAGGTTTGAAGAGATCCAATGTTACCCACTTCTTGAACAGTTGCTGTTCTGTATAAAGTAAGGGAAAGTTTGTATATTACTTATTCTGGTTAAGAGTTTAACAGTGCATTTCTGAAGTTAGTATTTTATTGAATTTAATTTCTTTTCCTGATAATTTGCCAAGGTTAAAGAAAGGCTCTTGCAAACATTTTAGTTTTTTTGTCCATTCAGAATTGTGCTGACATTGATGCCTTCCTCTTTCATCTTAGACTGCAATAACATAGATGTAACCATGTCTGGTATACTGTGCAACAAAAATAGGTCATTGATACCTATTCAGCTATAAAAGAGTATATAATATGCCATGGGTCAAAGACTGTTATACGAGGTTTTTAACCCAAATTGAGATTTTGCTAGAGAAGTTTAAATAAAGATCCTTCACAAAGAAAAACATTTTTGAAACATTCTCAACACAAATCAAGCTCCAGCAAGAGACATCATATATAAATTCACTATCAAGTTAAGAAATAATAATTACAAGCATCAAACAAAAGTAGCTTTTTGATATTGTGGTTTGGTTTAATTTAAGTCAACTTAAAATTGACCAATTAGATGTGTAGACATAACTTGAAATTGGGAACAGATACACACTTCTGTGATTACATGCTTTGTTTTGATCAACAACTCTTAGATGCATTAAGAAAATAGACTGTGTTTTATCACATTGACTGTATGATTGATTGTATGAAATCAGGCAAGGGAAGTACAATTTAAAAAAAAAGCATGCCAGTAGGATCATAAGTTTTGTGGTCATTATCATTCTCAAAATTTATTTTATTTGACTAATTGAAAATGGTTTCACATTTTTGCGTACCTAGGTCGTGAAATTTTGCATTCTGACATTTGAGTAAAAACTGACTTTTCCAAGGCAAAATGCAAACACATAAATTATGGTTCACTTGAACCATACATATAACAAACTGCAGAATGGAAAATTCTTATTGACCGAAAGGATTCTCAAACCATCTGCAGATTAATTCAAACATACAACATTTTTTTTATAAAAGCTCTTGTATTTGTATTTTCTTTTGGTTCACAATTTCACCATGTAAAATTTTAGCCTAAACAATATATTAATATATAATTAATTGAACTGAAGGTGTGGGACAAGGAAATTGTCCAAAAAATTCTGAGATTTGTTCTCACTTTTCAAAATGTTATTTTAAAATATTTGGTGTAGAAATAGCGAAACATTTATAATGAACACTGTTGCATGTAACTATCAAATATACTTTGAACTAATGTATTCTTCTTAAAAATTTGATTGGTTAATCTCTGATGGATAAAAATGTTGAATGTAGTTTATCTTTAGATCACAGGCGTGCAGGTTTGAATATTACTTAGTTTTTTTCTTGATACAAAAAATTGTAAACCTTCGAAACAGAACAAAACAGGAAAAGTTTGGAAACCAACCTCCTCGTAGAATTCTCCGTAATACTATGAATTGGTTAAGAAATTTAATCACTTTCCATGAACAGTGGAAATAAGTCAATTCCACAGGTGAGTGACATACTTTTAAATCATCACTATCAATGGAATTGTTTATAATACTTTATTCAGATAAAAACACATCACTATCAATGGAATTGTTTATAATAATTACTTTATTCAGATAGACACATCTCTATGAATGGAATTGTTTATAATAATTTTTTTATTCAGATAGAAGCATCACTATATATGGAATTGTTTATAATGATAAAAATCATGATTAATATTTTTCGTGAAATGCACTAAAATTGGCATCCAACAATCAAAGTGAATTGACAGATTTTAGGTTAAAGACTCAACCTACTCATTGCTTCTTCAGTGAAACCAGGTTCATCCAAGTCAGGGAAATGTTTGGATAATGGGTAGTGTCACATGCATGTTGTCTTGAGAGATCGTGCTTTTGTTGCAGTCTGTGGTTGTTAATTCAGATAGTAGAAATGAGAAGGTAAATATAAAGTCGTCATTTCAAACTCACTTTCACCCAGACTGATGTTTTTGGAAAACATTGCTAACTCTACCTTGTTACAGTAACAATGTTATCTGTTCTTTTTTTCTAATACAAAGATGAACCCATCTGGAGTAGTTACTTGGTAGATTTGAAATATCTTTATTTAATCCAATTCAAAGCTTCATTTTAATTAGCAAGTGTATATAAACCATTCAATTAACATGTGGTACTCTATCTCCACTGTAGTGTCAAGTTATTCATTGTGGCAGAAATGAATTGAAATTTTGTTAATGTCATATTTCTGCCAAATTTTGATGGTGCATAATATGCAATAGAAATGATTTGAATAACCTTGGCACAACCTTAGCTATGTCCTCTTGAGTTGTGCAATGCTGAGTAACTTACATGAATATGCAGGACTTTTAAAAAAAAATTTAGGTAAAATTTTTCTGTATTTTATTGTTGTTGTTTTATCCATTGTTTCTTGTTTTTTTACATGTGTATATTAAACCAGAGTTTATGCAACTGCTTATAATAAGCACATAACTACACATCGACCTTGATCTGAATTGGCCTTAAAATTTAATTCATACCCTTTTAAAAAAATTTTGCAACATTAATCCATAAAATAAAATGTTGGGACATACAAAGAACTTTGTTCTTATTAATAGTTTTCAAATTTAAGTTCGTGAAGAAAATTGTTACTTTTAATGATGAAAATGATTATAAAAGGTGAATGAAAAATTACACATTAGTGTTCTGATTGTTGCACTCATGAAAAGTATGGACCATATTTTGATGTTGCATGTTCCAGCAGATATGGGCTTGCGCTGTTTTCAGTTAGTGCCATGCCTTATACACAACTATCCATTTTGCGTCTTTCTTACTTTTGGGATGCATGTGTTATACTTTGTGCAATTGGTGTGGTATATAATAAACATCTTTTGATTTAATGACTATTTTCACTTCAACACCCTTAGTTTTACTTAGTGTTGTTGTTTTTGTCTTGTAGTTTTACATCATTTTCTTATGATGTTGTTATACATGACATGACATAAACTCTTGTAGGGGTAACTTGTCCAAATTCAAAAGCAAAGATAATTTTTCCTCCATTTCCTTTTGCTAGTCAAGTTGAAAAATGGCCACCAAAATGTTCATTCAAACTTAAACATTCCTGAAGGTGGGTTAAAAAAAAGCATTCCCATGATTGCTGCTGGTTAGTAAAGAGCATGCTGCATACTTATTTTATGGGCTTATTTGGACCAATCAGAATCACAAGTTCACCTTATAATATCAAAAATACTAAACTGCACACATCATAGGTAAAGTGTACCAACTGTGATACTCATTTTCTTCTTCTGCCTAAGGCTTGATTTGAAAAAGTATCCAACAAGAAACAAGGTAATTGAATTTATGCTCTATTAAAAAAATAAATACACAACCGTAGATTCATCAATAAACAAAAATTATAAAGCACACACTGCTCCACCAGGTAAGCTTTGAACTTTATTGTGTTCACGACCGGAGTTTACAAAGAGAATTATCCTCTTGGTCTACTTAAACTGAAATAGTCCTATTTTGAATGAATATGCATTGCAACAACTTTTCCATTTGAATGAATGTGCATTGCAACAAATTTTCCATGTGACTGAATGTTGCATTGCAACAAGTTTTCCATTTGAATGAATGTGCATTGCAACAAGTTTTCCATTTGAATGAATGTTGCATTGCAACAACTTTTCCATTTGGTTTGGAATTGATGGATTTTGTTTTTATATTAATCCAACATGAATTCTGCATTTCTAATTATGTTGGACTGGATTATTGGGTCAATTCAGTGCACTGAGAAGAAAATGATATCATTGGAAATTTTCAGTAGTCTCAGTGTATATCAGGTTTTGTAGGACATGTCATTTGGAATGTACATTTTGAGGAAATTTAGGATGTATAAATGTAAGTATATTTGTTATAATTCTTATTACTAGCTAAAGAAGAAACAATTATTACTAGCTAAAGATACATATTTGTGCCCTGTCACATGCATGTCACTGTTGGAGGGACCACAGCAATAACATGTGTCATAAAGCTTAACATTGTATCAAAATAGTTACATGGGGAAAATTTCAAAGCAGCTTTTGTGTGACAGTCCATTTAGCAAATGGAAATATTAGTTTCATCATCCAGGCATTTTGACAGATTTGAAAAATGTACATCTTTAAAAAAATATGCAATGGCACTTGGCATCAGTATTTTCAATGCTACATTTTTTAGAAACCCTAGTGAGCATTGGTCAATAGTCTGTATCATTCTATTTGTGAAAAGATAAAAAAAATTTGTCCTAAATTAGTTTTAATGATATGAATGGCATTTTCAGTTAACATTATGAATATCACATTCATACATGTACTTGTTTTAAGCACAATGTTGTGCAATATCAAGGTGTTAAGTATCATAAATTACTGCACATTTCTGACTGTAAAAGTTCAAGGAGACAAAAGTAAGAGATTACTAAATAGCCATACATTTAGATACAAATGTCTGCTCAAAATATACAATTTATTTTGTTACATTTCTAAGGGCAGTTGTGACTAGAATGTGCAGAAGCTGTTAATACTGTTAATACTGGCCTTCCACCCACCCTTTTGCCTCTAGGTTGATCCCTTTATCTTTGTTGTTTTTATAGGTCCCTTGATAACTTGCACCCTTGTGGTCAAACCCCATTGTGGGTGAGTTATCAAGGGAGTGGTGTATAATGAAACTTTTTTTTAAAAAAAAACTTTACCATATATTCTTGCTTAGAAATCAATTCTAACTACAAACATAAACCCATATCTGCTGTCACATATTGTTTCAGCAGATCAGGGTCTGTGTTTGCTTTAATGACCCAGCTCTGTCAGCACTTTATAAAATGGCAGATCGAGGTTTCTGGAATTAGCAAGTTGGATTTGACTGGTAGCAAGTTGTAATAGTAGTATTGATTGCTACTTACTTGTACTCTGTTTACACTTAGATTTTGCATAGCCAAAAAAATACATCCTGGACTGCTTTAGATTTAAATGTACATGTTAGCATGCATAGTGTATTCAGTTCTGTCAGCTTTGACCCACAGACATTTAGATGTGTTGATATTTGCCAGCTTTGCTCCAACCAAATTGGCATTTCTATATTTGTTTCCAAGATGTTACTTAGAGAGTACCAGCTCATGAAATTTTGCAGAATGGAAAATGCATATTGACCAAAATGATTCTTAAACCATCTGCAGATTAATTCAAACATGCAACTTTTTTTTAATACAAGCTCTTGTAGGCCATTTTCTTTTGGTTCACAATGTCACCAGGTGAAATTTTAGCCTAAACAATATATATGTATTATATAATTAATTGAACTGAAGATTTGTTCTTACTCTTAAAAATGTTTTAAATTATTTTGTGTAGGAATCTGTAAAACATGTATAATGAACACTGTTGCATTTGCATGTAACTATCAAATATACTTTAAACTAATGTATTCTTCTTAAAATTTGATTGGTTAATCTGATGGATAAAAATGTTGAATGTAGTTTACAATACATCAAAGTGTGTAGGTTTAAATATTACTTTTTTTCTTGATACATAACATTGTAAACCTTCGAAACAGTCCAAAACAGGAAAAATTTGGAAACCAACCTCCTTCTCTAGAATTCTCACAGTAATACTATGAATTGGTTCAGAAATTTTATCTGAATCCATCCTCCATGAACATATGGAAAGTCACAATTCCACAGGTGAGTGACAAATACTTCAATTACTATCAATGGAATTGTTTATAATAATTACTTTATTCAGATAGAAACTGTTAATTTATTTGTGTTGGGTAATTAAACAGACATTACTAACAATTTTTAAAAAAATATTTGAAAATTATGATTTATATTTTTAGTGAAATCCATAAAAATTGGCATCCAACAATCAAAGTGAATTGACAGATTTTAGGTTAAAGACTCAACCTACTCATTGCTTCTTCAGTGAAACCAGGTTCAACCAAGTCAGGGAAATGTTTGGATAATGGGTAGTGTCACATGCATGTTGTCTTGAGAGATCGTGCTTTTGTTGCAGTCTGTGGTTGTTAATTCAGATAGTAGAAATGAGAAGGTAAATATAAAGTCATCATTTCAAACTCACTTTCACCCAGACTGATGTTTTTGGAAAACATTGCTAACTCTACCTTGTTACAGTAACACTGTTATCTGTTCTTTTTTTCTAATACAAAGATGAACCCATCTGGAGTAGTTACTTGGTAGATTTGAAATATCTTTATTTAATCCAATTATTTAATCCAATTCAAAGCTTCATTTTAATTAGCAAGTGTATATATACCATTCAATTAACATGTGGTACTCTATCTCCACTGTAGTGTCAAGTTATTCTGTGTGGCAGAAATGAATTGAAATTTTGTTAAGTGTCGTATTTCTACCAAGTTTTGATGGTGCATAATATGCAATAGAAATGATTTGAATTACCTTGGCACAACCTTAGCTATGTCCTCTTGGGTTGTGCAATGCTGAGTAACTTACATGAATATGCAGGACTTTTTAAAAAAAATTTAGGTAAAATTTTTCTGTATTTTATTGTTGTTGTTTTATCCATTGTTTCTTGTTTTTTTACACATGTATATTAAACCAGAGTTTATGCAACTGCTTATAATAAGCACATAACTACACATCGACCTTGATCTGAATTGGCCTTTAAATTTAATTCATACCCTTTTAAAAAATTTTTGCAACATTAATCCATAAAATAAAATGTTGGGACATACAAAGAACTTTGTTCTTATTAATAGTTTTTAAATTTAAGTTCGTGAAGAAAATTGTTACTTTTAAAGATAAAAATGATTATAAAAGGTGAATGAAAAATTACACATTAGTGTTCCGATTGTTGCACTCGTGAAAAGTATGGACCATATTTTGATGTTGCATGTTCCAGCAGATCTGGGCTTGCGCTGTTTTCAGTTAGTGCCATGCCTTATACACAACTATCCATTTTGCGTCTTTCTTACTTTTGGGATGCATGTGTTATACTTTGTGCAATTGGTGTGATATATAATAAACATCTTTTGATTTAATGACTATTTTCACTTCAACACCCTTAGTTTTACTTAGTGTTGTTATTGTCTTGTAGTTTTACATCATTTTCTTATGATATTGTTATACATGACATGACATAAACGCTTGTAGGGGTAACTTGTCCTAATTCAAAAGCAAAGATAATTTTTCCTCCATTTCCTTTTGCTAGTCAAGTTGAAAAATGGCCACCAAAATGTTCATTCAAACTTAAACATTCCTGAAGGTGGGGTTAAAAAAAAGCATTCCCATGATTGCTGCTGGTTAGTAAAGAGCATGCTGCATACTTATTTTATGGGCTTATTTGGACCAATCAGAATCACAAGTTCACCTTATAATATCAAAAATACTAAACTGCACACATCATAGGCAAAGTGTACCAACTGTGATACTCATTTTCTTCTTCTGCCTAAGGCTTAATTTGAAAAAGTATCCAACAAGAAACAAGGTAATTGAATTTATGCTCTATTAAAAAATAAATACACAACCGTAGATTCATCAATAAACAAAAATTATAAAGCACACACTGCTCCACCAGGTAAGCTTTGAACTTTATTGTGTTCACGACCGGAGTTTACAAAGAGAATTATCCTCTTGGTCTACTTAAACTGAAATAGTCCTATTTTGAATGAATATGCATTGCAACAATTTTTCCATTTGAATGAATGTGCATTGCAACAAATTTTCCATGTGACTGAATGTTGCATTGCAACAAGTTTTCCATTTGAATGAATGTGCATTGCAACAAGTTTTCCATTTGAATGAATGTTGCATTGCAATAACTTTTCCATTTGGTTTGGAATTGATGGATTTTGTTTTTATATTAATCCAACATGAATTCTGCATTTCTAATTATGTTGGACTGGATTATTGGGTCAATTCAGTGCACTGAGAAGAAAATGATATCATTGGAAATTTTCAGTAGTCTCAGTGTATATCAGGTTTTGTAGGACATGTCATTTGGAATGTACATTTTGAGGAAATTTAGGATGTATAAATGTAAGTATATTTGTTATAATTCTTATTACTAGCTAAAGAAGAAACAATTATTACTAGCTAAAGATACATATTTGTGCCCTGTCACATGCATGTCACTGTTGGAGGGACCACAGCAATAACATGTGTCATAAAGCTTAACATTGTATCAAAATAGTTACATGGGGAAAATTTCAAAGCAGCTTTTGTGTGACAGTCCATTTAGCAAATGGAAATAATAGTTTCATCATCCAGGCATTTTGACAGATTTGAAAAATGTACATCTTTAAAAAATATGCAATGGCACTTGGCATCAGTATTTTCAATGCTACATTTTTTAGAAAACCCTAGTGAGCATTGGTCATAGTCTGTATCATTCTATTTGTGAAAAGATAAAAAATTTTGTCCTAAATTAGTTTTAATGATATGAATGGCATTTTCAGTTAACATTATGAATATCACATTCATACATGTACTTGTTTTAAGCACAATGTTGTGCAATATCAAGGTGTTAAGTATCATAAATTACTGCACATTTCTGACTGTAAAGTTCAAGGAGACAAAAATAAGAGATTACTAAATAGCCATACATTTAGATACAAATGTCTGCTCAAAATATACAATTTATTTTGTTACATTTCTAAGGGCAGTTGTGACTAGAATGTGCAGAAGCTGTTAATACTGTTAATACTGGCCTTCCACCCACCCCTTTTGCCTCTAGGTTGATCCCTTTATCTTTGTTGTTTTTATAGGTCCCTTGATAACTTGCACCCTTGTGGTCAAACCCCATTGTGGGCGAGTTATCAAGGGAGTGGTGTATAATGAAACTTTTTTAAAAAAAACTTTACCATATATTCTTGCTTAGAAATCAATTCTAACTACAAACATAAACCCATATCTGCTGTCACATATTGTTCCAGCAGATCAGAGTCTGTGTTTGCTTTAATGACCCAGCTCTGTCAGCACTTTATAAATTGGCAGATTGAGGTTTCTGGAATTAGCAAGTTGGATTTGACTGGTAGCAAGTTGTAATAGTAGTATTGATTGCTACTTACTTGTACTCTGTTTACACTTAGATTTTGCATAGCCAAAAAAATACATCCTGGACTGCTTTAGATTTAAATGTACATGTTAGCATGCATAGTGTATTCAGTTCTGTCAGCTTTGACCCACAGACATTTAGATGTGTTGATATTTGCCAGCTTTGCTCCAACCAAATTGGCATTTCTATATTTGTTTCCAAGATGTTACTTAGAGAGTACCAGCTCATGAAATTTTGCAGAATGGAAAATGCATATTGACCAAAATGATTCTTAAACCATCTGCAGATTAATTCAAACATGCAACTTTTTTTTAATACAAGCTCTTGTAGGCCATTTTCTTTTGGTTCACAATGTCACCAGGTGAAATTTTAGCCTAAACAATATATATGTATTATATAATTAATTGAACTGAAGATTTGTTCTTACTCTTAAAAATGTTTTAAATTATTTTGTGTAGGAATCTGTAAAACATGTATAATGAACACTGTTGCATTTGCATGTAACTATCAAATATACTTTGAACTAATGTATTCTTCTTAAAATTTGATTGGTTAATCTGATGGATAAAAATGTTGAATGTAGTTTACAATCACATCAAAGTGTGCAGGTTTAAATATTACTTTTTTCTTGATACATAACATTGTAAACCTTCGAAACAGTCCAAAACAGGAAAAATTTGGAAACCAACCTCCTTCTCTAGAATTCTCACAGTAATACTATGAATTGGTTCAGAAATTTTATCTGAATCCATCCTCCATGAACATATGGAAAGTCACAATTCCACAGGTGAGTGACAAATACTTCAATTACTATCAATGGAATTGTTTATAATAATTACTTTATTCAGATAGAAACTGTTAATTTATTTGTGTTGGGTAATTAAACAGACATTACTAACAATTTTTAAAAAAATATTTGAAAATTATGATTTATATTTTTAGTGAAATCCACTAAAATTGGCATCCAACAAAGTGAATTGACAGATTTTAGGTTAAAGACTCAACCTACTCATTGCTTCTTCAGTAAAACCAGGTTCAACCAAGTCAGGGAAATGTTTGGATAATGGGTAGTGTCACATGCATGTTGTCTTGAGAGATCGTGCTTTTGTTGCAGTCTGTGGTTGTTAATTCAGATAGTAGAAATGAGAAGGTAAATATAAAGTCATCATTTCAAACTCACTTTCACCCAGACTGATGTTTTTGGAAAACATTGCTAACTCTACCTTGTTACAGTAACACTGTTATCTGTTCTTTTTTTCTAATACAAAGATGAACCCATCTGGAGTAGTTACTTGGTAGATTTGAAATATCTTTATTTAATCCAATTATTTAATCCAATTCAAAGCTTCATTTTAATTAGTAAGTGTATATATACCATTCAATTAACATGTGGGACTCTATCTCCACTGTAGTGTCAAGTTATTCTGTGTGGCAGAAATGAATTGAAATTTTGTTAAGTGTCGTATTTCTACCAAGTTTTGATGGTGCATAATATGCAATAGAAATGATTTGAATTACCTTGGCACAACCTTAGCTATGTCCTCTTGGGTTGTGCAATGCTGAGTAACTTACATGAATATACAGGACTTTTTAAAAAAAATTTAGGTAAAATTTTTCTGTATTTTATTGTTGTTGTTTTATCCATTGTTTCTTGTTTTTTTACACATGTATATTAAACCAGAGTTTATGCAACTGCTTATAATAAGCACATAACTACACATCGACCTTGATCTGAATTGGCCTTTAAATTTAATTCATACCCTTTTAAAAAATTTTTGCAACATTAATCCATAAAATAAAATGTTGGGACATACAAAGAACTTTGTTCTTATAAATAGTTTTTAAATTTAAGTTCGTGAAGAAAATTGTTACTTTTAATGATAAAAATGATTATAAAAGGTGAATGAAAAATTACACATTAGTGTTCCGATTGTTGCACTCATGAAAAGTATGGACCATATTTTGATGTTGCATGTTCCAGCAGATCTGGGCTTGCGCTGTTTTCAGTTAGTGCCATGCCTTATACACAACGATCCATTTTGCGTCTTTCTTACTTTTGGGATGCATGTGTTATACTTTGTGCAATTGGTGTGGTATATAATAAACATCTTTTGATTTAATGACTATTTTCACTTCAACACCCTTAGTTTTACTTAGTGTTGTTGTTATTGTCTTGTAGTTTTACATCATTTTCTTATGATGTTGTTATACATGACATGACATAAACTCTTGTAGGGGTAACTTGTCCAAATTCATAAGCAAAGATAATTTTTCCTCCATTTCCTTTTGCTAGTCAAGTTGAAAAATGGCCACCAAAATGTTCATTAAACTTAAACATTCCTGAAGGTGGGGTTAAAAAAAAGCATTCCCATGATTGCTGCTGGTTAGTAAAGAGCATGCTGCATACTTATTTTATGGGCTTATTTGGACCAATCAGAATCACAAGTTCACCTTATAATATCAAAAATACTAAACTGCACACATCATAGGCAAAGTGTACCAACTGTGATACTCATTTTCTTCTTCTGCCTAAGGCTTAATTTGAAAAAGTATCCAACAAGAAACAAGGTAATTGAATTTATGCTCTATTCAAAAATAAATACACAACCGTAGATTCATCAATAAACAAAAATTATAAAGCACACACTGCTCCACCAGGTAAGCTTTGAACTTTATTGTGTTCACGACCGGAGTTTACAAAGAGAATTATCCTCTTGGTCTACTTAAACTGAAATAGTCCTATTTTGAATGAATATGCATTGCAACAATTTTTCCATTTGAATGAATGTGCATTGCAACAAATTTTCCATGTGACTGAATGTTGCATTGCAACAAGTTTTCCATTTGAATGAATGTGCATTGCAACAAGTTTTCCATTTGAATGAATGTTGCATTGCAATAACTTTTCCATTTGGTTTGGAATTGATGGATTTTGTTTTTATATTAATCCAACATGAATTCTGCATTTCTAATTATGTTGGACTGGATTATTGGGTCAATTCAGTGCACTGAGAAGAAAATGATATCATTGGAAATTTTCAGTAGTCTCAGTGTATAGCAGGTTTTGTAGGACATGTCATTTGGAATGTACATTTTGAGGAAATTTAGGATGTATAAATGTAAGTATATTTGTTATAATTCTTATTACTAGCTAAAGAAGAAACAATTATTACTAGCTAAAGATACATATTTGTGCCCTGTCACATGCATGTCACTGTTGGAGGGACCACAGCAATAACATGTGTCATAAAGCTTAACATTGTATCAAAATAGTTACATGGGGAAAATTTCAAAGCAGCTTTTGTGTGACAGTCCATTTAGCAAATGGAAATAATAGTTTCATCATCCAGGCATTTTGACAGATTTGAAAAATGTACGTCTTTAAAAAATATGCAATGGCACTTGGCATCAGTATTTTCAATGCTACATTTTTTAGAAAACCCTAGTGAGCATTGGTCATAGTCTGTATCAATTTTTTTGTGAAAAGATAGAAAAATTTGTCCTAAATTAGTTTTAATGATATGAATGGCATTTTCAGTTAACATTATGAATATCACATTCATACATGTACTTGTTTTAAGCACAATGTTGTGCAATATCAAGGTGTTAAGTATCATAAATTACTGCACATTTCTGACTGTAAAGTTCAAGGAGACAAAAATAAGAGATTACTAAATAGCCATACATTTAGATACAAATGTCTGCTCAAAATATACAATTTATTTTGTTACATTTCTAAGGGCAGTTGTGACTAGAATGTGCAGAAGCTGTTAATACTGTTAATACTGGCCTTCCACCCACCCCTTTTGCCTCTAGGTTGATCCCTTTATCTTTGTTGTTTTTATAGGTCCCTTGATAACTTGCACCCTTATGGTCAAACCCCATTGTGGGTGAGTTATCAAGGGAGTGGTGTATAATGAAACTTTTTTTAAAAAAAAACTTTACCATATATTCTTGCTTAGAAATCAATTCTAACTACAAACATAAACCCATATCTGCTGTCACATATTGTTCCAGCAGATCAGGGTCTGTGTTTGCTTTAATGACCCAGCTCTGTCAGCACTTTATAAATTGGCAGATTGAGGTTTCTGGAATTAGCAAGTTGGATTTGACTGGTAGCAAGTTGTAATAGTAGTATTGATTGCTACTTACTTGTACTCTGTTTACACTTAGATTTTGCATAGCCAAAAAAATACATCCTGGACTGCTTTAGATTTAAATGTACATGTTAGCATGCATAGTGTATTCAGTTCTGTCAGCTTTGACCCACAGACATTTAGATGTGTTGATATTTGCCAGCTTTGCTCCAACCAAATTGGCATTTCTATATTTGTTTCCAAGATGTTACTTAGAGAGTATCAGCTCATGAAATTTTGCAGAATGGAAAATGCATATTGACCAAAATGATTCTTAAACCATCTGCAGATTAATTCAAACATGCAATTTTTTTTTAATACAAGCTCTTGTATGCCATTTTCTTTTGGTTCACAATGTCACCAGGTGAAATTTTAGCCTAAACAATATATATGTATTATATAATTAATTGAACTGAAGATTTGTTCTTACTCTTAAAAATGTTTTAAATTATTTTGTGTAGGAATCTGTAAAACATGTATAATGAACACTGTTGCATTTGCATGTAACTATCAAATATACTTTGAACTAATGTATTCTTCTTAAAATTTGATTGGTTAATCTGATGGATAAAAATGTTGAATGTAGTTTACAATCACATCAAAGTGTGCAGGTTTAAATATTACTTTTTTCTTGATACATAACATTGTAAACCTTCGAAACAGTCCAAAACAGGAAAAATTTGGAAACCAACCTCCTTCTCTATAATTCTCACAGTAATACTATGAATTGGTTCAGAAATTTTATCTGAATCCATCCTCCATGAACATATGGAAAGTCACAATTCCACAGGTGAGTGACAAATACTTCAATTACTATCAATGGAATTGTTTATAATAATTACTTTATTCAGATAGAAACTGTTAATTTATTTGTGTTGGGTAATTAAACAGACATTACTAACAATTTTTAAAAAAATATTTGAAAATTATGATTTATATTTTTAGTGAAATCCACTAAAATTGGCATCCAACAAAGTGAATTGACAGATTTTAGGTTAAAGACTCAACCTACTCATTGCTTCTTCAGTGAAACCAGGTTCAACCAAGTCAGGGAAATGTTTGGATAATGGGTAGTGTCACATGCATGTTGTCTTAAGAGATCGTGCTTTTGTTGCAGTCTGTGGTTGTTAATTCAGATAGTAGAAATGAGAAGGTAAATATAAAGTCATCATTTCAAACTCACTTTCACCCAGACTGATGTTTTTGGAAAACATTGCTAACTCTACCTTGTTACAGTAACACTGTTATCTGTTCTTTTTTTCTAATACAAAGATGAACCCATCTGGAGTAGTTACTTGGTAGATTTGAAATATCTTTATTTAATCCAATTCAAAGCTTCATTTTAATTAGCAAGTGTATATATACCATTCAATTAACATGTGGGACTCTATCTCCACTGTAGTGTCAAGTTATTCTGTGTGGCAGAAATGAATTGAAATTTTGTTAATGTCGTATTTCTACCAAGTTTTGATGGTGCATCATATGCAATAGAAGAGATTTGAATAACCTTGGCACAACCTTAGCTATGTTCTCTTGGGTTGTGTACTGCTGAGCAACACTTAAATGAATATGCAGGAATTTTAAAAAAATTTAGGTAAAATTTTTCTGTATTTTATTGTTTTATCCTTTGATAGTTTCTTGTTTTTTACACTTGTATATTAAACCAGAGTTTATGCATCTGCTTGCATATAATAAGCACATACATCGACCTTGATCTGAATTGGCCTTTAAATTTTTTAATTCATATCCTCTTAAATTCTTTTGCAACATTTATCCAATAATAAAATGTTGGGACATACAAAGAACTTTGTTCGTATTAATGGTTTTCAAATTTAAGTTCCTAAAGAAAATTATGATTATTATTGTTACTTTTAATGATAAAAATGATTATAAAAGGTGAATGAAAAATTACACATTAGTGTGCTGAATGTTGCACTCATGGAAAGTATGGACCATATTTTGTTGTGCCAGCAGATCTGGGTTTGCGCGGTTTTCAGTTAGTGCCATGCCTTATACACAACTAACCATTTTGCATCTTTCTTACTTTTGGGATGCATTCATTATACTTAGTGCAATTGGTGTGGTGTATAATAAACATCTTTTGATTAATGGCTATTTTCACTTCAATACCCTTAGTTTTACTTAGTGTTGTTGCTCTTGTCTTGTAGTTTTACATCATTTTCTTATGATGTTGTTATACATGACATTACATAAAACCCTTGTAGGGGTAACTTGTCCAAATTCATACACCCAAGATAATTTTTCCTCCATTTCCTTTTGTGAGTCAAGTTGAAAAATGGCCACCAAATTGTTCATTCAAACTTAAACATTCCTGAAGGTGGGGTTAAAAAAGCATTCCCATGATTGCTGCTGGTCAGTAGAGAGGATGCTGCCTACTAATTTCATGGGCTTTTTTGGACCAATCAGAATCACAAGTTCACATGTTGTAAAATCAAATATTCAACCACACACATTATAGGCAAAGTGTACCAACTGTGATCTGTGATAACTCATTTTCTTATTCTGCTTTTGGGGCCCTGAGTGGTCTAAGGCGCTGTCCGTTACAGATCATTGCCATCTCACCTCTGCGTGTGTTCGAGTCTAGGATTCGGCTAATGTAGATATGTGAGAAAGCTTGCCAGTAGCTTCTTGTTGGTCGGTGGTTCTTTCTGGTGATTTCCCTTTTTTCTTCCTCCACCATTAATACTGGCCGCCATGAATAGCCTATCGTGAGCTGAAAAATGGCATTAAGCCCAACAACAAACTTATTCTGCTTAAGGCTTAATTTGAAATAGCATCCAACAAGAAACAAGGTAATTGAATTTATGCTCTATTCAAAAATACACAACCATAGATTGATCAATAAACAAAAATTATAAAGCACACACTTCACCACCAGGCAAGCTTTGAACTTTATTGTGTTCACGACTTGAGTTTACAAAAAGATATATCATCTTGGTCTTCTAAAACTTAAATTGAGTCCTATTTGGAATGAATGTGCATTGCAACAAGTTTTCCATTTGAATGAATGTGCATTGCAACAAGTTTTCCATTTGAATGAATGTGCATTGCAACAAATTTTCCATTTGAATGAATGTGCATTGCAACAAGTTTTCCATGTGACTGAATGTTGCATTGCAACAAGTTTTCCATTTGAATGAATGTGCATTGCAACAAATTTTCCATTTGAATGAATGTGCATTGCAACAAGTTTTCCATGTGAATGAATGTTACATTGCAACAAATTTTCCATTTGAATGAATGTGCAGTGCAACAAATTTTCCATTTGAATGAATGTGCATTGCAACAACTTTTCCATGTGACTGAATGTTGCATTGCAACAAGTTTTCCATTTGAATGAATGTGCATTGCAACAAGTTTTCCATTTGAATGAATGTTGCATTGCAATAAATTTTCCATTTGAATGAATGTGCATTGCAACAACTTTTCCATTTGAATGAATGTGCATTGCAACAACTTTTCCATTTGGTTTGGAATTGATGGATTTTGTTTTTATGTTGATCCAACTGAATTCTGCATTTCTAATTATGTTGGACTGGATTATTGGGTCAATTCAGTGCACTGAGAAGAAAATGATATTGGAAATTTACAGTAGTCTCAGTGTATATCAGGTTTTGTAGCACATGTCATTTGGATGGGCAGAACTAAGAATGTACATTTTGAGGAAATTTAGGATGTATAAATGTAAGTATATTTGTTACAATTCTTATTACTAGCTAAAGGAGACACAAGTCTTATTACTAGCTAAAGATACATGTTTATGCCCTGTCACTTGCATGTCACTGTTGGAGGGACCACAGCAAAAACATGTATCCTAAAGCTTAACATTTAATAAATAAAAATAATTTGGGGAAAATTTCAAAGCAACTTTTGTGTGACAGTCCATTTAGCAAGTGGAAATAATACTGTTTTATCATCCTGGCATTTTGACAGGTTTGTAAAAAGTATGTCTATAAAAAAATAAGCAATGGCACTTGGCATCCGTTTTCTTTTCAATGCTACATTTTTTTATAAACCCTAGTGAGCATTGGTCATAGTCTGTATCATTGTATTTGTGAGAAGATAAAAATATTTTTCCTATATAAGTTTTAATGATCTGAATAGCATTTTCACTTATTGCACCTTACGTGTTGACATTACGAATATTAGGAATTTCTAAGTTTCTGACTCATTCACATCATTAACTTCACCTATATTTTCAAGTGGATTAAATAGCTTGTTCATTCGCAAACAAATCTAATCAACCAAAACCTAAAGCAGCTAATACATGAATGTCCATGGTTTTTTACAAAGTAGTTCCTAATGTACCATACTATGTTTAGGCACAATGTTGTGCAATATCAAGGTGTTAAGTATCATAAATTACTGCACATTTCTGACTGTGTAAAGTTCATGGAGACAAAAATAAGAGATTAATAAATAGCCATATATTTAGATACAAATGTCTACTAAAATTATGCAATTTATTTTGTTACATTTCTAAGGGCAGTTGCAACTAGAATGTGCACTCACATTGAGAAGCTGTTAATACTGGCCATCCACCTACCCCTTTTGCCTCTACCTTGATCCCTTTGTTAACTTTGTTGTTTTTATAGGTCCCTTGATAACTTGCACCCTCGCTTATAACATGGTTTTTGGACCCCATTGTGTGTGAGTTATCTAGAAAGTGGTGAATAATGAAACTTTTTTAAAAAAATATGTGTACATAAATACTTAGAAATCAATTCTAACTACAAATAACATAAACCCATATTGTTCCAGCAGATGAGTCTATGTTGTTTGCTTTAATGACCCAGCTCTGTCAGCACTTTATCAAATGGCAGATCAGGGTTTCTGGAATTAGCAGTTGGATTTGACTGGTAGCAAGTTGTAATAGTAGTATTGATTGCTACTTACTTGTACTCTGTTTACACTTAGTAGATTTTGCTTAGCCAAAAAAACACATCCTGGACTGCTTTAGATTTAAATGTATGTTAGCATGCATAGTGTATTCAGTTCTGTCAGCTTTGCCCCACAGACATTTAGATGTTGATATTTGCTAGCTTTGCTCCAGCCAAATTGGCTTTTCTATATTTGTTTCCAAGATGTTACTTTGAGAGTACCAGGTCATGAAATTTTGCAGAATGGAAAATGCATATTGACAGATATGATTCTTAAACCATCTACAGATTAATTCAAACATGCAACTTTTTTTTAATACAAGCTCTTGTAGGCCATTTTCTTTTGGTTCACAATGTCACCAGGTGAAATTTTAGCCTAAACAATATATTATATAATTAATTGAACTGAAGATCATGTTTTAAAATCTTTGGTGTAGGAATCGTGAAACATTTATAATGAACACTGTTGCATGTAACTATCAAATATACTTTGAACTAATGTATTTTTCTTAAAAATTTGATTGGTTAATCTCTGAATTGGTTAAAAATTTGATTGGTTAATCTCTGAATTGGTTAAAAAATTGATTGGTTAATCTCTAAAAATGTTGAATGTAGTTTAAGATCACATCAATCAAGGTTTAAATATTTCTTTCTTGATACATAACATTGAAACAGAACAAAACAGGACAAATTTGGAAACCAACCATGTCTTCATAGAATCCTCACAGTAATACTATGAATCACAATCCATTCTCCATGAACATATGGAAATAAGTAAATTCCACAGGTGAGTGACAAATACTTAAATCACTATCAATGGAATTGTTTATAATAATTACTTTATTCAGATAGAAACTTTCAATTTATTTGTATTGGGTAATTAAACAGACATTTATTGCTAACAATTTTTTAAAAATATTTGAAAATCATGATTTATATTTTTAGTGAAATCTACTAAAATTAGCATCCAACAATCAAATTGAGTTTTTAGGGTAAAGTCTCTACCTACTCATTGTTTCAGTGAAAGCATGATTCAACCAAGTCAGGGAAATGTTTGGATAATGGGTAGTGTCACATGCATGTTGTCTTAAGAGTTTATGTGCTTTTATTGCAGTATGAGGTTTTTAATCGGTTTTTAGTAGAAATGAGAAGGTAAATATGAAGTGTATTCATTTCACCAACTCACTTTCACCCAGACTGATGTTTTTGAAAACATTGCTAACTCTACCATGTTACGGTAACACTGTTATCTGTATCTGTTCTTTTTTTCTAATACAAAGATTAACCCAACAAGAGTAGTTATTTGGTAGACTTGAAATATCCTTATTTAATCCAATTAAAAGATTTATTTTAATTAGCAAGTGTGTATATATATATATATATATATATATATATATATATATATATATATATATATATATATATATATATATATATATATATATATATATATATATTCAATTAACATGTGGTACTCTATCTCCACTGTAGTGTCAAGTTATTCTGTGTGGCAGAAATGAATTGAAATTTTGTTAAGTCATATTTCTACAAAGTTTTGATGGTGCACTATAAGCAATAGAAATGATTTGAATAACCCTGGCACAACCTTAGCTATGTTCTCTTGGGTTGTGCACTGCTGAGTAACACTTACATGAATATCCAGGAATTTTTTAAAAAAATTAGTTGAAATTTTTCTTTATTTTACTATTATATTCTTTAACAGTTTCTAGTTTATTACATATGTATATTAAACCAGATTTTGTGCATCTGCTTGCATATAATAAGCACATAACTACATGCAGCATCGACCTTGATCTGAATCAGCATTATTTTTTTAATTCATACCCTCTTAATTGTTTTGCAACATTAATCCATAACATAAAATGTTGGGACATACAAAGAACTTTGTTCTTATTAATGGTTTTCAAATTTAAGTTCCTAAAGAAAATTGATTATTGTTACTTTTAATGATAAAAATGATTATAAAAGGTGAATGAAAAATTAAACATTACAGAGTGCTGATAGTTGCACTCATGAAAAGTATGGACCCTATTTTGATGTCACATGTGCCAGCAGATCTGGGTTTGCGCTGTTTTCAGTTAGTGCCATGCCTTATACACAACTAACCATTTTGAGTCTTTCTTTTAGGATGCATGCGTTATACTTAGTGCAATTGGTGTGTTGTATAATAAACATCTTTTAATTTAATGACTATTTTCACTTCAATACCCTTAGTTTTACTTAGTGTTGTTGTTCTTGTCTTGTAGTTTTGCACCATTTTTCTTATGATGTTGTTATACATAACATAAACCCTTGTGGTGGTAACTTGTTCAAATTCAAACAGCCAAGATAATTCTTCCTCCATTTCCTTTGGTGAGTCCAGTTGAAAAATGGCCACCAAAATGTTCATTCAAAATTAAACATTCCTGAAGGTATGGTTAAAAAAGCATTCCCATGATTGCTGCTGGTCAGTAAAGAAAATGCTGCCTACTAATTTCATGGGTTTATTTGGACCAATCAGAATCACAAGTTCACATATAATATAAAAATACTAAAAAGCCCACATTATAGGCAAAGTGTACCAACTGTGATACTCATTTTCTTTTTCTGCTTAAGGCTTAATTTAAAAAAGCATCCAACAATAAATGAGGTAATTAAATTTATGCCTTATTAAAAAATACACAACCATAGATTCATCAATAAACAAAAATTATAAAGCACACACTGCACCATTCAGCAAACTGAACTTTATCGTGTTCTCGACAGGAGTTTACAAAAAAATTGTTGTCTTGGTCTACTTAAACTGAAATTGAGTCCTATTTTGAATGAATGTTGCATTGCAACAACTTTTCCATTTCAATGAATGTGCATTGCAACAACTTTTCCATTTTGAATGAATGTGCATTGCAACAGCTTTTCCATTTGAATGAATGTGCATTATTTGGTTTGGAATTGATGGATTTTGTTTAATGTTGATCCAACTGAATTCTGCATTTTTTATTTATGTGGGACTGGATTATTGGTCAATTCAGTGCACTAAGAAGAAAGTGATATTGAAAATTATACTCCAGTAGTTTCAGCGTATATCAGGTTTTGTAGGACATGTCATTTGGATTTGCAGAACTAAGAATGTACATTTTGAGGAAATTCAGGATGTATAAATGTGAGAGAAATTTGTTACACTTCTTATTACTAGCTAAAGAAGACACATGTTAAGCCCTGTCATTTGCATGTCACTGTTGGAGGGACCACAGCAATAACATGTATCATAAAGCTTAACATTGCGTCAAAATAGTTACATGGGGAAAATTTCAAAGCAGCTTTTGTGTGACAGTCCATTTAGCAAATGGAAATATTACTGTTTCAGCATCCTGGCTTTTTGACAGATTTGTAAAATGTATGTCTATAAAAAATAAGCAGTAGCACTTGGCATCAGTTTAGTTTAGTTCATTCACAAACAAATCTAATCAACCAAAACCTAAAGCAGCTAATACATGAATGTCCATGGTTTTTTACAAAGTAGTTCCTAATGTACCATACCATGTTTAGGCACAATGTTGTGCAATATCAAGGTGTTAAGTATCATAAATTACTGCACATTTCTGACTGTGTAAAGTTAATGGAGACAAAAGTAATAGAGATTACTAAATAGCCATATATTTAGATATAAATGTCTGCTAAAAATTTTTGTTTCCATAAAGGCAATTTTGACTAGAATGTGCACTCACATTGAGAAGCTCTGTTAATACTGGCCATCTGTATTTTGTATAACTGAACTTTTAGCAGTATAGACCCAGTTATGTGCTGTCACCTAGGTTTCTGCTCTGCTTGCTTAAGTCTAGACAAAATAGAATGGACCCAGATGTTATAAACTAGGAGACCAAAGTAAGTCCAGTTTGTTGTTCGGGTGCATGTTAGTCACTGACTAATGCAGTGAAAGATAAATGAATTAGATTTGAGAAAAGATGAAAACAGAATGTTGATGCATTTTGAAAAATTTCATAAAATGTCCTACTGAATTTCTGGATGATTTCAAATGGCAGTGACATGAGAAATACCATTACAAGCATGGAGACATCATTTGAAATGACTTGGGTATGTTGTTGAGTTTTTTTCCAGTTATAAACTTGTATCATATCTAGCACCAATGCACCACCAAGCCCCCCCTCTCCATTTGCCCATGCACTGCCTGTCTAAATTTTTACTTTAATTTCCAGTAAATACTGTTTATAAGGGTAGTGCACATTCTCTTAGGAATTTGTCCGCTTAGCTAGGTATGCAGCTTAAAAAAAGGTACACCCAGATTTTGTTGTACGAGGTTTGAAGAGATTTAATGTTACCTACTTCTTGAACAGTTGCTGTTCTGTATAAGGTAAGGAGAAGTTTGTATAATACTTATTCTGGTTAAGAAACAGTGCATTTCTGAAGTTATAATCAGAATTTTATTGAATTTAATTTCTTTTCCTAATAATTTGCCAATGTTAAAGAAAGGCTCTTGCAAACATTTTAGTTTTTTTGTCCATTCAGAATTGTAGTAACATTAATGCCTTCCTCTTTCATCTTAGACTGCAGTAACATAGATGTAACCATGTCTGGTATACTGTGCAACAAAAATAGGTCATTAATACCTGTTCAGCTATAAAAGAGTATATAATTTGCCATCGGTCAAAGACTGCTATACGAGGTTTTTAACCAGAGTTGAGAGATTTTGCTAGAGAAGTTTAAATAAAGATACTTCACAAAGAAAAACACTTTTTGAAACATTCTCAGCATAAAATAAGCTCAAGCAAGAGAAATTTCAACATTATATAAATTCCCTATTAAGTTAAGAAATAATTACAAGCATCAAGCAAATGTTGTAGCATTTTGATCTTGTGGTTCAGTTTTAAGTTAATTTAATATAAAATTGACCAATCAAATGTCAAAGGTCTAGACATAACTGAAATTGGGAACAGATCAACACAAGTTGCACTTCCTAACAACTACATTGGATAGCATGTAGGTCATCAGAGAGTTAACATTCAGCTGTATACAGTGCAAAAATTTTAATCAGAGGTCATCAAGAGAACAAATAACATTAAAATAATGGGAGTTAAAATCTCAACTAGTTACAACTATATATGGCCTCTCTCCCATCCCATCCCATCCCATCCCATTTTTTTTTGGGGGGGGACCAGCCTTAGTGTGCCAGATTTTTCCTCTCAGGGTTAAATTTAAAAGGTTCTTTTTAAAATCAACTTTACAGGAGTAGTGAAATAGTCATTTTTCTTGAAACTTTGTTCCAAGAAATTAAATTCCTGTTTTCATCCAATATTAAATTTCACGATTTGTTAAATCTTAAATAATCTTAAATTTTAAATAATGACCTGTGTTATGCCACTTAAGCTCTTTAGTAACGACTAACCAAACTATAATCCAGTAATTATTTAATACTCTATGAATTTCATTTAGTCACATAGTATAAATCCATTGTGACAAACTGTGAACACCAAAACAAACCTGCCAAAAGAAATGAGTGTTCAATGCTTTCTGAGCTCTTCATAATCCATAACATCTTTAATCCTTTCCAATATTACGTGTACTACAATTGTACTTTTTATGTTATTGTCTATCAAATCAACAATTGGATAGCCATGATCACCAGCACAAGTCAGTTAAATTATTTGATTGCAGGAAATCTTGACCACATATTCCACTAATGGCAAATTCTGTATTTAAAAGAATGGGGGATCAGAATTCAGCTACTTTAAATAAGTTGGAAATCTCAATAAGTGGTTTGAGACACAGAAGCTGTCCATCATCTCAGAACAAAGACCCTTCCAGCCAGGAGGTCCACATGTATGAGATTAGGGGTCTGCTCTAATTCCAGTGAGCAGTGAGGACCCTTATCTGCTAGTTCCCAGCAACCTTGACCTTTAGATGCTAATTTTGTACCCAAAGTTTTCAAAAACTTTTACCATATGCACCATTACTAATTAACTATGGCCTCTTGGTATTCTAAGATTATACACCCAGAAGAGCCTCAATAACAAACTCTGGCCTCTTGGTGTTCCAAGACTACATCCTGTAGAGCCTTAGTAACAAGCTATGGCCTTTTGTGTTCTAAGACTGTACATCCTGAAGAGCCTCAGTAACAAGCTTGGTGTTCTAAGACTGAACATCCAGAAGAGCCTCAGTAACAAGCTATGGGCCTCTTGGTGTTCTAAGACAGTACATCCTGAAGAGCCTCAATAACTAACTCTTGCCCCATAGTTTTTGTAAATGTTTCATACAACTTTCTAAGGCAAAAAGCCCTTGCTGGCAAGGAAAAACCCCACAGGATTTTTGTACTCATAAATTGGAGAGAGTGAAAACAAATGAAGCCAAAAGATTAATATTTGATACTAGTATGTAACAAAAAGATTCATTGTAGCAAAGGATGGTTGATTTGCTTTGAATCTACTAATTTTATACTCATTAATGGGTGTCCACTTTTCTCACATGCATCCCTACTTTTCACTTAGTATTCCTCCCATTCCCTCCATTTTCTGGTGAGTGAGGGTACAAGACTTAAAGGTCTACCTATAATTCTCAGCAGTTGCATTTGAATTTGATTCTTTTCTAAATGTAATGTTTCAGTGTGATGTAATGCAAGATGATGATTCATTTTCTTTCACATGAATTCTATATTTAAGTGGATGAAATTTAATTGTTGCTATTGCATTCATTAGGTTATGAATTGAAAATATTATTTTAGTAAAACAAGTTCAGTAAAGCTAACAAGAGCTATTTCTGTGATTGTATGGAATGAGGAGGTTTTGAACCATATACAATTTTTAATCTTTAATACCATGATAGTAATGATTAAATATTAATCTCTGTTGTTGATCAGAGCAATTATGACTCAATGCCTAGGTGGCTGGAAATGTTGAGCTTTTAAAATTTGTTAAACTTTTAATAAAATAAAACAATAATCTTCTTGTAAGGATGGACTAGACTGTATTTCAGGTTTGTTGGTACAGTGTTTCAGAGGTTTAATTTTTTTAAAACCCACTTTCAGGGTACAGCAGGTTCAGAAGCTGAGGCGGGTATGGAGATGTCGGAATTGGTGAACTATGTACAGCCAGTTCACTTTCATTCCTTTGATGCCTCAGAAAGTAAGTGCATCTTAACAACCCAGTTCACTGCTTTCAATATCAGTAAAACTTGACATTGTTAGTGCAAAGAGCAATCATCTTCTAATGAATGGTCTGTTCTTCATGGGAGTGTGTAACAAAGCCATAATGAATGTAACAGTAGTACACTGAACCTTTCAAGTGTTTCTACAGTGTTCTGTGTTAATTTGAAAACATTTACTGGACTAGTAAAATTTGAACTAAAATCTCTTTTAAATGTGAATAATAAAAACTTTTGTTGTAGTCTGGAACAAGTCAGGGGAATTTAAGTACAATTTCTGAATGGTTTCATTTGTGTGATTTTTGCAACCAGTTCACTATTATAAATAAAAAATACTTTGAAGGAATGCACTAATGTACTTATTCACTATCAGTTCACTAATAGTTAGGACTTTTAAAATTCCCTTACTAATTAACATGATAAAAAGCAGGTCTACTTTTATAGCAGATGTAATAATGCAAAAAACACTTCCACAACTTGCAGATCAAAACACAATTGTCACAAACTCATTCTCATAGAAACTAGTGAGCTTGCTTTGGCTAATTTGGTTCTCATTAGAAACTAGTAAATATCGATTTGGCTAACTCATTTCTCGTGAAAACTAATGGACATCGCTTTGGCAGTTGATTAACCACTTTTTTGTTTGAATGCAAGAGGGCATATGATACTTATGCTGATTACACTAAAACCAAATTAAAACATAAAATGGAAACATTTCAAGCAACAAGACTTTTGTAAGCATTACTGACATTTTCATTGATAACTATTTATTTATAGTGTGTTGCGAATTATTTTAAAAATAAAGACAATTTAAAAAATAACTTATTAAAAGTTGCCAATTTCAAAATGTTGAATCCAGATTTCCAGTGATTAACTATTTTTGATAAAGTTTGTGATATTAGCAAGGTTTCATTAACTGATTTTTCTTCAATTTTATTAATGTTCATGAATTGGGGATATATTGGGCGTGTATTTTCTATTAAACAAAATTGGATTCTCATCTGCCCCATTGTTATAAGCTGATTTGTGAGTTCTCCAGGTGCACTAAAATTAGACAGCAGCCCATAAAGATTCTGCTGGGTTGTAAAAGGAGGTGCAAGTAAATGTGAGTGTTTGAGCCAAACTGGGTTTGAGCAAATAAGTTTCAACTGCAATGGGAAAATCTGGTTTGTTAAAATATAACATACAAATTTGTCAATCTGGCACAAATTAATGTAATGATCATCACATTCTTTGTTTTCTTTTTCAGAAAAGAATAAAAGCTATGAAATTACCTCCTTTGTGGAGACACAAGCCACTGCCCTTCTGAAAGTATATCCAGTGGATTTTGTCAAGTATCCTGAAAATATTGAAAGTATTTTAGCTATCTCAGTGGCAAATACAAGCTGCCACCTGTCTAAATATAAAATTTGTTTCTTAGGTTTTTAAAGACACAGCAACACATTAAAGTAGAAAAGCTATAGGAGTAAAGTGCCTTGCCCAGAGAGACACTACAGATCTGGGCCACAGCCTTTGGCTGAGAGTTCAACACATTAATCAATATGCCACCATGGTTTGCCAGCTATATTGAGTGGCACTTACTGTTTAATGTGACTGAACATTGCCAAATTATCACTTAAAGAATGCCATAACTGATAGGATCATTAGATGTATTTTGGCTTACATCTCGGGTATAGCAAAAGGTTTTAATGCTTAATATTGTTTGTTATAAAAGAACCATTCATATTGGGTAATTAAATAACATACCCTACTATATTTCATATAACTTTTTCACCCTTTTTTTTTAATACGGTTAAGCAAAGACAACATATGTGGATGGTCCAATTAGTCGACAATTCAAGGAGATTGAGGTGAAACAAATAAATAATTTGCTGAATTATAATTGCCACTAATTATTGACTTGATTAAAATAAACTTGGACTATAACTATCAGTGATTCTCAGATATCTATATTCCTTTACATTTAGACTTTCACTGGTCACTTAGGAAACAGTTGCCAGGGGACCAAATGTACAAGTTTGTTTTTATGACCTACCATAAATTTGGAAGGGCACATAATATTACTAGTGTCCATACATCCCCTATTCATCCTTGAGTATATCCATATATCCCACCATTCATCCTTAAGTGTATCCATATATCCCACCATTCATCCTTAAGTGTATCCATATATCCCACCATTCATCCTTAAGTGTATCCATATATCCCACCATTCATCCTTAAGTGTATCCATATATCCCACCATTCATCCTTAAGTGTATCCATATATCCCACCATTCATCCTTAAGTGTATCAATACATCCTACCATTCATCATATAGCATATTCATACATCCCACCATTCATCCTTGAGTATATCCATATATCCCACCATTCATCCTTAAGTGTATCCATATATCCCACCATTCATCCTTAAGTGTATCCATACATCCTACCATTCATCATATAGCATATTCATACATCCCACCATTCATCCTTGAGTATATCCATATATCCCACCATTCATCCTTAAGTGTATCCATATATCCCACCTTTCATCCTTAAGTGTATCCATACATCCTATCATTCATCATATATCATATTTATACATCCCACCATTCATCCTTGAGTATATCCATATATCCCACCATTCATCCTTAAGTGTACCCATATATCCCACCATTCATCCTTAAGTGTATCCATACATCCTACCATTCATCATATAGCATATTCATATATCCCACCATTCATCCTTGAGTGTATCCATATATCCCACCTTTCATCCTTGAGTGTATCCATATATCCCACCTTTCATCCTTAAGTGTATCCATATATCCCACCATTCATCCTTAAGTGTATCCATATATCCCACCTTTCATCCTTGAGTGTATCCATATATCCCACCTTTCATCCTTGAGTATATCATATATCCCACCATTCATCCTTAAGTGTATCCATATATCCCACCATTCATCCTAAAGTGTATCCATATATCCCACCATTCATCCTTAAGTGTATCCATACATCCTACCATTCATCATATAGCATATTCATATATCCCACCATTCATCCTTGAGTGTATCCATATATCCCACCATTCATCCTTAAGTGTATCCATATATCCCACCTTTCATCCTTGAGTGTATCCATATATCCCACCTTTCATCCTTGAGTATATCCATATATCCCACCACTCATCTTTAAGTGTATCCATACATCCTACCATTCATCATATAGCATATTCATACATCCCACCATTCATCCTTGAGTGTATCGATATATCCCACCTTTCATCCTTAAGTGTATCCATATATCCCACCATTCATCCTTAAGTGTATCCATATATCCAACCATTCATCCTATAGCATATTCATACATCCCACCATTCATCCACATCCATACATTACACCACTCATCCTTCTGTGAACCATACATCCCACCTGGTTTTAGCTTGTTTTTAGGTCAAGAAATTCAAATGATGGTGATGCATTCACAAAAAACATTTCCAGGATGTTTATAAATAGCTACATGTAACATGATCATGAGTTCTACTGTTTCCTTAACCACCTAGCTATAACAAGAGACAACTGAGCAGGATCTACCCCAGGGGAACCAGAGTGGATTCCAGCAACTTTATGCCACAGGTAGGCTATGTCAGCACAATTTTGGCAACTTTATATCAAATAGGTCATGTTTGCAGATTGCTTGCTAAGAACTTGTTTTCTTTCAATTATATTTACAACAAAGTTTAACAATTTGTATTAAGTAATCTTGTATGACCCTTGTTGAGGAACTGAAGAACCTTGTTTGGGTGTGCACTGACATGATTGCAAGACAGTTTCAAGGATGGAACTTGGGACCACATGGAAATCGAGCAAGTATAACATCACAATAATTTTAATGACTACAGAATGGTACAAATTGTGAATGATAAGCAAGTCTTACATTATGAATTCTCTAGTGGACTAGTCACAACATTAACAATGTTAAAGTGTAAATTGTTAATCTAGGACATTTAATGGCAATCTGAATTACATGGAACTAGCAATTTATGAATCTTGTAATAATTTGTAAAAGAAAATTAATAAACCTCATAATTCTGTCATGATAGACCAGATTATGTGACTGAAATATTATTAATGAAGATTGAAACTTTTCACATAAATAGAGCTGTACATGTGATATGGGCATTCATTGCAAGTGCTGATGTTTGCACTAGCTAAATACTGCTGATTTTAATGTTAAAATGTGATTACATAATTTTGTTTATTTCAATATTTTGGGGGCAGAAGATTTATATCCAGTTAATGTTGGTTGTTGTTGTTGTAGGGTTTAACACCATTTTTCAGCACAAGATATACATGGCAGCCAGTATTAATGGTGGAGGAAGAACCCTGGAAAACACCTACCCACGAGAAGCTACTGGCAGGCTTTCTCACTTAACCATGATAGCCAAGTCTGGACTCAGAACTCACAGACAGAGGTGAGATAGCAGTGATCCATAACAGCCAGCACTACTCTGGGCCCCCAGTTAATGTTGGTGTTAAGAGTATAATGAAAATAAGTGACCGTTAGGTTTTGAATTGCTGTTCTTAAACTCAACATTATGTTGACAGTAAACATACTGCACAAGCAATGTCTCTAATTGCATAATGGCGGAAGTAATTTTACATCACATAACTGAGTGTACAGTGGGAGAAGATTTGTGAAAGAACAATACAGCTGGTATTGATACTGTAAAGTGTTTAATATAGCATTTAAAAAAATTGGATGATTTCTTGATAAAGATTTGACCAACATCTGATAGAAATGGCTATGTCCAGTATGCAGTAGTTTGAATGTTGTTGAAACATCCACTTCAGGATTGCATTGGAGTCAGTTAAGTGTGACGATCAGCTCTTACCTCATCCACTTTGAATGGTCTGGCTGTAATATGTTGTAAGGTGATTTAGACCTTTCATAACCCAGTTATAATAAACAGTTCTACCTATGCAAGTTCCTCAGTAAAATATGGTCCCTGATATAATATGGAGATGGTAATGGATCTCGTGCTGGATATGTGGTCCCTCGTATAACTTGGGGATAGTAATGAATTGTACTGGGTACATGGTCCCTGATATAATATGGAGATTGTAATCGATCCCATTATGCTGGATACATGGTCCCTGATATAACATGGGGATGGTAATGGATTCCATTATGATGGATACATGGTCCATGATATAACATGGGGATGGTAATGGATCCCATTATGATGGATACATGGTCCATGATATAACATGGGGATGATAATGGATCCCATTATGATGGATACATGGTCCATGATGCTGGATACATGTTTCTTTATATAACATGGGGATGGCAAAAATGAATCACATTACATTGGGTACATAGTCCATGATAAAACATGTTAATGGTAATGGATCACATGATTACTGGGTACATGTTCCATGATATAATATGGAGATGGTAATGGATAACATTATACAAGATACATGGTTTCTGGTATAACAGACACATAATGAATCACAATATAATGGGTACATGATCCCTAATAAAAAAATATTGTATAGAGAGTGCTACCTACATATTTGATTATATTGTGTTTGGCTTATAACTAAGGTCACTAGCTTTTAAATTTTACATTCTTCAGTGGGACTGAAAACAAAATTTTTCTGCCATAATATGTATTCTCTTCATTAAATAAACTACAGCAAGTTTTGAACAAGAGTTAGATTTATATTCTGATGGCATTGGTAAAATATGAATTAGTATATTGTCAATGATAATAGAAAGTTATTTATATTAAATTGTTTTTTAATTAATATCCAGTAGCCTTTTTAGTTTCCTTCATTGTGTGGTAACCAATGATGACATTCACTAGTTATTCAGCTTCACTGTTCACTAGTTCCCTAGTCCAGATTTCATCCCCTGAATCACATTGTAGTTAGCAAATAATTGGAGAATGTCCTGTGTCAGCATTAAAAAGTTGTAATGACCAGATAACTAGGCTCTTAGAACTCCTAGATTCATTTTTCCTGTTGCTGGGTTTCTAAAGTTGCTGAATGAACTCCATTAGTCCTCCAAGTTTATGTTCACTCCATGGTGGAAGTTCCTGATTTGGACTTGAGATTTATTACCAAGTCTCATCCTTAAGGGATTTCTTTCTCTTTGTGACTGGATAACAAAATAACATCATAGCAGGTTTCATAACAGTTAAGAAAAAAAAAAACTAAAACAATATTGATTTCGACTTGAAATTGTAAAATATAAGGGCTGTATTTATGCTTTTATGAAAAATATATCCCAACTTGACATTATCTTGTGATATATATTTTAACTGATCTATCATGGGATTGAACTTAAATTATGTGCTTGAAAACTTGAGATTATGAAATACTAAAGATGCATTTCAGTGTGAACTCAGGACCTAAGCTTTTCAGTTGCACTGATATCCATGCATTGTAGAACTTGTAATATTTTTCTTCCATTTATTTTCTAGTATTGTGAGAAAGCGCGTTTTGGCATTTTGACATGAATAAACTTTTTTGTAATAGCTATCCTTAAATCTTCCTTTTAAAACATCTTAACCAATGCAATTACAATTAAACATGAAAAACATCAAAATCCTCAAGTGTGTCATTGAAATCATTTATTATAGTCAGTCACCTTTTTATCTTCCCACCAAAAGTCAGCCAGTTTTTATCAAAGGTGGAAAAGTTTTGATCCCCAATAGACTGGGTTTTTGCTGGTTTCTGTAATGTTTTGATAGAATACCTAAATATACCATGTTTTTGTTTTTTATATAAAATTTTTTTACAAATATTCTTTTAATTTTCATAAGAGGTAGATTATTACTATTAAATTGCATGTATGGCAGACAGCCTTTAAAATTGTATTTTTTGGCCTACTGCTGGTAGAATCACATGTATGCAACAAACTACTATTGTCTTGTTTCTTTGCTATTAATCTACATTTGTATAGTGCAACCATGCCTACAAGACTGGCCTGTCAGAGGAACCACTTGTGGAAATTCACTTTATGAAAGAAAATGAGTGCATAAAATATTTGAAGCACATTAATTTACCTTATTTTGATTTGATTTTGGCTTATTGACTGAAAGCTAATAATCTGTTTCAGATGTTCTGGAATGCTGGGTGCCAGCTTGTAGCACTGAATTTCCAAACATTAGGTAAGTACTACCATATTTGCTTGTGTGTATACAGAACTTAAGAGAATAGACCCAGATTTGCCGTTCAGAATGTACAGGCAGCGCACATTCTACTTGGAATTTATTTTAATTGCAATCAGTTTTCATGGTTTAGTAAAAATGTTTTTTATTAATAAATGTTAAATTGGAAAGGGTTCCATTATCTTCACAGAATGATCACTGCTCATTAGGTATTTAAATTGATGGTTTATAGCTTCCATGAAATCCATGAAAATTGGTTGTCCACCAAGAAATATTCTGTTAGTAATTCTACTTATGTTTTCGTGTGAACAGCTTGGTAGGTGGGAGGTGAGGCCTTGAAATAAAATAAAATAAAATAAAAATAAACTTCATGGGTATGTGCTGTAGTAAAGACCCACCCCACCCCAAATCATTTCTAACCTGACTGGACATGTATCAATGCATATATCAGGGAGGTTCCCACACATTATTGATAAATTGGTAAATGGTCATGCATGATGATTACTTCTTTATTGTTACATGATGTGTTTAGTTATTATCTAACAATGTTAATGTCTTACATGTCATAAATGTTGGTTGCCTAAAGTTAAATTTTTTATTGAACAGTTGTATTAATGCAATATGTTCTTTGCAGCAACATTTTATTCTCAGATTAATAACATCAGATGACTTGCAATGAAACTTTCACCACTCTTTTCTGCCACAAGATGGCACTATTAAACTAAGATTTCTTGACTGGTTCTCTATTTAAAAAACTTGCTCTTGAAAAAAAATTTAAACTGGGAAACCAAAAAAATCAGATAAATATATGCTAGCTGTAGGAACAATTTGACAGTTACTTTACATTCTCATGACTGGTAAAAGAGGATCATAAGGCTTTCTTTATTTAACAATACTTGAATATAGTAATCCATGGTTATGCAATTTCCATAAGTTAATAGCACTAACACAAATCCTGTCATAAGGCAGAAGATTTTCATTTATATAGAAATTCATGTCACATCTTATCCTTAACTATACCATTAATAGACCAGAGGAACATATGGGTTATCTGTGAGCACAAGTCTTTTTTATCACTGTTCCTCCCAAACTACCTGGAGGATTGCCATGAAACTTTGTATGATTTTAAGTTGGACCTAAATGAAAATGGTTCTGATGTGGCATCCTGTATGGCTTGCTGTAGCAGCCATGATGAAAAATCTTGATGCTACTCATCTGGGATGGATGGTTGTATCAGCATGGCTTTTCATGGTTCATACAATCTTGAAAAATGAAAGAATTTGAGGGTTGTCTCCAAAAGTCCTTGAACTTTGAAAAAGTCACTCTTACCCATTTTTCCCAGAAAAGTTTTATTTGAGGGATTGCAAAAAGCACTGAATAAAATGTAGAAATTTTTGTGTATTACTGGATTACATTATATGTGACAGGTGGCTACAAGATGGGGTGGCATCACTTCTCTACAGTGACACACACATTAGTTAATATTAGCTACATCTTTATACTAATTTTCTATCAGTTTATGCAATGATATATAAAACAAAATATGGAGAAAAAAAATTCATTTTTTGTTTTAAACAATAATCACTGAAATCTTTTGAACATCCTTAAAAAAATAAATTGCCGGGGTTATACAAACCATGACCCAAAGATTTCTAATGTCCAGTTGGTCCTAAATTAAATTTATGCCATCTGGCATCCATTATGGCCACCATGGCAGCCATTTTGAAACTCTTGTTATTGTTACTCATCCTGAATGGTCATCATATCAGCATTGGGTTTTCACTGAAAGACTTTGTATGATATATAGTGGATCTTACACGAAACTTGCATCCAATATGGCCACATGATGGCCATCTTGAAATTTTTTATGACCACTCTTTCTGAATGGATAGCAATATCAACATGTGGTTTTGACAAGAAAAAGAAAGCCTTCTTTTAATGTCTAATTGTTTCTAAATGAAAATGGTGCTGATCTTATCTCCACTATAAATGTTGGCATTTTAGAACTCTTGGAAATCAACACTCAGCAGTTAAAGTTAGAAATAGTCTTGTATTGGATTCCTTATTCCTGGAGACAAAACTATGTGATTGAGTTGGTTACCTCTGAAGAATGAAGAATTGGATGCCTTTCCAGCTAGACATCAAGGGTTAGGGGTAGTTGGGCTGTTTAATTGCAGAATATATATTTTATAATCCCAATTTAATTGTCAATAAACAGCTTTGTCTTAGGAAATTTTTTACTTTTGGTATAAATTACATTTTTTTCCCAAGATAATCAGTTCTAAAAGATCATGAAAACTACAAGAGGTTTTAGCACATCATGTATGCTTTCCTTATTGTGTACCAGAAAAACGTTTTTATTCGGATTTTTTAATGAGAAAAGATTTTTGTTCAAAACATAGACATTTGTTTCATGAAAAATTAACATTGAAACTAGAGTTCTTAAATTTGTTAAGTTAGTGAAATATTGATGCCATAATTTCATTGCAAGTAATAGTGAAATTTCTCATCTTTGAGCATATATGAATGCAGTTCACTAAAATTTTTGGAACTTGCTTCACCATAATGAACCATATCAATGAAACAAAACTTTGAATTTACCAAGTACTCCATTTGCTTCATTGCCTTGCTATCTTTTAAAGTGATGAAATGATTTGACCTGACATATGATTGTTAGTGATGAAATGATTTGACCTGACATCATGATTGTTAGTGATCAAATGCTTTGATCTGACATGATCATTATTGATTGCTAGGTCTTGCACTGAATTTGAATGGCTTTCTTTTATTTATTCCATTCCCCATTCCCATTATTTGATTTGATTCTAAAGACATAATTAATGTGATAATACAGAGCAGGTCTGCATTTGAGTGTAACAATACAACAGATATGTCCACAAACCACATCAAAGCACAGTTGGCAGTTAATTACATTCTCACAGAAATACCTACATGCATGGCTGTGATGGTAGATTGTTTTTCATGAGTGATTACAAAAGGGTATATTACATTTATGATGATTATACTGAAGCTGAAATATGCAACTGGAACACAAATTTCATTTTACAAAACTTATTTCATTGCTATTTATAACTGAAATATGCAACAAACACATTCTACTTTGCGAAAATTATTTGATTGCTATTTATAACTGAAATATGCAGCTGAAACACAAATTCTACTTTACAAAACTTATTGCATTGCTATTTATAACTGAAACATGACTGTAACACAAATTTCACTTTCCAACACTTATTTCATTACTATTTATTTCTTAAACTGAAATAGGCATTAGTGTCATTTTTAGAGATCAAAAATTTATCAAAGATTTGTTATTTACCATGTACTGAGAATTTTTGGATAAAATATTGTTTACAAAATATAGCACTTACTATAAAGTACTAATTTCATGACATAAACCACTTTTCAAAATGAAATTGGGGTTTCATTAACAATTTTGAGTGATTTTCTTCACATTCAACAAATATGGGTTGGTTTTTCGGCACTTTGTAGGATCAAAAATGGGATCCACACTTGGCCATGCATCATAAGCAAGTTTTAAAGAAATTTTAAAGGTTGTTGGGTAGAGATAGCTATAATGGGAAGATGCAATGTAATATTCATACATAACAATTTTTCTATTCCAGACTTGGCTATGCAATTAAATCTGGGCATCTTTGAATACAACAACAGGTCAGGTTACATTCTAAAGCCAGACTTCATGAGAAGAAAAGACAGACATTTTGATCCATTTGCAGAATCAACAGTAGATGGTATTATTGCAGGGACTGTCAGCATTAGGGTTAGTACTTATAGGACAAGATGTAGTAATGCTGGCAATGTTTGAATTCAATACGGTGCCTGAGCTTTATAACAATTTTTGTGGGGCCATTCATGTGTAGCATGGTATAAGCCTAGTTACCTTAAACTGGGTACATCATATGAAGAAAAAAAAAATTCAACCAGTATTAGGGAGTACTTTGTTTTCTTACTACACAGCAGCACAAGTAGGCTATTTAGTGCTAAGGAAATTGGAGTAAATTGGAGTAAAATCCCTTGCCCAAGGGCACATTATAGGACTGGTCTAGTGATGGGATTTAACCCTACAACCATATATCAGTAGTCTGGAACTCGTAAGCAATGAACAAATGAGGCTACTCATTATAATAGAATCCATGACCAACCTCGTGTTTTATCAATAATTTTGGGTATCCTGTATGATTTATAGTTAGGGACAAATGTTTTGTAATGGGATGGGATACAAAAGTCTAAGCAGTCATGGTTGAGAATCGAACTTGCTTGGTTTTTCTTGCATACAGTCACATTTACTATTAGACTAAAAGGTTTGGTTGGTTAGTTAGTGGCCTCGTACATATATAATATATATATATATACTGTGACTCTTTTCCACTCATACATTGAGATTCACTTGTCAGAATGGTCAAAACCCATTCTCAACTTGGCCACTATTTAGTACGAATTGCACCAGCCCAAAAATATAAAGGTATGGACCATTTGGGCTGGTTAGTAAGTTGCCCCCAATATCTAGACCATAGCAGTATTTTGGTACACAATAATAGCTGTAAACCTTGGGACGTAAAAGTTTTTTAAAAATTGTCCCCTAGACTTGGATGCAAGTAAAAAATATAGCATTTTGGTGTCCCAACACTTGCATAAACCAAAATTGTCAATACATAATTGGCAAGATCAACACATCTGTCATACAGCAGTGACCTGCTCTTTCATTAACCATTTCAATAAACTTGTAAACCAGTTGTGATTTTTTTTTTATTATTTTGCATGTGCATATTTTCCAATTTCTTCAAAATTAAAATGGGTAAATAAAGACTTCATAATTTATGTGCCAGTTAGAGGTTACTGGAGACAAGGTTGTTCTACAATGTACAGTAAAATAAGAGTGCTAATTGTATTTAGTGTTACCATGTTTTGCACCAAAATACTCTATGTAGATTTTGCTTTTTTCATGGTTTTTACAAGACCACTTTCTTCCAGGTTAATTTCATCTTGACACTCATAGTTGTTCCATTTACTTTGATCCAGGTGCTAATAAAAGTGCTCCTAATGAGCGATGTAGTCGTTGTGAAAAGATGTTTAATTGTATAATGCACATAACCAGCATGTATTCAGCATATGTTCATGAAAGAATGAAGCCTAAATTTCTAAATATCAACTAAGATCATTATCACAGTTTTGTATTTTGGCTTAACAAAATTGTAATTTTCCACTCTTGGGCAAGCTGGTTGTTTCCGTGAATCCTTCATTTATATTAGCAGATTTGTTTTATTTTCTGACTGCAGTCAGATTGCAGTTAGAGCTAGTTTTATCAATCCTGAAACTGGCATGGATAAAAAGATGCTTATCCATTAGTTGTGATGAGTGATTGCCTTTTACTCCATAATATTAGAAATGATCGCTGTATAAACTGATACTTATTGAAGGTTACTTACAGCAAAATGAACTACGTCTGAGATTTTACAGAATTAGTTATTTCTGAAGTATTGTTTTTGAAACTTGTGTATTGTATTTGGGAGATATTAAGTTTAGTGCAGTGGTGCTTATCATTCAAATCCAAATATACGTCATTCAGTGTACATGTGGTGATGCCATAATGTTGTTCACTAAAAAATTTTGAACCAACACAATTGTTGTTTGCTGTCATCCTGGGATCACATTTTAATATATATATATATATATATATATATATATATATATATAAGTAAGTTATAAATGTGTATAGGTAATACTGTTTTTGTCATCATCCTATCAAATTATACATATCTGAATTAGGTTGAAATAATAAGAAGAGGAAAATGAAAGAAATTGATTGACTTCTCAAACAAATTATATGAACTTGGGTTTCCATGCAATAATTTATCATGATAGTCTGTTAACAAACTCTATCATTATAATTGATAAAATACATCAATTGATTAGTAGAAAAAAAATGTTGGTGTCCCAAGACCTACACTACATGGAAAGTTTTTAATTTCTTGACCCAATATGTATAGTTCATTAAAAAATTACTTGTGAAAATAATTAAGGGTGTCCCAAAATTTGCAGTGTCCAAAGACTTTTGAGTCTATAAGTATATATATATATATATATATATATATATATATATATTTATATATATATATATATATATATATATATATATATTATATAAGTATATAATAGCTAAATGGTAATGATATCTAAATAGTAGATTTTGATATTAATAACATTGATGATATACATATATTATGTTGACATCTGTAGGAGGTGGAGATGATTGACTGAGGATGATTTTTACTACAGTAAGATATTTTCTAATAAGCTTCTCTATATAAAAACTAGGTTATACAAAATACATCCTTAACAGTTATCTTTAACATTTGGTTGAAGATAAAATTGAGCAGGTTAAGTGGCCAGCAAGTTGCAGTTTCTATTCTAATTAGGAGATTTTGTCTTGATGACAGAATGATCTATCAACTAAAGGTTTCATACAACATCAATTGATCAAATAAGGACTGATTGTATTGAAACTTAATTAGAGCCATGACAAATATCAAATTTTTAATCGCTATCATCCACTGTAAAATATTAAAGAAAAGGAGTCTGCATTAATGCATTGGCTACTCACCTTCTCAGTGGTAGAAAAACTACATTGTGTTAAACTGGTGCCTTTCTTAATTTCCAACTTCTCTGCAACCATGCCTCTTCATGATACCAATTGTAAATAGGGGTTCTGGGTAGGCAGGGTGTCTAAGACATTTACCTCTATTTGCATCAGTTTGATTGTCAGCTCATCCAATAATGGTATGTGAGAAAGCTTGCCAGTAGTTTCCCATAGGTCATTAGTTCTTACTGGGTTTCTCCAATGTTCTTCCTCAACCAGATATACTGCCATGTATAGCCTATCATCATATTCAGTGTCCTAAAATTAGTACTAATTATATAAAATACTATGAGCAGATCATGTTTTTTCCTTGAATTTATTGCTGAATGCTGTATTGTTGTAGTTAGGAGATCTCACACTCTCTCTCTCTCTCTCTACACACACACACACATATATATATATATATATATATATATATATATATATATATATATATATATATATATATATAGATACTTGAAGGCCCTTTATATTTCTGATCCTCATTCTCATAATCATTATGATTCCAGTTATTGATTATATTATTTTCCGATGAAGTTTAATATTAGTTGCTGATGCATTACAATAGAATTAAGGACTCTGAGGAAAAATGGTTTCTGGCCTTTGACAACAAGCTGTAAAAAAAGCTAGAAACACTTCTGTATCTGTAATCTCATTTCCATTTTTATGCATTGTTAGGTAATATCTGGCCATTTACTATCAGACAAAAGAGTGGGGACCTATGTGGAAGTAGATATGTATGGGTTGCCAACAGATACAGTCCGGAAAAGATTCCGTACCAGAACTGTGCCAAGCAATGGTATCAGCCCTGTATATGATGAACCACCATTTGTCTTCAAAAAGGTAGGAACAAGAGAGAGAAAGGAGATAACAACAGACATATAAAGACAGTTTAAGGTGTCCAGACAGAATTTTTTAAAAAAATCAATCCATTCTGTGACTATTGACTTAAAATAGTCTTCTAATTCATTTAATGTTAAATACTGAACGTATGATGCATCCAGCTGTCTCCCATGTTTATTATACATTGTGCTCCCCTCACCCAACACCAATTTTCCAAGTCAACAAAAGAATAAGTGTTTCTTTATTTCTAGTTTCTTCTACTGTTAAAGCTGGATTGATTGATTTGGCTGTAGAGCAGAAGAGAGAACAAGTCATACATTCTCAAATGTCCTTCTGACATTGGGATTTCATTAGAGATTTGAGAGTCTAGCTGGACATAAATGAAAATGATTCCACTTAAACATCCAAGTTGGCTATATATATGGTCCTAAATTAAAATTGTTATCTGATATCGCATATGGCAGCCATGTTGAAAATTGTTATCACTACTCTTAAGTCATATCATCACCTGTTTTAACAGAAGATATCTTATGTCTTATTGGTCCCAAATCAAACTGATGCTACCCTTGGTTACCATATCAGCCATCTTGAAAAATCTTATTATTATGCCACCAGAATCTATGGTTATATCAGCATGGGGTTCTTGCTTCATAACTCCTATAATGTCTAATTGGTCCTGAATGAAATTTTTGATCTAATTTCCAATATGTCTACCGCAGTAACCATCATGATTATGCAATTGCTGCTCTTCCTAAAGAAAGTGTCCATCTTGAAAATCATCACTATTCCTCCCAAGATGGAATGTCACAGCAGCATTGGGTTTTCACCAGATGGTACGAAAATGCCGCTGATATGACATACTGTATGAAAATGCCACTGATGACATTCCGTATGAAAATGGTGCTGATGTGACATACTGTATGAAAATGCCAGATATGATATTCTATATGAAAATGCCCCTGATATGACATACTGTATGAAAATGGCACTGATATGACATACTGTATGAAAATGCCACTGATATAACATACTGTATGAAAATGCCACTGATATGACATACTGTATGAAAATGCCACTGATATGACATACTGTATGAAAATAGCACTGATATGACATACTGTATGAAAATGGCACTGTATGGCCACCATGGCACAATCTTATAAATGTTTTTGCTACTTCTAGATAGAAAGCTTCTAAATAGAAAGTCACATGGACATGGAGTTTCGCCAGAAGTCTAATTAAGATATCTATTTGATCCTGAGTGAAAATTGTGCTGATTTGACATCAAACATGGCTTAAGCAATGAACATTAAAATTCTTGACATACTTCTTCTAAATGGGTTCAGATAATGTCTAGTTTGTCTTGAATGAAAATGCATCAATACTGCATCCAGTATGGCTGCCACAAGGGCTAATTTATTTATAATTTATTTCAACACTCAGTTATTTAAATTAAGGAATTGTTTATTTTGAAATCCTTTTCAGAATGTGGAACATCATCCCTATCAGGGGACTCTTGTAACTTTGTCCAAATGAATGGACTGTAGTCATTTTATTTGTCGTGATTCATGATGGGATATAATTTTGTTGTTTTGATATATGGTAATACAGTTTCTGAAAATTCCAAACTTGTAACAAAAATTTTTGAAAACATTTCAGAAGAAATATTTACATTTCTTCTAATTTCAGGTTGTATTACCAACTCTAGCTGTGATAAGATTAGCTGTCTATGAAGAAACAGGCAAACTAATTGGCCACAGGGTCCTACCTGTAGAGGGCCTCAGGCCAGGTAGGTTATCGAAATGCCAGTTTTGTCAGGCCTGCATTTCGCATTCATTAATACAGAATTAGGTTTTTTAAAATCAGTTTAGTTTTTAACTAAAGCTATGATAAAAATTCTAAATGTCAAAAGTTGATATTCTGATATGCTGACATTCATATCTGACCTTCATTAGACAATTGCAGCATTATTTTAGTGCTGTTCATAGGTACAAAATAGCATTTATAGAACTCCTGTTGTAAAGTTTTATATATCATTTAGGATGACACATCAAGATGCTTGAACCATACAATAATCATCTTTTTCATCTGTTCTTCAGCCCATCTATTGACACTTATTGTAACCAGCCCATCCATTGATACTTATTGTAACCAGCCCATCTATTGACACTTATTGTAACCAGCCCATCTGTTGACACTTCTTGTAACCAGCCTATCTGTTGACGATTCTTGTAACCAGCCCATCTGTTGACACTTCTTGTAACCAGCCCATCTATTGACACTTATTGTAACCAGCCCATCCATTGACACTTATTGTAACCAGCCCATCCGTTGACACTTTTTGTAACCAGCCCATCCGTTGACACTTTTTGTAACCAGCCCATCCATTGATGCTTATTGTAACCAGCCCATCTATTGACAGTTATTGTAACCAGCCCATCTGTTGACACTTCTTGTAACCAGCCTATCTGTTGACGATTCTTGTAGCCAGCCCATCTATTGACACTTATTGTAACCAGCCCATCTGTTGACACTTCTTGTAACCAGCCCATCTATTGACACTTTTTGTAACCAGCCATCTGTTGACACTTATTATAACCAGCCCATCCGTTGACACTTTTTGTAACCAGCCCATCCGTTGACACTTTTTGTAACCAGCCCATCCGTTGACACTTCTTGTAACCAGCCCATCCGTTGACACTTGTAACCATCCCATCCGTTGACACTTCTTGTAACCAGCACATCCGTTGACACTTCTTGTAACCAGCACATCCATTGACACTTCTTGTAACCAGCACATCCATTGACACATTTTTTAACCATTTTAGCTCTGCAACTCTTACACATAATTGGACACTTTTGGTTTGGTATGTGAATTGCCTATTAGATGCAGACATGCCTTTTAAAGGTTTCATCTTTTCAAGTCCAATTTGTAGCTCAACTGGCCATAAGGCCAAATGAGTTTATGGCATGAAGACCTTGTTCAAATGATGTGTGTACTATAATAATTTTTAAAAACTGGTAATATTGTCTTCTCAAAAACAAGATGAACAAAATTTGACAGAAAACAGATGGCTTTCAATTTTATGCAAATTTTATCAATCCTGGCATAGATGGCTTTCAGTTTTATGCAAATTATACCAATCCTGGCATAGATTGCTTTCAATTATATGCAAATTATACCAATCCTGGCATAGATGGCTTTCAGTTATATGCAAATTATACCAATCCTGGCATAGATGGCTTTCAGTTATATGCAAATTATACCAGTTCTAGCATAGATGACTTTCAATTATATGCAAATTATACCAGTTCTAGCATAGATGGCTTTCATTTATATGCAAATTATACCAGTTCTAGCATAGATGGCTTTCATTTATATGCAAATTATACCAGTTCTAGCATAGATGGCTTTCAGTTATATGCAAATTATACCAGTTCTAGCATAGATGGCTTTCATTTATATGCAAATTATACCAATCCTGGCATAGATGGCTTTCAGTTATATGCAAATTATACCAGTCCTGGCATAGATGACTTTTAATTATATGCAAATTATACCAGTTCTAGCATAGATGGCCTTCAGTTATATGCAAATTATACCAGTTCTAGCATAGATGGCTTTCATTTATATGCAAATTATACCAATCCTGGCATAGATGGCTTTCAGTTATATGCAAATTATACCAGTCCTGGCATAGATGACTTTTAATTATATGCAAATTATACCAGTTCTAGCATTGATGGCTTTCATTTATATGCAAATTATACCAGTTCTAGCATAGATGGCTTTCATTTATATGCAAACTATACCAATTCTGGCATAGATGGCTTTCAATTATATGCAAATTATAGCAATCCTGGCATAGATGGCTTTCATTTATATGCAAATTATGCCAATTCTAGCATAGATGGCTTTCAATTTTATGCAAATTATACCAATCCTGGCATAGATGGCTTTCAGTTATATGCAAATTATACCAATTCTAGCATTGATGGCTTTCAATTATATGCAAATTATACCAATCCTGGCATAGATGGCTTTCAATTATATGCAAATTATACCAATTCTAGCATAGATGGCTTTCCATTTTATGCAAATTATACCAATCCTGGCATAGATGGCTTTCAGACTGAAAGGTTGTCTCATCCTGCACTTCTTCCCTGAAGGCAGGACTTAGTGAATGAATGTCTCTCAGTTGCAGGAAGACACATGGGTAAAGGGGACCTCAACCCATATGTGGGATGTGTGGACTGTTCCTAGTGGCTGACTTGGCATGTGAGGGTGTTTTATGGGTTTAATGCCATTTTTATGCACAAGATAACCCAGGGGTAGCAGTATTTATATTTAGTACAGGAAGAACCGACAAGTACCACTAACCCAGTCCCTCACATTTGTTCCTGGCCCATTGAAACTGGTCAAGAAACAGAATCATCCTGACTTCCAACAATAAAGTTCTTAATAACCATGCAGCCCAGGTCCAATAAACCCAAATTCATAGCATCTTTTAGCAGTCAGGCCCTCAGGGAGCTGCATTGAAGGCCAAGGAAAGATGGGCGCAGCCCTAGAAGTTGCTTCTTCTCTCCTCTTCCATCTGTTCCTTTTTACAGCAGTTGGGTAGTTATCATGAACAGTGGTTGGATCCTGTCTATTATAAAAAGAGGAAATCAAACTTTTTTGATATATTCTTCCTCTAACAAGGTCTCCAGTTTGCCTTCAGTAGTTGAATCTTTGGCAGTTAAATGAAGAGGTACAGTGTTTAGCAATCAGTCTCTGGCCTACTACTTTGTGGTATGTCCCATGAAGTAGAATAAGATTCAATTATCGACCTTTCGTCATTGAACAAGTTTCTTCTGCAGGATTAACATTTAAAAATGGAGACCACAGCCTCAAAAAGGAATGCCACAGAACATTGTGACTTGGCAGTCTCCATTGACCTTCATGATGCATACCTTTAAATTCCTTTCTTTCCTTCTCATAGGAAGTACCTCTAGTTTTGCTTGGACAAGAAGCTCTTCCAATCGAGTTATCTAAATCAATCTATACAAAGGTAGATTGTGTTTGAATACAAGCATCTGTTTGATTTAGATCTGCTGTGGCTTGTGCAGAAACTATCTAGGGGTTTTGATTAAATTGTCTCGTGTGGTATAACAAAGTAAAATTTTGATCAGCCATAAAAAAATTGTACAGAGCATAACAAGCAAGTTTAATGAATGTCAAAATTGATAGATAACCAATTTCACTATGGTAATGTCTACTTCAGTCATTACTATATAACATGTAGAACTAGGTCTGCTTTGGTAACTGGTATCTGTTTAACACTGGTAAATATGATTGAATTTGTGAATAGCCATAATTTTGTAAAGATAGTGATAAGGCCTTTAGGGTTAAGGGTGAAAGGGAGAGGAATCAAAATGTTTGTATGTAATTGGATTACAATTCAATTAAAAACAGTAGGAACAATCCTGTCATTTGGAAGACTTTTTTCCTTCTTTCTTTCCAGGTTATAGACATATTTGCTTGAGGAATGAAAGCAATCAGCCCTTGCTGTTACCAGCATTATTTGTTCATATTCAAGTCAAAGATTATGTTCCTGATGCATTTGCAGGTAAGACACGAGTGTTTGCATCTTTGTTAGTTTGTATATCCATTCACAAAGCAGGTCTTGATCATTGTAGTTTTAGTGCTCATAGAAGCATCTGTTAATCTTTTGTCAGTACAAGTTTGTTATAATTATTCCTCCTAAACTACTTGGAGGATTGCCACAGCACTCTCCACACATCGCATGGTATACACAGTAAGTACTCTCCACACATCCCATGGTATACACAGTACTCTCCACACATCCCATGGTATACACAGTACTCTCTACACATCCCATGGTATACACAGTACTCTCCACACATCCCATGGTCTAGTTTGTTTTGAATACCAAGAATAGCCACAACAATGGCCATCGTTACAATTTTTTTTATAACTACTTGACATGTCCTAAATGGATGGTCATATCAGTATGGGAGTTTCACTGAAAGACTTACGATGCCTAGTTGGACTTAAAAAAAAATGATGCTGAACTATGTCCAACATGACTGCCAATAATAGCCATCTTGAAAAGTTTCTCCTGAATAAAAGGAATATTGACAGTTTTCACTAGAGGTCTTCTTGCAATGTTTAGGTGATCCAAAATGAAAAGCTCACCACTTACACCTCCAATATGGCTGCCACAGTGGGAATCCTGAAAATCTTGTTGACTCTCCAGAATGGTTGTATCGACATGGGGTAGTTACTAAATAACCTTTTATCATGTCTAGTTGGTCCTAAATGAAAAACAGAATATAGCCATAGTGGCCATCTTAAATTTTGTTGTCACTACTCTAGAAGCATTTCTTGTGTTGTCTGGTTATTCAAAAATGATCATTCTTTCAATATGGCCATCACAAATCTTGTTATGGCTACTTCCCTTCTGTGTCATGTAAATATTGCACTTTACCCAAAAGACTTCTTATGATGTCTGATTGATCCTAAATGGAAATTGTGCCAATCTGACATTCACTATTGCTACATCATCCATAGACCTGCCAACTCTTATGAAAATTACCCTTAAAATATGGACTTGCGGCATAAAAGCTAAAAATATGATCATTGCCGAAAAATCCAGAAAATTTGTTATCTGTGTTTGATTTGGATCCGTGTTTCATATTAGACTTAGGGAAATTCGTTAGGGAACCAGACTAACTTTATAGCAGCACCTCAGACGCTAAAACTGCCAGTATTTGTTCATATTTGTTCATGTGAAGCGTCTGCATGATCCAACTGCTGATTATAGAATTTGTTTTAAAATGGTGACCAGCAAGTGATGCATGTTTAAGATGAAAGGGAAAATAAGCCTCTAGAAAAGTGTTAATAATCAATATTGAAGAATAAAAAGGAATATTCAAATTCTTGTGAATAAAAGATGGAACGGACACAATTGCGTGCCAATTTGAGTGACTCATGGCGGGAGATATGATTTCATCTTGTGCAATGGAAAAAGATAAGAGACTGCAACAAGCCATTGAGCTGTGTAGCGGTTGGAACTGTACTAGTGGTAAATAACATCTATGCGTACTTTACAATCTCTTTAGTTGAACATAATGTTTATTTTCGCTGCATGTATCGAAGACCAAACGTTTTCGAGCTTTATACTAGCAGTTTATATTTTATACACCTTACTGAAAACTGGTCAAACTTATGGAAAAAAAAATCAACTGCCTTACTAAGACGAACTCTTCAGGGTTGGCAGGTCTGCATCCAATTTGAAAATCTTTTCATCACTGAAGAATATCAGTGATAATGATGCATTTAACACTCGAAAGCTAAAAGGACAAAATAGTTTTAAATTCCTAGAATTCTTTATGGTCTATAGAGCATTAGCACCTTTATGTACCATTTCTGTGGATTTCATAGTTGCTTCAGAACCATAGATTTTAAGACCAATAAACATATATCCTTCTTTTTAACAAGTAAGACCCCTTCCAAAACCCTTGAAGATAGATACCTGCTATAATACATTAGCTGGGAGCAATAGAACCAGACTGTTATAGACCAAACCATGTTATAAGCAACCAGGTCAGTTAGCTGAAAAAAAATGATGCATGTACCTGAAAAAAAGTGGGGGATAATAAATGCAGGCGCTTCATCGGCACAATTGTCATTTTAATCCTGTAGTAAAAATAGATTATATATTACTTTATCCAGAGAGCCATGCATTGGTACATGTACATGTATAGTATTTATAATGACATGTCTAATGCATAGCAATAAAGTATCAACACTGTACTCATCCAGGAATCACATTACATACATTGAATCCACAACACAAGTAATTGCATCAGATATATGCACAAAGATTTAAAATATTAGTAATTTTGTCACAGGTCATGTAGGTCTGAATTCAGTGGGAAAAAAAATAGCATGGTAAAGCACATTTACATTTCAGTACATTTTTCCTGTAAAAAGAAAATTTTCATGGCACAGTGAAGGGTTCCAGTCACATTGGAAAATGAAACAATCCAGCAGATTCCATTGCTTTTATTTAAGTTCGATACTGACTTTCTTTGAAGTAAGGTTCTTTTGTTTTTATTGAAGACTGTATGCAGCTTTCTTTGATAAAGGATGGCTTTTGAGAACCAAACAAATGCCCATTCTTATTGTGAAGTATTTCCTGATTGATACTCATTTTTATCCCATTTTCTGAATACATTTTCATAACAATGGTAATGTTTTCTTTGAAATTTCAGCTATTTTATCTGGGTACATTTTTTAATTGGCTGTCGTAAGGTCATTTGTAGCTTCTGTCCTTGCTGACTACTGAATAGACAAGCGAGAGCTTGTTTTCATTTCTTTTAAAAAACATTTGTGGTATTTGAGTTGCTGCTTTATGCATGCATCAGAAATTCAATGATGAGAGATTACTTACCATCCACATACAAATGTCAGTCTATGTAAATATATTAACTACTAGTGAGTGGCCAACAATCTGATGATAGATATATTGAGATAATACATGGTCTGGTTGATCTCCACTACCAGAAAATGTAAATTTAAAAAAATATATATCTCAAATCATACAGTACTTGTGCTAGATGTCAACATAAGTGGATTTTGATGTAACCAATATACTGTTAAGATGGTTTGTCAATATCAGCAAAGAATTAGTATATGTGTTAACAATAAATAAATTTCTGTGCAGTTTATATCAACTTTGTGGCTTCCTTTCATGGGGCCTCTGAATTTCTCCACTCCAAACAAATGGTTGTATATACAAGTTTAAACAACCAAAAACATCGCCAATAAAAAAATAATTGCCAGATCATATATTTTGCAACCAATAGGAAAGAAAGATCGCAATTTGCAACATTGGTGAAGCCCTGCGCAATTCCTGAATAAACGTTTTACACATTATTTTTCATACTTTTAAGAAGAAAACTATTTTTTTTTCTTGTATGAGAAAAATGCATATAAAATTTCAGGAGCCATACCACAATCATCTTGTATTATTCATATGAGATCTCTTCCCTAAAATGATAAAAACTTTTTCAAATAATTAAAAGAATTTTCATTTACGAGAAAAATACATGGATATGAAATTTTGGGAGCCACACCACAACCATGTTATATCTGAATTCATGTTTTAACGAAGCATGGTATAGTGGGGTCACACTGTTCATGAATTCTTGCTCATATCCAGAGTTTTTGTAATTGTGAATCTGAATCTACACTTTTCACTGGCTATGCATAAAAATGTACAGTGGTTGTACATATCCACATTTATGCACCATAACTGCATATTCAAAAAACTCTCCAATTTACATGTACACTCACTCAAATATTGCTTCTTTGCATTCCACTACCTTGTTTTGCATTTTCACAAAATTATTACTAACAGTATTATTCGATTGAATAAACTTTCAGGTCTCTTGTATGTTTATCAGTTTGTTAACTATTAAATGTCATAACTAAGTTTGAGAACACATGAAATGTTACAGCACTGTGTCAAATATTTTTGTTGTCTTTTTGAGTACTTGACCTTAAGCTGAAAACACCAGAATCAGATAAGATACTCAAAGTACATCTACATAATTTAAATCCACCAGACAAGGACAGGGACGCAGGTCAAGAAAACCCTGGAAATTTTGCAATTTTGACCTAATCATAACTAAAATTGCAGCTTTTCAAATTATTTTTTGCCCTAAAATGTTGGAAATAAGGATCCTGAATGCACAGTATAACTGAGACTTGCCAGGTGGTAGAAAACTTGGCATGTACAATGTGAACATAAAAGGCCGGTAGACAACTTTCTTTGCATGTACAGCATGAATGAAAATGAGGCTTTCCAACTACTAGAAAACTGTCTTAGCATTCACCATGTGAATATCTGAAGCTTTCCAGCTGGTAGAAAAGTTCTTAGCCTGTCAATTTGATATTAATGTAAAATTTGAATCTAACACTGAAGTATTTATTTGCATTAAACCATGAAAATCCAGAAATAACATTTTTAAAAACTTGTCTACTATACGGATGCTACACAGTACTTCATGCTTTCTGAATTGGGATTTATAATGTTTAAACTGGTATCACAGTAATTCAGTAACCCAACTTTATTTTACCTAAGCATAATTCTTTAAAATCAGCTGTAATAAGTCTTATTTGTAGTGTCCATATGCATTCATTACACAAAATTAACTAATTGAAGCCATAAGTTTTTTGCAAGGCACTACCTAAAGATTTAGGTCTAATTCAATTTTTGCCATTTGTCCGCACAATTTTATGATGTCTTTTTTTTTTCTTCTTTTATTTAAAACTTAGCCCATAATTGCATTGTTCTTGTGTGGGTATCCATGTTGTATGGACACATTTAAATCTCTTAATTATGGTACATTTCAGAATTTGCTGATGCATTGGCCAATCCACAGGCATATATTTCCCAGCTGGAAAAGCATGCACAGCAGCTGGCCATCTTTGAAGATAATCCTGTAAGTAGTGTTTTACTGTATGTGCTACTCGCTTTCTGTTTTTATACATTACTCTATCATAATAAATTAGGAGTCCTTTCACTACCATGCAGATCCAGTCCCCAAAGTAAACAATTCTTTGGGGTTTAGCACTATCGTTTCACCTGCTTACCAAGGTAAAGGTAGGACTAAAGTGGTATTAATGATATTGTAAATATCACATAATTCCATCATTCATCACTTGTTAACATGCTTGTTTAGTGGCCTTGCCAATTCTCATGTCTGAGTGATGCAGCAAGTGTTTTCATGAGGAGGAAAGGATACTGCATCAGTTTTCTCAATGAGTTTCATACCATCTTCATTATAGAGAAAAATTTCCCATCCTAGTTTTTGTTGTACTATTAAGTACTACAACAACTTGACCAATGTATCTCATTTCAAGTCTTTGATAGTTTCTTCTCAGAGATCTTTTTTTTTCTAAATGGATCCATCATTTTTGTGTTGAGACCACTTTTCATTCTAAATGCCCATCTTATCCTACTTTTTGCAAAGTTTCACATGTCTGTGTGCGATTCAGACTGGTCTGTTTTAGATCTGAGGCCAAAAGTCTAAAATCCGGACACAGAACCAGATCACAACCTCTGGCGAATTTCAGCTGGAAAAAACTCTGGTCGAAAAAGTGATGTTTTTCCCTCTGTATTTTGTAGTGCAACTAGAACATCCATAAAATTTGAGGGACCCTGGGCATTGGGCTTTTGGATTTTTTAAACACTGGGCATACACGTGCATCTCTGACATTAAATAATTAACTTAGTTATTGTCCTTTTTCACTGATGGTTGTAGATATTTTCAATAGTTACTTATGCATTAAAGTTTTGAAAATCTGCATTTGTCATAAGCAGTCAGAATTTTTGTACCCTGGAGTTGGCAGCTATCATTGCTCTATTCCAAAGAAGGCACTTAAAAAGGACCTATTTTTTTGAGAAAAATTGAGGTGGACTTGGAGGAAATCTGGATCCAGTAACAATACATCTCCCAAGTGTTAAGATCACCAATGATGCCGCCTGCCACTAATATATACAGGCAGTGATGCCGCCTGCCACTAATATATTACAAGCAATCATCTCCTAAGAAATGCTAACAATAATTGTGGTACATAAAAGGAGAGCATGAATGGCAGTGTGAAAGGACTAATCTGATTTGATGATGTGCATGTTTTGATATTTAAAAAATTTTAAAATTTTCCATAGTTGTAATTTCTGTTCATTTTCATACTGAAATCAGGTAGATGAAAAGTCTTACTTTTGAGGTGAATGATCCTGAACAAATTTGGGAATCTCCTGACCTGACTTGTCATTTCTGTCACGTGTATGTGATTTATGTAATTTGTAGACTTTATGAATAATAAAGAGACTTGGAGGAAGTTTATGGAATTAGAGACATTTAAAATGTACGGCAGTGTTGGATTTTACTCCATATATTATTTTAGTACCTGGGCTGGTGTCAAAATGTGATTCATTTTAATAGCAATAAGTAACACATTACCTGCCACTATTGTATTGCTTAACTTTTCCAGGACACAAATCCTCACCCCCAATTAGCTTTTTTATTTATTTTCATAGGGCTCAGTTTTTGTGGTTTTGTGAAGACATTTTTCTGGGTACTAAAATTTTTTTTCATTCTGTCAAAGTAAAGAGTTTTAGTGGGTATTCACCCAACAGATTCAAAAAATATAAAGAATACAAAAGAATAAAACAATTCACCCTACAGTTTCCAAATATAAAGAATACAAAAGAATAAAACAATTAACCCTACAGTTTCCAAATATAAAGAATACAAAATAATAAAACAATTAACCATACAGTTTCCAAATATAAAGAATACAAAAGATTTAAACAATTAACCATACAATTTCCAAATATAAAGAATACAAAAGAATAAAAAAAATTAACTCTACAATTTCCAAACATAAAAAATGCAGAAGAATAAAGCAATTAATCTATTTTCAGAAATAAAAAAGCAAAAGAATAAAACAATTAAGCCTACAATTTCCAAAAATAAATAAGTAAAAAAAAATAAAAATAAATAAATACAAAAGAATAATATACTATTGACATAAATGCGGTCATTTAAATGCTTAAAATAATACTGCCCTATGTATCAGCAGAAATCAAAGACATGAAAAGTTCAATACTTACACTGTATTTAGATCCAAGTAAAAAACATTAGTGGATGCTGAAGCAGTCATTGACACTAAAATAAATCTACCACCTGTATGAGTACATAAAACATCTGTGACGAAAAATTACATAGAAGCTCGGTGTAGCCAACACCATGAAATAAACTGGTTATTGAAGCACATGAATTAACCATAAATTTGCACCATCAGGACTTTCTGACTATAACAAGTATTAACACAGTGGCTTCAGAGTGGTAAATTTCAACTTTGACTTCCTTGGTTACGGAATTTCATAACCCATCAGATGCTACCAGCATGGTGCAGGTACTTGCTTACTAGGCTTTTAATGGTGCAGTAGAACTCTTGCTTCAGTCACTGTCCCAGTAAAGGAAGAAAGATCACAACAAGGAAATTCAGGCAAAGATTGTTAGATACTCTATTGATAATGGTGTTGCCAAGGCTCAAGCAAACTCGTTAGCAATTTGAGTTGCATGATCAGAGTATGTGGAACTAGAATATAAAGATAAAAAAAAGCAAGATGGGCAAGAATTTCTATTCTACCCAAATCGCCCCAGGGCAACCCTTTGATGCAAGGAATCATGATTGATGCAGAGGTACAAGACTTGATTAAGAAATTTAGAATTATTGGAGAGAAAATACAAGAAATGTAATGGTGGAAGCATAGGATGTGATCTCCAAGCATGCTCATAGCCAGCAGACATGTTATCATTGACTCGTAACATCACCAAGCATTTGTACAAGGTCACTCCATTGCCGTATAGTGGAAGGATGCAAAAAGTGTAAAATGGCTCTCACATGACTTTGATGACATTAAGAAAAAGTTCTCAGAGAAAGTTAAAACTAGTGAAACAGCATTGTCCCAGTGAGTCTTGTGATAAATTGGGTTCAGTGCCAACTTGTACCAAAGTGGTGACTGATAGAAGTCTATGGAAGCTAAGGAAGCGTCAGTTTCCATGTTCGATCTCATGACTAGAGGCAGATTACTCATAGTAACAAATTCAGTACCTTCCTTCCCACACAGCTCATTTATGCAGGGAAGATTGTCAGATGTCTGCCACGGTTAGAACATCTGCTTTGGATGTGGGAGGTTGCGGGTTTGAACCCTGACCAAGTCATGCCAGAGATGTTAAAAAATGGTATTAACAATTGCCTTACAAGGCACACATCATTAAAAGGTTAGTGTTAGGACTGGTCAGCCTGGTGTCAGGATAATGTGATTGGGTGGGACATCTTGCTACATGTCTGCTGCATGATGCCCCAGTGCTAGACCTCACTATAAACTGCCACACTGCAGACCACCTTGCGATATGACTACAAAAATTGTAAAGCTGTAAATTGTAAAGTCCAAATCACACATGCACACAGATGCCTGCCAAAGGGTGTAGTTTTCCATGACCATTGGGAAGTGAATCAATTGGAAGTGCACAGGAGTTAAGAGAAATTGATGATTCTTTATGTGGATAATTTCATTCTGTTTGTTAGAAAACGTGACTGGCTCCCCATTGATCAGTGCAGTCAGCATGTATTGGCAATGTTTGATGTGTTTTGAGCCCACAAAATATGAAGATGCTAATTAAACTGAAAGACATTGGAATCACTCCTTTGCTTGTGCCTGCTTCATGTATAAACCACTCAATAAATAAAATGTACAAAGAATTAAAATCAGTTCTTTTACTCAAAAGATCGAGGCAGCCATGTATTTTATTAGTGAACCTTTAAACCTTATTAATCAAGTCATTTCAAGCTGAATGGATAATTGCAGCAGACATGAAAATGAGTTTGGATCAAATTATTAGTGGTTTTGAGAAAGCTGGACTTGTTTAATTCAGCAATTGGGGATTATTTACCTGACAAGTATGTCTGTACCATGGGACTTGATTGACATTATAACAATGGCTTTGTCTAACAATCTGTGAAATAAGAGCTTCATTACTCTGCCATAAAATATTGCTCCAGTGGCCTAGTGGTTCGAGTATCCGCCTCGGATGTGGGAGGTTGTGGGTTCGATCCCTGGTTGAGTCATACCAAAGACTTACAAAATTGGTACTGACACCTGCCTCGCTTGGTGCTCAGCATTAAGAGGTTGGGACTGGTTGGCCTAGTGTCAGGATAATGTGACGGGTGAGACATCATGCTACATGTCTGCGGCATGATGCCCCAGTGCTAGACATCACTATAAACTGCCACACTGCAGATATTGTAGCGATATGACTGAAATTTTTTTTAAAGCTACGTTAAAATTCATAATCACATCACATCACATTACTCTGCCATAATTAGTATATACTTAGTGCTTCCTTATACTTCAAAGTATAGTTGTAGTATTTTAAAGACTTGTTCTGTTGGATTAAAATTACATGGATAAAATGAAATGTGCTTTTTATTAACAGATGTACTCAAATGATAGATTGATTTGAACATGTATTAAATGTATTAAATTTTGATAAAAGTATTTTTATTACTCTTTCCTTCATTTTACTATTAATGGTTTTGAATGCCTTTGGTTTTTCTCTTTTCTTTCCATATTTCTTTCACATATTAATTTAAGACAGTGAGTGGAAATTACAGCTGCTGGGTACCATATACATATCTATATGTTTTGAAACAATACAACATGCTTTATTATTCTTTTTCCAGGATCAAAAAGACAGACTTGTAAAATCTAATGTTTTATAACCAGTTTATTGACATTAATTTATCAAATACTAGTAGCTTTGTTAATCTACTAATATGAAACACAGTAAAAACTGGGGTGGTGGGGTGGGCCTGATCATCCTCGTACACGGCCAATTTTTCTTGGGTATTTAAATTTTGTGGTCCAGGGTAACAAAAACCCCAGAAGAAGGTCCCTTATGAAAATTTCTGATACTACAGTATTTAATGTTCTAGAGCACTAAAACAGAATGTACACTGTTCCAGTCCCACATCATATATGTGCACACATTTGTTTGGTCAAAAAAAATTTTAATTTCAAGCTTAAAGTTGTTGTTTTGGCAATTCGGTTATAATTTATCTTTGCTACATCTGTGTTAGGCTCTCTGTAGATTTCAGATGATTTTTGCACCTTTCTGATCAAGTAGTGTTTTTGTAAATTGTTTTCTCACTCATTGTTCCAGTGATTGCATGTTGAGCATAACAATGTGTGGGTCCTTACTACATTATAGAAGGGCTATCAGCTTCAGTTGCCTCCACTATCATGGACCCACTGGTCACTGGTCAAGTCAGATACACACCTTTCTACAAAAGAGTGCAGTACAGAGGGTAATAAAATACTAGTCTGATTTTTCTGGTCCCGATAATAGACAGGAATTTTCAACTCTTTGACCATTCCATCATAAAATAGATTCTTCAGAATGCTTCAGGATGGAGACCTATTTGAATCGGCTAAAATGCCCAATGGGTGGTTTCCTAAGAATCTTCAAGATGAATATCTTTTCATCTCCATCTTCATCCCACATAGGAAATGCCCTGGTTTTGCATTAGCCAGGAGACATTTCCAGCTCTTCCAATTGAAATTGCCTCCACTTAGTGGGCTTTTTCCAATGTGATGGGGGTAATTGCAGCATTTAGATGACTCATGGGTGCAGGTGCATTGTATCCTCAGATTCCCTTTTGAAGGACTTGTTCCATTGTTGGTCCACAATGGCCAGTTTCAAGCTTGCTCCAAGCCTAGAGAAGTCCAACCTCATCCCTTCACAAGACTTTTTGTAAGTGAAGATGAATTTTCTCATAAATCTGTGTTCCTCTTATCACCCAGGCAAGGGCCTCATCAGCCCATCTTTGCCTTTCGATCTTGAGGACTTTGAACTCTACAGTGGATCTAAACCTCATGGGGAAGACTTTACTTGTACCAACTCCAGTTCCTTCTTCTAGTAGTCCTCCGACCAAGGGGAGATCACTTATCTTTTATCAGGGTAATCAGACTGTTTGTTCTAATGCACGTTATAATTCATTGCTATGGGGTGGCATTTAGGAACACTTGATTTGTAAGGTAGTGAGAGGACTCCTAATAAATGATAAGCTAAGTATTACTAAAGAGATATACTTTACTTTCTCTTACATAAATATGCAACTGAAGGCACAAATTGTTAAACATGTTGGTTGACTAAAACCACATCATTGCAGAACATGTACAGATTTTGTTTTATAAACTATTATATTGCTTCATTAACAGTATCATTTTATACTATGTGTAATTGTGTGCCATTTTTAAAGAATTCACTGCATTGTTAGACCAACTGGTTGTTGAAAAAGTTCCTGACATAGCTGGCATCCCAGACAACTTGTGCAGCAGAAAATCCAGGTGAACAGTCAGTCTTGTAGAAGCTCTGGATTTATGGCAGCTCGGAGATTATTCGGTGTAAAAGTTTAGAACGTGTGTGTAGACCGTGTGTGTAGACCGTGTGTGTAGACCGTGTGTGTGTGTACCGTGTGTGTAGACCGTGTGTGTAGACCGTGTGTGTGTGTACCGTGTGTGTAGACCGTGTGTGTAGACCGTGTGTGTGTAAAGGTTTATAATTTATGTGCATTAGCAGATTGTACAATACTTTTTTCTAATAGCTACAGTTGCAAAAGAAAAGACAAAGAATGTTATGATTAAAACTTTGATAGCACAAAGATAGTCATGTTCATAGACAAGAAATAATGTTCAAGCACTTTTATCCTTTTTTTATTTAGAATGACAAGGAAACGGAGGAAGTGTCACCTCTCAAGCAAGACAGTAAAGATAGTGGCAGACGACCCTCGAACATCTCACCATACAAGCCACGAAATGGAAGTATTCCAGATGATAATGTGTTTATTCTTACCAGGAATCCCTCCTACTCTCGATCCTCGCTCGGGGCTAAAGTTAGCACAGCATCTGATAATAGCCAGACCAGCTCAGGTATTTTGAGTTTCACTTTGAGCCGTCTCACCGCCTCCCCCACCACTACCCTTTTATTCTTGAAAATCTTATTATAGCTTCTGCTTCTGAATGGATAGTAAAACCATCATGGGATTTTCATTAAAAACTTCTCATCATGTCTAGTAGGGCCTAAATGAAAATGGTGCAGATTGGAAATCCAATATAACCAGATCAAAGGGTTTCACTTCTTATGATGTCTAGTTGGTCCTAAATGAAAATGGTGCCAATCTGATGTCCAGTATGGCCACTGTAGTGGTCATCTCGAAAATCTAATTATGTTTTCTCCTTCTGAATGTATCGCCATATCAGCATTTGGTTTTCACTAAAAGACTTTTTGTGATGTCTAGATGATCATAAAGGAAAATAATGCCAATTATAACCATTTTAAAAGATCTTATCACAACTTTTCTTGAACAGAAAGTTATACTGATGTGTGGTTTTCACCTGAAGACTTCTTATGAGGTCCATTTGGTCTTCAGTGAAACTGGTGCCAGTCTGATGCCCAGTATGGCCACCACAGCAGACATCTTGAAATTCTTGTTCTTGCTGCTCCTCTTGAAGTCACATCTTGAAAATATCTCCAAGTGGATGTCTATGCCACCATGGAGTTTTTACCAGTAGACTTGTGATTCCTAGTAGATCCTAAATGTACTCCCAATATGGACGTCATGACAACTATCATAATTGTCACTACTTCCATTGGGGTTATACCACATGAATTCTATCCACCATTGGGGTTATACCACATGAATTCTATCCACCATTGGGGTTATACCACATGAATTCTATCCACCATTGGGGTTATACCACATGAATTCTATCCATGTCCACTTTGTCCTAAATGAAACTGGCACCAAGCTGTATGTATTCAACATGAGCTACTCTTAGAATCTTGTTATTGCAGAATAATATCAATGATGTTTTCAATACTTAACAATTAAAAGGAAGAAATGGTCTTATCTTGAATTCATGGAAACTCTTTTCAACCAGTAGAGCATCAATCCCATCAAGGGACTCTTGGATCATTTACTTCAAACAGTTGCCTTGAGGGTTACAATGCCTGTTGTAGATAGATGCATCATGAAGAAACCAGCGCCCATCAATCACACTTGTTAATTTTATTGTAATAATTACCATATATAGCTGCCAACCCTCATGATTTTGGCATGAATTTTATGACTTTCTACAACAGTTCATGGATTCACACCACATGCAAAAAAAAAATCACAAATTCCCAAATTCTCTATTTTAAATTTTCCCCCTTAAGCACCACCTGCCCCCCCCCCCGATTTAAGTTGTGGAGTACTTTAAGCCACCTACTTAAGTCCTGCATACTACCAATGCTGAAGCATTGCTTGTGAGCTTTCTTGTTGAACTTAACTAGTCTTTCTCAGCAACAATGACAGTGAAAGATGATTTCCTGTTGAGAGAAAGGAATAAGACAAACATAAGTGCCTCCTTAGGTGCTGAAAATTTGCAACAATTTTAGTTAACAAAATTAACCAGCAGGCAAGAAGCCTGAACTATTTTGAAAACAATTTACCATGGCTTGACTGATGATGCTTAAGACTGGCATTGCATCATATCCTGACAAATAGCATGAAGTTTGTGTATATCAGTAAATTTGGCTGCAAATATAGTATATGTAATCAGTGAAAATGTTTGGTTTTATTTTAAGATTTTCATATAATGCAATACTGATCATCAAAGTGGATGGAGTTAGTGTAATGATATAATTTTTCACTAATTATATTCAAAATACTCTTAATTTGTATCCCACTTTCACTAATTGCGAGGCTGGAGGGTTGGCAGCACTGTATACTCAAAAGTCAGGTCCAAGTACAAATTGCATAACATCACTGACAGATCTTAGTCTATGCAGTTTGTAATCAGTAGAACTAACATAATTTAATGTCAGATAAGAGTCTACATTATTTGCACTTGGACCGTACTTGTAAGCAGTTACATAAGGCATTATACCATTTGTACAAACTATTTCCATCTGTAATTGTAGATATTGATATTTGGTCTAGTATGGATATTTGGTCTAGAATGGATATTTGGTCTAGAATGGATATTTGGTCTAGTATGGATATTTGGTCTAGAATGGATATTTGGTCTAGTATGGATATTTGGTCTAGTATGGATATTTGGTCTAGAATGGATATTTGGTCTAGTATGGATATTTGGTCTAGTATGGATATTTGGTCTAGAATGGATATTTGGTCTAGAATGGATATTTGGTCTAGTATGGATATTTGGTCTAGTATGAATATTTGGTCTAGAATGGATATTTGGTCTAGTATGGATATTTGGTCTAGAATGGATATTTGGTCTAGTATGGATATTTGGTCTAGAATGGATATTTGGTCTAGTATGGATATTTGGTCTAGAATGGATATTTGGTCTAGTATGGATATTTGGTCTAGAATGGATATTTGGTCTAGTATGGATATTTGGTCTAGTATGGATATTTGGTCTAGAATGGATATTTGGTCTAGTATGGATATTTGGTCTATTATGGATATTTGGTCTAGAATGGATATTTGGTCTAGTATGGATATTTGGTCTAGTATGGATATTTGGTCTAGAATGGATATTTGGTCTAGTATGGATATTTGGTCTAGAATGGATATTTGGTCTAGTATGGATATTTGGTCTAGAATGGATATTTGGTCTAGTATGGATATTTGGTCTAGAATGGATATTTGGTCTAGTATGGATATTTGGTCTAGTATGGATATTTGGTCTAGAATGGATATTTGGTCTAGAATGGATATTTGGTCTAACTGCATTATTACTCTAACTCTTGAATGAAATTAGTATACTCTGTTAACATCCTGACAAAATAGTTTTGAGAATTTTAAGTTTTTAAATTCAAAGGAAAAAAATGGTTCATTGGGATGGAAGAATATAACATGGGTTAGATAAGTTTCTTTAATTATAAACCCCTTGTGTGATTTCAGATTGTGATTGCTTTGTATTGCATGACCATAATTAAACCATTTACTTGAATATGATTTATCAAATATGTGGTGATATTGATTGCAGGAAAACAAAATGAAGCTTAGTAGATTATTTCAAAACATGGTTGACAAAAATAAATGCACAAAATACCATGAAATGAAAAAATAATTTGCATCAATAAAAAGTTTTAACTATAGATCTGAATGGCATCTTGTTTATTAATGCATCAAAGTTTTTGTCAATCTCACAATACATTAGTTCAGTACATAACACAGTGGACAGTTATTTACCTTTGTCATGTCAAGCTTGGAATTATTGTGTGTACCTTTTTGTTATGTGCGCTTTGAAATATAGTGAAGCTTCTGTGAAGTTCTTTTTTATTTTCATGAATGAAAAGTCAGAGGCATGCTTTCTCCTTACCATCTAATTTTAAAAAAATGACATAACTTAAAATCGATTTTATATGAAGTGGTTGCATAGCTGTGAAATAGGAAAAGTGTGATGTTTTTAAGTAGGAAGAGGGATTCCATTCAAGTCTTCCAGATCAGAATGACTTTTAGCAATGATTGCACATGTCATTTTACAACCTGCTTTGAATGGTTGTGTATAATTGTTTGTTAGTTAAAGTTGTTGTAGGGTTTAATGCTATTTTCTTCACAAGATAGACTATACAAGACTAGTATAAATGGTGGAGGAAGAACCTAGGAAAACCACAGCAAGAACCACCGACCCATAAGTTACTGGCAAGCTTCCTCACACACCCACATTGGCCAAATCCTAGATTTGAACCCAGGTAGACAGGTGAGATGACAATGATCCATAACGGTGAGCACTTTCGGCCACTACCACTTTAGGCCACCTTGTTTGGAAGAAATGACTGGACATGGACAAGATAGATTCGTCTGGATAAATATCATTGGCTAGTGCCCAGCTATGAATGTCATTCTGTGTCTGCTTGTACTCATTTGTCTAGTAAATCTGACCTCAAAACTGTATGCTGTGCAATCTGTCTAAAATATTTGAGTGCATGAATCAGTTTTAAAACCTATCTATTATTGCTGAGTTTGGATTAATTGCATGGGCCTGTCACTAATCCATATTTTGAATCAAATCTGTCACTAATCCATATTTCTGGACCATAACTTGTACATCCACATGGAATAACATCCAGACTGGTTGTTATGGTCATGAGACTATCACAGTTCAAGAACCTGTCAAGCTACAAAATAGGCTGACAGTGTTCTGAACAGTTCTGGTTAGTGTAAAATCACTGTGTATATTTTTTAATTTGCTGCATTGTTGAACTGAGACAATACTAGTCATAGGAGATATTTAAATATTCAAGATCACTTTGGTAGTTTTGAAGGAAAATATAGATTCACTTTTAGATTTTCAGAGGTAAAAATAATATGAATTGATGCATATTACATTGAATGTACATTCCGTTGTCAAGGATGATCTTTATGTTCTATGTTATGAAACATTTTGATGTTAGAACTGGGTTATATTCATAGTTTCTATCTTATCACCAGTGGCAGTACATATCCATAATGAACAGACTGTCTTCTTTTTTTTTTACAAAACAAATGAAAGAAAACAAACAGCTGAAATGCAACCAGAATTCCTTTTTGGTAAAAGAACGTTGATGCATTGTCATGCACAAAATTGTTGACAAATGAAAATATAATGCAACAGGTTTACTTAAATACACCTTGTACTTGCTGGGCATCAATACACAATAGTGACAATAAAGATGATCATTTTCATAGCAGTTTTCAGCAGAATTTATCATTTTGATTGGTTTGCTTTTCATTCTGACTGGTTTGCTTTTCAGTAGGACTTGTTCAAAACACTTCAGGCAATAGAATAAGCAGCAATCCTGTGGTAACAGATTGCATGCACCAGTTAGTGTAGTCTCAAACTCAAACCACCCTGAGGGTAGCATATGGGCATTTTTCATGGCCCAAGGGCTGCACCACACCTGCATCTCTCATGACACCTTGTGATGGGCCACAGGATACCACTTGGCAGGCCGAATGTGGCCCACATGCTCATGTTTGAGACCACTGTTGTAGACTCTCAACAACTGCAGTGTTTATTGTATTTCCAGCTTCTAAAAGGTATCATCCTTAAATAAGAGACTAAAGAAAACAGATTACTTATATTTGTGTAAAAGTTGATTATTAACTTAATTAGTTAATTTCATTAAGATTGATTTTATGTGGCTATCTGCTTCCAAGCAAGATTCAACCTGCTTCATATTTTTACATTTTTAGTTATCTTCCAGACATTGGAGGATATCTTTCTAGCTTATCCTTTTTTCCGTTGTTGATTTTATTTCTGTATTTTGATTGTCATCTTGTCTGTTATATAGGAAGCATGAGATCTAGACTAAGTGGTAAGAATTTTGAAGTTACATGCAAAAAGTTCTCTCATACACATGCAGCTGTACCCTGCTATAAGACCCTTCATTACAGCATGGTTCTGTGGTAAGGAACCCATGTCCTTCCGTACTATCACTTTACATCGATCATGTCCCATCCATTTTGTAAAATTAGTGCCAGCTTAGTAATTTGGAAGGACTGGGTGAATTAAAACCAAAATTTAATGAGGCCTAATATTATTAACACATCAGATTGGATTTTGAATATTTTTGGAAAAGTTTTGACCAAGCAATATGCACTGTGAATGACTTTGTACTTTGCACTTGAATACTGAACCAAGATTAACAATTTACCGAATGTGCTTACATACAAGTCCAATCCAAATGCAGACTACACAGACCCAGATCTGCCATTGTATCTTGGTCTATACATTTTGTTAGGGGTAAGTGTTGGAATAAACATGTACTTTGATTCCTGGCACTTGATGCAACAGTAGATCAGGGTCACTATCATTAGCAGTTGGGCTGAACTTGACAAACATGTATATAAATTAGTAATCTTGGATCTTTCTCTTGTTAAAGGTTTACTTGTAATTATATCATGCTAGTACATGTAATAAGGATAACTCTCGTCCTAATATGCAATAATGGTAATTATATCATGCTAGTATGTAAGAAGGGTAATTGTATGCTAGTATGCTAAAAGGATAATTATACCATGTTAGTATGCAAGGAGGATAATTATATCATGCTAGTTTGCAAGAAGGGTAATGATTTAATGCTAGTATGCAAGAAGGGAGCTTTTTGTTTTAACTTCAACCACTTTTTGTTTACTTTCCATCTTAATAACAAAGTTGACAATATTAACACACTGTAGCTTCAGCTTTCATTATACACATGCTTTGTATAATTAAATTCTTCAATGAGTGGCTTTTATTGATCTGATTTTGAGAGATAAAGTATCCTAACACATCTGATACGGTCCTGATTAAATAATTCAGCAAGACAATCCATAACTGACCTTTTGTAATTTTTAAAAAATTTGAGTGTTCAGACATTTTGACACTTTGTAACAAAAACAGCTGAATTGTCTTAACAAATAACTTGTTAGAATTTAAAATGTTACAGAATGAGTAATAACAATCTCACATTTGAGGTTTTAGGATTTTGCTTTGATAGGGAGGAAGCATTCATTATCATAGTGTACTTAATTCCTAAATTTGCTTTTGGATGTCCAAATTTGGTATTCACCGTATCAGAGAAATCATAATAGTGATATTCATAATAATGAAGCGCTACAGTCTGTCTTTCCAGCACTGCATACATTTTTAAACAGTAAAATTGCATTAATATTTTTATGCTTTCCATTACAAAATTTGTATTCCCTAAATCTTAGGATTGAACAACCTTTTCTATTCACCAACTGTTCCTTTTTTGAGATCTTGTTGATATGCATCATACTAAAAACTTGAGAATTTAAGTTTACTGGTTTTTTAAAAACATCAACTGGTTTTTAAAAAAACATTGAAGTGACAGTAATTGCTTAAGATAATAGCTTCATACTTTTGTAGATGTCTTCCATTCTGATGATTTGCAAAAATTAGTTCCAGGTCATATTTCTTTACTTTTACAGCTACAATTCATGTATAATGAATATATCTAGGTACCAATTTATTTAAAATTTGTTGTGCACTTTCAGCATATTCTTAGTGCCAGATTCAAGGTATCACTATAGAATAGTAATATTCAAAGTGTCACTGTTGAATACAGTAAATTAATATTCATAATGTCAATGTAGAATAGTCAATATTCAAAGTGTCAGTATAGAAAATAGTAAATAAATATTCAAAATGTCACTAAATATTAGTCAATTAATAGTATCACTGTAGAAAAGTCGATATTCAAAGTGTCAGTGTATAAGACAGTAAATATTCAAAATGTCACTATAGATTTGTCAATTAATAGTCAGTGTCACTGTAGAATAGTTGATATTCAAAGTGTCAGTATATAAAACAGTAAATATTCAAAATGTCACTATAAATTAGTCAAATAATAGTTAGTGTCACTGTAGAATAGTCAATCTTCAAAGTGTCACTGTAGAATACAGTAAATTAATATTCAGTGTCACTATGAAGTACAGTAAATGAATATTCAAAGTGTCACTGTGGAATACAGTAAATGAATAGTAAATGAATATTCAAAATGTCACTGTGGAATACAGTCAATTAATATTGAAAGTGTTACTGTGGAATACAGTAAATTAATATTCAGTGTCACTGTGGAATACAGTCAATTAATATTCAAAGTGTCACTATGAAGTACAGTAAATGAATATTCAAAGTGTCACTGTGGAATACAGTAAATTAATATTCAGTGTCACTGTGGAATATAGTAAATTAATATTCACTCTCATGACACCTTGAGGAATACAGTAAATGAATATTCAAAGTGTCACTGTGGAATACAGTAAATTAATATTCAAAGTGTCACTGTGGAATACAGTAAATTAATATTCAAAGTGTCACTATGAAGTACAGTAAATGAATATTCAAAGTGTCACTGTGGAATACAGTAAATTAATATTCAAAGTGTCACTATGAAGTACAGTAAATGAATATTTAAAGTGTCACTGTGGAATACAGTAAATTAATATTCAAAGTGTCACTGTGGAATACAGTAAATTAATATTCAAAGTGTCACTATGAAGTACAGTAAATGAATATTCTTGATTCTTTAAACTAAGAATAAAAGGACTTGTACCTTCATGCAACAACTTTTTTTCATGTTCACTTTGTCACATTATATTGTTTTATTGATCAAATATTTGGAGATAAATGAATATTTTATTCCATTTTCATATTTCTGTGTATTAGATCATTAAGTAGCAAGTAATAATTATCAGCACTTTATCTCACTTTTTATTTTTAATTGTTGAAGTTTAAACAGATGAGGATTTTAAATAATGGTTGTAAGGGTGAGTGAATTTGAATAAATATACCATAATATTGATGTATATTCATTGTAAATGTTGAAGTATTTAATTCTAGATATACATGCATTTAAATCGGATTGAAATGCACACTGCATAGATTCAGATCTGCTGTTAAATGCAGATATTGGTCAGTATTTGCAGTAGGACGTGATATAAATGAGCACATATAAATTAATATATAAGAGTACATATAAATAAATACATTAAATGAGTATATATTGCAGCTATTAAATAGGATCTGTCTGCCCATCTATTATCCACCATCAGCTTTGTTTAAAGATTTTTTTTTCTTATCAGTGGATAATCATAAGAATGACACCCAAGGAGGTCAAAGTCATATGGATCAATTCTTTAAATTTGGACCTTAAAAGTTGATCTCGGTCACATTGATAAGATTCTAATATTTTGGGGGGAAGAAAAACAAATTGTATGATGTTTATGGATAGACTCTGAATTTAGAACTAGATTCACCAGTGGATATTGCACAGTCTTGTGGATGATTGATCCATGTGTCAAGGTCACAGGGTGAATTTCCAGAGTTATTCAGGGGCTGTATATGATTTCCAAACATATAGTATTTAAAGATTTGTCACATGTTAAGAGGATCACTGGCCACCTTGTGCTAGGTTAGAGCATCAACATTGGATATGAGGTCACTGGTTCAGATCCTTGCAGAGTCATACCAAACACTTATAAAAATGTTACTAACAGCTGCCTCGCTTGTTGCTCAGCAATAAGAGGATAGTGCTTGGACTGGTTGGCCTGGTGTCAGAGTAATGTGATGGGTGGGACATCATGCCACATGTCTATGGCATAATGCCCCAGTGCTACACATCACTACTATAAACTGTCACTATGCAGACATCAAAAATTTAAATCACACACACACACACACACACACACATCTTTCAAGGGCTGCATTGATATTGTCACAATTAATACAATACATTTAGGGGGGAGATTTTTTTAAAAGCCAGATGGGTGTCTTGCTTTGAAGACACAGTTGTTTCTTTCTTGTTAATTGCTGTGGAGATCTATAGATATATCCACAGCAGTAAAATCATACAATATAGTGCAATAAAATCATGATTTTGAGGTTTTTCTATAATTCTTGGAATTTTATTAAGTTATGTCTCTGGAAGATGAAATTTAAATATAAATTGTATACACAGAAATTGCATTTTCATATATTAGTATCAAGATTCAGTCTATATTCAATTCTTGTATGAGGTGGAGGATAAAAACTAACATGTTTACTTTTTTTCTTCTAGAAACATGAATCACAGCTCTGGTCACTTAGTATATAACAGTAAGGCAGTCCATCATACTTTTGTGTCAGCTATGTCCTTTAAAACCAAATGAGGTTAAACAATTATGAAACTTATTACACTTTAAGGTATCTACTCTATGCATGTTTTTAAAAAACTTATGACCCTGTTCCATAAGGCCAAAATCATGGGTCAATGATTTGTATTGTTTCCATCTCTGCAGTCTGTCTAAAAGAAATTTTAATCCATCTCTAGTGACCATTAGCTGCAGATTTATATTACAGTATATACTCGCTTACAAGTACGATCCAACTGTATAGAATCTGTGTATCATCTAATGTGCTGGCAGATCTGGGTCTGTGCAATTTGTCAGGAGTAATCACCAAAAACAGACCTTGATCCCAGTGCATTATACAACACAGATCAGGGTGTACATTATTTGCAGTCTTGACTTGCAAGCAGGTATACAATGTTGGAGTTGTAATATTGTGAAATGTATGCTGATTTTGTGGGAATTTGGTATTTTACAGATATTACTCAATGCAGTTAAATCTTCTTTATCCAATTTATGACATTTTGAGGGACATAATAAATGTTGAGATATATGGAAATTTGCATGAACGACTTTTCTTTTCAGGATTTTGTAGCATGAATTTTGTAAATATGACTAAATGTGATTCAAAAATGGTGGCTTGTTCTGTGCCTCAATCATCCATACAATAATAGACCCAGTTAGCCTGGTGATAAGAATTTGGATAAACAAGATTGTATTGTATTGCTTTTTCACTATCATTAGGTAGTGGACCAGGGATGGTATCACGAATGCAGTCCACAGACAATGGCTTTCTGACAACATCAGTTGTCTCCACTACAAAATTGAACGGTAAGCTGTTGTTGCTGTTGTTTAGTATATGCCCAGATGAACACACCATAATTTGGTGGCAAATCAGGGTTTATACTGTCTTATCTCACCTTCATATGCATGTATTTACACACATCTTCTTTTACTGATGGCAACAACAGCAACATGTCAGATAAAATGGGAATCAACTTTGTATGAAAGCTGGTGATACTTTGTTCTTTGGACAACTAACCAACACCAAGCACATTCAGCATTATGTTATCATTGATTTGGTTCCATATTGTACACTGTTGGGTAACTTATAGTTGAGGAAGTATGGTAGTTTTGAGTTGTAATGCAATTCATATAAAAAAACCTGCTAATCATGGCATACAAGTTGTTGCTGAATATTTCAAGTTTCATTTGCTATATATACATCAGGTATAAATAAAGAGTCCAACTGCAAACTGCACAGACCCAGATCTGCTGTTACATAAAGCATTGGAGTAATCATTAGAACAAACAGACCTTATCTACAGGTGCATTATGGTTTGGTAGATCAAGTTATTTGTTTTATTTGTCTTTAAATGAATAGTACATAATACAAAAAATGTTAACAGATATTGACATTGTGCACAGAAAATAATTTAAAATAATGGTAATGTTCATGAAGCCATTAGGCTAAATATTCCACTCACATATTGCATGTTCAGGCATTAAAACATCTACCAACTTCACACACAATCTTGATTATGTTATTATCATCATATTAGCAAAAATCTGTCAAACCTGATTGAAAGGTCTACTTTATTAGGCAATCAATTATCATTAGGATGTCTTAAAATAGAATAGATGAAATGAAGCCCTTTTATGCCATGACTATTAATGTCATACTTGCCTCTTTTAAGTCGTACAAGTTTATCTCTAATCATATATTTTGAATTAACTTCAAACACTTCTCACTTAGCTTAAAATTATTCCATGTATAATTAGAATTCCATGTAGGAGAAAAATGGAATGGTATATTCAAAGCTCACTTTTTGTTGCTTCATTTATGATGCATTGGTCTTTAATGAAAAAGAATTTTTTCTAATTTTCAACACAGCCATTATATTTCTTTTGGAATATTATTCTTCTATAGAATTTGTTGATAATTTAGGCTATGAAGTGAATTGTTATTGGGTATTATTCTGAAATTACCAGTCAGACGAGTTTATTCAAAATGTAAAGGCAGTTTTTTTTTAACTTGTTCTGCTTATTTAGATCCAGGATTGCTCATCCCGACTCCACTGTCAAAACTAAAAGAAGAGAAACTGTACCTCAAGGCCTTATTAAAACAAGAGAAGGAATTAGATGTACTCCGAAAAAAACATGAGAAGGTGATAAATAAATATTTTTTGTTAATGGTCACTGTATTAAAATTAATGTGATATCGTGAAATTATTATGCACACTTTGTTTTGCATAAAACTTGGTAATTTCACTGCACTGTAAAGCCCATAGTGTTATAAATAAATGATTTGATGTGAAATTTATGTAAATTCACAGAATAACAATATGCCACTAGTAGCTTTTTTAGCACATTCTTCAACTAATTTCATTAATTTCAAGTCAAATGAACAAAAGTATAAGCTCTTGTTTCATTTATTTCAAATCAAATGAAAATAAGTGAGATCTTGTTTATCATACAATGTTAAGGGTTTTGCAGTGCATTGAAATTGCTACATAATGTTGCTTTTTTTTTCAGATTTTGTATTTATTACATGACATTGTCTAAATTAGTCCTTAAAATTGTTTTACCTAACTGTCCCACATCAGATCATTATATTGGAGGATGAGGGAATGGTTGAGTTTGATTGAAGAAAAAAAATTAGTAAAAATTATTAAACTAATAAAAAATTATTAAATTAGTACAGTGTGACCCTGCTATAACTCAGTTTGAAGCCATAGAACCTGACCATATGAACTGAACAGTGTTATAAGCAACCTTGTACAGTACCAACAAATTTGCAGGGTTATCGGGTGGATGTGGGGGTAATAAAATTGGTTACCATTTTAAACCAATGTAAATTAAATGAGAAAAACAGATTGCATATATATTTCTATATTATTCAGAGAACCAGGTATTGGTGCATAGTTTATATATACATTATGTAATCTATAGTAGGAACAGAATCTCATCCACAATACAAATATTTTCATCGAAAATATCTGCAAACATATTTAAAATATTCCATAATTTTGTCAGATTTGTATGCAACTGCTCATTGGGAAAAAATAAGTAGCAATTAGTATTAAACAATGATCAAACAGTATGTCCGAAAGTTAAATAACTGTTTCTTTATAAAGTTCATACTGCTAAAAATTCTCATGTGATTTGTAATACTTTATTATTGTTTGAAAAACTGTAATTTTCACCTGCTTTCTGATTACAGCAATAAAAGGGGGGTATATTTGTAGGGAATAGATGACATTATTCACTAGTCAGCTGATTGCATAAAACAACACCACCAAGCCATATGCACATATTATCAGCTTGCATTTATTTGACGTTTTATAAATCATTGACCCATAATTTGAACAAGTTTAGACTGGCAATTGACTTTGATGATGAGCAATGTACATAAATTGATTTATAAATTCAGGTGAGAATCTTTTATCAACCACTGCATTGTTTGTTGCTTAGTTGTGAATGCATTTCATAGAACATATGTGAGATATTGTTTGAGCATCGATTGTATAGGGAATGCATTAAAGACAAACATAAAGTAGACTTGATGGCTTCATTGCTCATAGACCAGTAACAATAACATCAACACTTATGAGTTTTCATCTTTCAACAATAAAGACCAAAGTTCTCCAAAGGCTCAGACATGCATTCAGATACTCATATTTCCGATGTCTATTTTGGCACAAAACTGTAAGAAATTTGTCAGAATAGTACATGCACAGTTTAAATAACACACAATACACAGGTTAAATAGACACTTTATTGTACAAATAAAATCTTTTTGGTATAATGGAGGCAAATCCTGTCACAGCACACTGCACACTGCAATGGCCTGCCCTGAATTGTTCTATAGGATACCTCAGGACGCGACATGGAGTTTGTAGGGTTGTGAAGTGTCTGGCACTTGTATGTGGAGCCTCAAGGGGTTTATACGAGGTATATAGGGACACTGATAACTGAAACTCGAGAAGTCCGATCCTGAGGATGCTATGATAACAAACATCAGCCGATACTCCATACATGCACTGAAGGAAGCAGGTATGAAGTATATGGGCATAATAGTTGAGTGCATTTAAGTATTTACACAGATTCGGGTTCAAAAGCAAATCTTTGAATGCATGAAAACCTGGCAGGTGTCCCAAATGAGTGAATTTAGCACTGTGACTCTGGAACAGTGACTGTAACTAGGCTCCCAGTTTGAAGAAAGATAGGAGCTGTAAGGGGAATAATGCCTGGAAATGTATGAAATATATTTGAACTGCGTGATAAGCCTGATCTACATAAAGATATGAATGTAAGATATATGTCTTCGATAGCCAGTTAGGAATTCACAAGTGCACCAAAAGATGATACTGGTGAAATGATAGTGTAGCATAAATACAATATTAGTGTCTCTTAAGTGTAAAGAAATAAATAAAAAATAGTTCGGTCTCATTAAGTAAACAAATGAATAGTGCATTGATGACACAAGCATATAATGAATTAGAGATGCACAAGATGTGACATCTGTCTCTGTGTTAAACCAATTCTGTCTGGGTGCACCTGAATATATCTACAAGTATTAGATGACCATCGACCTAAAGTCTGGATAAGATGGTCTGGAATTCCAGCCTTAGCAGCACTAGTAGCCACCCCAAGCAGGAGAAGTGCCCATTATAACATGACTTTTTTATAATCTGGGTTTTATAGCCAAGTTGTGTCTCTCTAGAGAAATTTGTTTATAAAGGGGTGTATAAACAAAGAAATGGCTTGATTGAACGTTTCATATCAGAGAAAATAATAACGATGGACCCATCTTTCATTATTTTTGTTCTTTGGTAGGCAAGGGAGAGCACTACAGAGTTGCATGAGCTACAGGAGGAAAAGCAAACTGTTTCTCATATGAAAGAAAGGACATCACTTGAGAAGCAACACATGAAGTCATTGAAGAAGGCAAGTAAGCATGGAAAACCGCCTGAGGAAGTGCAGGGAAAAAACACGGATGAATTCAAGAAACTTGTGCAAGATCAGGAAGAAAAGGTAAATGTTCTTCAGCAGCCGATTTAGTACAGTTCTAGCAATATAACACTTGCAGTATTATAATATTTTGGCACATTTTAAAAGCAGAATTAAAAGAAGGGGAAACCTTTAAATTTTTTAGTTTGACTGTTTTTCGTTTTCTTACATTGAAATTACCAAGTATGATTTGCATTGGTACAACCTTCTACGACAAATCAATATTGTCAAGAAATCTGAAATTTTGTACGAGGGAAACAATTCAGAAAAATTATCAAGGACTGAGTTAATTATATGCAATCCATATGGTCAAAGTTCAGAGCAAGTTTTATTTATTCATTTGTTTGTAAATGTTTGGTGAATGACTGAAAATTTTGTAAATTATCACATATGTACACATCATGATTATGTACTGTATCTACTCACTTATAAGTAAAAATGCCAGAAACAAAAATACTGATCTCACATAGCAAAACTTTGGGTCTGTGTTTGTTTTAATAATTACTCCTAACAAACTGTACAGCCATAGATCTACCAGCATATTATGCAATGACAAATCTGGGTCCATGCAGTTTGAAGTTGCAAGTAAGTATGTACCAGTCTCACATGGTCAATAAGATATAACGGTGACATTTGCACAGAATAATGCCTGGCTCTTTTAGATTTTTAACTTTTAGCTACAAAAAAATAACTGTTAATTTAGTTCACAGTACTTCTGTACCATAATCATTTCTGGTGTATTACAGCACAATGCATTACGCAAGTCTCAGGCAGAGGTGTTTGTTGCAATGTGTAAAGATCAGTTCCAAATGGAATTAGAGGTCTGCTTGAAACACATAAAGCCACTACAGGATGCCCTCCGACAGGTCATGGAGGCCAGTCACGAGAAACATAGGAAACAGTTACAGGTAAAATATATTTATTGCCATGGTAACACAGCAGCTAAAAATATGGACTACTTGAAAATATTATCGCAACCATCTGAATGGATGGTCATATCAACATGGGTTTTTCACTAAAAGATATGATGGTCCTGAATGAAAATTATCTGACATTTAGTAAGACTGCTTGCTTGAAAGTGTCCTGAATGGAAAGTTATATTGACAACAGACAACTTATGACATCTAGATGGTCCAAAATGAAAATGGTGCGATTCTGAGGTCCAATATGGCCACCACAGCAGCCATTTTTTTTATTTGTTATTGCTGAAGAATGTCTGAGATAGTTTCAACATTCAGTAATCTTGAATTCTTAGAAATTCTTTTCAGTCAGTAGAGCATCAGTCACAGAATCTGTTAATTTTCTTATATTTCCCTATCCACTGAATGAATTTCATTCTTCAGATGAATCACTATGATAGTGAGGCACATAAGTCTATGATGTGCTCACTTGCCCCTTTTCACCTTTGGATCAAGGTTACAGTGCATTATGGTTTTGGTTTTAAAATGTGTTTAGCTTTTTCATTTGCTAGACCTTATGACCATGAAGAGAAGGTCAGTCATAGAAAATATGCACCAAGGTTTTGGATGTCATTTTGGTATGTGCTTATATTGCCTAAATCCCATGAAGGTGTTGTCTACTTAAGTTGAATCATTATAATGCTAAGACAGTTTGGTCAGTGACATGCATGCTTAACCACTTGACCATAGAGTTAAGGGCACTCATTTCGCCATGGGTGTGGAAGGTTGCAGGTTTGAACTACAGCCACGTCATACCAAAGAAATATAAAAATGGTACTAGCAGCTACTTCGCTTGACACTCAGCATTAAGAGGTTAGTGCTAGGACTGGCTGGCCTAGTGTCAGGATAAAGTGACTGGGAGACATGATGCTACATGTCTGTGGCATGATGCCCCAGTGCTAGACATCACTATATGAACTCTGAGTGACAGTTTTGTGTGCATATTTCTTATTTCTCTTAAATGAAACCAACTAGGAATGATTTTACATAAACTGTCACTTTGCAGACATCATAATGACTAAAAAATTAAGGTTACATTAAAATTCCAAATCACACACTTATTTAGCAGCGGTGTTTTAATTGTGGGCTCTACACATATTTTGTGGACTTTTGTTTTTGTTTGTGCAGTTATTTAATTAGTTTGGTTACACAATCACACATCAACAAATATTTTCTTTTCATAAATGCAGTTATGGTGCATGTTTGTTTGGCATTTATCCTTGCATGTTTCTAACTTTACAAATGTGTATTTCAGATTTTGATATTTTTCAGATATGGCATTTCAGTACATAATGCAGTTGGCAATTATGGTCCCATAATTACTACACTATAGCAAGAAAGAGCTGTTATGTTGCCCCTGTTTGTCCATTCAGTAAGATTTCACCCATCAGGAATTTCATTTCTGCTGAATAAATTTTGAAGAACTTCATGGATTTTTGTTAAATAAGGCTTTAGATTTTAAAAAAAATAATTTTCAAGTATGATTTTCAAATGATTTTTATTGGGGGGTGGGGTGGAAGCAATATAGAGTTGTAGCCCTGTTTGACTTTACAGTTTGGTTTCTGCTCAGTAGCCTTTGAAGGATTTCATGGATTTAAACCAAATTTGGTATGAGGCAATACATGTAAAAAGTCTCAAATTCAGCTTTTACCTTAATCCGGCAAAATTATTTGCAAGTATTTCCCTGTTTGACTTGTGGGACTCTAGTTCATTTGCTTATATTTAATAATAAATTCCATTTTGGATGGAGTTATGGCCCTTTACATTTATATGGGATATAACTCATAACCGATACATCTCAGCTGCCATAAAGCATATTTTGATACATTTTGATATGAACATTGATGTGTCTTTTACAGTTCTGGGCAAGTAACTTCATTATCTTCACATGGGATGTTGCTTAGCTCTCAGTTCCTAGGCAAGATATAGCCAACAATGTTCACAAAGTGTCATTATAAACCAACCGTCATGTAGCTGGCATAGCACAAGAATCATTCAACATATTTTTACGCACTTTGAAATCCATTTTGTGTCATCGACTTTAATGTGCCTCATATTGACTTTTTTTTTCTTATATTTTCCTTGCATTTAGGAGTTATATTTTTTTTTGTCCAGCATGTTTTTGTTTTCATATAGAAACTTTGAATGTTGCCCACAATCAGCATTGCTAAAAACAAAAATTCAACATATTCAGGTGGAATTAACTGACCTAGATGCACTTAATATGGGTTAATGTGTCTATACAAATTTTGGACATAGTTATTGCCCATGTCGATCAACATGTTTTTTACATGGTATGTTGCTTGTAATCAGCAGAGCTCAAGAACCATTCAATATATTCTGATGCTATTTGACGCGATCATTATTTCATAATTTATTGTCTCTTCTGGATATCATTATATCTTTTGTGGATCAGCGCATACAATTTTGAATTGTTGTTTTTCATAAAACTTTGTGTGCATATCCAGCCTACCTTGATTGTTTTCCTTGTTTATGTTCTGTAGAGTATACATGACCAAGAGGTAAAAGAATTGACCAAAAGAATGGACACACAAAGTCAAGAGGAGATGTCCCAGGCCAAGAATAAAAATGACAAACAGGCATATTCCAGGTAAGGTCAATGTCTGTGTAGTGTTTAAAATGTCCTATGATCTGCATTTAGTTGTAATAGTTTAATTTCAATAATTGCAGACACATTTTCCCATTTAGAAAAGTTTAATTTTTGGCCATGCATCTAGATAAGGCATAAATTAGACAGTTTCCATGTCAATCTGTCCATCCATTTATGCTTCAGACAAGTTAAATTTTGTGTTTTATGCTCATTTCTGAAACTCTCTTAACATCATTAAATTGAAAACAGTATATATCATTGTTGGTACTTTACACTTGAACAAACGGAGTTCATCATGACCTATTTTTAGCTCTCTTGTTCAAGCAAAGAAAATCTAGTATAAAACTACAATGCCAGATGGCTTATCTGTTCCATAATGCTGTATTAGGGGTTTTTTGTCAGTCAATGCCATAATCTGCTAGTGCAGACAGAGGTATTCAAAATAAATATCTTCACTTCTCAATTTCATTTTTTTCATCCTTATTTATTCAGTTTATCTTAACCCATTCTATTTTGAATACAACTGCAGGCATAATACCTCATTCTATCCTGAATACGCAATACCTCATTCTATCCTGAATACGCCTGTGGTCGTAGTCTCTCATTCAATCCAGAATACGACTACAGTCGTAATAATGTATGTGTGTAGTGCCTCTAGAAACTAGTTATACATCAAATATTTGTGTACTTCTTCACCCATCACAGGAAATGGCTAAAGTATGTATGTTCAGTGAAATTTTTTTTAAAAAAACATGGTTGGAATTCAAAATTTGGCTTGCAAATAGATGGATAAAATGATGGACGAAAACTATGATGTAAACCTTGATGTTAATAGCAAGGGTAGTGACATTGAAGCTGATTTGGATGATTCTGATGATAATGTTGACTTAAATGATGGGTTAGAATTGAATAAAGTTGAAAGAGATGTAGCATGGCTTCATGCACTTTCTGACAGTGATTCAGAGAATGAAATTGACTTTGAAGGTTTTCAAGAGGAATGGGTCCAGGATGATTTTTTTTCACCTTGGTTGCCACCATGATTTAATTATTTTTTTATTACTGATATAGTAATGATGTGGACTTCAAAATGTGGACAAAACTTGTACTGATTAATTACCTTTATCTTACTGAAAGATTTCTGGGATTAATTTTGTGAAAAATTTTCATAAGAAAGTACGCTGATGTACATGTTTTAGAATGTGAAGTAAACAAATTGTTCAGGGTGTTGTGTTGTCCAATTTTAGTAAAATTATAACTTTTGAACTAACAGTGCTAGAAACTTCAAATTTGAACCATAATACTTGAAAAAGAATTATTTTCATTTTATTTCCATACCATTTGGAACATTTCATTCATCTTTATGGTCTAAAGGTTAACTAAACACGATGGTAAAGTTTTTAATTTTAATTTTTCTTTCATTCAATTCATATTTCAAAATACAGTTAACATGTACTTTGGTAAATGATAACAAAATATATATCAGTGTTGCAAATTTTATTACCTTTTCAGAGATGCATAGTTTTATATACTTTAAAAAAGAAATGTTAAAACATTTTTAGTTATCATGGTGAAGGTCATCACAATTTCTACTGCTGCTGCTGTATAAGGCTCTGTTTTACCACAGTGCATTTAGAATTGCTTCTAGGGAACCAGGCACTGATTTTGAAACTGGTAAACAGGATAAAATGGGTTAACCTGGATGTGGATATATGGTTTTGTAGGATATGATTCACAGCTAAATTGATTTTAAAAAAAAATGAAAATTACATTCCACATTTAAATTTTCTTTATTTTAATTAGGCTCAGTTTTCTGCCCTTTCTACATTTAATTTCAAAATACCGCTGAAAGTTTGACCATCATGCCCTATATTTTTGTCCATCCAACATTAACCCTGACTCTACTTAACACCATTTTTGGGCTCAAAATCACTCACTGGTATCTCCATAACAATTTCCCCAGCTCCAGTAATCTAATATACTTCATTTCCCCAGCTCCAGTAATCTAATATACTTCATTTCCCCAGCTCCAGTAATCTAATATACTTCATTTCCCCAGCTCCAGTAATCTAATATACTTCATTTCCCCAGCTCCAGTAATCTAATATACTTCATTTCCCCAGCTCCAGTAATCTAATATACTTCATTTTCCCAGCTCCAGTAATCTAATATAATTCATTTCCCCAGCTCCAGTAATCTAATATGCTTCATTTCCCCAGCTCCAGTAATCTAATATACTTCATTTCCCCAGCTCCAGTATTCTAATATACTTCATTTCCCCAGCTCCAGTAATCTAATATACTTCATTTCCCCAGCTCTAGTAATCTAATATACTTCATTTCTCCAGCTCCAGTAATCTAATATACTTCATTTCCCCAGCTCCAGTAATCTAATATACTTCATTTCCCCAGCTCCAGTAATCTAATATACTTCATTTCCCCAGCTCCAGTAATCTAATATACTTCATTTCCCCAGCTCCAGTAATCCAATATACTTCATTTCCCCAGCTCCAGTAATCTAATATACTTCATTTTCCCAGCTCCAGTAATCTAATATACTTCATTTCCCCAGCTCCAGTAATCTAATATACTTCATTTCTCCAGCTCCAGTAATCTAATATACTTCATTTCTCCAGCTCCAGTAATCTAATATACTTCATTTCTCCAGCTGCAGTAATCTAAAATACTTCATTTCCCCAGCTCCAGTAATCTAATATACTTCATTTCCCCAGCTCCAGTAATCTAATATACTTCATTTCCCCAGCTCCAATAATCTAATATACTTCATTTCCCCAGCTCCATTAATCTACTTCATTTCCCCAGCTCCAGTAATCTAATATACTTCATTTCCCCAGCTCCAGTAATCTAATATACTTCATTTCCCCAGCTCCATTAATCTACTTCATTTCCCCAGCTCCAGTAATCTAATATACTTCATTTCCCCAGCTCCAGTAATCTAATATACTTCATTTCCCCAGCTCCAGTAATCTAATATACTTCATTTCCCCAGCTCCAGTAATCTAATATACTTCATTTCCCCAGCTCCAGTAATCTAATATACTTCATTTCCCCAGCTCCAGTAATCTAATATACTTCATTTCCCCAGCTCCAGTAATCTAATATACTTCATTCCCCAGCTCCAGTAATCTAATATACTTCATTTCCCCAGCTCCAGTAATCATGACTTTTAAAATTATTGTCATCATCACTATCATCACCAATAATTAGACATTTTGGGTTTTCAAGGTTGACCGCATTTTATTCACGAATTTGTAAAACATCCTTCATGGATGGTTCAAACTACACAATAACATATTCCAGGGCACAATGTGCCAATCAGATTTAATTTAACCATTTTTGTCATGACCCCAAATATTGTAAACCCCGGTCTACTGCACATTTTCATATGTGGGATTAATTTTGTGGCAGATCTCACCATTCTCCAGTTGTCAAATTAATATTTATTTTGCAGGAATCACACACCCTGACAGCATCTTTGTACTTTATAAATCAGTGACCTTAGAGTGAAGTTTCTATGTTGCTTTACTAATACTTCCTGTCTGTCATGCAATAGACAACACTGGCTCCTGAACAGCCGTTATTATTTAACCTCGACCGGAACAAGCAGTAACTACAATAAGATTTGGACTTGGCATATTCCAGTGTGACACACCAGTAGTGTAGCTTTCATATCGCCCAATGTAGACCTGATCAAATTCAATGTAGAAACTTCATGTAAAATTGGTTATTAAATGATGAGTACTTTAGGATATAATACATATGGAGCATATTTGGAATGTGATGGGTTATGGTAAAGATCATGGAATTGTGGATGGGGGCAGATTATGAACCATGTGACTTTGAATTTGCAGACAGTGAGCGAGTATTCTCAAGTCTTTTTCAATTTTTACTAATAAAAATTATTACCTAGAAATGAAAAATGCTATCTCAGTTGAATTCTGTATTTAAAAAACTAATTTAAACTAATAATAATTATTCACGACTGCTGAAGACTAAAATAACTTGTATCAATTCTCCTATGTATCGATATGTGTATCAATCTGGCAAAAGTATCAATATATTGATGAATCGTTTCACCCCTGGCGACGTTATTGTTCTTCAAAAATTATATCAACCTGAAGTTTCCACCGGAAGACTTCGTGATCGTAAAACAGATGAGCCATATCAAGCCGATGACCTGTTAATTTACATCATATGGTGTTTTAAAGATCACTTACCCGGCCAACTAAAGGAAGTTGGTCATGCCTGTCCTAGAAGATGTATTTTAGGTCCTAAATGAAAATGTTGCCAATTCATAGCAGCTATTTTAAAAAACCTTATTTCAGAAATATATAAGTTTTCAGCATTCATCTGTTAAAAGGAAGAAACGGTCTTGTCTTCTTCAAAGTTCTTTACAGCCAGTAGAATTGAGGGGCTCTTGTTTATCTTTTTACAAACTTGACTAAGTTTTTGCATTTAGCTTCTGACACATGAGTTTTAGCATGCTGTAGCATTCTATTCTACCTGTAATCATGGAACCAGGTGTGGGTGAAAAGGAAGAAACTGTTTTCTCATGAATTCCTGGAAGGTTTTTTTGGCCAGAATATCATTAGTCCCCTCAAGGGATTCTAGTTTATCTTTTACTGAATCCATTTTAAATTATTTTATAGTTAGCTCATGACAGCAAGAGTTCTTGCTATGTTATATGTACACTATTCTATCCAGTGTTACATATAGGCTCATAACAGAAAGGAAAGTGACCACAACAAGCTTTGTAAATTTTAACAAAAATAATTTCCCTTGAAAATGCACTGAAAAGACAAATATATGAAACAAGACTCTAATTTATGAAGATCCAAAAATTTGTTATGAAGTTCTGAAAACACATAAGTCCTGAGAATAAATAGTTATAAATTGATATAGTCTGAATCTCATTTCTGCTCCAAGATGGTGGATGATGTCAGATGAAGTTTAACGCAACATGTCCAGAATTTTCACTGTGAATCACAATTTATATTCTGTACCAATTTAGAAATAATTTCAGCAAATGTCTTTGTCCAAAGCCAGTTGTGTAGTTCTCCAGGGAAAATGATTATTTAGAAAGTAGATAAAGTATAAATATCACCACACATGTTATTCCTCATACGTATGAACAAACAACTCTTTACAGCAAAGGAATACCTTTTTTAAGGTATTAGAAACTCTGTAAGATGACCAACTATGATTGACTATTTCTTACAGGTATATGAGTATTTAAAGCAAGCTAATGTTATTTCATGTACACATGCATGAAGGACATGTGTGATTTCAAAATCACACCTGGTATTACAAAACATAAATAAGAATAATTTGGAAATAAACTCAGTCACAGCCAATAATTTACATAGCTTTTCCTGACTGTTTACTTGCAACAACAAAACCTTCATGCGAAAATCGTGCTTAAACGAGTTACAATTAAGTTATAAATAAACAAGATGTTTCTAACATAATATCAGACTCAATCAAACCTAATTCATATCATATATAAAAATGAAATAAAATTAAAATAGAAATAAAATAGAAAAATTCAAATCTTAACACACATGTAATTTAAATGCAGGGTCTTAATACCAGAATCGTGAAACCTCCTCTGCTCTAAACCCATATTGCAACTAGAGGTCTGGTAAATAGTTCATGTGTAATTCACTGTTGAAATTTCATGTTTAAAGCATATCTGTAGTGTATTTGTTAGAATGATGTGTTTAATGCATTTCTCTTAGTTCCATTTATATTTTACATTTTGCTAACATGGGTTAAGTATTTCTATGTATCCATTGACCACATATTTTGTCAGTACATTTTACATAAATTCAAACCTATACAGTGCACTTACAAACAATAAATGTTTCTTCAGTAGCAACTGTATATTAAGGGCTACAATGTATATTATTATAGGCTACCTGCAGTGGGTTAACTGTACATGAGAATGAGTATTGGAATTCCAGGAATGGAATGCATTCATTTATATGTGGCATCAACTGTAGTGGCTAATTAAGCTAATTAACTGTGCTTGCAATACTGGGTGTCATGACAAAGTTACCCAGAGACTGATTTTCTGCACCAAAATATGGTATATAGTTGTGGACAATGATAATAGCTTCTAAAACAGATTTCAAGAACCATGATTACAAGAAGAAAAAAGTGCAACAACAAAGTGATCTATGAGTATATCTTGTAATTCTGCTGACATCATAGGCAAGCAATAATCATTAGATTGCATTCTTATGCTGATGAGACGTATGGCCTACACCTTGTTATATGGACATAAGTGTGCTTTAAGTGGGTTTTGTCTTGTCAGCTCCATGGGATAGTTATGTCTCTTGACAATCAAAATATTCTTTTGCCATTCGTTAAGGACATTGGTTTGTCAACCTATTTGTACCTATTTGTTTCATAGACCTATATGTGCCTGTTATGAGCTTAGTCTCATTTTCTCCATTTTGGACAGAGTTGTGACCCCTTGTGAAAACTTGGAATATTGCTCATAATCAGCAAAACCATTCAACATAATTGGTATGAAGTTTGTTCCTTACACTTAAACTTGCCCTTTATGATTTGTTTCTGCTTGACTTCATTTAGGACAAAGTTGTGTTTCTTGTTGGTCCACTCATATCTATTAGGTAAATGTTGATTGTACTTATAAAACCTTGGAGGTGTTGACTTGGCATTTCACATCTTTTAGAGAAATCATAGCCTTTGGTTGCCCGTTTCCTAACATTTGCTTCACAAGACAAGTTCCTGTATTCGAGACCAAACAGATCAAATATAGTGAGACCTTTTGTGATATGTAATGTGGGAAGAACTGCAGTTGGTCACTCTTTTATTTACCACAGCTGATCCCTACATTGCATACATCAATTTAATCAAGGTACAAGACAGTTTTCAAATAGATTTCAACAAAAACATTGACAATGTTCTTGTTGCTGTGGTAACGAATTCAATTCAGACAATACAGCTACTGAAGCTCACATGCTGTAAAATGTAGTGATTTAAAATATTCTGTAAGTAAAAATGTAAATATGATGGTTGATAGTTTAAGAGGAAGTATTCATTAAGGGATTAATGGAATTTGCATGTGAACTATTCATTAATCATGAATGTTCAGAAAGTATTATTCAGTCATTAAATCAAAGTGGGATTAAATTTTGAAAAATTTTCAGAAAAAAATGTTTCCATGATTGTGTTTTTATAAATATAGTTATTGGGTATATAGAAGCTAAGAAAGAAGGCTAAAGTGTATATTTATTATCATTCTAGTATTAATGCGTCAGTTTTTGGTTTGTATATGCCCATATATGTCTTGCAGTCTGTTAGGGTTTCTGCACAATAACTTGAATTGTCCCCCATCTATATTTACCAGACTCTATGTATGTCTTGCATGTGAAATAAGGAACAGAACTGGGCTTATGCATGTAGAATTATTTGGCTCCCATCCACAATGTTTGAGTTTTTTAACTGGTATTTCTTTTCACTTTAGAAATACATTAACTGTATCATGAAACGCAGTTACAATACATCTTCATGCAGACTAAATATAAACAGCATATTAAATGAAATTGTTCTCTTCAGACAAATTATATAGAGTATCTGAGTACACCAAAGTTCACCCAAGATATCAGACAACATGTACACAGATATTACACATTAAAGAAGCAGTTCATTATATACAAGTACTCAGAATTAGTATAAATTACCAACCCCAATATTCAATAAATTAATATCAATTACAAAAGCAAATATTATTCCAATAAGTTAGTGTCAATTCTAAAGTAAAAACATTCCAATAAATTGGTATCAATTACCAAATCAAATATTCCAATAAAATATTATGAAATACCATAAATGAAATATTTAAATAAATTAGTATGCATTACCAAATCTAATATTACAATAAATTATTATCAATAACCAAAGCAAATGTTCCAATAAATTGGTATCATTTACCAAATTGAATATGTAATTAAAATAGTATTATTTACCACAAATGAAATATTTAAATAAATTAGTATGAATTACCAAATCCTAATATCCCAGTAAATAGTATCAATTACCAAATCTAATTTTCCAATAAATTAGTACAGTATCAATTACCAAAGCAAATATTCCAATAAATTAGTAGCAATTACCAAATGAAATATTCCAGTAAATTAGAAACAATTACCTAATAAAATATTCCTACAAATTAGAACCAATTACCAAATAAACTAACATCAGTTACTTCAAGTTATGTCCCATGTCTGGTACTATATCAAATTAGAAAATATAATTTAAAAGGAATATTATATTGACCCTTTTATTTTATTTTATTTTTTTTAAATTTTATTTTATTTTATTTTATATATTTCCCACTTTAAACATAAAACTATTGAATTTGCTACCAACATGTCTTATCCTGACATATTTTTAAAATTTATTTTGCATAGGCTTGTGCTCATGTTAGATTTACAATAAGCGAGGCAATCAGGAAATCAGTTTTCATGATTCCATTTGAATGTTAATACCAATGTTGTCATTTAAAAAGCGTTCAATTTCTTTCAGAATCAAACGAGAAATACAGAAGAAGCACATAGAAATTGTCGTGTCTGAGAGACAAAAGGTATACAGTGACTGTGCCTAAAACAATGTTAACTTTTTACAGTTGTATGATATATATAGTTGCAACACAATTTAAACTTTTGTTGTTACCATATTTACTGTATGACTTGGAAAACTATTCAGACATAATATTTGGTGGAAATTAATATTTAAATGCTTATGTTTGGACATAGCTCAACCATAATATTTTTTTCTAGAACATATTTTTGCAGAGTCAAAGAAGATCCATCAAATTTATTATCAGTATTGATTTTACCATAGTTTCACTATGATAGCTGTATGGAATATAAATTTGAATAACTTATGATAATGGAAGGTATCATGTTTATACTTTATCATGGATGATTGGTTATCAAAAAGTGCTGTATTGGATAATTCTTTTTTTTTCTTCTCATTTTACTAGCTTCATTCAGTTAACAAAAATATAATTGATTGTCAATGTACACATCATTTCACACAAAACCACAAATTAAGGAATTTAATGTTTTTGGACAACACAAAATTAAATATTTTTTGCCATCAGAAGACATTCATACATTGGTAGTCATTAGTAGAGGTAGCAACAGTGTTAGCAATCAAAGACTTGTGCAAGCTTTCCTTTTTTTGTTATTGTTTGCTTCAAGTCCCATCCTTTTCTCTGGCCTTTTTTTATATAACAATTTTAAGATATAGCTATGATTATGTTATTGAGAGAGTACATAGTTATATCTCATGGTACTTATGGACAGTGTTCAAATGATGGAGTACTGTGATAATTCCACTCACAGCTGTCTCATCCAGTGTTCAAATGAGGGAGTACTGTGATGATTCCATTCACAGCTGTCTCATCCAGTGTTCAAATGATGGAGTACTGTGATGATTCCATTCACAGCTGTCTCATCCAGTGTTCAAATGAGGGAGTACTGTGATAATTCCACTCATAGCTGTCTCATCCAGTGTTCAAATGATGGAGTACTTTGATGATTCCATTCACAGCTGTCTCATCCAGTGTTCAAATGATGGAGTACTGTGATAATTCCACTCACAGCTGTCTCATCCAGTGTTCAAATGATGGAGTACTGTGATAATTCCACTCACAGCTGTCTCATCCAGTGTTCAAATGAGGGAGTACTGTGATAATTCCACTCACAGCTGTCTCATCCAGTGTTCAAATGAGGGAGTACTGTGATAATTCCACTCACAGCTGTCTCATCCAGTGTTCAAATGAGGGAGTACTGTGATAATTCCACTCACAGCTGTCTCATCCAGTGTTCAAATGAGGGAGTACTGTGATAATTCCACTCACAGCTGTCTCATCCAGTGTTCAAATGAGGGAGTACTGTGATAATTCCAATCACAGCTGTCTCATCCAGTGTTCAAATGAGGGAGTACTGTGATAATTCCACTCACAGCTTTGTCTCATCTCTGATATCAACATTGTAATAATGGTCATTACTTAGGAAAGGATTAACATTTTTTTATGAATGCCTGCCTCAAAATTGTTTAAAAAGAAGGCCTTATCAGTTTCAAAATCAAAAAAGATATAAAAACAAGACCTTGTCTGCCTCAAAAGTTATTAAAAACAAGTCCTAATCTACTTCAGAAGTAGACATCTGCATTAAATGTGATTTTCAAAAAAAAAGGCTTTATCTGCCTCAAGAATAGTTTTTAAAAAGTCCTTGTCTACTTTGAAATTGATCAAAATAAGGCCTATATGTCTCAGATTGAAACCAAGGCAATCTGCAAAAGCAATACTGCCTCAAGAATGATTTTTAAAAAGTCCTTGTCTACTTTGAAATTGATCAAAATAAGGCCTATATGTCTCAGATTGAAACCAAGGCAATCTGCAAAAGCAATACTGCCTCAAGAATGGTTTTTAAAAAGTCCTTGTCTACTTTGAAATTGATCAAAATAAGGCCTATATGTCTCAGATTGAAACCAAGGCAATCTGCAAAAGCAATACTGCCTCAAGAATGGTTAAAAACAAGGCCTTTGTTGGACTCAAAATTGATTATAAACATCTGCCTCAGTATTGATTAAAACCAAGGTTGAAAACAAGGCCTTGTCTGCATCAAAATCAATTAAAAATGTCTGCCTTAGAACTGATTAAAAACAAGGTTGTCTAAATCAAGTCATAAAACGACATTGTTTTCCTCAAAAGTAATTAAAAACTAGGTTTTGTCTGCCTCATTGATTTGAAATAAGGCATTGTCAACCTCAAGAATTAATAAAAGCACGGCCTTTTCTTCATAAGTGATTAAAAACTAGGCTTTGTCCACCTCAAAAGTGATTAAGACGGCCTTGTTTGCCTTGAAAGTGATTCAAAAAAGGTTGACTGCCTCAATAGTGATTAAAAACAAATTAAATTCAATGTCTGCATCAATAATGATTAAAAAACAAGGTTGTCTACCTCAATACTGATTAAAGACATGGATTTGTCTGCCTCAAAGTAATTAAAAACAATTCATTGTTTGCCTTACTAGTGATTAAGAATAGTCTTATTTGCCCCAATAGTGCTTAAAAGCAGTTGTCTTCCTCACCAGTGATTAAAAACCAGGTTGTCTGCCTTAATAATGATTAAAAACAAAAGGCCTTGTCTTATGATAGTGATTAACACAAGGAAACTTGATAATGTCAAGGCTAAATGTTTAAATATTCCTAAGAACAATGCATTGCATATTATCTAGATAAATACAAAGCTGTCATTCATATCCGCCATTCATTTTTATGTAACCAAATATTGTATGTGTTGCACTGAAGTGCTTTTATCATACTTAGAAATGTCAGCATTAAATAACTGGTGATTTCCACCTGTACGCAATGTTAGTCTCTCTTGTGAGATGTTCCATACTAAAAAAACTGGTCAGGGTAGATTTAGTATAAACATTATAGTTTCTGGGAGCAAACTATTTTGCTCTTTCATTCAAATCAACCCCCAACTCTTAGTAAATACTGTAAAAAAATGTCAATAATCACAATTTGTCTCTTGTATTGCAACAGTTACAAGATATTCTGGATTTGAAGAAGGAGGATTTGGAAAAGAGATTAAAGATCATCAGTGAGGAGTTTGAAAAAGAATGTATAGAGGTAAGGGGGTATTGTATTATCATACACTGTATAGAGGTAAGGGGTTATTGTATTATCATACACTGTATAGAGGTAAGGGGTTATTGTATTATCATACACTGTATAGAGGTAAGGGGTTATTGTATTATCATACACTATAAAGGTAAGGAGTTATTGTATTATCATACACTAGATCAAGGTAAGGGGTTATTGTATTATCATACACTGTATAGAGGTAAAGGGTTATTGTATTATCATACACTGTATAGAGGTAAGGGGTTATTGTATTATCATACACTATAAAGGTAAGGGGTTATTGTATTATCATACACTATGAAAGTAAGGGGTTATTGTATTATCATACACTGTATAGAGGTAAAGGGTTATTGTATTATCATACACTGTATAGAGGTAGGGGGTTATTGTATTATCATACACTATAAAGGTAAGGGGTTATTGTATTATCATACACTATGAAAGTAAGGGGTTATTGTATTATCATACACTATATAGAGGTAAGGGGTTATTGTATTATTATACACTGTATAGAGGTAAAGGGTTATTGTATTATCATACACTATAAAGGTAAGGAGATATTGTATTATCATACACTAGATCAAGGTAAGGGGTTATTGTATTATCATACACTGTATAGAGGTAAAGGGTTATTGTATTATCATACACAGTATAGAGGTAAGGGGTTATTGTATTATCATACACTATAAAGGTAAGGGGTTATTGTATTATCATACACTATGAAAGTAAGGGGTTATTGTATTATCATACACTGTATAGAGGTAAAGGGTTATTGTATTATCATACACTGTATAGAGGTAGGGGAGTTATTGTATTATCATACACTATAAAGGTAAGAGGTTATTGTATTATCATACACTGTATAGAGGTAAAGGGTTATTGTATTATCATACACTATAAAGGTAAGGGGTTATTGTATTATCATACACTAGATCAAGGTAAGGAGTTATTGTATTATCATACACTGTAGGGGTAAGGGGTTATTGTATTATCATACACTAGATCAAGGTAAGGAGTTATTGTATTATCATACACTGTAGGGGTAAGGGGTTATTGTATTATCATACACTATGAAGGTAAGGGGTTATTGTATTATCATACATTGTATAGAGGTAAAAGGTTATTGTATTATCATACACTGTATAGAGGTCAGGGGTTATTGTATTATCATGCACTGTATAGAGGTAAGGGTTTTTTGTATTATCATACTGTATAGAGGTAAGGGGTTATTGTATTATCATACACTGTATAGAGGTAAGGGGTTATTTTATTATCATACACTGTATAGAGGTAAGGGTTTATTTATTATAATACACTGTATGGAGGTAAAGGGTTATTGTATTATCATACACTGGATCAAGGTAAGTGGTTATTGTATTATCATACACTGGATCAAGGTAAGGGGTTATTGTATTATCATACACTGTAGAAGTAATGGGTTATTGTATTATCATACACTGCACACCTAACAGCAATCTGTATTGACCAAAATTATTTTATTGCTGTACACCACACACCCAACAGCAATCTGTATTGACAAAATTTTTTTACATTATCATACACTGCACACCCAAAAGCAAAAGTTGACCAATAGTTTTTATAATATTGCATTATGTTACAGCAGATCAGGGCCCTTGATGTGCAATATTGTCCAAACTGCCTAAACCTTGATCTTGCAACACATAATATGCAGAGCAATCTGTGTCTGTGCTACTTAGAGTATTCATCATTTATTCAGAGCATGTCAGTCATGAGTCTGAACATGGTCAGCATTGTAGGGACTTGATATAAATCCAAATATTTTCACAAGCACCACATTTTCATAAACTTTCTGGTAGTTCGAGTATTTGCCTTTGATGCTGGAGGTTGCTGGTTTGAACCCCGACAGTAATGCCAGAGACTTATAAAAATGGTACTAGCAGCTGCCTCATTTGGTTGTCAGCATTAAGAGATTAGTGTTAGGACTGGTCGGTCTGGTGTCAGGATAATGTGACTGGGTGGGACATCATGCTACATGTGTGTGGCACAATGCCCTGGTTCTAGACATCACTATAAACTGCCACACTGCAGATATTTTAGCGATACAGCTGAAAAATTGTACAAGCTCAATCTCACACACATTTTGATATGTCCACACAATAATTCAAGTCCCCAGCTGTCAGTTATTCTACTAATAGCATGTATTGAGGTTAGGGAGAACCTATTGATATCATAGTGAATAAATGACAGGTCAAGTTTGATGTGACTGAAGAAAGAGTTTCAGTATAATAACATTAATAACTGAGACCTGGTCCAAATTTTTTGAATGACTTGCACTTCAGGTCAGAAGGAAGTTTATTTATTATGGTGTCAGAAGGTCAGTTATATCAAGGTCACTGTGATTCAAAGAAGAAAACTGGTTTCTGCACAATAACTTTATATTTTGCATTACACATGAGAATTAAATGGAGGCGCACTTGCAACAAAATAGCTTATTTGGTTTAGGGGTCAAAAAGTCGAAGGTCATAGTCACTGTTGAAAATCTTGAAAAGTGCTAGAAATTGTTTGGTTTTCCTGAATTTGAGTTTGACTCTAAAATGTTCTGGAAAAGTGCTTGAATTTGTGTTTAGATACCAAACTTGCTGCAAAAGAGTGAATTTGAGTTTGACTCCAAAGAAAGTCCAGGAAGAGAGCTTGAATTGTGTTTATCTCCCAGAATTGCTTTAAAAGAGCTTAAATTCGACTCCAAAAAGAAGTATCTGGAAAGTGATTAAAAATTCATGTAATTTTCAAGACATGCTTTGAAAAATATTTATATACTATTATAAATATCAAAATATTTTTTTATTAAAGTAAGACATTCATGATTGTAGATATTTAATGATTTTTAAATGAATGTTGACTGAATCATTGCACCTGATAAATAAAATTTGACAAGGTGTACATTGGAAGCATTAAATACATATATATACATATATAGGCAAAGGGGACAAATGATAGAGATTCATGTATGGGTTGGGTTTGTTTTTTTTGTTGTTTCAAGGAAATTGACATCAAATCAATGACTGAATATGCTAGGAAGTCCTATTGCAAGTCCCTGTGATAGAGATTCATGTATGGGTTGGGTTTGTTTTTTTGTTGTTTCAAGGAAATTGACATCAAATCAATGACTGAATATGCTAGGAAGTCCTATTGCAAGTCCCTATGATAGAGATTCATGTATGGGTTGGGCTTGTTTTTTTTGTTGTTTCAAGGAAATTGACATCAAATCAATGACTGAATATGCTAGAAAGTCCTATTGCAAGTCCCTATGATAGAGATTCATGTATGGGTTGGGTTTGTTTTTTTTTTGTTGTTTCAAGGAAATTGACATCAAATCAATGACTGAATATGCTAGGAAGTCCTATTGCAAGGGTGAAAAGAACAAAAGGAATGAAATATTGACTGTAGGGAGTGAAAAGCACAGAAAGATTAAATATCCCTCCCTTAACTATTGTACCCTCTATACTCCTCTCAGGTTCATGCATGATAACAATGGTCCCATACTATAATGCTGTCGGGTCCCCTGGTAGCCAATTGATCTTAATCGATTACCTTTTCCAATCACTGTCACTTGTCTGCATGGTTTCAAGTATTGGGCACAGCCTATACGAGTATGTGAGAAAGCTTGTATATAGCTTCCTATGGATTGGTTCTTCCTCCACCATTTGTACTGGCTGCCATATATAGCCTATCATCTGCAGAAAAATGGTGTTAAACGAGGAACAAAAAAAGAACCCAATGCTATGCAGGGAGCCAGAAAAGTGAGCTAATGTTAGTGAAGTATCTTGCACTGAGATTGGTTCAACATGAAAATTGCATAAATCCAAGAAATGGGATATATGATGATATCTGCAGAGACACCAGATGTTCCAGATTTTGTAGAATTATTATGAATTTGTTAGTTAAAATTATGCACTCCAAATTATATTGATGAAATTAAAGAAAATGATAATTGTATTAGGATAACACTTGGAACAGGAGTTATCTATATGGACATGTGTAGGACAACAGTGCTGAAGTACCAACATGATTGTACATACAATTTAGTTTCACAAAGTTAGTAAAAGGATAAGTTGATTATAATTGAGTGCAAAATGGTGGCAGAAATGAAAATAAAAGAATGAGGCCAAACATTTGACACCAATCTATATGGTGATTGTTTTAGCCAAAAATTTTAAAACAGTTCAAGGTTCCAGAATAGGATGATTCATCTCTGAATATTATGGAACTGTCATTTGTCTGGTGGTGTACAGTTGGGTACATTTGTTATTTTCAATGAACTTTTTATCTGTTCTGGACCTGCCTGCAATCTAGATTTACACAAAACAGACCCTTGGATTACCGATGAGCATGCTGAAGAGTTGGCATATCATATAGGTGTTAGGAGGGACTGTGCTGTGCTGAGGTAACTTATAGCAAAGAAGCACTCTGCATGTGTTATCTGAGGGACTGTTGTACAGAGGTGCATTGTAGCTAGGAAGCATTGTACTTGTGTTACATGAAGGACTGTGCTATACAGAGGTACATTGTAGCAAAAAGCATTGTACATGTGTTATATGATGGACTGTGCTGTAATGAGATACATTATACAAGGAAGCACTGTACATGTTATATGGACTGTGCTATACTGAGGTACATTATAAAAAGGAAGTACTGTACATGTTATGTGATGGACTATGCTGTAATGAACTACATTATAGTAAGGAAGCACTGTATATGTGCTACATGCAGGACTGCTATACTGAGGTACATTATAGCAAGGAGCACTGTACATGTGTTACATGAAGGACTGTGCTATAATGACCTATATTATAGCAAGGAAGCACATGTGTTATATGAGGGACTGTGCTATACTGAGATACATTATAGCAAGGAAGCACTAAATATGGTGAATGCTGCCCAAATGTTTGACAGAATATTTCATTGGTATCTTGATAATGATTCACATGTAGCATGAAAGAGATTTGTCTGCAGAGCATGATTTCAAATTTGTTTGACTTGCAGCTGATATTTAAAAGGTTTGTTATCATTTGTCAAATTGTAAATTCTTGATACTGAACCCTATTTATATATATATTTTTTATTCTTCCAGGATGAACAGAAGCACAGAGATGTATTTAATGAGAAGTGTCAACAAATAACAAAACAGTACAAGGATCTGCTAGAGATGTCAATAACATCTTCATTCCATTCTTCTGTTGAGCATTTGAATGATATGGAAGAAAGCACTGCATTATAAGAAAATATTTAAATATATGTGCATGTTTCCTTGGCTGCCCAAATTTTCAAGACAGACCTGGATAGCCACATCAGTACATTTTAATGAACTATAGAATAGTGTGTATGGTACAATATACTTGATAAGATTTCATTTAAATTTTGTAGAGGAGATTATTAGGAAATCTTGGAAATTATTAATTCATTAATTATTAATTCATTATTAAAGTAAATAATGAATATATTTTTTAAAAAATTACAACAAAGCATTAGACAGGTGAGAAATTTCTTACAAATTGGCAGTTAACCATGATGCATTTCAGTATCTTGACCCACTTTAAGAGGGACTGGGATTTTATTTTGTCATTTGTGTATGTGTGCAGAATGATTTTGAAACTCATGATGGAATTTGACTGATTATATTGAGTGATGATACAAAGAAATATTTAGTTTTTAAGTCTGAGAGTATTTCTGTAAAAAAATGTAATTATAATAAATGTGTGATTCTTACAACAAAAAAAATTGCCTTTCTAAAAAAATGTGTTCTACCATTATAGTATGTAGATTTCATGTAGATGCCAGCACTATGAACAAGGACTGGTTGGCTTCTATTCTTTTAGTTGCTTATACTGAGAGTACTGTACATTCTTGCTTGTAACTGCAAACAACACAGATCCAGATCTGCCATAGCATAATGCTCCTGCAGATCAGGGTTTGTTTTGTTCAACTGTTCCAACAAACTGTCTTGTATTGAAAGATCAAAGTCTATGCAGTTTTTAAAAAGTATATACAGTACCTTCATTCTTTTGAAATTTTCAGTGTAAAGTATGTCATAATAGAGAATATGAAGCAGTCTGTATACAGGTCAAAAGGTTAAAGGTTAATCATCTAATGATGGATCAACTCAAAATACCAACCAATAAATTGCTTGTCATCTTTTGTGAATTCACTGTTATTTTTGATAGCCCCATGTCTGTTCATTTTTTTTTTAACCATGGCTTACTTGCTAAAATTTAAAGAACTCCCCCAGATTCACCAGATTCAAGTTTGTTTTAACTCTTTATGTGCTTGCTCATTTTTAGGGGTTTTTTGTTAAATTTCAGCACAAGGTTTTAAACCTTTATCCATCCTGGATGAAATGTTTTTGCTCTTAATGCATATTTCTGTGTATAAAGAATGGTAAATTTTAAATGCATTTTTATTTACAGGGTTTTCTAATGACTTTTCATAGACTGCATTTTAGGTTCAGGTTCATGTTTTTATTGTACAGTTGATCCAGAAATCAGACCTGCATTTGGTGTTGGAACACAATGTACAAGTACATATAGGTAGAAAAATGCTATCTGGGAAGGGTCGTGTTCTTTTTTGATCTTTCTTCAAGCAAAATATTTACACTTTACATCAAATGACCTTGTATGAATGAACTATTACATTAAAAACATAGCAAAATTTAGAATTCTTGCAAATATTCAATTTTCAAATGGGGACTGCATTGTTTCAATAATTTGAAGATGTGTGAGTTTTTTTTGCAACAATCACTGTTGCTATATTACATGCATCCATGCAGTTTATAGATACCTTGGAATCTCTACTTTCAGAAGTTGACATTTTCAATGCTGTGGATTCTTTTTTGAATTTTTTGTGATTATAAATAGATCATGATTTTTCAATGCTACAAATAGTTTTTGACATTATTACTAACGACAATGTTGTGTATGTGGGTATTACACTTTTGTCATATCAAGGCATACTGCACAGCTTAAAATGTTATCATGTCATGACATTATTAATGTCACATGTAACCTAGATCTATCATGATGCTTTGAACTCTGGGAGAGATTAAACTTAAATAACATGGTTGTGACTTCAGTCTTATTAAATAACCAACAAAAAAAATTAATTTTATACAATCTAGGAATCTTAGTTACATTTCTGTGAGAGAAAATAAATTTTGCAAAAAGTATACAAGACTGGTAACTGTAATCAATTTATGATCCACTTGAGAGATGCTGCTAAAACCTTAGACTCTTCTCAAAAGTACAGAAATGTATTAACCAGATTTGACAGAAAGCATCCTAGCATGGGGGCTCTTTGCATTTGCAGATGTCAGTCAATTTGGCCACTGTTACTAAGAATAGAATGAAAATAATTATCCTGAAAGGAATTTGTAATGTAGAAAATTCCTTTAGGCTTGGAGGCATTAGTACATTAGTACATCAACAAGATGAGCTCACCAGTAATGTTAAAACACTTCTTCACTGCTCCCATAATAATAGTATTCAGCTGACCTTTATTTCTGGCAATGACAGGCTGTTTTAATGTATGTCTTTATACATTTGTCTGTTGATATAGCATTACACCATCCCACTTGGAGAGTATTATGAATAAATTTTTTCTTAGCTAGTTTTTGTCAGGTTTAATTTTTTTTTTAAATGGATGGGTATCTAAATGATATCTTTATTCTGACATTTTTAAGTAGCATGGATTAAAGTTTTGAAACCCTTTTTCTGATTTTTGTTCCTAAAATGGCATTGACCTGAGGATAGATAGAAATGCTAATTGAAGGCATAAAGAATATTTATTATTTTAATTAATTAGGGTCATTTGTTGTAGTGTAAATTATTTTAACAGTGGCTGATTTAATGTTTATACTCCATTTTAAATCAGGTCCACTTGAAAGTAACATACACCATGATCTGCCATCACCTGTTGCACTTTAAATCGTGTTTGTTTTACATTGGCCCAGATCTTCCATCACTTATGTAACAGCAGATTTGGATCTATGCAGTTGGATCATACTTGTACAAAAGTATAAAGAGTAATCAAAAATAGCTTTGCATTAAATAATTTTAACTTCTATTCCTAATAGTCATTCATTTCTGATATTCATTACTTCATAAGATATTACTGAAAGATAATTCAAACTCGCAGATTACAAATTACAAATATTTGTTATGCATTTCTTAAATCTTTAAATTTAATAAATTGTCTTACTGTATGTACTTGTGTACAAGTTTGGTAAAACTGCAAACATTAACCCAATAATTCATGGATCCATATCTGCCAGTGCATTTTGCTCCAACAGGTCTTTGTGTTTGCAGTTGATTTAATTAGCAAAGTATAAATGGGTAAGCATGTTAACAGTGGCAGGGGGGCATGCCTTTGCTTGTGATAAGGGAAGGCCCAAATGGGTATTTTACTATTATTATTAAATGTAGGTTGTATCCTATCCCATCTATAAGTTACTTTATCTGCTTGTATGTACATGTAAAATACATACTCAAGAAAAGTCTTTGTAGACAGATATTCTGGCAGATAATCTCTCAGATCAGGGTTTATGTTAATTCTGTTTACAACTTGTCAAACAGCATAGATCATGACACTTTTCAAACCATAAAAAAAAAGTTGCTTCTGCATGAAACTGAATAAGAATCGTAGTTCAACCCAAGCAACAGCTGAAGCTTGGTTAATTTTGAAAAATGTTGGAACATTCCTCCTTTGATAAGCTTATGTTGTTGTTGTTGAGCTTAACTCCATTTTTCAGCACACAATAGGCTATTCATGGCAGCCAGTATTAATGGTGGAGGAAGAAACGGGGATATCACCGGAAAGAACCACCGACCCACGAGAAGCTACTGGCAAGCTTTCACACATATCCACATTCGATGAATCCTAGACTCGAACCCACGCAGACAGAGGTGAGATGGCAGTGATCTGTAACGGACAGTGCTTTAGACCACTCAGCCACTCGGGGCCCCAATAAGCTTATGAGGCCATCTTCAATAGATTTTTAAAAATTTTATAGTGGGCTTATATTGGAACAAATATATATCTTTAATAGTAATTGCGAACAAATTTTAAAAATGGGTGTGGGTTTATCATTGGATGAATATGGTAGTTTAAAATTGAATGCAGTTACCCTGAATAAATGGCTTTGGAAAATCAGATTTTGACATTTTGGGTAAATCTTCCATCTTGGATATGTATCATTTTCATCTAGATTATAAGACCTAGTCTTTCAAAGCAATAGAATATCCTACTTTTTAAGGCAAAATATTTATAAGTTTTAAATACTTTTTTTTTGGTGCAAGAAAGCTAAGGAAAATAGAAGGCAAATAATTTTCTGATGCATAGCATTCATAGATGTAAAAATTTGATGGTTGGTGATAAATTGTTCAACTGGATGTTTGTTTTTTAACATTTTTGTGAGTTACAGAATTCACTGTGTAAATAGACTTATTATAAATGCATTCAATTTTTAATCTATTGTTTAATTTTAGACCATAATGAATTTTTAATATGTCTAATTTGGTGATTGGAAATGTAACATTTAATTATTACTTTATGCATGTTAGAGACATTGTAATTATGCAATTCTGTGCAGTTTATTTCTTACTGTTATTAAATGATATTAAGGTAGAGATTATGTAATATTCTCACACAGTCTGAATGTAGAATTTTATACTTTTTACTAATCTATTTGTCATTATCTTGTCATATTAAAGACTATCATCAGAAATATGTACTCACATTCCAAAGGGGACCATTTACTCACTAGTATTCTTACTTTTTTGTGAAATAAATGAACAATTCTATTGTATGCTGTCATCACTTACTCTGTGCAGTTTTAAATAAAAGCATATAGTAGCTACTCTTAAATTTTTGCATCATCAAATTTTTTATATCTCTTTGTTCAGAAACATTGCTGGTCAAATTTTTATAGTTCAGTAATATTTGGTTAGACGTTTTCATAATGGTCTTGTGTATAATTCATATCTTTATATTTTAGTGATAAAACTTTTTGATCTCAAAAATGTACTGAAAGTAAGATAACACTTTGCCATGTGCAAAGGATTGCATTATCTTCATACTCCATATGGCTGTACCACTTTAATGTACATGCAACCAAGGGAAGGAATTTTTAAAAAAAATGTATGCCAGGGTATTCTGGTTGCATGCAGAGTTCCTAAGAAAAGGATATGGATTGCATCTATAGTTGACTACACTACTGTGAAAGTGCCTTCCCTTGGTTCCATGTATGCCTTACTGGAACATTACATATTGTTCACAGAATTTTGGATGATGCAAATAAGTGGGTTGGGGTGGGGCTAATGAAAACAGAAATATCAGCATTATCCCTTGTAAAACATGGCATTGTTTAAAGGTAGCCATGTAAGTTATTCTCTTGCAGATTAAGACAAAAAAATTTAATAACTTCTTCAATAATAATTTACAAAAAAGTTGCAATAAATGAAATTGTTTTAATTTTGATTTAGATACTTTTGATGTTTAGAAATGTAGAAGACACTTTCTTGCAATTGTTTTTTTGGGATATACCACACTTATTTTGTTGTATTCTGTATGAAAGACCACTGTAATCAGGTGTGGTGAAAGTCTAGATCTTTTTTGTTGTACTAAACATGATGGAGGGGAAGTCATTTTACTTATCTAGTGTTTTTTATGTCAACTTATGAGCAAAAATAAATTTTAAGCAATTCATTAAGTAAAGCAATATCTAGGTCTCAAATTTGATCCAAAGGAAGAATTACATCAAAATACCAGTGTGTAATACTTGTCCCATAGAACAATATATAGCCACAAAATGATATTGATGTTACTTTTATGGTTCTTTCCACTGAAATTGCTTTGGACACAGATATTCTGATCAAACCCTTTTACCTTCACTATTCCATGACCTTGACACTAAGTACAGGTGACAGATCTCATGACATTGTACTCCTTTCCTGCAGACCCCATTCTTTCATGTTCCACCACTCCACCCTGTATTATAATACAAGGGCATATATATTTTATTGCTAGGTCAGTTGTCTCTAATGTTAGACCATTTTAATTTTTTTATTTCTTGAACATCAAACCATTCTAGGTATTCCAACCAAACTTGGTATACATGCCAAACAAGTTGTGTAGATGTGCTTGTATTCAACCAGACTTAATATATATACAAAGCAATTTTTGTAGAGATGTGCTTGTATTCCAATCATATTTGGTATACATCCATAGCAAGTTGTGTTGAGATACCTTGTTATCCATCCAAATTTGGTATATATTTAAAGCAAGATGTTAGAGATGTACTTGTATTCCTGTCAAACTTGTCATAAATGCCCAATCAAATTACTGAAATGTGCTTGTTTGATAGTTACTTTCTGGCATTCAGTTCTCTTTACTTTACCATGGAATCAAAGTGTACCATAAACACAAAAATTGAGGATACTTGGGCATGATAGTATATAAATTGACAGTAAATCAACCAAAGTAAATAGTTACAAATAGTAAATAGTTACAGTAAATAGTAAAGAGTCACAAATGCTCTGTACTTTCATTAGGATTCTTTACATAAATGTTTTCACTAAATATCGTATTTACCTGTCATGACTGAACTGGATATCTGTATCCCAGTAATTTCAGAAAAAAATTCCATGTATGTAATGTGGAACTGCAAACAGCTTCGTCTTAAATCTACCAGTAAATGTCATGATATATCTGGATCTATGAATCAGAAGTTGTACATGCAATACACACACGCAATATTATGGAATTTGAAAGACTAAATATCTGATTTACAAGACTGAAAGACTAAATATCTGATTTGAAAGACTAAATATCTGAAGTAACAAACTATAATAAATTAATATTCTGGTGTTATAATTGGCACTCAGCCAAATTAAGTACTATATATACTCATTTTGAAGTCAACAGCATACTACCTACTCAGATTTACTATTGCATAATGTGCTGGCAAATCAGATTCTATGCATTTTGTTATGACTAATCAGTAGAATAGACAACTAGAACCTAATCTGCCAGTGAATTATTAGGTGGTATAGATCTGGGTCAGTTATTTGCAGTTGGACATGACTTGTAGATGAGTATATATGGTCTGTGCAAATCTCTCAGTACTTTTTAAGTCTCCACTGCAAATGAAGTCAAGTTGGAAATGCTTGTTTGATACTTGGCTTTTGCTTTAATTGACATTCTGGATCATCTGTAACTTTTCATACCTCTGATTTTCTGCACACCATAAATCTATAAAAATAAAATTTATTTGTAGTGTTTGGTACCAAAAACATGATGCATATATTTATGTTTTTGAAATATCTGTTCCTAAAAATCAGCCAAACATTACATTTTCTATAGTGAAATATACATAGAAAAATACAAGTTTTAAAACATTACATAAAATTATGCAGATGAAATCATGTAAAATATTCATTATTATTGCTTAGCAATGGTATGCTGCAGCAGCTATGATTGGTTTGTCTTCTCAGATACTTAATGTTTGAATGGAATAAAGTCATCCTAACTCCTATACCTAATGTTAGGGTGGAGCAAGGTCATTATAACTCCTAATGTTAAGATGGAGTATGGTCATCATAGCTCAGATGTCTAATGGAGTAAAGTCATCATAGCTCAGATACCTAATGTTAAGATGAAGTAAGGTCATATTAACTGATACCTAATTAAGATGAAGTAAGGTCATCATAACTAATTAATATGGAGTAAGGTCATCATAGCTCAGATACCTAATTAAGATGAAGTAAGGTCATCATAACTAATTAATATGGAGTAAGGTCATCATAGCTCAGATACCTAATATTAAGATGGAGTACGGTCATCATAGCTCAGATACCTAATATTAAGATGGAGTAAGGTCATCATAGCTCAGATACCTAATATTAAGATGGAGTAAGGTCATCATAGCTCAGATACCTAATATTAAGATGGAGTAAGGTCATCATAGCTCAGATACCTAATGTTAAGATGGAGTAAGGTCATCATAGCTCAGATACCTAATATTAAGATGGAGTAAGGTCATCATAGCTCAGATACCTAATGTTAAGATGGAGTAAGGTCATCATAACTGATACCAAATTAATATGGAGTGTGGTCATCATAGCTCAGATATCTAATGTTAAGATGGAGTAAGGTCATCATAACTGATACCTAATTAATATGGAGTGTGGTCATCATAGCTCAGATACCTAATGTTAAGATGGAGTAAGGTCATCATAACTGATACCTAATGTTAAGATGGAGTAAGGTCATCATAGCTCAGATACCTAATATTAAGATGGAGTAAGGTCATCATAGCTCAGATACCTAATGTTAAGATGGAGTAAGGTCATCATAACTGATACCTAATGTTAGGGTGAAGTAAGGTCATCATAGCTTAGATACTTAATGCTAGGGCAGAATAAAGTCATCATATTTCAAATGTTTGGGCAGAATATGGTTATCATAGCTCTGGTACTTAAGGTAATCATAGTTGAGATACCTAATGCAAAGGCAGAACATGGTCATCATATCACACAAGTCTGACATATTGTCAATAATTGGAAGAATTTCATTGGACTTTAACAATTTAGACATTCTGTATATTTAAAACAGAAATTTCTTTTCCCAAAAATTCGGGAAAAGAACAAGTTTATCAATTTAAATCATACCCCATTCACAAGCACAAATTTACACATGTATGCATTGTTAAATGTACACTTTACATGCATTTTATGATGGATATGCAAATCTCTTCATATTGATCAACAATGGTTGATTTTTACATCAATTGCTAAAACACCTTTTGCAGTGGTCCTGCATCTGTTGCCAGTTAGCAGTTTTATCACTTCTCTTGATAAACTATTAATAGGAAATTAATGAAACATCTGGCAGTTTAATCATGAGGTTTAGTTGGTCCTAAATGAAAATGGTGCACCTCAGATGTCCAGTATGGCTGCCATGGTGGTCATTGAAATATCCTTATCACTGCTATTCTTGAATGGTCATCTCACTTAAGGATTTCGCTGAAAGACGTCTGATGACATATGGATTGTCTTAGATGAAAATGGTGCTGATCTCTCGTCCAATACGACTGTCATATTAACAAATCTTTCTATAATTATTCCATGTTAATGCACAGTACTGGCAAGGTGTGTTCACTCCACTTGTAGATGGTATAACTATTCTGCATAACGCCACACAGAATGAACAAGATGTGTTTACTTCAAAAAACTTAAAAGATGGTCATACGTTTAAAGTGACTTTGAAACTGCCAAACCCAAAGTAAATGAAAATTATGCCGGTCCGAGATTGCCACCATGTAAGCTATCTTGAAAATTATAATTACTTCTGAATTGAAATCGACATGGGTGGTTGATAAAAGACTTGACATCTAATTAGTCCTAAATAAAATTGTTGCAGATCTGACATCCCAGATGGCTGCCATGGAAGTCATGAAATTATTGCTACTCCCATAAACTGCTTCTATTTCATTGCCGTTTTTACATTTGCTACACTTTCCATATGGTGTTTAGTTTTATATTTCAATATATCAACATGTTGACATATCACTCGACGTGAATCTGATTGGTTCAAATTAGTTCATAAAATTTTTGCAGTAACTTCATGACTGATTAGCTGCAGAAGTTTGATCGTCCAGCCCAATAGTACTACTTGATTGAATATCTATTTGCTGATATGGACACTGTGTACCGGTACCCGAGTGAACTTCATAGTCATAGAAACTATGGTCGTAGAAACAGCAGCAGAGGAAATGTGGTTTTCTCCAATAGAGTGAGGTTGAAACAAAGATGTAATGATTTCAGCAGATTAACGGTTCTTATAACTGCACATGTGGCAGATCCACGTTTTAAATCAATGTAATTCAGATATTATCACCAAGCAGTAGTACAATAATACTTTTAAGTAAAATCATGCATGATCTAAAGCTACTAAAAGCCTTCATCAAAGAACCGGAGATAAATAAAAATATTCATCAAATACCCCCAAGTGAATTATGCAATTTCCAGTGCAAATTCATTATTAGTGTAAAAAGTGATCAGCCAAACAAGTTCTGCAAGGCAGCTTCGCAAATGCGATTATCCCATCAGTTTGAACTCTGGATGAGAGTTTGCTAAATCTCGCCAGGTTGTTGAAAGCAAACAACTGCATTTAAAGTGTGAATAAAGGGCAATTTGCATAATATTATAATCATATGACCCCTATTTCGTGGATGGAAGAGAACGTCTGCAAATGCTAGTCTCCTGGCTTACAAGATATTATCCAACCAAGGCGCCAGAAAACATTTAATCAAATCGTGCAAATATGGATCACAAAACGCCCAACAGGTAAATGAATGCAGATCGGCACTGGCAAATCTCTTCGACTCTCAACAAGACTTCATCTAACATAGTCTCAATAGCCAGTAATACTCCTTCGGAGAAATATCTAACAATGGAATGCTATTTGTTCTGCCAGATCCAATACTGCGTCTGTGATGAATGTCTTTGGTGGAATAAATACTTTTCTGTGGACACGTTCTTATCAGCCAGAGAAATTCATTTGTTGTTTCCACAGACCTAACCAAGTAAATAGTAAGAACACAAGGAAATTCCAGAGGTGGTTACGTTTTGAATAATTATCCTGTTCGTGACAAACATCTTTTGCTTAGAAGGGGAATTCCTCATGTAATTTGTCTGTTTTAAAAACAAATACTTGTCTAAATGTTGTCATAAAATTGTTAACTATTGTTTCAAGTCTCATCTGGGACCACTTATTTACAAACAACAATTGAAAAGAGTAGCGTCAGTCATAAACAAAATTTAGACAATTGTTTTACTTTCTTATTCGTTCCATCCTAAATAAAAACTGAAGTGGTCTCTTTACTCAATTTCCTAACAAATGTCCTTGCCGATGTTGAACGATTAGAAATCCTTATTGGAGGAAAACAAGCTGGTAATAATTCCCCAGAAATTATTATTGAAGCAGCAGATATTTGTAAATGATTATTTACAGGCGGTATCATGGATGTTAATGTGTATCAGTCTCTTATTAATGAAAACGCCGATGATTATCACAGCGACTGAGTATGTAATTAAATAAAATGATAGTACATAGTACTCAACGTGGACCTACCATGGTCAGGGTAATAGATTCTTGATTACCGGTATATAAAACAACCTGCGATGATGGACTAGGTGATGTAGTTCAGTGGCTCTTTAGAAGAATAGCCCCAAAAGCAATTACGATTTCAAAGTAACTGGGCATAAAAGCTATTGATGTTGTTCGTGAAAAAGGCATAGGCACTGTTGGAAATGTTGCTAGTAAAACATTCTCAGCAATCAAGATAGACTATCACAATTAATACGTAGACCGCAAGCGGTCCGACATCAGCCAGTAAAATTACCTAGCACTAAAGTGATGCCCGCAAATGTAAGTAAAATAATACATCGTGATGCTAATCAAAAACTAGCAGAGTTGGCTGATGTATCAGAAAAAGAAAAAAATATAACCGCTAGTCTGATAGAAGGAAGTGGTCTCACTTCCCGAGGTGGTCTTAGTTTTAGACGATAATAATTATAATAAATATATTCAAACGTATAAATGATCCCATATTCAACATGGATGCACCGGTACTCAAAGATAGCTTGTACGTGATTATCAATATTGTTCTTATGACGCACGAATTCCAGATCAGCGTGGAAGGATTGAACTTAGGTTCATGATACAAGTAGATATTTCCTACCCGCTGAATCATTTATTGAGGTTGAAGGTGAAATTATAGAAGCAGAAAATACTGAATATAACGTTTATATTAGTATTTTTGTTAATAATGGTATTATGGCGTTTTTTTGATAGCGTTACGTACATGATCGACGGAAAAATATTGAATCAATTCAGAAAGACGTTGACGTTGCTACATTTGGTCTTGCAAGATACAGCGACGATCATTCAAGATCAGCTGGTCCATTAATGATCTTTTTAAAAGATACTCTAATTCTCTATAATACAAACATTATGAAATTGGACGACCAATAAATTTTGCCAGAAACGCCGATGTGGATGTACAAAGTATGATTATTAATGTAGATCCAGATTTCAATTTATGATTTTTGATCACGTCGAGCGATGTTAAAAGGTAATAATGTGCAATTCCACATTCACATCTCTTTGGATTCGGTAGAAATGTCATAAAGGTTTTTTTTGGGAGCCAAACACAGTTGTACTAGTACGAAAGGCTACAGACGATGATGCAATATGGAGACCCGCTGGTGATCCTGGTAGAGTAATTCTTACAAAACTTTCATTTTGGATGTCGGTGACGACTCCATCAATATCTGAAGAAATTCGGCTACTATCTTTTATGAGTCAAGGTGACAAATAGATGCTATCATGGCTGACAATGGCCACATATGCTATCCAGAGTAATATTAAACTTTTTTTTACATGGCAAATAGCCTCACAGCAGGGCGTTTCACCACCAAGACTCACATGTATTGCATTACAAGATGATGCACGAGTATATGATCAAACGCGTAGTATTATGATATTTGACAATCTTTGTGTTTCTGGGGTTTCGTTAAGGAAAAAGTGGATATCAAAAACCATCCGAGGATATATTACTGAATTTTGATCAAAATCATGTAGCACGTGCATATCATGGTCTTATGACGTTTATGGGTCGTGATCAAAACATTGATACTGGTTTGGTATCGCTAAATATCCGATTTATTACTTTTCGCTCGAACATTTAGATTTGACCAGAAAATCAGTAGTCGATATACATTTTCGAGTTAGTGTAACAATAGGAGCTCTTGCTAATTACAGAGCAATTGTTGTTATACTTAGCGATAAATCAATGCTCCTTGAAGGTGCTGGTGGACGAATGAGAGTCGTTGATGCTCCAGTAGAAAATATGTAACACGTAATTAGATCATTTATGAATATTATGTCATATAATCAGGTTAATGTTACACTAACTCCTGGTCAGATCAAAAGACTGTAATCAGCTTCAAACAATAACTGTGGAATAAAAATATGGCTAAAGAAGGAACAGATGAGCGGTTCAAATTAATTATCGGTGTCCGAGCGTCATTTCAAAAACTTCAAGAAAGCAAAAAAAAAAAAATAAAATAAAGGCGTCAAACTTAGTCTTTCTGCGGGGTGCTATCAAAGATACATTTTTAAACGGGTGGTATATTTCCCCTTCTCGCAGCTATACCAGCATTAATAGAAGCTGTAGTCCCAGCTGTTGCAAAAGCAACCGCATTAGGCGCTGTTGGAACTGCTGCTGAAATGGCATTAAAGAAAGTAACCGGACAGGGAATAAAACAACATCCAAAAAAGGGAAGAGGTCTCAGATTACCAGGGACCCCACATTCATGGCACGGAAAGGGTCTAAGACTTCCCGGGACAGTTTACGGATATCGCCTATGTCTAATTTTAATTTACTCGATTCTGCTAAAAAAAACAAAAAAAAACATAAAAATAAAAAAACTTCAGAGGTGTTTATATGCGCGATCAACTGCCAAAGCTGCCAAACAATACTGAAACGGGTATTATTAATCTCGATAAAAACTCTGGACTTGGCACGCATTTGGTAGAGTATGCAATTGATCCACGTGGAATTATTTATTCTGTTTCATATGGATTAGCACTTCCAAGGGAATTTTTAGAATATGCTAACAACATGCAAAGTACTCCAACACGGTATTCAACGTTACCTACACAAACATTAGCTGATCCACCAACATGTGGTCGTGAAGTACTTAATGTACTTGATGCTATGTAAAAATCAACAAAACCAGCTCATAAAGTCGTGCATGAATATACCACATTGTCACATTTAAACAGACATTGATATTGTTACAAGCCAGGGGTCTTTGCTTGACAGAGCGGTGTCAAAACCCTGGTGCGATTCCCGCTAGAAGTCATAAGTTTACCCCAAATTTCCAAAGACTTCTATACAACTATAGTTGCATGTTGGAAAGCCAGACATGTCCATTCTATACATAAATTTTACCTTATTCAATGCAAGACCACATTATTCACAACTTGCCAATCATCCATCAATCACACATCCGCATAGTTTCTCTACATCAACTTTGCGTACCGTAAGCATGTCATACCGAAGAAAAACAACTATCCATAACACAGGGAACTATTTTAACCACGTCACCTTAGACCAGTCAATCTATGGTTTCAAGGCACACCACGCCAGTAAAACTACATCACATTTGCCACCATGTCGACATAAACGGCATCTACCGAGTTCCTTTCTTATTTATTCCATTGTGTAATTTACCGGTTTCCTACCGCAAATGCTGCCACTGCAGTCACAACACCAATATACACCACTAGATTTTGTTAAGGACTTAATCATTACCATGGTCACTCATGCAGATTGGGTCTGAATTCGCTACTCATTGACCATGGCATCTTGGAAACTCACTAACACTTTTTCTCTGTGACGTTTGTTCCTAATAACTGGCTAATTATTTCGGGCTTTAGGAATATTTCCCATTGCACTGAATTCCAATAATCAAACAAGTAATCACACAAATCTAAGAATTGCTTAAAGGGCGCGCTATAACCAAATGCTCATCCCCTTAATTTTAATAATATAATGGTAGATATTTACGGAAGATCTGCTGGCGGTAAAGCTGAGCAGCAAGGTGATTTATTTAAATATGCAACCCTCGATCAACTCAGAAATGAGATTAATGATTTATTAAATATTTCAAGTGAGGATCAAAATGAAGTCATTATTTTTCAGGATAAAAAAAGGACGATTAAAGACAAGTAATGCACAACTGCCAGATGTACTTATACGAATTCATACCGCGGTTGTTGATAATATTGTTACTTTTATTGATCAGGGTAAAATATAATATTCCGGTAAGTCAGGTACCGATTATGTTTTAAAAAAAAGCTAGAGATTCATTCACGGGACACATTATTATGAATAGAAAAAATACAGGTCTTGGAAATCCAACCGCAGATAATGATGCTGCAACGAGGAAATACGTCGATGTTCAAGAATCTAAGTACGTATTAGTCAACCCTAGTATAATGTATGCATTTGTTAATATGAATAATAATGGCATTAATAATCTCAGAACTCCAGAATCTGATTTTGATGCCGCTACGAAAAAATACGTCGACGATAAGGAAGTTCCAATAACAACTTCTTAAACAACGATTAACAATGAATTGGCCACACTCAAAACTGATTTTACTAATCACATAGCTACGTTCTTAAATTTTCACAGAAACATGAACAGAACTATCGACGAATTTTTTTGTGAATCCATCAACTGTTGACATAGAACGCGCCCATATTAACACAAAACTCAACTATATTATGAGTGAAATTCCTGATATTGTTAGAAAAACGAGTATTAAAATTCCGTTTCAGCCATTCCAACAGACTGAATGTGTCGCCACACGGCCTAGGTCCATTGGAAGGGATTCAGTCCTTAACTTTGACGCAAGGAAAGGAAAGGCCTCTCTGGTGGCAAGACATGTAGCAGAAAATATGCAAAGAACAATCACTTAATTAAATTGTTCGTGCATGAAGCTATCTTATGTGAAAGGTAATAAGGTTGTCATAATAATATTGCGATGTGATTACTTTTTGCAGATATGAACTGTTAGTGTTGTTGAGTATTGTTCAATTACCTTTCTCTAAGTTCACTACGAAACCTTCTAACGAAACATACCTAAACTATTATTGCAGTAAACGAAACACCTGTAATCAATGATTCGAAATATCAGTGTTCGTACTGCGTTGAACAGAATCAATTATAAAGTGGTTACATAAGGTGATTTACCTTAAATTCAATAATGACACATAATGTAATTCTTCGATCGAAATACAGATGCTGAAACATCTAGAACATTTTATATATAGCTGTTGAGTTGTCTGAGTTCTTTATAAACCACAAAGACAAAATGCATGCATGTATGCACTTAAACAGTCTTGTCCAACGATGAAGTAAAATGGAATTAAACATTTCGTATCTCTTTATACACAGTTTTTGGGTAAGACTTACACATTATTATTTGTAAATCTGCATTTGTCACACACCTTTACCCCATATAAATAAATAAGATTGGACAAAAACAGCGAGGTATGTTTCTGTGAAAAAGTATCGGGGGGTGGGAGGTGGGGGTGGGTGCGTTGACGCTACAACTATTAGGAAGTTTCCATTTCTGAAATCAACCCCTTCTACGAAAATGGTACCAAGGTCAAAACAATAAAGCGCGACCTCTAACGTGTCATTTACCATGCCAATTTATTGACCCCTTGACCTTTGGTGTCACGTTTCTATGCATCCTCGTTCACTGACACAAGACATCCACTGTTGGTCTTCACCCCTGCTGCTGTGTGTGTGTGGGTGAGGGTAAAAAACGTAGCGGTCAGGTGACTTAATTAAATCATCATTACATCAATAATAATGAGCTATTCTGCGCTACCATGGAATCTCGTACAACAAAACATATTCGACAGCAAATAGATGCAATTAATAAACATCTCTCCATCCATGATTCTGTCAAGCAGTAACTACAACAACGCTAGGCGGATCGAGTGGCATTTGCAGAAGACGCAGCAGAATTATTTAAACCAGTTACAGAGGCTACCAAAGGTCTTCTTGCCACATTGGAACAAACTGCCAAGTCAACTGGGAAATTCGCGGGAAGAGTTGAAAACAACAAAAAAGATTCTTCGAGAGATAGTTGATACTCAGACACAATTATCGGCAAGAATTGATGGAGTTCTTGCTGAGATCGACGCAGTTAAAGATCGTATTCGAGTACCGACACTGTCGGTTATGGAATACCAAATATTATTTCAACGAAGTTATCTCTGTTGGTATGGTAGCATATTATCCTGGATCGTTTCTTGGTATGGGAAAATGTGCGAAATGTTTTTTTTTAGTACACACTGTTTTGCAGAATTGTCATCTAGGAAAGAGACATATGCTTGCACTGTGAGCACCACATGATGTAAAAAATGACTTTCGGATATAAAATTGCAGGTATAAATATGGGGTTGAGGTGCATAAACTTCTGCTGTGAACTGCCACCGACTTCTCTGGTCAAGTGGGTAATATTTGTATGCTTTGTTTTAATGTAGGTATCTCAAAATATAGACATTATTGATCTCACTTGTGTATTTGATTTTGTAGGAATTTTTGTACTAGGTCACTGATTGCGGCATTAAATTTTTACATAAAACTGGCCCCTGCCCCCTAAATGTTTGGTTTTTGTCTTTCGGTCGGTAGTGAAATCCGAGACTATCCGAATGCGTAGGCCATCTTCCCGGTACTTGTCAATTCTTAAAATCGGCCAAAAATTGATTGTTCAGTTTAATTCCATTGTATCAAGAACTGCATTGACCTGTTTTGAAAATTGAACAATTTTCGAATACGTTCGGCAAAAGTTGGAAATTAGCGGACGAAATGAGAACAAACTAGAAGGGTTGGAACTACTGACTAACTGAGGTATGCGGATGTGTGTTTTCCCTTAGGCATAAAGGTTGGATAATCCTTAAATTTGTTTGTAATGAGCAATTGGGACACTCCCCATTTTCTTTGTAACAAGTACCTGCGGTTTCGCACTAAATATCCTCATACACTTAGAGGAAAATGGCGGAGACAGAGCTGAATATTGACAGCTTAATATTCCGACTTTTGGAAGGTACACGAATCACCAGTCCTTGAAATCAAAGAAAATTTTCAGATGAAACTTGAAAATAGGAATAGACGCACTTGATCTGACATTTGAACTCGGTTCTAAACTCAAAGGAAACATCCCCTCTTCCTATTAAAATATCTGAAGTTATTAGACTTGACCGTATTCTGGTAATATTAAGTAAAAAGTTGTTTTTTTTAATCAATAAAGTTCTGATATAAATATTAAGCATTTTTGTGATCTTTGTAAGGGTTGTACAGGTTTTAGAATATAGGAATATATCTCCTGTAATCTTAAAAGATTTATGTCAATTAATTGCCATTAACTGGATCAAGTTTACAGACTTAGTGCAATCCAATATGAAATATTCTTATTAAAGAATATGTATTTAAAAATGACAAAAAATGTTTCATTCAGATAAGATATCTGGTTATCAAGTAACTTGTACAACATAACATCTTTCCTAATGTGAAGGCTTCTTGTTACAATGTAACATTTGTTCAAAAAACTGGAATTGTGTATTTATTAGAGTGTTGAAATAGACATTGGATCTAGGAAATTGGTGGTGCTAAGCAAGGACACTTATGGTGGCGTATTCTGGAAATGAATGATACATTAGGTTTTTTAAGATAAAAAGACCAAGGTCATACAATATTAATGAAGCCCATACAACTTTCTAGAATGTTTTATTTCTGATTAATTGTTGTTTTGTTATATTATTTTTAGTACGAGGATGCCATCCGGGAAAGACAGTTCAGATGACAGAGGCAGAAGTTCGGGCATTATGCTTGAAGTCTCGAGAAATTTTTCTCAGCCAGCCAGTTCTTTTGGAGCTTGAAGCTCCATTGAAAATATGTGGTAATTCATACATGCCAATTATTCTGGACACAAATCCAAGAGATTTGTGTTCAAAATCAGGGAGATTGGGTCCAAATCTGGGAGTTTAGCGTAACAACTATTTTTCACATAAGTTTAAGTTCAAAAGTGCAGATCATACCACAACTTTATCAAATAACTATACTGGTAAAAGACAAATTCTCACTGCGTACCAATTGTCGTCATATTAAGTGTAACTCTCGACCGCATTCAGAGTTTAGGTTCCTGTTTAAAAATTAAAAAGAGCGATTAACACTGACAAGCCCGATCGAAAATAAGCATGATGTATTTATTAATAAAAGAGCTATTATTATTATGGTAACAATTGGTATGCAGCAAGAACTGGTCTCTAACCAGTAGTGAATAATAGCTGCGAAAGTAGTTGTACGAATATGTATCAATTTTTATGTCTTTGGTGATTCGCCTCCAATGGATAACACTACTTACTGTACAACAGCAAAGGCCGATGATATTCTGATTGTGATGTGTCCCCTTCCACTGCCAAATAGCTCCATGTGAGCAAAAGTAGTTCAGTATAAAATTCTCAAAGGGGACGAATTATATCACAGGTTTATTTCTCAAATTGATGGAAAAGGCAGAAAACATTCAGATTGTAATAACTTGATAGCCTGGTTCCCTGACCTGTCTCCACTACATTATTCTTTGTTATGAAGAGTAATGGAGTGGAGATAAATAAGGAAACCAGACTAGTAACTTGATTGAGGGATTACAGTAATCGTGAACAGTGTATTGAATGTTGTTTTGGCTGGAAATACCTATGCTTGACAGGTTTTTTTTTATTTTTGGGAGATCTTGTCAGCAAATTGATAGATCAAAAGATGGGGTCGAAAATCAAAATATTCCAGGACAATTCAGGAGACTTGGCATTTATGGTAATTACCCGGATCTGTGAAATATTAAGTGTGTTTTTTTTTAACTCAGAGGAAACTACAAGAAAGATACTTCTGTTTTAAATTGTTCATCAGAAGACATTATTTAGTACACTATACACATGTTGCTTGTTGACACAAATGGCTGTTAAATTTGCTTAATATAGCAACTGTGATAATGCAGTTGCAGAGAGCACTTGTCATTTGGACAGTCACAGACATGTTCACATACATCGTCCTTATAAAAAAGAATGCATGAAATGGCATAATGACATAGACTTGCTCTGAGTGTACTTAAATCTACTGTAAAGGAAAACATTCACTTATTTTCATATGTACCTTGAATGACATTACTAAATGAATTGAAATTTATACTAAAAAGTTAGCAAAATCCAGTGCAGTTTTAAAAGATTTATCTGATAAATTTCAAACCTTTTCTGCCAGTTTAAAAGGATGTCAGATTTGTATCCTACTGACCTTTTCGCTATGACAGCATTGATGTAAATGATTTGGCACATAAACAAGAAATTTTTATCAACATACTTGTGAAACACAGCTAAGATATATTTAACCACAAAATATTAAAAATATTGAATGTACAGAAAACTCCTGCATTCACAGGCAGAGAGCTTACAGATATGTCAACACCATGTGCATTGGGGAAGTCATCAGTTTTGGGGAAAAAAATCAAGAAAGCTTCTTAAGCAACTCATGAGTAACATTTTACATGAAATACTATTTGTCAGTTGCTGAGTGTTTTTTTTTTTCAAATGGTTAAGCACTATCATTTAATTTTCAAATGTGCATTAAATATCAAGACAATTTCTTGGTCACATGATTTTATTGATCAAATTTGCTGTCATAAAACTGTGCTCTATTTATGACAAGAAAAACTTACATTTTTACTAAGTAAATGCATTTATTTAAAAAGTGTTTTTTGGTTATTAAATTATTTAAAATATATTTAAAATATCTTGCTTATATGCATCACTGGTAACTACACACAAGTAAAATTAGATTCATGCTGTTTTGCCATTTGTACTGCTCTGAATTTTCGGACCTAAGAAAAACTTAGGAAAGGACCACCAATCCATGGGAAGCTTCTGGCAAGCTTTTTTACATAACCACATTATCCAAGCCCAAGACTCAAATCCATGCATACAGAGGTGAGATGGCAGTGATCAGTAAGGTGAGTGCTTTAGACCACTCAGCCACAGGGGACCCCTTTTTAGAATGTGTTTAAATTATCAAAATCTTGGATGAGTTCAATGATGAGTAAGATCCATACACATCAATGAGGTGATTTTGCTGATGATTGCCTAACGTTGTTTTTACTCTGTATGTTCTTATCTGATTTTGATACAACTTAGAAAGGGGGCCCCGAGTGGTCTAAAGCGCTGTCCGTTACGGATCACTGCCATCTCACCTGTCTGTGTGGGTTCGAGTCTAGGATTCGGTGAATGTAGATATGTGAGAGAGCTTGCCAGTAGCTTCTCGTGGGTCGGTGGTTCTTTCGGGTGATTTCCCGGTTTCTTCCTCCACCATTAATACTGGCCGCCATGAATAGCCTATCATGTGCTGAAAAATGGCGTTAAACACAACAACAACAACAACTTAGAATGCATACTTGAAGCATTAAGATCTGGATGTGTTCAATAATTAATGAAAAAAATCTACACATTAATTAGGTTATCCACTGTTTACCTTTATGTACATTTGAGATGCACATCTAAAACATTTGATGTACATGTTTTGTTGCTGTGCATTTTTTATGCAAAGGATTCACACACCATCAGGATTTGTCCAGTATACAATGCAAAGGACATGGGATGGCATTGTCTGCTTTAAGCATGGGCATTGCAATGACATAGTAGCTTCCCCTAATCTCATGAGCTTGTACTCAGTTCCTTTCAGGCTCAGCAACAAATGAACCTCAATGCGAAAGATCTCCAGATGAAAACAACATGTACTCAGAATCACCAGCTAAAAAAGTAAAAGAAGCAGAACACAGCAAAGTACTTGTGGAGTGTTAACTTTAAAGAAAAATGGAGGAGGGAGTTCCTTTGGCTGGAATTCAGCACAACCATTGGATGATCCAAGTGACTTGTGTTCACATGATGATTCTGAAACTGCTAATTTGAATGATCATGAAATAACATGGTCTAAAAGTTTTCAAAACTTTGCCCTTGTTCACCACAAGGTATCTGAAAAACACATATCACCAAGGCTTTCTTTCACAAAGAAGAAGTTAGGAAGCTTGCAGAGAAAAATGCATTAGATTACAAAGATGGTTGGATTTTTTTGGTAAAGATTTGTATATAATTTGGGTTTTTTTTGTAATTTTGCTGCAATAAGTGAAAGACTGTTAAAAGTTTAAATGCAGCTTACTACAAGGAATGTTATGTAAACCAGATACATGTGATTGATATGAGACCCACATGTGATTGGTTTCTCTCTTACAGGTGATATTCATGGACAGTACAGAGATCTGTTGCGATTGTTTGAGTATGGAGGATTTCCACCGGAGTCCAACTACCTGTTTTTAGGGGATTATGTGGACAGAGGCAAACAGTCCTTGGAAACCATATGTTTACTTCTAGCCTACAAAATCAAATACCCAGAGAACTTTTTTCTTTTACGAGGAAACCATGAATGTGCAAGTATCAACAGAATATACGGCTTCTATGATGAATGTAAGTAAATTTCATTTACACCTTTTGGAAATAAATTCACACACACTAAGGATTTACACTTAGAGGCAGTTTGAATGAAATGGTCATCCTAAATCTTGTCATCTTGCCCTTGTACACCAAGAAAGCAAATTGACTTTGTCCAGCTTCGTTATGCTGTTTTAACTCCATCCCTTAATTTTCCATTTATTTATAGTATTCTGTGTAGGTTGAATCGGTATTCATGTCTGCAGTTTACTTCAGATTCCTACCAGAAATTCACACTTGAACCTTGAAGAAGTTACAGAAATTTCACGTTTTTGTGGCCCAAACACAACTAAGTTATATCCACATGGAGAGTTTTTGGCTGAATAATTGTAAGGTTAAAACAGTTTATTCAGTATTTCATCTTAATTAATAAAGTTGGAAGAGAAGACTTGTATGACAATATCTGGTTCAAATTTTTAAATTTTTAAATTTATAAAGTGTCATCTTACACCATAGCAAAATTATACAGTCGGGATTTCATATTTAAAGTCACAAAGTATTAGCATTTTTATATCAGTAATACACAACCTGTCACTATTTGTAAGCTTACACTTTCTGAAATGAAATATTCTCACATCCTAGAGGCACCATCCTCTGTTCAAGAAATTCTTAGAACCCTTGAACTGATGAATAAAAATTGTCCCAGTCTGACTTCCTGTCACTAACCCATGCATAGTAGGACTTCCTTTTTATGACAATCTTCTTTAATCAGATGTGAAAAGAATATTCAAAGAAAAAATGTCTACAGTGATGGTTATATTGTATCAGGACATGATATTCATATTTTATTTTTACAAAAGGTTATCCTTCAGACAAAAGTTTTTGTTTGATACTCCAATTATTAATTAATTCATTTAGTTCATTATTCATTTAATGCATTTTTTTATGCTAAGTCACCTACACTTCCTGCATCTAATAAGGGTTCAGGAATTACTTGCAGGAACATGTCAATTTTCTAATAGGTCATTAGAAATTATCCATTTGCTGTTTTGAGTGTTTACAGGTTGTATGTTGTTCACCTATTAGTTTAAATTTATTATTCTTAAAAAATGACATGAGCATTATTAATTTCATTTAATTTCCTAATGATATTTAACTAGAGAGTGCACATTTCTCCATCAGACACACTATTTGATCTCATTACATTAGAATTAATTTCTCTGCCATTGGTCAGTCCCATTTCAAAAAGAAGGGTATACAGCCACAAGAACAAAGTAACCAACCCTCGTATGAGTCCACTCCATGACACAGTCCACAATCATACTCAAGACAGAGAAGCTAAGAGGTAGGGGTAAGGTGAGAAAATCTATTGTCACCACCCTCTTTCACAAGGGGTGAGGGAACTATGTCCCAATGTTCCAGCAGTGTATCTCTTTCTTTAATACAAGTAGGTGCTCAACTGGCCATATTTTAATGCCTGGTTGAACATTACAGAAAATTGGTGGATCACATATATGGCAAGGATGGTTTAAGCCTGTGATTCACCTCTCTCTTAAGGACACCCATCCTCTTTCATTAGTAAAAAAAACTTTAAAGTTAAAGGAAGAAGGTCACAGCACATTTCTGAGAGAGGGAAATCTTCAAGATGGAAAGATCTTCAGTTGAGAATGGTATCAGACCTACAGACTGGACTGTTTGCATCGATCTTCATGACATGTATTTCTTCAGGCTGATCTTTTCTCCACACAAAAGATTTCTCCAATTATTGATTAGACAAGTTTCAAGCCATGCTATTTGGTCTTAACACGGTGTCCCAGCACTTCACCAAAAAACTTAAATGGTCTCTCCCAACTCTGTGCATGGTAGCTGCACACTTAAGGTATTGGGAGATTCTCCAGATCTGATACTTAGATGACTGGCTGTTATACAACAGTTTCTGTTATGTCATATGATCTGCTGTTAGTCCATAGTGACTCAGTTAGGACCAACTCTAAAGAAATCAAATGTCACTCAGAAGGATTTTGTATACATAAAAATCAAATTCAATAGCATTCTTGGTCAGGTTTGTGTCCCCCTAGAAAGGATACTCAAAATTCTGGAATTGTCAAGGACCATAGAAAGCAAGACATCATTGTCTTCTTACCATTATCTTTCAGTTCTGAAAACCAACCTTGAATTCTGCAGCAGACCTTGTATCCCTAGGGAGACTGAATTTTTTTGTAATTGACTTTTCAGTACTACTTCAAAATGGTGGTACAATCAAGACAAGTTTCTGATGGAAGTTCATCTCCATGCCCCCAAATCCCATTTATGTCTGTTCACTGGTGTGTCAGATTCAGAAGAGGGAGGAGGTGGGAGGGACTCATTTAGAACCAAAAGGAGCACTTCTACAAGGTCACAAGAAATGAGTCTGCCAAACATCAACAGTTTAGAAATGAAAGTCGTGTAATAGATAGTATCAATGGATATTGCATCATGGTCTCCTCATCAGACCACAATTACATACCCATATTCCTTCTCTTGGCATGAATGTTTGGAACCTTTTGTACTGGGCAAAGTCAGAAGGGATTATGCTCTGAGTTCATAACATTCCATGAAGAAAAACATCATTGCAAACAATTTGTCCAGAACAGACAAGGTCATCCTAAAATGGTCTCAAGATCAAGCAGTTGCAGAGTATAGGAGAAATCTCAAGTGGTCTGTTTCATATAACTCGGCAACAGGTATTTGTTTTATGTTTCCATAGTCCCAGACCAAAGAGCTTGTACAGTGGACATCTGGAGCCTGAAGTAGTATCAACTGTTTACTTACACATTCCCACTGTTGAGTTGATTCCACAAGTACTTCACAAGGTCAGGACATCCACAAAGGATGTAGCCTCATACATCTTGGTTCAACCTTGACCTATCAATAGACCAGCCCAGGGTGTTACCTCAGTTAGGGAAACTACTCTTCAGCACAGAGGTACACTATTTCACACCAGTTCTCAGATTCTCCACCATCATGCTTGGCCCATCTCAGGCAATCTATCCACCAAGCAAAGGTTTAGAGAAAAGTTTCTGATGCATTGTCTAGGCCTGATGACATTGTACAACTACAGTACATCTCACATATATTTTCAGAACCCCATGCATCACAACAGGGGATTTAATCGCTCTACAATGGAACATTAAAATACTTATAAATCACCACTACACCTAGCCAGCATGCTGATGCCAATTCCACCATGGAGTGGCTGGTTGACTTTAAGATTGACATTTGAATAGCAAATCAGTGAAGACCACCCATGGAAGGACTGAGATGTTGTGAGTGATTAATAACCAAATACAATTTAAGCAATTAGTGATCTTTATTTTGATCATATTGATAATTATTTCTAAAAGTCTTGTGTATTTTTTACATGTAGAAAATTTGCATGCTGACTTGACAAGAAGCCCACCTTGCTGGGAGTCTCTTTGACTGTGTAAATTTATCCTACCTTTTAAATATGACAAGTAATCCTGTGAGGTATGGACAGTTAAATTCCAGATAACTGCATCTTATGTTTAGAAACACAACAATAAAGAAAACTCTGAATTTATACTTAATGCAAACCATGTGTTAAGTCCTTAAATAGTTATGGCCCAGTTACAAGATCGAATATACATGAACACAACTATCAACTAGTTCAATTCTGAATGCATATGTATTGTAATGGACTGGCCATTTAATTTTATGTTGCTGAATTATTATTTCTGGCTGTTGTATTTTTTATTGTTTCTTTCATTTAGTTTATTTTAAGTAAAGCAAGGAATGGCATATTATCCTTTTTTATATCACAGATCAGAATAAGAAAGTAGTTTTAAAACTTTTCCCTCCCAAAAAACTTAATGGTCTCTCCCAACTCTTAGCAGTTGTTCTGCAGAAATCAAGGCAGTGACCATTGTAGACATGGTTATAAATGTTAGCATCAAATGATGTCAGTTTCAACTTGGGAAAGGTGCATTTCTATCACATGAATGACTTGGCGCATTGCACCTTATACATATAGTTCAAATTATTGTCCAGTCATTTACAATGGAAGTTCTTTTGTTTGACATTGAATAGTTTGTGAATGATGACCACCCGTGGAAAGAGTGAGACATCATGCCTGATTTATAATCAGAAACCATTTCAAGAATCCAATGATCTTAATTTATATCAAATATATTGGGACCATAAAAATTAAAATAAAAAAGTCTTTAATATTAAGAAGGTTTATAGACATCTTTCACGATACATTTACACTCAAAATTTATTCAAAGAAATATGAACAAACTTGCACCCTGACAAATGAGAGTCACACCAAATTGATTTTCTCTTAAACATTGTAAATTTATCTTGCTGTTTTAAGATGAAAATAATCCTTTAAGGTTTTGACAAGTATACAGCCCCTTTTGTTTTAAAAAAATGCAACAAAAACAAGAACAAATTCTGAATTTACGAATCTGGCAATGACCCAGTAATGAGGCTGAATATACATACCTGTTCAATTTTAAATACAAATGTATTGTTGACTTTTGATTTGGTGCCCTTTTAAGGAAAGTTAGGGCCTTTTTGAAATATTGGATAGCTCCTACCCTACTTGATCTAATACAGCCTGCTGATGCATGGGGTAACTATCAGAAAATGTGCAATATTGTTTCACATCACTCAAGTATAAATGTTACTTTGTTGTAAAATGTTTGATGTCTTTTGTTCATTATCATCCTTTTCACTGCAGGGAGTGAAATATTACTGAATTTTATATGATGCTTAACAAAGTATATTGCATGAACTGCAACAGAAATAAATGAAATAAATGCATCTGTACATTCTGGTAACAAAGTATTGAGAAAAATGTTTACAAATAAGATTCATTATGCTAAATGTACTCAAAATAGATCTATTAGAACTTTTGTAAGTTTTTGTTCCATTTTAAGTTGTTCCATTCCATAAGATGCAGTAGAAAGCAAACTGAGATAAATGTAGAGATCAATCTTGTACTGATAGTTCTTTTATTTGCATAACATCTTTACATTATGTTAGAGAAATGTAAATTTAAGAGCTGTCATTTTATCAATTGAGAGAGAGAGGAATCAATCCCATGTCTTCCTCATAATCCATTTCAGCCGCAAAGCAGTCCTCTGAATACTGTTGAAGAAAACACGGATTGCATGTTTTATTTTTTGTCTCAATAGTCATGTGCTTGAATGGTCTCAAACAGGAAACTGCATTGAAATAATTAACCATCTTAGATCTGTATTACAATTAGGCTATTGATGAATCGTTACTATATGACTGATTATTTTTTTTTCTATTATGATAAAAAATTTGTTATATTTTTCTTACAATAACAAACAAACATTAGGATACAAATGGATACAGCCACACAGAATGCCTTAAGTTTATTGCACATGTAAGATTCAATAATTTTCCACATTTATTATTCATTGCAACAATATGTTGAAGTTAGATTAATTACAAAATAATTACCAAACTTTTGCTGTTAATGATGGGACCATAATTTAAATTGTAAAGTATGATGAGCCAAGTCAGATGGCTTCGTATTAGAAACACACAATTCCCACACTGAAATTTAAATCTTCTGATGCTGAAATTAAATTTTGTATGTATTTACAATGGTCACTGTCTTTATTTCTGTAAAATATCCATTCAAACCAATTATTTAATATGGAGACCATTTAAATTTCCAACAAATTTATCTTGTGACGAATGAAGCAATAATAAAAGTTCCCCCAATTGGAAAGAACAATAAATTAAATGATGAGTCCCATCCGGTATGAATGCACTCAGAATTGAACTAAAGTTTATAGTTGTGTAAAGTATAAAGTATATTCAGCCTCATAACTGGTTTAATTTTCATCACATTTAAGTGTAAATTCAGAGTTCTCTGTTTCATTGTTGTTATTGTTTTGGGGGCATCAAATATTCATACCTCAGAGGATTATTTTTAACATTGAAATAGTTTGATAAATTTGCTCTTTTCAAGAGAAGATCAACAATGTCTCATCAAGCCAATTAATGATGATTTGATTATGAACAACATACAATACATATATACAGATATTTGATGATTTTGTCGAATGGTTATTTTAATTCATGGTATTAGCTCAGCAACCAGTTATTTTGAAATGTGAACCTGTGTACAGAGATCACCTGTATAGTTATGCATTTTCCCTTGGCGAATGTGGATACGTTAGAAAGCTTGATAGTAGTTTCTCCTGGGTCGGTGGTTTTTTCCGGTGATTTCACGGTTTCTTCCTCCACCATTAATACTGGCCGCCATGAATAGCCTATCGTGTGCTGAAAAATGGCATTAAGCCCAACAACAACAACAACATTTTCCCTTGGGTGGCTGCAGTTGACACATTTGACTGTTCATGCTTTATCAATTGAGGAGGAATGTGTATGTTGCAGTGGGAATCAAGATTATGTTATTTTGGGTTTCTTGCCAAAAAACTAGCTTCTCTCAATACTTCCATCCCCAATAGGGATTACCATACTTGGTGGCATCAGTGCTGGGGAAGGCACTTTGGTTTTATTTGTAACTGCTAAAAGGAAAAGAAGGTATTTTGCTTTTTTACCCCCGGCAAATTAGACTCTGCATTTATTGAGATCCAGACCACTGCTACATGACAGTAGTTGAGTACAAGGTGATTAATGTTTCTGCATTTTGCTCCTTGATAGTCCATTAGCCATCTTTTTACTGACAAAATCATCTTGACAATGGTGACAGGTGATGTATATCTGATATTGAAATGTAGAGTTTGTTGTGGGGAGGGGTGTAACTAATTTTAATTTATTAAATACTTATTTGTTACTGTTAGATGAACTCTTTCCACCCAGCTCTGATATCCTTCATTAGTAGACATTTATGGAAAGAATGCAGAATCACAACTTTGCATGAGTTGATGATGCTAATGTGCTAAAACAAATTTGTGCAGGAGGATGGTAAACCTAAAATGGACAGTTCCTTTGAATTTCCCCAAATTAATTTTTTTTTTAGAATTCTTCATAAGCTACATTTTAACTAATTTTCAATTGTATATTTTTTTTAATATCATTGAACTATTATGGTTAAAATGCCAGCTGTGAGCAATTGTGTTAACCATGGAATTTAATATTGCAACTTTCACTCTGACATTTTAATTTGGTCTTAATTGCTTCTGTGTAGATGATTTGTCACATATGCAATATTCAATATGACAGACTCATTACAAACACTATGGCCATATTGGCAAAGTAGGAAAATGATGGCACAAGAGAAAAAGTTTGTGGCTCATCAGTTACTAACTTATTTTACATTGCAGGTGAGAGAAGATTTAATGTCAAATTGTGGAAAACATTCACAGATTGTTTCAGCTGTCTACCAATAGCTGCTATCGTAGACGAGAAAATTTTCTGCTGCCATGGAGGTATGCAATATTGTACTTTTGTATCATCTCAACTACATAAATTAGTGTTCAGATTTAAAACCTCAGGCTAAATGTTAGTTGTTTATTTTATATGTGATTCCAGCCTGTGGAATATTTACAACTGAAATTGTATTTGATCTTATATTTAGACCTTCAAGATGTATAATACCTTTTTGTTCTAAATGGAAGCTGAATTTTTCAGTTCAGATCTCCAGTTTGTTACTGTTGCTTTCTAGAGATAAAGACGTGTTTGCCCTACTTATTTTCTCCGTATTTTATACAGATGAAGCCAGAAAATACTTACTACTGATATTTTAGGGATGTAATGAAGGACTTGCCATCCAATTAATTACTTTCCAACCAAGGAAAGGAAATCAGTATAAAAACTAGAATTTTATTTCCTCTAATCCTTCATTTTCTTCTGCCCTCAGAACCTGATTCAGAAAACATTGCAGCTAATCTCAACATGGAACTTTCTTAACACTCGATGATTTTGGTTGATTTTTTAAATCCAGAATTAGACCTAAGGATTTGACAAACATAAAGCAATACATGTTGTGCTATTAAAGCTCTTAGTGAAAATTGTTGATATATAACACACTAACAGTAGACTCCAGAATCACTGACTGTTCATGCAAAAATTTTATTGAAAAACTAATTCATTGTCAGAGGTTTAAGTTGTGCAATAGCTGTCAGACTAAGGAAGGCACTGTGGACTGAATGAGGAGGTAATTAATCTTAATTATCATAATTTTCCCTTGATTTTCATAATTTTGCCATCCATGAATGGTGTAGTTCAGAGAATATAGCTTGGGATAAGGTCACTGACTGTTCAAGTGAATAATTCTGAAAGAAAGCAGAAAATATAGCATATTATTTTTGGAGCATAGCATAAACAGCATATTGGCAATGGTGTATCACATATTGCTTGTTTTTAATTTATCTCTGGATGAATCAGAACTCCCACTGTAAATGACCATAGAAAGAAGACTGGATTTGGGTTAAAGTTTTTCATTTTCATATATTTGCTAAACCCCTTGATAGATTTTCTTCATACTTTAGGTGAATTATAATGAACCAGGAAGGTAAGATTTTACAGCAATGCCTTGGACTTGACTTCCAGGATATATTTTTATTGTCATGTTTTTGTATTTCTTCACTGATTAGGCATTTCTATAGCAAGAGGTATGTTAGTTGTCTGTGAAACAGCTGTTTGTTTTCCTTGATTGTCATTTATGATAATTTTTGTAAATGTCTTTCTTGTGTCTTTGCATCCAGGTCTGTCTACAGATCTTCAGTCGATGGAACAGATTAGAAGAATAATGAGACCAACAGATATCCCAGATGCAGGTAAGTTAAGCATATACAGTAGACCCCCTCTTATATGGCCACCCCTTATGCACCGAGAAAATGGCCTTATAAGTCGGTTGGCCTTTCCAGAGGGGGGCTCAATTTTTTTGTGAGAAGTATATGTAATGTATGTAGTAAAAAACTTAATTTTTTAAAGCATTTAATATCTTTGTTTAAAAGCAACATTAATTATTGAATGGTTCTTGTTGTTATAATAGTTGACTTATTTCAACTGAATATGCATTAATAGTTCTTATTCTCAACATATGTGTGATATGCGAGCAGGTGTTGTTGTCCAGCACATTGCAAAACCATTCAAAAACGTCATTTAAATTTTGGTACATATACAATTCTCTTTACATTTGCTCCATTTTCACACTGCTGCTGAATAAATTCCTTATTGGTTGCAATGTTCAACATAAAAAAATTGTTTTATTTTAGTCTTTTCTACCTAAAATTGTTCAGCAAGCTCCTTTCTTACCCGATGTTGTAGACTTTTTCTGAAATAATCATCTCCGTTTGCATGATGAGTTGTTAATGTTTGATAATAATTTTTTTGGATGTTGCTATCTGTACGTGATTTAATTATGCAGACGAAACAAAATGGACAAAATGCCTTTGTAAAGGAAGCAACAAGTGTGTTGTCACATGATTTTTCAGTCTTTGTCTGGTACCTGCTTTGTTCTATTTTTAGCCAATGCTGACCCTGTGATCTTGACAATTATGTCTGGTTATAATCATCAATGTGGCAAGACTGATAGAACAATGTTTTCTGTATTTAAACAAGCTGCCATATGTTTTTTAAAGGAAGCGATTGTCACATAATTCATTACTCTCAGTCTGGTACCCTATTATTTTTACATTTATTGTCACTGAGAGAAGATATGTATGCTTATTTGACCTGAACAATAGCACCTTACCCCTGTTAGGATTTGTAAACTTGACAATTATTGCAAATAGTAATATTCACTAATCATGGAATTGAACAAGATCAACATCTTTTGCTAAGAAAAGCCATAAAGGCTATCAAACCATTTTTTTGCTGACTTCTGTATTGTACATCCCTACTGCCACTTCTCAGTTGTTACTACTATTAATAAGTGTAATCTTAACAATTATCAGTGGCTAAACCAGACATCTTATGATAACATGCAGTAAGGATAATCTGATTATGTGTACTTACCTGTTTGTATGGATTAAAATTCGAGTCTTTCCCAGCTTTATGGAAGAAAATGTGGTTTCTCCTGAGGTGTAAATGATATAATATTACCCTTAGTGGCACATGTACTTTATTCAACACTTCTTTCAAGAATGAAAACCTGATGTGGGGAAACAGAAATCTGATTACTTCCATGAGTTAGATATGGTATACATCTTGTGTATGACTTGGTTTCTGCTTGTATTGTAATTTAAAGCATTTTTTTATGTATTCTGAAAGTGATAAATATCTCAGACTTATGCAGAGTCAGCAATTCTGTCAGGCCATTCAATCACAGGATTCTTGCGAAAGCAATAGTCACACAGCTTTCAAAACTCAATAAGGAACAGATTGTGCTGATGATTTCCTGTAATTTTCATGATTTAAACCCAATGAGCAAAGATTTTAATTTTTGTAAAATTGAAATGAATATCTATGTAATTATAATGCTCATGTCTTTTTGTCCATGAAGTCAATTGATTACTTAGACTTGTTTGCATGCAAGCTTACATATAATTTGGATCTGGCCTCAATTTCAAAAATTTTCTCAAATTTTCTTCTCAAATTGAGATTTTGTTATCTTGCTTATGCTACTTCTGACAGTGTTAATATTTTTGTCAGAGGTAGAAATTCTGAAAGGATACTAAATAACTCATTATTTTTATAATTTATCCTGGAAAACTTCTTATCCTTGAATAAAGAGTTGAGAAATTCCTCTGAGATAAATAAGACAAGACTCTTTTAGGCAAAATATAAGATTTTATTTTTTAATTTTTGATGCCTGCTGAATTTTCTTTAAAACAGAGTCATTGTTACTAACCAAGCAATAAGGAAGATATTCAAAAATGTTGAGCTTTGTGTGGTTTACATAGCAACTTTTGACAGGTTTTGATCGCAATATCTTTTAGAGGGGTATTGCAGATCGATCCATTGATCTGCTGTGAAGGAAATTTTGAAGGAGTGAAAAATCAGAAGCAACCATGAGTTGTCAAAACAAAAGTGATTATTTTGGGGAAGCTGGGAACTTGATGATTATCTTCTCAGGATGACACAAGGGAAGAAGATCGAATGTTGTTATGTAGAAAAATGAAGGCACCTTGGCATCCCACCATGTTGGAGGGGAACCAGTGGCTGAAAAACTTTCTGGCAGCATCTCTGCAGAGTAACTGCTAAGCAACCATCCCCTCACACTTACCAACTGATTCTTTCATCCCATGTCTAGCTCTTGATGAGATTCAACAGAATATGCTATCTTTTCTATTGATCCTAAAACTTTATCCAGACTGAGTAGCTTCATTAAAAGCCTCTTTTTCTTTTCCCTTTTTCTTGAATGTAAAGTTAGCGATACAATTTGTCTTGGCCTTTCATGAAAGTTGTCAGCTGGAATGGGTCATTAAAATTTTGGCAATTATTAAAATTTGTAATCAGATAATCTAATAGATAATTTGTTTCACCCATTAAAATACAGAGCTGTTTTAAAAAAATATTATTTTATGGCAATTTAACTCTAGTATAGAAAATGTCAAGTTTACGAAAATGTTCAGTTAAAATTCAATTTCAGTATATAATTTTTAAACATTTTTATGAAGTTAGAGCACATGTGGTTTTGTATAAATAACTTTACAAAGGTTCATGTTTTCAGGTTTGTTATGTGATTTGCTATGGTCAGACCCAGACAAAAATGTTCAAGGATGGGGAGAAAATGATCGTGGGGTGTCATTCACATTTGGTGCAGATGTTGTCAGCAAATTCCTAAATAGACATGACTTGGATCTTATCATTCGGGCTCATCAGGTATAATATGCCATAGAAATAGTTTTCTCTTTACAATATGCCATAGAAATAGTTTTCTCTTTACAATATGCCATAGAAAGTTTTCTCTTTACAGTATGCCATAGAAATAGTTTTCTCTTTACGATTTGCCATAGAAATAGTTTTCTCTTTACGATATGCCTTTTCAAATATTGAACATGCTCTGTCATGGGATTGTCTTTCAATCTGTAAGCATGTGTATCTTAATTAGCTTTTGAACATGAGATATTTTGATTAAATTTAACCAGAAATGTATAGTCTCTAACATCCTCTGCACAGCTTGAAGGTTTGAGGATTAGCTGGCACAAGAACATGTGATTCTAATGTTTTGTTGGTGTCCCTAGTCTAATAAATTATGAGACAAGAAGACATATATTGATGACATTTTGATCCAAGTACACAACTCCCTTGATAACTCACGCCTGGATAACTCGCAAACCCGCTTAAAACGCGCTGTCTGGCATGGCTCCCGATTTTTTTCAAAGAAAATATATTTTAAAACGTGTTGAACATGAAAAAACTCGTGATAAGAAATGGTAAATTGGTAAATTAAACCTTGATATATAGCTCGTTTTTATCATCGAAAATGGTGATTATTGCCCGTAAAGATAGAATCCATATTGTGAAATTTGCAATTTCTAATAAGATATCACATATTATGTTAGGTTTTTTTAATAGAGAAATAGGTGTTAATACACTGTAAATAAATGGCACTCAATGAAAAATTCTGGTAAATGCTAACATGTGGCAACAGAGAATGAAATAAACACTAATTAAATGTCTTGCTAGGTGAAATTCTCATTGTAATCCTTTAATTTCGTCTCAACACTATAATTACAACATACATATTCTCTTATATGAAAACATGAAAAGAGTCAGTTGACCGTCACATCGAAACCCGTGAGTACTTCTGTGAGAACCTAATTACATCAATTAAATGAGACCTGTGTTGTTTTATCACTTTGAATATGTATTTTGTATCAAATCAAACAAGGTAGGTACAAAAAATATAGTTCAGAAGCATGCCAATAGGAGCATACGTTTTTGTATTCATTACCGTTTTCAAATTTAATTTTACTTCACCAATCAAAAATGTTTTCACATTTTATGTATTAACATCATTAAAGTATATATCAGTAATGTATCCTAATTAATTGTAAATGTGGCCACAGAGAGCAAAGGAATTAAGCGAAATGCGTACTCAGTGACCTCAGTGACTGAAAAGCTGTGTATCATAGATAGTGTTCATAATGACGAAGCAAGATCAAAAATTAGCATTGAACTAAATATTGCTGAGTCTGCATTTAGAGGTTGGTTTAAGGATGAGCCGAAACTTCGAAATTACTCACATGATGTTGATTCAGATGAAGGGATGAAACGAAAACGAGCACAGATTGCAAGCAATAATGAATTAAATGATGCTGTATACACATGGTTCACGCAGCAATGTGTCACAAACCGCAAGTGTTATCGTGTTCTAATTTATATCATTTTAAATTTTTTGACCCATTAAATTCATTTTGGTAATGGTTAACCCTTGTGAATTTATTTTTTTCTTCCATTTTACTTCTACAGCAATTAAAATCTACACATCATTCGATCGACATTGTTTTTTCGAAATGTGTCGATCTTTTGTATTTAAAAAAAAAAACGTCTACTTTGGATCAAACAATAAAACTAGAATGTATACCATTCACAGCAAAAATTAGTGATGTAGTACACAAGGTGAAGTCGTGCATGTGCTAAGCAAATGGAAACCACGTGGAATAATGTTTTGATGATCAATATACTGCAAGTTATCCTGAAATTAATGTTACTCTGTGAGGAAAAAAAAATAAACAAAGTATACCTATATGAAGATATATTTATTCACTATTAATCTTAGCACATTTATTAATTGAGTATTCAACACTGTATCATGCCAAACCACCCCCACCCCCATTTGCCTATACGGCGATCCCTTTGTTAGTTTTGTTGTTTGTTATAGGTCCCTCGATAACTCGCACCCTCATTTATATCGCAGTTGATGTTTTTGGACCCCGATGTCCGCGAGTTATCGAGGGATTGGTGTATCATTGGTTTGTGTGGCCTGCACTACATCCAGGTTCAAGGTTATGGTCATACCAAAGATAATATGATTATTTTTCTGTGTGCTGTTTTGGAATGCTTTGTGTCTACTCAACTTTTGAACTGTAAAAGATACTTTTGTGAAACTTTACATAATACACATAACAACTAGGTAAAAGGTCATGGTTGTAGTTGGGTTAACTGTGATTTGGGAACTGTATGATTGTTAACTCTTTAACTTTTAACTATGAAGTCTATTTTGATGGAACATGACCAGATCATGTGTTTCTTCTCAACCTTGAGCTTGATGACTCATGAGTGACAGATTCCATAAGCATCAACCATAGTGTAAACAAAGAAGATTTCAGTAGAAGTTGGGTGGTGTGGAGTTAAATCATCTTTCATTGATACATGAGAATTATACCAAATTATAAGAAGGATAAGGATCTCCATTGTCTTACACAAGTATGCTTTATGTGGAATTTTGTATTGTAAGTGTCTGGGGCAAAGGGTTTGAATTAAATGTATTTGAAGAAAACACTCAGAAAAAAAGTTGTATTTGCAGAATTTCCGAATACTGCATTACTTCATTTTCACCTCTGGGGCCCCGCGTGGCCGAGTGGTCTAAAGCGCTGCCCGTTACGGATCACTGCCATCTCACATCTGTCTGTGTGTGTTCGAGTCTAGGATTCCGTGAATGTGGATATGTGAGAAAGCTTGCCAGTAGCTTCTCGTGGGTTGGTGGTTCTTTCGGGTGATTTCTCGGTTTCTTCCTCCATCATTAATACTGGCCGCCATGAATAGCCTATCGTGTGTTGAAAAATGGTGTTAAGCCCAACAACAACAACAACAACATTTTCACCTCTCTTTTCCCTCAATGTTATTCCTGCTCTAGAGTCTAGAACCATCTTTTTTTCCATGATTTGTTATTAATTTTGGGTTCAACGAGTAAATGCCCACTGCGTCCATTCTGTGTAAGTCTGGGTTATAGTTGGGCTAATTATTCAGTTTTATGCACTTGATTACTTCATCATGGCTACTACTACTTGAATGAAACTTGATGGCATCAGTAAGAAATGAATATTGTTTTTCTGTTTTCTACTTCATTGTTGTATCTTTGGGAAGTGAGGGGGATAAAAAAAATTTCCAGAAATAAGGCATGAGAGAATATTCATTTTAAGATTTTATGCAGGGCATCGATAAATCTTTGTATCTGTACTCATCAGACTTTATAAATGACCAAACTTGAATACTTATAAGATCTCCTTGCCTCACCTGGTCATTAGGCAAAGCAAATATTTTGTTTAGTCATATGTCTGTCCTGTATTTGAGACCCCAGGTGGCCAGGTGGTCTTAGCTGTTTACCTTCACAAATCACTGACTGACATCTCACCTCTTTCCACTCTGGTTCAAGTCTTGATTCAAACAGCGTATGTATCTGGGAAAACTTGCCAGTAGCTTCCCCTGGGTTGGTCTCTACAAGGGTTTTCTCAAATAAAATGGCTGATATGTATAGCCTATCATCTGCTGAAAAATGTTACTAAACCCAACAAACACAAAACTGTTATGTGTCATTGGTCATCTAGTCATGGTTGTCATTTACATCTTAAAATTCTTTTGACTAATTTACACATGAATTTGCATTTTGTATTCTGGCAGAGCCATTTATATTTGTTAAAATGATGCCAATTTGGCCACCATTACTAAAAATGGATAACCTTTTTACCAACTTATGCTCAAAAACTGGTCAACATGTATATACCAAGTTTCATAAAGAGCATACAAATTCAAAATGTCTTTCATATTTGTTCAGATGAAGCTGATATGGCTAATGCATCATAAAATATAAAAACTTTCAAAAAATTTTCAAGAAATTGTTTAACAGAATTTGATCAGTTTCAGTGTTTTTACATGTTGATATATTTGTCCATTTGTTTGTCTATTTATCCGTCCATGATCAAAACTTTAATTTCCTGGCCAAACTCTCAAACTATTCATGATAATTCTATGAATTTTTTTTAATATAGTGGTCCAGATGTAACAGTTGCCATTGATTTTGTCAGTTTCCGTAATTTAGAGCTTTCATCCATCCCCCACTTGCAGTTCTGTAATTTAGAGCTTTCACCCATCTCCCACTTGCCCCTTAATTGAGCAAACAAGAATTTTTGGGGTCAAAGGAAGAAAATATCTTTGCTTATTAACTTTAGTTATAGGCTACATACCTTGATCACAGTTTGTGGAGGGCTTGCACTTAGGCATAGAAAAGAACTATTTGATTTTGAGGTCAAAGGTTAGAGTCATTGTGGTTGAAGGAAAAATAGGTTTTGCAAATAACTTTTGTTCTAGATTATGTTCTTTGACCAAACTTTGTGGATGGCTTGCTGTTAGGATATAAAAAAAATTCTTCAGGTTAAGGAGTCAGAAGGTTAGAGGCAGTTGTTATGTTTAGTCTAAGTAGAAATTGATGGCTTCTACACAGCAGGTTTTGTTTAAGACTGCATACTTTAACCTGAGATCTAAGTCACTTGTATGTCAGTAAATCTCCAGAGTCATCCATGCCAAACTAGTGTTTATACAAAGGACTATTAAATCGGCTTGCGTCCCTGATCCCCTCAGTCAACTAAAATCCAGCTCCTGGCTTTCGTGAGTGGCTTAGCTTCTAAGTCTGTTGGACCATGTTTCCACTAAGGGGTGAATTCGGACCACTGGCGGTTTAAAACCAGTGGGAAAACTCTGATCCCAAACCTCAGCTGCCTGCAGCTATACTCACTCATTGGAAAGGCTAAAGGAGTAAACCCCAATAGAGAATCCAGAGACGTAAGGCAGTCTGACATTGACTCCAATGTCATTCCAGCAACTCTAAAGATGCCGTTGGTGCCAAGTTGTATTGGGTCGTTCCCTTGGGAACACCAGCAGTGTGGAGAGGGGAGATCTGCTGCATGCACAACAGCTGATTCTCTATTCTACCCTGCCCAGGCTTTGTAGCTCCACTGGAGAAGACACTCCAGCATTGTCATAAGGCACTGGCACAACACGGGAATCAACAGTTTACCAGTTCTAAGCAATAGCTCGATTGGCATATAGCTTAGCACCAGGGGTTACTTCCGATGGCAGGAAAGACTGCCACATCTCATCGGACAGCTACTGCCCAGACTTAAGCTGGGCAGCCCCCAGTCAATAAGTTGCTGTCCTTACATGGCCTGCCTGCTTCACTGGGTGCGTGGAGCTTGGAGAACCATCTCGACAAGCAGGCCACAAACTCACTCCACATCATGAAAGACTCAAAGAAGAAAAAAGAAGACTCAGCTCTTTGTTTTGCAAGCTGGAACGTCAGGACCATATGTCCTGGACTTACTGATGACCTGCAGCAGAACAACAATGCACAGAAGACTGTTGTCATTGACAGGGAACTCTCCCATTGCCTGCTTTCAGGAGACCCAACTGGATGACTGGCACCATCAGGGAATCCAACTACACCTTCTTTTGGCAAGGAAAGTCCTCGGATGTATCTAGGCAGCATGGTATTGGCTTTGCTGTAAAGAACATGTTCATTGTCTTCATTGAGCCCCCATCATCAGGCACTGAGAGGATCCTTGCCCTCCAGCTGTCAACATCCTCAGGCCCAGTCAACATCTTGAGCATGTACATCCCAACTATCTGCTCCCCTAGAGGAGAAAGACCAACTCTACGAGGATCTAGATCAAGCAATAACCAGTGTCCCTAACAATGAAGACCTATACCTACTATGAGACTTCAATGCTAGAGTGGGTGCTGACCATGAGGTCTGGCCCACCTGTCTCGGTTCTCATGGAAGGAGCAAGATCAACAAGAATGGTCAGCGACTGCTGGAGATGTGCTGCTCCCACAGCCTTTGTGTGACCTTAACCTACTTCAAATGCAAGGAAATCCTCCAGGTGTCATGGAGACACCCATGTTCCTGCCACTGGCACCAGCTAGACCTCGTTATCACCAGGCGTGCAGAACTGGCAAGTCTCTTCATAACCTGCAGCTGCCACAGTGCTGACTGCAACACAGACCACTCCTTGTGGCCAGCAAGGTGTGAATATTAGCCAAGAAGCTGCACCATGCCAAGAAGAAGGGTCGCCCATGCATCAACACCTGCTGTGCAAGTAACCCAGAGAAGACACAACAGTTCATCAGCAAGCTGCAGAAGGCTCTCATCAAAGAGACACCTGATGACACCATCAACTCCAAGTGGTCTCACCTCAAGACACTGTGTACAATTCAGCCATTACTGCCTACGGGAAGAATGAGCACAAAAATACCAACTGGTACGAGGCCAACTGGGAAGCGATGGAGCCCCTGACTGAGGGGAAGAGGAAAGCCCTACTGGCTTACAAGGCTGTGCCTAGTCCTAGTACACTGCAAGCCCTAAGGACTGCCAGGAACAATGCCCAGCGGACCGACCACCACTGCACTAACACCAACTAGCTGAACCTCTGCACCAGCTTACAAACAGCTGCTGACACTGGGTATGCAAGAGGCATGTACGAGAGTATAACGAAGGCAACAGGCCCCCAAACCTCCAAGGATGCCCCCCTTAAGTCCAAGATGGGTGAAGTCATCATAGACCAGGGAAAACAGCTGCAGCGCTGGATTGAGCACTATCTTGAGCTGTATGCAACCCAAAACATCGTCATCAACACCGCCCTAAATGCCATCCCAGACCTGTCAGTCATGGAGAAACTAGACACACTGTCCACACTGGAAGAGTTCAGAAAAGCCATCAACTGCCTAGCTTGTGGGAAAGTTCCCGGGAGTGACATCATTTTGCCTGAAGTCCTCAAAAGCGGGAAACCAGCACTACTCTAGCCTTTGCACGAACTCCTCTGCTGGGAACAGGGACACATCCCTCAGAAGACACCATCACCATCACTTTGTACAAGAACAAAGGAAACAATAATGACTGCAACAACTACCAAGGCATCTCCCTCCTTAGCATCATCAGAAAGGTTTTTGTATGTGTTGCCCTGGTGCGATTGCAGACCCTAGTCTCCTGCATCTACCCAGAATCACAGTATGGCTTCCGATCTTCTCACTACACCAGCTGCAGAAGAAGTGTGAGTAGCAGATGCTCATCTACATTGCCCTCTTAGACATGAAGAATGCATTTGACCTGGTCAGCTTGAGTGGACTCATCAGGCTCCTGAAGAAGATTGGCTGCCACCCCATGCCTGCTTGCTGTCATCACATTGTACCATGAGAACATGCACAGCACAGTGGAGTGAAACAGGGCTGCATCCTTGCACCAATGCTCTTTGCAATCTTCTTCCATCTGAGATACCTGCATTGCATTCTGCGCATCCAGTGGCAGAACAAAGTACCCAAAACAGGCTCTGGAATATGTCAGCATGAACTGCATGTTCTCCATTCTCAGCGAGAGGCACCTTCACTGTCTCAACCATGTCAAGAAAATCGATCCAGGCCACCTTCCCAAGAACCTGCTATATGGCAAGCTAGCAGAAGGCACACAAACTGACTGGATGGCCACATTTGCATTATAAAGATATCTGCAAGAAGAACATGAAGACGGCCAATATCAGCATCAATGACTGAGAACTGTGCTGACAACTGCTCCACCTGGCAACTTGCTGTCAGAAAGCAGAAAAAGCAAGACACGCAATCTTTGCTACAAAGAGAGACAGGAGGAAGGCGAAACAACAGCCTCAACAAACACCAATGTTTACCTGCAGCAAGTGCAAAAGAGACTGTCACTGTAGAGTCAGACTCTTCAGCCACTTGCGAACGTGCAGGTAGGTGACCCAATCAAAAGCTACACCATCGTCTCTTGAAGACGGACAGATGCCAGTAAGTTAAATTGGGGGAGGGGGAGGTATAACATAACATTCACAGGATTCTAGTTAAACTTTTAATTTCACAATTTTTTAGGTTCCCTAGGCATTGGATATGAAATTCTGCAGTCTTGTGTCAGTATAAACATTTATATTCTATGTTCATATATTGCTATCTTATTCCCTATTCATGTCATAAGATAATCCAGCATGTGAATATTAAATATTTATTTATATTGAATGTTCATTAGAATTGGACTCTTTCAAAACACTCCTTTTTGGTCACCATCTATTTATATTTTGTGTGCCAACTTTTAAAAATAAAATGGGTTCCATAGATCAGTGGGTTCCATAGATTAGTGTTGTTATAAATTGGTTCCATAAATCAGTGGTATTATAAGTGGGTTCTATAGATCAGTGTTAAGTAGGTTTGCAAGTTGTCCAGGGGAGGGGAATTATATTTGTGGGAGATGTGTACATCGTTTGTTGGGGTGGGGTGGCATTGTAAAAGTTGTTCCTCAGGCTAGAGAGAATGGTCCCCTCCCTATTTAAATATTTGAAATACCAGAAATATTAAACACTATAGGCATGCTTAAAAATATTAAGATATCAATAGCCAGTCTGTTTTGTTTTTTTTGGGGGGGTTGCAGAAGCGGTCATTGTTGCAAGGATTAAATAAAATGGTGGAGTTTATCTCTGGTTTGGCAATGTGGTTGTTCAAAGCATTGTCAAAATGTATATTTTGCCAAAACATTGTGGTTGTTGGTCATATTCAGCAGGTGATCACTCACAACAGCATTTGTATAATAAAATCAGTCCCTGCATTGTGATTGTGATCGTAAATCACAGTTGGACGCTTATAGCAGAGGTCGCTCATAACAAGTTTTACTGTATGAACCTGCAACCCAGCATTGTGAAACACATAAACACTTAATATTCTGCTTGTTTTAGGTTGTGGAAGATGGATATGAGTTCTTCGCAAAAAGACAACTTGTGACATTGTTTTCAGCACCTAACTACTGTGAATTTGACAATGCAGGTGCCATGATGTCAGTGGATGAGACTTTGATGTGTTCCTTCCAGGTAAGCTTTGAAATTTTTTAATATGTTATTTGTGTAAGGTGATATGGGAAAATGATTTTAAAGTGAGTTGTTACCTGTTAAATACTATATATCCCTCACATTAGTAGGGATTTCATTTTGACTACATGAGTACAAACTGCCAACAGTCTTGACCTGTGGATGTGCTTTTGACCAGATTGGAGCTGTGCCTGTCCCTTCTACAGTCCTGGTACCAAAAATAATTCAGAAAGTGAGAGGCCAGATATGCAAAGTTATTGTTATAATCCCTGATAATGCCAAGATGTTAGAAGTCCTTGGTGAATGATCTGTTTGATGTAGCAATAGATGTTCCCAGGAAAAGACAACTGAGATGTAACCAGCTGAAACAGCCTTGGTCATTGGTGTTTTATCAATTATCAGATAGGCTACTCTTTCATGCCTGGCTATTGTCAGGAGAGCCTTGCAAAGAAAAGCATTTTAGCCTTCTGCTATGGAGAGAATCTTACAAGCTAGAAGAATTAGAATTATCCCTTTGAGTGCCTTCATCCCAGAACTGGATAATTTTTTTTCTATATCTCTTCCAAAAGAAAATGTTTGCATCATTTGTGATCAAAGGCTACAATTCCATGATCTCAGACATGCAGACATCATGGCAAGGTGCATATAGGATTTATCAAACTTGTTAGCCCAATTAATAGACTAAACTCTATTGCCCTGTTTCCCAAGTGAAATTTATTGAGGGTATTGACATGGTACAGTTCAAATCCTGTCAAGGTTGCATGTACCATGCTGCAGCATAGTTTTTCAGATGCCTGTGGTGACACTCGCCAGTTATTATGTACTTTTGAGAGAGTGATGTATGTAAGGTGAAGTTGTTTGCATTTTAAACATGCACAGTAGAGAGTGTTGGTATATGCTACATTCATGTATTGTGGCTGAAATTTCTTTGGATATTGTACTTTTGGAAATTTTAAATGATCCTAGCACACTAATAACTAAAATGACTGCTCCCTTGTGCTCAAAAATCAACCTGAATTTGTCTAAAGTACACTATTCTTGGCAGCTATTAAAATAGGGAAAATGAAATTTTGCTAAACTAGACAATACCAGCTTCTAAAAGTGCAATGACTGAATTACCAAATACATAAAATGTAAAAAAAAGTTATCGGCTTTTTTTTGTTACAATTTATCTCTGATAATTGGGAAGTGAAAAGGAGCAAGTGGAGCTAGCACTTTTTTGAAAGGTGCACATCTGGAGTAAGGCCAAGCTATATACTCTATAACCCATATTACACCCATCAATCATACACCAAAATAAAGGAAATTAAAGGTTTTTTGAACAATACCTAAGATATACATCAATTCTAACCTTATGCTAAATACGAAATTGTAGAGTGGCACCTGTGCAGTATGTAACTGGGCCTAAATGATGGAAAATAGTGTTAATTTGACTTAAGATATGGCACCATTGTGGCCATTTTAAATCTGTTGTCACTACTCTTGCGTGAATGATGTCATTGCAATAGGGTTTTCACTATTACACTTTTTGCAATATTTGATAACTTCTGAATGACAATAGTAAATCTGATCACCAACATAATGTATGCTTTTGTGAAGGAGTTTTGAAAACTAGACATAATTTGATGTTGTGGTAAAATCAAGGTCATTACTTGCATGTTTGTACTTTGTTGACCTTATGAACATTGTGACTTCTAAATATACAAGTGAATTTTGACAAGACTTTGTATGTAGCATTCCAGCTTACAAGTTAATAGTCATCACTCTGATGTTGATTTTAAGATGAAAGGTCTTTGGTGCTGATTTTTAGCTGTACTGGCTTGTGAACATGATAACACACAATAAGTATGAATGGATTTTATTTATAAACATTTAAAACACAGACATGTACTGGTAAGAAAATAGACCTTTTGCTAGATTTTGTATGTTGTTCCTCAAAATTGTCAGAGTCAGTTCAATGCTCAGCTGTCAAAAAAGAAGACACACTGTCTTTCTTTGGATTTCTGGAAATTCTTTTCAGCTAGCAGAGCAATTCCTCATATCATGACCAGATCAGGGTTGTGGGATGTGGGGTTTCAGGAGGGTCGCATATGGTCATTAGAAAAAATCATGTTATAAACATCAGGTCCTGTTGGTGGCCAGTTTAAAGTCACTACAGGAAAAGGTGGAAACACTGCAGTAGAACACAAGTCCTGGCCTGATGTACAGAGGAAATAAACATTTTTTTTGTCATGAAACTTGGGGAGGGGATGCATATTGATAAGTAATGTACCCTTACTGCAAAAAGATTTCTCAAATCAATTTTATTCTTAACTGACTTTGTTTAAATGTTGTGTAAAGTTTTCATTTCTAGTGTGCTAATTATTGGATGCATGTCCTTTTTGTACTACACACTGTTAACCAAAGGTCACTGTGACCTACATTTTATAATATATTCACATAGGTTAAGTTTCTTTGTTTAGGTCTCATTCACACATTTTTTGCATGCCTTTACAGCCAAGCCTAAACAAGAGACCCTTTCTGATCAGAAATGTTGGAAGTAGAAAGAAATTTGTTTAGTCATTGGTAAACCTTGCATAGTATTTCATATACACTATATTGTATATAGGTTATTCTCAACAGCTAAATGCATATTGTACATGAGAAAGAGAAGGTAATAGAAAATAGACTGCTTGCATTGGATGAGGCCTCAGTTGGAGTAACTAATCAGGGTCATTACAGATGCATTGAGTTTTGTTGTTGTTGTTGGGCTTAACACCATTTTTCAGCACACGATAGGCTATTCATGGCGGCCAGTATTATTGGTGGAGGAAGAAACCGGGAAATCACAGGAAAGAACCACCGACCCACGAGAAGCTTTTGGCAAGCTTTCTCACATATCCACATTCGCCGAATCCTAGACTCGTAATAGTGGTTATTCTGACTGCTGTTCCATGGTTACTCCAAACCGATCAATTCATCCAATATATTCTGGCTTCAAGGTGTGAAAAATATTAAACACTTTATGAAAAAGATTTTATGAAGTGATATCAACAACAACAAAATATGAAAGAAAACAAATCATTTCTAGTTTTTATCAACTTGTTATAGCACCTTTGCTTTTATATCATACAGAAAATATTGTTTTGTCTTATGTCCTGTCAAGGGGTAACATTTTGTTGCAAAGAACATTTTCAACAGAATTTATTTTCTGCATGATAATTTATGTTGAGAATGGCTGCTGGAAGCTAGCTACTAAAAGCTTTGTAGAGGTGAGCTGTGTAATCACCGATTTAACCCGGGTTGTTATAATGTTCTTTCAGATATTGAAGCCATCTGAGAAGAAGGCCAAGTATCAGTACGGTGGATTGAATTCTGGTCGACCAGTGACACCACCTCGGGGACCACAGAAAACAAAGAAATGAACAATGTTATTGAAATATAACGTGTTTGAAGTGTATAATCCATTTTGCTTTCTCTTTAACTACATACAGCATCATGTGCCTTGACAAAATAAATTTGTGTGCATGACACACAAGAAAGGAATTGTTGACCAGAATTAGTATACAGGTTAAAAAATGAGCACACAAACACCCAACAGGAAACCCACTTGTAGATATTGCAGTAGGTTTTTTTTTGTCATCCTGCAAACGTTTGATGAAAAAAAAAGTATTTTGAAGTATACAATGTCTGGATACACACACACACACAATGATTTTCTTTTGTGTATAAGTGTGGAGTGAAGGTAGGGGAAGACACTCCCTGTGTAACATGATTGTTCTTAACTATTGTTTCATAATTGCTTTAAAGATGTTTTAAATGCTTTGTAGGTCAAGTTGCCTTGTTATTTAGAAAATCAAAGCTATTAGGACAAATTTGGATCTTTGTTTAAGGGCAGTATATGTAATCTCTAAAGTTGCCCTGTACAAATGCTTGCACATGTACTGATATCTTTTGATTCATTCATGTCATAAAAGGATTATATTTACATATATTAAGTTATACCACAACATAGTAATGTCAGGAGATAAATTATTTTATTCAAGCTTAGTTGTTGTATGTTCTTTTTCTTATTTCCAATATTTTCTACCAACTAGTATACAAGTTAGGATCTCAGTTTTGACTTACTAAATGTTTGTATTTAAGGACACACCTGTCTTTATAGCATGATAATACACACTGTCGTGTTGACTTCATGTGGAACAAGCAAGATGTAATCTTGTGCTGTTTATTTATTGATACTTTGAATTGATTAATTTTATTGCTCTTGGTGCCAATTAAGCAAATTATAACTTGCAAATATAATAGAAACCAGTTCTGAGGAGAAATATAAATGTTCTTAATAGTTTTATGGTTTATTTTGTACAAATATTTGCCTAAGTAACTTTTATTAATATATATCACATACAGTGTGTTCATCAGACAGATTTTGGATCTTTTTTAAGGGCAGTATATGTAATCTCTAAAGTTGCCCTGTACAAATGCTTGCACATGTACTAATATCTTTTGATTCATTCATGTCATAAAAGGATTATATTTACATATATTAAGCTATATCACAACATAGTAATGCTAGGAGATAAATTATTTCATTCAAGCTTAGTTGTAGTAAGTTCTTTTTCTTTACAATATATTCTACCAACTAGTATACAAGTTAGAAGTATATGTATGCTTTTATGATTGATTGATTGATTAATTGAGAATAACTTTTCAAGATCAAGTTTCTGTATGGTACCAATAAATTTATTAAATCATTAGTAGTATTGACTGGGATAATCCCAAATTAAAAAAAATTTATTAATACAATTATAGAATGATAGCACAGACTGTGCTGAATTAATAACATTGCTTTTTGTCCATTTTTTACATAAAATATAACTGATATAAGCAACTGGATTTAAAAACGGTAAGCAAAAAAGAAAGTGAAAGCAATCAAAAGTGGGCTAAATTTGGGTTACAGAAAGAGTCCAGTCAATAAAGACAAAGCAATCAAAAGTGGGCTAAATTTGGGTTACAGAAAGAGTCCAGTTAATAAAGACAAAGCAATCAAAAGTGGGCTAAATTTGGGTTACAGAAAGAGTCCAGTTAATAAAGACAAAGCAATCAAAAGTGGGCTAAATTTGGGTTACAGAAAGAGTCCAGTCAATAAAGACAAAGCAATCAAAAGTGGGCTAAATTTGGGTTACAGAAAGAGTCCAGTTAATAAAGACAAAGCAATCAAAAGTGGGCTAAATTTGGGTTACAGAAAGAGTCCAGTTAATAAAGACAAAGCCTGACAAAAGTGATTTTCACATTGTGCAAAAAGAATACAGTTTAGTGGTTAGTAAAAGAAGTGTACATGATCTCAAAAAAAAGCATTTTGTTTTTATTTTATGATCTTTTTTTGGTGAGTCTTACCATATTATTTTTTCAAAAAAAAATATACTGATAAATAAATAGTTTTGTATTATAATATGTGCCTAAAGGGTCAATCACACCACATTCACTTAACATTTTTATAAAAGCATTCTGTAAAAAATGTCAAAATATAACATAAAAATTAGAGGAAAGGGAAGTTTTGACATGTTTTATATTCATTTCGATTTTAGTCTAGTGTATTTTTCCAAGATGATTTTTACCTAGCAGGCAATCTTATAAATAAAAAGCAGTCTCCACTCAAACCAGAAAATTTTTATCTTATGGTGTTTCTCCATAGGAAGGTCTACATTCTTTCTTCAAATGTTGATTGAATGACTCAGTTGTACTTTCATGTATTACCTTAGTCTACATGTTGAGGACTCTTATGTTCAGAGTTGAAAATTCCAGAATTTCTATATCGTGTAAAAATAATCATGATTAAGTGGTTCCAGTCATGTATCTATTTTCTAGTCATTACATTTTATTAATGTTACAAGTTATTTCACCTGTTTTTACATTCTTGTTATAAAACTTTGAAGACAATTCTGATAATTTATATTTTATTAACATGTTATTGTTATAAACAAATGAACACAATTTTGATAATTAATTTTTATTAACCTTTCTATTTATAAGCAAATGAACACAGTTTCGATAATTTATTTTTTATTGACCTGTTCTTGTTATAAGCAAATGAACAAAATTTTGATTATTTATTTTTATTTTAAAAAAATATGAAAACAGTCCTAAATTTAATCCTATTTCAAAAACTGGTTATGTACGAGTTAGATCCTAGCTAAAAATGATGCAATATAATTATTTGTCATGTGGCAGCCATATTAATTCAATCAATAATTGATCATTAGCAGAAACATGATTACTCATATAATGTTTTTAATTAATTTTGGTTGCGGTTAAACCATGTTATACTTTTGTTTTTGAAATTACAGTTGCATATGGCATGTGTTGTTATAGCAATGTTTTTTCTTTCTATGCATTTCAAATTTTCAAAAGCAAAATAGTGTCCATTTTTAGTGAGATCCCTTGTTTGACATATGTCCCTGACCTTTAATAACCATTGCTGTGATATGTTGAGGTGAGATTCATTCATTTCCAAAGATTGTCTTGTAAAGCCTACCACATGTCTTCATCAGCAAAAGGTAGGATTGCCGGAAGGTCTTTGCAGTTACATTGTTTTAACTTATAATAGTCCATTTCTATCTATGGTTGGTATCTTTTGATTGGAAATCAGAGGAGTGAGTGGGTTGGTTTTTGTTGTTATTATTAGGGTGTAATGGGTTTATATAGATAAAACTTCACATCAAAATGTGATGAAAACAGATAGCCAAATGTGGTCTGCAGAATTTAGCGATGTGTAAAATATTCCACTTCAGTATCATGTGATCGTTTACATCCAATCAGATTGCAGAAAATGTGTCCAATTCATAAAATTTGGAGTTATTAGCATTATGTTAGATTCTCTTGTATATAAAATTCTTACAGATTTTCACATGTCATTATATTGCTTTAAATTCTAGTCTATTTTAGAAATTAGGAAAGTTTTGTAAATACCTTTGAACGTAAAAATACAATGTTAAGTTATAAATATTTATATTGCATTTTCTTGTTAATCTTTGAAGTATGTTATAAATTGTACAAGAATGGTCACATACTTATTAGTCTAAGCTTACTGTAATATATATATAGTTATAAAGATTGATTCTATGCAGAATGGTGCAAGGATGATTTTTGCCTTTGAATTAAAAGCACATTGTTATTGAAATTACTGGGACATTCATATTTGTCTTTTACAAAAGTTGTTATAGATTGTATTGGTATCACTAACTGTCAAGAATAGTCATCAAAAAGAACTGATTCTTTTGAAGAATGGGGTTAAGAGTATAACATTTATGGATTTATGTCAAATACATAAACTGTAATTTTGTGTTGGTGTTACATGTACTTCCATTTTTGTTCTCTTGAATGATACAAGGTCTTGTGATGAGAAGCTATATCAATGTATTTTAAGAAATTCGAATTCTTCATTAACTGTTGTATATTTAGGATCATAGTATCAATGATGGGAAATCTGAAATGTTTTGAACCATTGAGCAAGTTGTAAATTTTTTTGGGTTCAAATTCAATACTCACAGTTTATTCTTGTAAAATGTTTAAATTCTTTCTTATTCAAAATAAACTTACACAGAATAATATGTTTGCATTTACATGTATTTTTCCATGATCACCTTTGGTTTTTATATAAATGTGTTTGCATTTACATGTATTTTTCCATGATCTCCTTTGGTTTTTATATAAATGTGTTTGAATGCAAGCACATTCTGAGATCTGGTGTGGTTTATGCAGTAACATTCGTGTGGTAGATTTGCATCCTGGTTGGAGGTGGGTATAGTAAATTGATCCATTTATGAGCTGTAAACAAAATTTCTGTTGCATCAAAGGTCAGTAACAAATACAAGTCCTGTCAAAATACAAACAGAAGGTTCATCTGCTCAACATATTACAATGGAAGATCAAATGACTTGGCACTGACTGAAAAAGCACAGAAAGTGGTAATGCAGAATTCGGCCAGTACCTTGCCATCATGGTTTATGAAAGGTACATGAACTTATCTGTATCCATTTTACTCTAGATGAAACCCTGCAGTCTTTATTATAAACACAGTACTGTCAAGAAAGGAATTTAATCTATATCTGATATCAAAATATCAAACTAATATGGTGGAGAAAGAACTGATGTTCTAAAAGTACCCACCTCCCCAATGCTACCCATGATCCCCCACCCCAGTTAAATATAGATCTTGGGGACCACAACTAATAGAACATTTTTTGACAGTATTTCTGCATTCATGCAAAATTTCATAGCATTCAAGTTTATCTTGTACACCTTGCCTATATTCATCTAACAGAAGTAACAGATCTAACACACACACACACATACATACATACATACATACATACATACATACATACATACATACATACATACATACATACATACATACATACATACATACATACATACATACATATGTGGAAAAGGTATAGACTGGTGACCTTGATACAAGTCAAAGTCAACATACAAATAAGACAGTTTCATGTGTGTTTTAGCAAGTATCTTTTATATGGAAGTGTCCTCTTAAAGGGTCACGATCACTTGAAAAAAAAATTTCCTTTGCATTTCATTTCCAGATGATAAATTAAGTTCTAGTAAACAAATTTCAAAGCAACTTGGTACATGAATTTCCATTAGTTCCAGGACAAATCACATTGATATTGGGACCATTGGCTTCAAGGGAAAGGTTACTGTTACAAAACTTAGATTCTTGCAGAGCATTTCATTTCCAAAGGACAACACAAGATTAATAGATTTCAGTTCAAGTTGGCACATGTATTTACTTTAACTTAAGAATGATTCTATTTAAATTTGGAAGTCTGGTTCAAGTGTCAAGGTCAGTGTTTACAAAAACAGATTTTGCCTATGCATTTCAAATCCAGGTACTAAAGGAAGAAACCTGTCTGGAGTTGGTTGATGCTAGGTTAAGATCACTCTTTAAAAATATGGAATTTGCCTACACATTTCATTTCCAGGTGATTTAAGTTATTCATTTAATGTATTTATTCTCCTTTTCCAAAGCAGAATTGATCTGATTTGGGAATCACTAGTAGCTTCAAGGTCAAGTTTATTGTCTGAAAAAAGATATGAGCATTGCATTTTATATGTGGCCTATGACTTACACAATGCATTTGTAGAAAAATTTGTAAATGTATTCCCAGCCTCTGTTAAAAAATAACCTTTTGTGATTTAAAGATAATGTAATTTCATGGTCAGTGATGCCATTGCTTAAAATGATTTGTCCTTTTGATATCATCCCATAGCAGAACTTAAATTCTATTCAACCGATTTCATTAATGTTTGGTACATCAAAATTTGCATAAAAATGTATTTTGGAGTCGGTCATTACAATTTCAAGGTCATTGTTTCTAAGAATAGATTTTGATCTTGCATTTAATTTATTGACAGTAATTGAACTTCTGCATGCCTGATTCCATCAAATTTGGTTGACATTTTTCCCATTGCCTGAAAAAGTACACAAAACGGCTCATTTCTCAGAAAAATTTAGGCCAGTAAGACATCTTAAATGGGTGAAGATTCACCTCAGAGTTGAAGCCCAGTATGCAACTAGGCTGTTTATCTACAGCAATTTTATGTTGATTGGGATCTTGTGCCCATTGTGGAACTAGGCTGTTTATTTACAGCTAACGTTTTGTTGATGGGGATCTTGTTCCCAGTATGCAATTAAGCTGTTACCTACAGCTAATTTTATGTTGATGGGATCATTTTAGTTGCATGCAATGATGTGCTCTTTCAGTGTTACTCGAAGGTGTCTTGAATAACCAGAATTCAGCAATATGATTGGCTGAAGTTTAATTGTGACTCAATATCTTCAGTCCAGATTTATAACTTTAGGACTTGCATTGGTAAAAGTTGGGCCAAGGTTGGGATTTATTAATAGAGCTATCAGACTCATTCAAATCTTAGAAGTATGTTTGGATCAAGTTCAATCACAAATGATTATTCTCCAGTCTAATTTAACAATTCTTATGAATGCACAGGTAATAAGTTCTACATAAATTACAAGCTAGAATACGATATTTGTGATGACTATATTGCAAAGTGAAATCAATTGATGAATCAAGATTTTGCAATGAACACCATTTGTTCCCATAAATGGCCTATATTTTTATGCTGCATGATGTTACTGTAGGTTTTAAATAGATTACAGCAAATAGAAGTTTACAGGTATCTCTTTTGTTACAAATCTATATTGTTCTTTATCAAGCAGCAATCATTAGATACAAAAGTGATGATACTGCTGATTAAAAAAAAAGATAAATTTGCAAATATAAAAGGAAAACCTACTCTGAAGAGAAATGTAAAAGTTATGGATTGTTTTTATTAGTTTTTTTTATTAAAAATGTTTCCCTTAAATAACTTTATTAATACATATGTCATATTGCCTGTTCATCAGACTCTTCGTCCCTTTGGAGTCAGTTGATGTTTGATGTGAGTTTTTTTTACGGTGTTGGAAATTTATTAAAACATTTCTTGATTAATAGTGTTTCTGCTAACCAATCAATGATTGATTAATAATAAGTTGTTATGTTAACTACATGATGTTGTGCCAAAACCAGGAAGCATTTTCATATAGTTTGGAATCTGACACTGAAAGCTTGGAACTGGATTTAAACTGAAATTGATAAGATATACTGTAATTGATTAATTGGTCATTACACAAAGAGTTCACTGTTGCTCTGAAAATAGATTAATTGGAACATAATTAGTATTTTATGAGCTACAACTAGTGTGGGGACTGTAAAATTGTTCCTTTTGGTCTATCCATTTACCCATCTGAATTTTAATTTTAAGAATTTGTGATGAGGTATTTTAAACAAATGCATATTTATGTTTCATCAGATATATAAGTCTCTTCTGTAAACATATCTTTTTCCAAATTTTTTTTTCACTTAGAGAAATTTACATCCAGTATTGTTAGAAAAACTATATGAAAGAGAAACTTTTGAAGTAATATTGAATTTAATAGTTCTTTTATTAAGAAAAAAAAAGTGCAGTTATTTTTCATCTGATTATTTTTGGAGTAAATAATGCCATTGAATGGAATTTTGTGTTGATTGCATCAAAATAGATTCATTTAGCATTGCATGCAAATGTTCATGAATAAAAAAATTCTTAAAGATTCTCATTTGTCATCCTATTGCTTTGAATGATAGCATAACTTAGAAATCAGGAAATTTTTATACATATCTTAGAACATCAAATTACATTGCTAAGTTGAAAAATATTATAGTTATGAGCATTGCATTTTATTTAAGGTGTTTGACTTACACAATACTTTTGTACAAAATGTTGCAAATGTATTCCCCTACACTCGAGAATGACCCCTAGTATTTTAGGGATTTGTATTGTTACGCATATGTAATTTAATTACTTGTGTGTTTTAATTTTTTTATTTTATTTTTATTTCATTGCAAGTTATTATAATGATAACTTTATTCACCTGATTTGACTTTTGTTTAGGAAATCCAGTTCAGTTCTAGTAAACAAGTGTTGTTACACTATATATTATTAGCTGACCTAGTCCTGACCTTGGTTCTAATTTCGTAAACACTGAATGAAGATGATTGCTTATTACCCAGGTCATGTTTCCTCCCGATGTTAGCCATGTTGTAAACAAAGTTTTTTTAAATATTCTTTTCCAGCATGAGAATCTGAGTTATAGATACGGCTATTATAGGCTATGTGATCAGTGGCATTTTTTTTACTGCGCTGTTCAAATTAGTGATCACACACACCCATCATGTGAGCCATCATGTCATCTAAAATTGTGGGTTAAAACAGGTTTTCTAGTAGATTTGTCAGTCATATTTCCTACCTTTTGGAGCTCAAAGGTAATTTGTGTTGTTGTCACTTGAGTTGAAATTGTTATTTAAAATAATTTATTTTTCATGGAAAATAAGTGCTTTTTTCATCAATATTCTTGGACAAAGACATTTGTTGAAAATTCTTCAGAATTTTAAAGCTGGAATATTATTTTTTATTCATAAAATTCAACAAGGAACTGTTGACACATCAGTATAATACTGCATTCATCTGATGTCATTATCCACCATCAAGGAACTTCACTTGGATTCAAACTTGGATTCATTTAGGATTTTTTAGTGATAGGGCTTATATGTATAGATTCCAGGATTAATTTTTAGATTATGTTTACAAACTAGGAGTCATTTTCACATTTTTACCTTTTTTTTCAGGGAAATAAATTTTGTTCAAATTTACCAAGCTTGTTGGCTCCACTCTTTCCTTTTGTTACTTTGGAATGAGCCTACACATAACATATATTCATGATCAATGATATCATTGCTTAAAATAGATTTGTCCATTAACTTGGAGAACTAAGTTCTCTTTCAACTGATATTGTCATACCTTGGTACATGTATATGCATTATAATTTATTTGGGAATCAGTCACTTAAATGTTGATGGTTATTGTTTCTAAAAATAGATTCTGGTTTTGCATTTCATTTATCAACAGTACTGGAATGTCTCTATGCCTGATTTCATGTAAATTTGGTAGATGCCATTCCCATTCCTGAAAAAAGTACACAGAACAGCTTATTTCTCTGGAAAATTTAGGCCAGTAACAGATCTTAAATTGGTGATGATTCATCTTCGAGTTGGAGCCATGTCTATACTCACAGTATGCTGCATAAAATACATTTGGTCAGCTAACTTTATGTTAATGAGGATCATGTGCCCAATATGCAGCTAGATTGTTATCAACAGTAAAACTTATGTTGGTGGGGATCCTGTGCCCAATATGCAGCTAGATTGTTATCAACAGTAAAACTTATGTTGGTGGGGATCCTGTGCCCAATATTCAGCTAGATTGTTATCAACAGTAAAACTTATGTTGGTGGGGATCCTGTGCCCAATATTCAGCTAGATTGTTATCAACAGTAAAACTTATGTTGGTGGGGATCCTGTGCCCAATATTCAGCTAGATTGTTATCAACAGTAAAACTTATGTTGGTGGGGATCCTGTGCCCAATATTCAGCTAGATTGTTATCAACAGTAAAACTTATGTTGGTGGGGATCATGTGCCCACTGTATAACTAGGCTGTTTATATACTGCTAACATTGTGTTGGTGGAGATCATGTGCCCACTTTAATTTAGGCTGTTTATATACAGCTAACATTATGTTGGTGGGGATCATGTGCCCACTGTATAACTAGGCTGTTTATATACAGCTAACATTGTGTTGGTGGGAATCTTGTGCCCCGATATGCAACTAGACCTCATCTACAGCCAATTTTATGTTGATTAGGATATTGTGCCTCAATATGCATCTAAATATCTTTAGTCTAGATTTATAACTCTAGGACTTGCATTGGTAAAATTTGGGCAAAGGTTGGGATTTGCCAACAGAGCTATCAGACTTGTTCAAATTTGTGTCATATGTTTGGTTAAAATTCTATCATTAAATGAATTCTCTCCAGTCAAATTTAAGCAATCTTACTTATGAATGTACAGATAAATTGCAAGTTAGAATGAGGTATCTTTGATAGCTATAAAGCACCAGATGATTAAAGATTATGCAAAGGACACCATTTGTTCTCCAAAATGGTCTTTATTATTCTATTGCCTGATAAACAGATGGTACTTTAGGTATTAAATTGATTACATCAAATTAAGCTGTTTACAGCTAATGTTATGCTGATGGGGATTATTTCAGTAGTGGCAAAGTATGGCTGTCATTGATATAGTTGTTTACTCAGTTTCTGCTATTCTTGCTGGATCTGGATTATTATTATCAACGATAACAATGACAGCTCTTGCAGTTGTAACAATTATTGTTTCAATTTTCATAGGTATTCTCAGTATCATTGCTAAAAAGATAACTACATGCACAAATGATAAATTACATAAGTATATAATAAAATTACAGCAACAGCTGCCTACTCTAAACTCACTTAATGTATTTCATTTATCTCAGCGATGGTAAAATATCAGACGAGGAATTTTCAACGATAATGAAAACCTATGATAAAGCATTCATAAACACTAGTAACAATAGCCAAACTGGAGAATTAAATATTAACAATAATAATAATGTCTGAGTTGTGAGAGCTATTGCAGCAGATCATCACTAATACAACTCCGTCAAAAACTACATCGATTTCATTAAGTTCGACCAATACTGAGTTTAGCCTTAACTTTCCAACAACAATTCCTGCAAAAGAAATAGCATTACCACAGTTATGATTTCATCATAGCTGGCCTAATGTTAGATCAAAACCATTTGGGGGACTACAGCCAAAAAATTCATTAGTATTCGCAAAAAAGAATAAACCTGATGGAACTCCTGATTGGCAAGTAGTTAGTATTCCAAATGGCAGTTATCAGATAGAGCAGATAAACAATGAATTCCAACGTAGAATTTAATCTTTTACAGGGAAAGAATAAAAAATAATAGTACCTATGATCGAACCTTATCAGTGGTGATTGAAATAAATTCAAGCGATTATTCTGTAGATTGGATCAGTATCAGGTTGGCCTGAATTTGCACCAACTTATCAAGTACCACCAGAGCCACAGCAATCCGATTTTGTCATAGATGTTAAAACATTTATACAACTTCCAGAATATTGAAAAATAAATGATGATTATCCATGGCAACTATATTTTGGTAGTGATAGAGTCTTACATTATATAGATAGAACAATTGAAGGTAAACAAGATGTAATAATAGTACTTGAGATTGATAGAATGAATTCATATGCTAATAAAATTAAACCTGAACATCAGTATGTATTTCATAATCCACAACATTTTTTTTCAAGCATTAATGTTTCTTACAATGATGATTTAAAAAATAAAATAATTGAAACAATACATTTGAATCAATTTACTTCAGACCTAGTTTTTATGAATGATGTTTTTCTTAACAGAGAAAATCAATTAGTATTCCCACTTAGAGCATATGCTACAGTTCACATAGTTAATTAAGACGATCCAGTTCAGTATGTACTAAACTATAGCTTATTTACAACAGTATTTATGAAACATTTCGGAATTACGCGAGAATAGCTATCAACATTCATCATTCCTGGATTTAACTCTGAAGAGCTAAAGAAAACAGTGATCTTATTGATGAACACTTTAAAAGAATATGTGAT